>CM028132.1:590915000-591572500 GCA_016271365.2 Neoceratodus forsteri | reverse complement strand
TCCTGTAAAATAAAACTGTTTAAGTACAGAAAAGCGGGAACCCCAAACCCACACAGGTAAATCTGAGAAGTTAAAACAATAGTTTGTCGCACAAAACCAGTAGCACCCCTTGTCAAATCTATCAGATTTGTGAATAAAACAATAGAGCATGCTAGTCTTAGACTTTTGTTTAGAGTTTGGAGATGTGGTACTCCTGTAGCATGCTCCTTTTGGTAAACTCTATGACCTACCTACAGTAGGTGGAGGCACTTGAAAGCAGCCAATTTAGTCTATGCACTGTTGAGTACATCTGGGATCTTCACACTTCCAAGAAAACTAGTGTCCGTTGCTCCCACCACCCCGAATCTCTGTGGAACTGTTAGCCAGCCTCAGAGCTTGGGATGTTGTCTGGAAGGCCCACAAGTTCTCTGGCTCCCCAGTCTACTCTGATATTGAGCCTTGCGCAATGTCCATACCAAAGCCACTAGGCTTGCCAAGGCAGTTCTTCTTTTGCCTCCTTCAAACTTAACCACCCCTCCAAGTTCTGGAAGGTCATCCATTCCCTCTTCTCTTCTCCCCCCGATCCTCAAGCTTAGAAATGCCACCATGTTTGACCCCCCACCTCTGAATTCAATGCCTTTTTTTCATCTCCTATGCATCCTCCCTTCTCTCCCCCAAAAAAAAATTCCCGTTTTTCTCTTTCTCCTGCTTAAACCCTCAAGTCTCCCCTAGCTTTGAAGCCTCTCAAGGGCACAAGCCCTGACTAGCTCGACCCTAAACTCCTCCATTAGTCTTCCTAGCCATAGCTCTCCCAATCACCTCCCTTCGCAGCCTTATTCTCACTTGCCTTTGTCCCAGACACTTGGAAAGTCATACCCCTTTCTAAAGGGGGTGACTCCTCCTGACCTTGCAATTGCAGCTCCTGCCCTGGCAATTACCGCCCCTATCTCCCTGCTCCCCACTGCTGAACTGCAGGAGCACCTAGTGCTTTCGGCCTCCTGGTCTTTGACTCCTCCTCCTTTTCACTCCTTTCCAGTCTGGTTTCTGTAAACCCCGGCTGACACCATTCTCTCTGGCATGAATCTGGGCCTTATCACCTCTGCCATCCTTGTCAACTTGGCCAAAGCCTTAGACACTGTAGCCCACCCTCTTCTTGACAGACTTGGCAGTGGGGCTTTCCACCTCTGCTACGACCAGGTGTTCTGCTTCTACCTTGAAGGTAGGCCTCATTCAGTTAGAAATGGAGATTCCTTATCCCCTCCTCTCCATTAGCACTGGTGTCCCCCCAAGGTTCTATCCTTGGCCCAATACTCTTCAACTTTCCTGAATGACCTCCCCGCTGCCTTGTACCTCTCTCTCTATCCATATGTACGCAGATGATGCAGTTCTTTTTGCTTTCAGTTAACCCCTTCTGATCTGATGGCCAAGCTCCAGCCAGACTCCAACAGTGTTCAGCGCTGGTTCCATTCAAATTGGTTGTCCCAAAGTGCCAAAACTTTCCTTGAACTCTGGCTCAAGGCAGAAGCTCGCCAGGCTTGCTGCCCTCCCATTTTCCACATCCTTGATGGGTCTGTGATCAATTATGTCCCCTCCTTTAAAGCAGCTTGATCTGGCTCGACTGATGCCTTGACCTTTTTTTTTTTTTCTTCTGGTCATGTGGATGCCATCCTAAAAAAACAAGCCCCCTACACAGGAACTGTGGTTGCATTCCACCTACCAGCTTGCAGAGCCCTTATCCAGAAAATTATTCTCCCTATTTTGACGTTGTCTACAGTGCTGCTCTTAAGTCCACCTTGACCAGACTGGCTTCCTTTCCCACTCCTTTGCTCTGGATTGCCTGCGCTGCATTCACCATTGCTATCTCCTTCCTCCCTCAAAGCCAGGTGCCTTGCTCATTGTACCTCCTTTGTAGCAAAATATTGCTTGGTCAGGCTTTTGGGGTGTGGGGTGCACACACACACACACACACACACACACACACACACACACACACACACACACACACACACACACACACACACACACACACACACACACACACACACACACCTGAAACTAGCTGTACTTGGCTCAGTATGTCTTTCCTGGGAAACTTTTAAAATACCTAGGAATAGCCACTGTAGGCATTACGGCCCACATTTTCAAAGGACATGTACGGTGCAGAGTGGAGATGCACCACACATCCCATAAAATGGGCAGAACTGCAATATTACAAAGGGAGAGATGCATCGTGCATCTCCAGATGAGCCAGCGTGCATCCATAATGTGTGCAGCACATGTAGAGGAGGCATTCCATGAATGTGCCATGCATCCCTATGTTTGGCAGAATGTGCGGTGCATCTCAGATGAGTCTCCCAAAGTTGGGCATGGAAAAAAGCATGCCTAAATGGCCAGTCACCCACAGGCAGACCGCAGAACTGCAGGCAAGCAGTCTGACAACCCTTGGAGGTACACCAAGACATGCTTCAGGCACCCACACACAGCAGTCATGCCAGGATGAATGACCCTGAGCCACAGGTAAGGTGGCACCATCTGCACTAGCCAGGTAGCAATACCTCACATCGCACCCTGGACATACGAGACCCAGCAGCCACATGCCAGTGCTGTTATGTGACCCCCAGGTGCACCAGTGATGGCCACACTGCAGCACAAGTACTAGGGGGCCATGGCCAGCACCCATGTGACCTGCAGGGTGCCACCTGGTGGCATGCACCCAAGGTGGCATCTGTTCAGTGGTACTAGTAGCTGCATGGCATGGGCCAGGGACCATCCAGTGGCACACCACCCATGGTGGTACCACTAGGGTGCACACAGGTGGGACCCACCAAAGTACCCGGTCACTGCACACAGCCATCCCTTGCTGTGCCTATTGGGTACCTCCCCTACTGGGGGTGTGGGACACTGCAGGTGATTGTATGCAACATTTTGAGCTGGTGTATAACATGCATGTTGTCGCCTGAGCAGCCTGTCACCCCTGTGCCCAGCCCTGTTGCTTGTCCAGGTGGGTCCCCTGTACCTCTGTCTGACCCTGTACATGGCTATGGGGTGCAGCACTGTACCCAGGCCAGTGCAGTCCACACACACACACACACACTCCATCACACCTGGCTGCTAGGATACAGTTCCTCCTGTCCATCTTTGTAGAGGGGTGGGGCAGCCCTGGTACTGAGCATGCCTGGGGTATGCAAATTGCCTGAATACATTCCAGTAATGAACTGTGACATGGGAGATGGGCTTGGAATGTGCAGTTAGGTCATTGGCATATGCCAGCTAATATTGCAGTTTCACACACTGCACAAGTGGCTCTGCATCACACATTTTCCCATGCTCCACATAGGGCTCAGGTCACCTGTTGTACTGTGCATCTCCCACTGCACTATTGCGCATGTGCAGGATATTCAGCCAGATATGTGTGATCGCGTCTTTTAAATATCTCATTATTTTGGGCCGGCACATCCTAAATGCACGGTGCAGGCACGTGTGTGTGTGTGTTTTTTTTTTTTTTTTTTTTTCTCTAGGGGACTTTTGAATATGAGGCCTTCATAGTTGGATCAAAACCATAGAATTCTGCCTTGGCATTTTGGTGGTTTAGCTTGTTCACAGTTGCATTCTAATAGGAAAATTAAGGGCCCCTTTTCCATGCAGATAAGAAAATAGCAAGCATAGCTGGAAAGAAATGTAAACTCATCAGATTAACTACAGTGGGAACACAGACTCCGATTACGGCATCAAGTATGGCTAAACTGGGTGTGTTCTTACCGTTCAGGAAGGATGCAATGGAAGAAAAAAGGGGTGCATTTTATCATTGCATAAATACCATTGTTCATTCACTTCCTTGTGAAATGAAAATATCTTTCTCTGCAATAAATTGTCTGCAGAAGATGGGCAATGGCCTAGGTCAGATGCATCTTCAATGAAATCATACATCTAGGTATACTGAAGAACTAGGAGATTTAGTGGCTCAATCAGGGTCCTACAGTTCTGGACTCAACCAGGGTCTGTAGATGCTAGTCGCCTTCTCCTCTTCTTCTCCGATTTGTTTATGTAGCAGACTGTTTACATTTTGTTCATGGAGAGGTGTGTGTTCTCCCATGTCTGTTCTTTATGTCCTTGGTCAACCTTTAGACCACCAGTGCTTTGATTTCTTTGTGGCAGCATGAAGCCACAGTATCTTGCAGCCATTGCAGGGTCCAAGTCTCTCCTATGGAGTTGTTTTGGGCTTGGACCAGTTGGTAAAACCTCATTTACCAAGCATTTTTTATAAAACTGCAGCTGGTGGTACATTTACCAAGAATCCTTATTACAACCAGTGTTGGAAGACAGTGGGTATCATTCATCTAATTGTACAGGTATATCCTTAACAGTAGGAGAAACTCCCCTAATGCAGCCCTGTTTATCTAGGGCTCGCAAACTTCCCTGACCCTATGCTCTTATTTTCCAAGTCCTGAGGTCCAGGCTGCTGTAACACTCCCTCTTATCTCCCTTGGTGCTAGTTAAATCTACTTCATTTCCCAGGTCGCACTTGGGATCATGGAACAAATGCCCCATTCTCCTCAATTATTTAAAAATAAATCTAGCTCCTCCACTTCAGATTGAGAGACTTGGCTGAAAGCTGCTCCATTCTATAGAAATCCTTTATAATTTCATATCGGGCAGTAACTTTAGGATGCTGCAGTAGTCTACACAGCTGGGTTGTTGCCTTTTTAGCCACATTTATAAAATGGGGAGTGAAAAGCCTTTTTTTTTTTTTTTTTTGATTGGTTCTGACCTGTGCATCAAATCCGCTTGATGCACAGGTAAAAGCAAGTCATTAAAAATAGGAATGTAGTGCACATAGAAAAATCTGTGTGCCATTAGAATAATATATATATTTTTTTTGTATTAAATGCCACCATATTGTTTCCCTTTGCTAGTGCAGCTCATCCCAGAATCCTGTCCGACCACGGAAACTCCAGCCGCTTGCTGTTCACTTCCCCTTTTTGGTTGAAAATCAAAAAAAGTATGGCCTGCTGTGTCATTTTACTCTTACCAGATTACATCTGTCGGCTGTGCTCTATAAACCGATCTCTCGTTTTTTTTCCCCCCCATACCTTGCCTGCAGGAAATCTCAATTTGCTGCAGATTTACTGAGTTTCTTCGGTGTATACAAATTAAAGGGGCAGGAGCACATGATGTAAGCCTCTCAAATTAACACATGTTCAACGTCTACCTTTAGAAACATTGTTTCTGCTGAAACTGCGCTTCCGCTTCTCTATATCCCTGCTAGCTCTTGCTGTGCTGCCATAGCTCTTTTCAAGATTCAATTTAAAAAAACAAGAGCAAAAAAAAAAAACTTCTCTCTCCTTCTCCGTCCCAGTCTAGAAAAAAAATGTACACTGGGGCATGCGGGTAGTGCTCCTACATAACACAAGCAACAAAACGAGACCATTACGAATGATGCCACCAAAAGACAAACATTGTACAGCATGACATCATCTTAGTTGAAAAGACCATTTTATCATTTGCATAAACAAATCAGTTTATTCTACATATAAGCATGATTTTCTTGACAGTAAAAGCGGAAAGAAAAGCCCATTTTATAAGCACAATGACACTTCGGGATGTGCATGAAAATATATACTTCCAGGGACTGAAGGCATCGCTATGCCTCTGGATGTGAGAGTAACATCTGTCCAAAGCACACCCGTCGTGTCTTGCTTATGTATTCATTGCAAAAAACTTTGTTTAATGCACCATTAGGATTGAATGGTTAAAGTAGAAAAATGCAAACTTGGGGTTCCCAAGCATGAGCCCCACTCCACTGCACATGCAGGAACAGGCATGAGGGAATGGAATTGTAGGCTTCCATCCCACCTTACCTTGGTTTTCCAATCAGAAGATCAAGACTTCACCCTGCATGCAGGAACAGGTGACGGTTACTCTGGTGTTTCAAACCCTACTGCTACCCCATTCTCTTATTCTGTACCCATATTACCTTCCTTAGTCTTGGAATGGGGTGAGCATTAGGGTTCGAAACACCAAGGTACCCCTGTTCCTGCATGCAGGGTGAGGTCTTACGATTGGAAGCAGTGGTTGGGGTGTTGGGAAGCCTAAGTTCTCCTCATGCCTGTTACTGCATGTGCAGTGGGAGTGTGGCCTTATGCTTGAGAACCCTAAGTTTGCATTTTTCCTACTTTTAACCGTTCAGCCCTAACTGTGCATTAAATGAATTTTTTTGCAATGAATTTCCTTATTTTTTTCAGATAAACTTTGCCATTGATGGAGTTTTTCACAAAAATTTTCAACATGGCTTTTTAGACCCCACCTCATGAACACTGCCACTGTCATTTCGTTCATTAGTCTCTAAAGGTGATTTCACACAGTGACTGCGCCACAGATGCGAAACCACCTGTATGGCAGGATGCGAAAAATGGCAGCTGTACTGTTCATGAGGTGGTGTGAAAAAATTTCGGTGTTGAAAATTTGGAGTCAAAATATTGTAAATCACTAAAGTTACGCACCTGCATCGAAACTGTGCAACGCACACTTGTTACAACCATTTTTCAGAATTGTTTCACCAAATTTATGGGCTTTTCAGGACTACACCTCATGAACACTGGCACATTCATTTCATCGATCAGTCCCGAAAGGTGATTCCATGCAGTGACTTCAAAATCACCTTTTGGGTCTGAGTAACAGAATGATAGTGCCAGTGTTCATGAGGTGAGGTCCCAAAAAGCCTATGTTGAAAATTAGGTGCAAAAATACTTAAAAATGGCTTAGATATCAACATAAGTTCAGAACACCATTGACTGCCATCATATGGAGCTTACCTTGATTCTTCAGTTTGTGGTTCAGCTTTGAAGAGAGCAGACATGTCCCAGTCCACAGAAGATGACAGCGCTGACTTTCAGGGAAAAGTGAAGGGGGTGTGGAGAAGTGCGTGCTCAGTGGGGGGGGGGAGACTACGGGGGTGATGGTGGACCTTCCCCCCCCTTTTCTAGTATAAAAAAAAAAAAAACAGACATCAGGGGACTGTTATCTTCTTTATAGGGCATTATTAAATGAGTTTTGTGGACACTGGGAGAGGGCTCCCAAGTGTCCTTACACTGGCTCTGGTGGGGAAACATATCTGGACACTGGGAGGGACTCCCAGTGTCCCTACACTGGCAGTGGGGGCATGATTTTGGGGGGACTTACTGGGCATTGGGAGGGCTCCCAGTGTCCCTACACTGGTTGGGGGTGGTTGTGTGGGTTTCTAGTGCCGCTAGGGGATAGGGCACCCCCATGTCAGCAAATATGTAAAACATGTTTGGGGACACTGAGAATGGGCTCCCAGTGTCCCACAGTGCTTGGGGTGGAGCTTGAAATGCTGACGCAGGGATTGGGCACCTCAATGTAGGCAAACACAATTAATATTAGAACGGGCTGGGGGACATGCAACACTAGGGTGGGCATCCCGGTGTCTGAAACATTGAAAAGATAATTCTTTCAGTGCACTGGGTGTGGGTTCCCCAGTGTGCCACAGTAATGGAGGGTCAATAATTATACCCCTTATAAAAAGTGTACTTCATTCGTTTCTCTCGCTGTGGAGAAACAACATGGCCAGCAGCATATTATGTTTGACCTAGAATCCCACATCGCAACTGCTCCTACAACATGGGATCCTTCGTCGTGCTAAACACCTATTTTTTTTTTCTCATAGGAAATAATGGGAAATGCAAAATTGAATAACTTTGGAACAGATTAATATTTTTCACCAAACCTTCAAAGGGCACATCTATGAGGCCAGGGCTTTCTACACAGAAAATTTTAGCGGAGAAGCTAAAGCCATTTCTGAGATACAGGTGGACACACACAAAAAAACAGCAAAACCTTTTTTTTTTTTTTTGGTGGGGGTGTTTTTCCTCTCAACACTGCACCTTTGAAACCACACAAGGGATTCAAACCAAATTTGTCAAATCAAGAGACATGTGTCTTAGGTTGATGCATGCCAAATTTCCTGCAAATCCATAAGAGGGTTGAAAAGTTAAGGTGCAAACTATGCACAATTGGATGACAGTGTCCAAAAATCACTCACTTTTACGTCTATTTTTTCCCATAGGAAATAATGGGAAATTCAAGATTTAATAACTTTGGAATGGATTAATACAGTATTTTTCACCAAACCTTCAAAAGGCACATCTCTGAGGCCAAGGCTTTCTACCCTGAAAATTTCAGCCCAGAAGCTAAAGCCATTTCCGAGATACAGGTGGACAAAAAAAGTAACGACAAAAACTTTTTTTTTTTTAACATAGGTCTTGGGAATGGCTAAAGCTATTGAGACAAACTTTCCCACATGCATACACCTACCCAGGGTGATTATGTATGCCACATTTCATAGAAATCACATCAACTATTACAAAGTTATTAATAAGGTCCAAAAATTGCCATTTAACATTAAACACTGTCATCAACTCCTATTATACAGGCACTACCATGCCTGTATAATGGATATGCAGAGGAAATGAGTGGAACAAATTATTCAGATAACAGCAGTTTGACCTTGCAAGACAGAGGTGTCAGAGGTCAAACTGCTCGAGTGCAGGTAAAATCATTTATTCCACTAATTTCCATTGCATATTCCATTTATGTAATAGTTTTTTTTTATGCTTTTTTAATTTATATTTTATTTTTTATAAATGTTTCCCAGTGTAGGTCCACTTAGCATAGTGGTTGCTACGGACGCTCCAACTTTACATTGTGGTCAGTGCATAATGAAAAAGTTTGATATGTAATTCTTTATGTTTTTGCTTTCAGGGGTGGGAGCATTTGTAAAAATTTAATTTTCTGTCATTTTTTGTTAATTTATAAAAAATCTGAAAGGCATCTATAAATGAAACACCACTCATTTTGTAGATATTTTTGTGCTGGTAGTAGCCTGTAGCATGGTGAATGGCTTTAAGAGGGGATGGGACAGAGTGGGGGGTTAATTATGAAGAGAGGAGGGGTGGGTGGGGCAGCTGTACAATCAAGCAGACTTGATAGACCGTGAGGCCAGTATCTGTTGGCGTTTTTTGTATGTTCGTATGTGTTGAACAACTTTCATGCTCACAGTACCATGCTGTCATTTTTCATTTTAGTTATTCGCATTTGAATATGGTCAGTACTTCTACTGAGACCATTCTGCATCTGGATGACCTACTTACTATGTGTATAAATAGTGATGACATAGTTACTATGGGCCCCATTCTCGAAGAAGTTTGAGTGCCGCAAACCCTGGGTGCGCCAAACACACGGCGCATAGGGCTTGCAGCATTCCCATGGCTGGTTCCAGGATTCTCGAAACTCGAGCCCTCCATGCGCCACATTCGATGAGTTGGCCCAGCTTTTGCTAGTCTAGCATTGCTACCTTTATGCACGGGTGGCACAAGCCACTGTAAAAAGGGTGTAGTGTCACAAAGGTACGCGACCTACGAGAATTGGGTGCACCATATACCAAAGAATATGGAGCAAGCTGTACATTTGGCACAGGGCTTCTGTACACCCTGCGCCAACCTTCAAGAATCGAGCCCTATATGTATAAATAAGGAATATATAATGGATTGCAGTGGAATAACACCTTTATCTCCACTAGTGAGTAGTAAGACCTGTAATTCATGAGTGGCGAAGCCACAAGTTGGTTATAGAGGTCTTACCACTCATGTGGAGTTAAATGTGTTATTCTGCTGCAACCCATTATGTATTTTATATATACCACACCATTTGTAGCGTTTTTACTGGTGTTTTACCTTGTTTTAGTTTAAAACTGCCTTTCTTTCCGGTTTTCTTTCCTTTAAGTTCTCTTTGTGGCCCATTATTCTCTGTGTTCTATTTCCAGATTCTATGTGGAAATAACATGCTCTGTTAAATAAATTGTGTTCTAAGTAAAAATAAATATTTATCCCAAAATAGTGATTTACCCAATCTATTCAACACTGTACATACAGTTGCTCAGATAGCAAGATTTGTCACCACTCCTATTGCATAAATATATATAAAAATTATAGGGGCGTGGTTGCACCCCTATAGTTGGGGTTCAATGGTCACTTCTATGTTAAACCCCAAATTTTGCACTTTAGTAACTTTGCAACTGTTCAAATGATTAGCATGACATTTTGTATGTACCATCGGGGACCAAAGATCTCTGGATGTGGCAAGTTTTGGTTGGATGTGCGAGCACGGAGATGTGGAGTGTCCAAAAATGTGCAAATTACCATTTTTGTGTAAATTCTTTGTCATGCTGTTTAGAAACTGTGAGGAGTTGTGGTCTGAAATTTGCAGGGTATACAGGTCTTGGGTCCAGATGTGTCTTTTGAAGGGTTACAAAAAATAATTCATTCAAAAGTTATTAAAATTTCCATTTTCCCATTATTTCCTATCGGAAAGTTAGATGTGCCATGTGAAACAACTCTTTGTTGCCACAAAAGCAGTATTTGTCGCAGATGCATAATGTAGTGTCGAGATTTTGCCATCTTGTTTTCAGTTGGCGAGGCAAACAAATTTAAATATTTCAAAAACTACTGAGAGATGGTAAACCCCAACAGTTATGTTTACCTAATCAGGGCTCAAGGAATCTGTTTCTGAGGTCAGTTTGAACAAAAAAAGGGCAGAAATAGGTTTATTTTATCTGCAGAGTTTTTACTGCCACAAATTGTGGCACTAGTTTTGCAAAATAAGGGGGGTTTTGCTGCAGATTGCAGCAAAAGGACTAATTTTGCGAAACACCGTTCTTTTTTCGTGACATGGAGTTTTATCACAAATTGTTGCAAAAGGACTCAGTGTTTCGCAAAACATCGCTCCTTTTTCCACAATTTGTGGCACAACTTTTTTTGTGGGTGTGTTTCTTTGTCTTTGTTATTTCATAGCAAATAAACAGTTTGTACTTTTGGGCTGAATTTTCCAGGGTATAAACTGCTTGGCTCACAGATGGGCCTTTTGCTGATTTGGTGAATATATATTACTTTGCTGTAGAGTTCTGCAGATTAAAATTTTCTTAATTTCCCATAGGATTGCATTGTAATGGGAGGTGTACACAGTTATTTCCTTGTCACTGCGCTGTGAAGAAACACTTTGCAATTTTGGGCTGAAAGTTTCAGGGTACCAAGGGCTTGTCCCGCACATCTGCCTTTTGGTGGTTTGGTGAAAATATATTAAATTGCTCTTCGGCTTCAAATTTTTCTTCATTTCCCATAGCCTAACACATTGTAATGTGGGATGTAAACATGCGTTTGTCACTGTGCTGTGAAGAAACAGTTTTCAATTTTGCTGTTGCATTCGCATGGTGCAAAGGCCTTGTGCTATTGGTATTCCTTTTGGTGGTTTCTTGAAAATATATTAATTTATCCAGTTACACAGGTTTCAAATTTTACTGCTTTTTCTATGGGCTAACATTGCAATGTGGGTGATTCTTTGGCTGCACACTACAGGATGGGAGCGTAGTCCCCAGAGGGCCATGTGCCTCACATACAAACAGGGATACCATTGTGAACTGATGAAAGCAAGAGGTCCCAGAGGGCCCAGTTCTCTCATGCAAATACGCATAGCATTATGGAGTGCTCCAGGCCCATGCTCCCACACAGTACTAAGGAAACTTTATTGATGATTGGGAGCACAGGTCCCACAATCAATTTAGGTTACGATTATACTTTCTCAAAAAGTAAGGAAATTCTTAGCAAACAATTTAATGATCAAATGCACATATTTCATAAAAAGCTTGAATTCCCTTGATTTCACATCCCTGTGTCTTGATTAGTGTTTCTTGAAAATATCATGCTGTTTTGGTTTTGTGGTTTTCTTTAAATCCGCATCGGGGTGAAAATATTAAAAATGCTCGAATGTACGAGCGTACATGGAAACTGCGCCACGCATGCTTGTAACACAGTCATTTAGTGGAATTATTTCACCAAAATTTCAACATGGGCCTTTTGTGACACCTGCTCATGAACACTATCACTATGACTTTTTTACTCTGTCCTGAACGTTGATTTCCCACAGTGACTGCACCTTTGTGAGCCAGATGTGCGAAAACACATTTCAGGCAGGATGTGAAAATGACAGCTGTACTGTTCATAAGGAGGTATGCAAATTGACAGTGTTGAAAATCTTGAGTGAAAATATTGCACCGGTTACGGAAAAAGTGGAAACTGCACAATGCACGCTTGTAACTGTCATTTCCACGGACTTTTGTCATCAAATTTTCAACATAGGCATTTTGGGACTTCTGCATGAACAATGTCACTGTGATTTTCACAATCCTTCCGAACACTGATTTTCCACAGCGACCGCTTATTCTGCGATGGAAGTGAAAACATGTTTCCGCCAGGATGTGAAAAATGACAGCTGTACTGTTCATGAGGAAGTATAAAATATACCAGTGTTGAAAAGCCGGAGTGAAAATATTACACCCGCGACGCGCATGCGCGTGGAAACTGCATAACGACGTCAGAATATTGTTTATTGTTTGAATTTTTTCACCAGATTTGCAACATAGGCTTTTTGGGAGTCTACCTCATGAACAGTGACACTGTCATTTTGTTAATCGGTCCTGAAAGGTGATTCCACGCAGCGACCACAAAGTCATCTTTCGGGACTGAATAACCAGATGACATTCACTGAATTTATGAGGTGGGTTCCCAAGAACCTCATGTTGAAAGTTTGGTGCCAAAATTCGCAAAAAAGTAGCAAGCAGAGTTTTATTTTCTCAGAAGAAGCCAGAAGGGGAAGGAAGGAAACATATTCAATTCAGTGCTTTAGAGTAACTGGTAATTGCTATTTTTCTTTTAAACTTAGATTGTGGGCTTTTAGTGACACTATACTTTCTCTGTTGTCTTTACTTCTAATTGTTTTTGGGCTGTTGAAAATTTAAAACATAGTGGTGGTGTAATTCTGTGCTGTCTTTAATTGCTGCAATTTCGCCCTCTCCTTCCCCCAACTCTTAATTATATGCCCTGTTAAATCTGATTGACAGGAGCTAAACACAGGATATAGTAAGGGGTGTGAAGTAGGAGGGGCATAAGGGGGAAGAAGCCCACCCTCAGCACGACAAGTGTTTTGACTCTATTTATTTATTGGTTTCTTTTTCTTAAAAAAAAAAAAAAAATTATGAGGATCAGTGGCAGGATTTTTAGTACAGTAAATTAATAAAAAGGGAACTAGGAGAGCTTCAGTAGCAGACAAGTAGTGGAATTGCAGTATAATGGGGAGTGGTGCAATGCAGTGGCTGTGGGCAGCCATATTCAGGCAGACCTTCTGACACTGAGGTGCTGCCCTATCTGCATGCATCTCTCTGACCGCGGGATGACGAGCCAGACTCAGAGCAGAAGTAACTGGGTCAGGAGTACCATCACCCCTATCCAGAGACCACCCAGTCCAATGCAACTGCCTCAAAGGATGCCGAGAACAAGGAGCACATGAATGACAGTGGCTCAGGGAGGGTTAGAGCAGTCAGGCAGAGGCACATCCCAGATCCTATTCCACTTAAGAACTCATATGCCACACTGGCAAATGAGGACAACCAAATAGAGGTACCCAGAGAAGTGGAAGGAAAGGATGGAGGTTAGCCAAGGAGGTGACCTCAGCGGGAAAGCAGTGGACCCCAGAGGAGGAGGAAGTGAATCCTGGTGGGGACTCCATCATAAGAGGGATCCAGCTAGGAACACAGGAGGGGAGGACAGGGAGGTGAGGTGCTCACCAGGTGCCACGGCATGGAGGGATGGAAGGAAGATCCTGGATCACTGGGAAGGCAAGACGGGAGGTGAGCTGGATGTCATTATCCACCTAGGTACTAATGACCTGGCAAATGGGGAGCCAAAGGAAGTTCAGGAAGAGTTTAGGAAACTGGGAGGGTCTCAAGCAAGTAGCTACTTCTGTCACTTTCTCAAGTACTACCTGTGGAGGCAAGGGAGAGCATAGGAGTGCATGCACCAGGAACTTTAACTCATGGTTGAAGAACTGGTGCTGTGAGGAAGAGTTTGATTCATTGGTGACTGGGGACCCACCTGGAGGGATGGAGGTTTGTTCTGCTTCGACGGCCTGCATCCATCCTGAGGGGAATCCAAGCACCAATGATAAGTTTAAATGCTACATTGACAAGCATTTAAACTAGCAAAGGGGGGTGGCAGGCCAGCAAGGAGGGTACCTACTTGCTCACCCCCACAGCTAGCAGTGGAACCAGTGAACCAGAGGAGGGCTATCTCTAAAGCAGGTGCAAAAGATGGAGATTAGTGCCCAAGAGGTGGCAGAAAAGGGCAAAATTCAGCAGAAGGGCAGACAGCAAGGAGAACCAGAGATAAATGACAACCAAGGAAGGGGCTGAGTAGAACAGTGAAACAGTCTAGGAGGTCAAATCATGGAAAACCATGTGTGCAAATGCCAGGAGCCTTAGCAACAAGATGGAAGATCTGGAGGCTGTCATGGTACAGTCAGACTGGACATTGTGGCCATCACTGAAACCTGGTTTAATGATAACCACGACTGGGAGTTGGCCATACCTGGCTACAACATATTCAGAAGAGACAGAGCAGGCAGGAAGGGAGGAGGAGTGGCACTGTATGTGAAAATGACATAAGGGCCACAGAGATCCAGGAGGAACAAAATGGGGAGAGATACTATGGGTTAAGCTGGAAAGGAAAATGGGACAGCCATCCGCACAGGTGTGTGGCTATAGATCACCAGCCCAGGAGGAAGAAACAGATAGGGAGTTGATGCTAGCCATCCAAAGGATGGCAGACAAGGGTGAGGTAGTACTGGTTGGAGACTTCAATATTCCAGACGTGGACTGGAGCATCCCAGCAGCAGCATCAACTAGGAGCAGATTTATCCTGGACTTCTTCAGGGTGCCTTCCTCAACAACTGGTCATGGAACCAACTCGCAGAAGGCAATACTGGACCTTGTGCTCACAAACAGGGACAGTGTGATGGGGGTAACAGTGGGGAGCACCTGGGAAACAATGACCACCAGTCATTGTGGTTTGAAATCACAGAAAGAGCAGAACCAAACCACACAAAAACACGATCCTGGATTTTAGGGGCAGACTTTGGGAAATGGGGAGATACTTGAAAGAGGCATTAAGGGAATGGGACAGGAATCAGGGGTTGAGGAACAGTGGGCAGTATTAAAATGGGGATTACAAGAACAACAGAATTATGCATTAAGCAGGTTAGCAAGAGGAAAAGGAAGAGGAGACCATTATGGTTTTCCAAAGAGGTAGCAAAGAAAGTGAAAGCCAAAAAGATTGCATTCAGGCAATACAAAAAGACACATGCAGAAGGGGATAGGGAGAAGTACCAGGAGAAGCAAAGGGAGGCAGGGAGGTCAGTAAGGGAAGCCAAAGCTCAGACAGAAGAACACATTGCAAAATCAGTGGGTAGAGGGGACAAACCTTTACAGGTACATAAGGGAAAAAAGAAAGACAAAGGGAGGGATAGTGAGACTGAAGGGGAGGATGGGGGCTGTGGAGGATGACAACAGTAAAGCTGACATATTGAACAGGTATTTCTGCTCAGTCTTTACTGAGGAAGAGGAGGTAGTGGGTCTGAAGGGAGTACAAGGGGTGAGAATGGTGCAGAAATGGACAAGTCCCTTTACATGAGAAAGGGTCCTGAAGGAACTGGAAGTAATAAGAGTTGATAAAGCAATGGGGCCAGATGGGTGCACCTAGGGGTCCTTAAAGAACTAAGAGAGGTGGTGGCTGAACCTCTGGCTATCCTGTTTAGCCAATCACTGGAAACGGGAGGTACCCAAAGACTGGAGGACAACAGATATAGTCCCCTTATACAAAAGTGGAAACAAAGAGGAAGCAGGGAACTACAGACCAGTCAGCCTCACCTCAGTAGTGGGGAAGATCATGGAAGCACTACTGAAGGAGAGACTGGTGGAACATCTGGTTGTCAATGGACCACAGGACCCAAGGCAGCATGGTTTCACCAGGGGAGGTCGTGGTTGCAACCAACCTCATTGAATTTTTGACTGGGGTGACTAGGGAGGTGGATCAGGGAGGGCAGTGGACATGGCCCATCTGGACTTCAGCAAGGCCTTTGACACTGTGCCACATAGACTATTACACAAACTGGGGAATATGGGTGTGGGCAGGACAGTAGTGTGGTGGGTAGGTAACTGGCTGGGTGGCAGGACACAGAGGGTGGTGGTAAATGGCCGTCACTCCACAGAGGGAAGAGTGACCAGTGAGGTGTACCACAGGGATCAGTGCTGGGACCGGTCCTATTCAACATCTTCATCAGTGACATGGCGTAGGACCTAGAAGGCAGAATTTCACTGTTCACTGATGACACAAAGCTCTGTAATGAGTAGACACACCAGAGGGTGTAGACAGAATGAGAAGCGACCTGCAGAAACTTGAAGAATGGTCAGGGGTTTGGCAGTTGAAATTCAATGCAAAGAAGTGCAAGATAATGCATATGGGCACAAAACCCTGGCACAATATATCAGTTGGGGGTGAGGATATAGCATGCACCAAGCAGGAAAGGGATCTTGGGGTTGTCATCTCTGATGACCCCAAGGTAGGGAAACAGTGTGACAAGGCAGCAGGTAAAGCAAATAGGATGCTGGGATGTATAGGCAGGGGCATCACCAGCAGGAAAAGGGAGGTCATAATTCCGCTATACAAGACACTAGTGAGGCCCCACCTGAGTACAGGTACAGTTCTTGGAGACCATACTCACTTAAGGACATAGACAGGGTAGAGAAGGTTCAGAGGAGGGCAACAAAGATGGTGCATGGATTGCATCACAAGTCCTATGAAGACAGGTTGAAGGAACTGAACATGTACTCCTGGAGGAGAAGAGGAGAGAGGGATATGATAGACATACAAGTATCTTACAGGGAGGAACAGGGTGCAGGAAAACACTATTTTTAAGCGAAAAAGATGTTCCAGGACTAGAGGGCATGGGTTGAAGTTGGAGGGGGACGATTCAGAGGAAACATGAGAAAGAATTTCTTCACAGAACGGGTGGTGGACAAGTGAACACCCTGCCAGAGGAAGTGGTGGGGCTGAAACAATCACAGGATTTAAGAATGCATGGGATAGACATAAAGGAATTCTGGAGGGCAGGGTAAGGGGCAACAGACTTCTAGGAAAACAAACTGAACTTACAAGCTCAAATGGCAGACTGGTGGGCATAGGCCCTTATCTGCCGACACTGTCTATGTATCTATGTAAAATGACCAAGATATGCACCAAAGTTGGAAAAAAAATTTGTGCCATTATACAGCTTACCAGCATTTCTTCAGTTCGCAGTCAGCTTTGAAGAGTGCAGACATGTTCCCGCTCCACCCAAGATTGTCGTGCTGGCTCTGGAGGTAAATATGGGAGGGGATGTGGGGAGGTGAGGCGCAGAGGGTGGGTGTGGGTTGGGAGAGGGAGCATGGCAGACTGCAAGGCACCGCTTTTCTTGTTTATAGGTTTAAAAAAAAAATCCAGCGCTGGAAGGTTTTCTTTTAACAGGGATTTTCAGCTGCCACCTGAATGTGCCCCTGTCAGCAAATACAGAGTGTTTGGGAGAGGAACATGAGCTGAGGGTATTGGGCCCCCGTCGGCAAAATGAACTGAGGGGGCATGTCGACAGGGGATTGAGCACCCCGTCAGCTTTCATGGGACTGTAAGAGGCGGACAGCGATAGCCACTGCCATTTGTTTATTTTAAACTGGAAGGGGCATGCTGACAGCCTGGCTCAGTGTGTTCACACTGAAAGCTACAGCAGTGTGAACATGCAAACAGGAATTTAACAATGCAGGAATGCAACATCAAATGACCAAGCCGTGCCACTATTGGTGCAGGTCTGTCCTTGAAAGTTGGCCAACTCCACCCCAACAGCTGAAATGGAGTCATCGCCAGCCTGCCGACTGATTCGCCCGCTGCTGACCTGCCCTTGAAACTGAGCTCCAATGGGCACACCCCTGTATAGCACCCTCTTACAGCAATGAGCCCATCTGTGCCTGTGCACCACAATGAACTTAAAATGAGTGTAAATGCAGTTCCTAGAAACATAAATAAGCCCTGTATGCAGCTTATCTGGAGCCCTGACCACACAGCTGTAAGAACAAATATATGAAAAAGGCAGAACGAATAAAGGGCACAGGTACAAAATGTGAATACATTCAGTTGAGGACAGTCACCAGGTTGCCTTTTCCAGACTTAAGTATGTGCAGTGCATCATTGTTAATGGAATGCAAGAAGAATCATTGCTATCTCTACACAAAAGGTACATGGACATTCTTATGAGTGTAGTACGCAACAAATTACGACCAACAGCACTTGCAGTCAAAACTGGCGGATCACTTCAAAGATGGTATCATACTTGATTCCAAAATAGAAAGCAGGTACAATCATCAGGTCTTCTAAGAACCAGGCTGACTGGAGGGAAGCACAGCACAAGGAGCTCAACACATGAGAACAGTTGTTGGAACTCCTGAAGGTACAGTCTCATAATAAAACCAAAGTTAAAGTTGAAGACTTAATAGAAAAAAATGTAAAACTGCCACCCGTTCTTCAGACATTCCTACGTACTGTAATCAATGGGTTCATCAGAAGTGGGCAGTCAACGACAGGAGAGGGTAGTTCAATTTACTGCAGATGACAGTGTTTGCAGTGTCAATGGGAATAATCAAACCACAAAAACACCTCTTGTTGGGCATGGGTATTAAATCCATGAAAGGCAGTAAGAAAGTTTTAACAATTTTGAACAGGTTTGGTGACTGTGTTAGCTACCATGTTGTGGAAGAACTCAAAACTGCAGTCGCGACCAATATGGAGAAGAATATGGCTATACCAGATAGATTGCACCTACAGCCAGGTTTAGCCACTGCTTTAGCTTTCGACAATTACGATGAGATGACAGAGACACTTGATGGTCATGACACTTTGCATGACACTGTAAGTATAGCATACCAAAATATACCATCCAGTATTGAGGAGACAGCTGTACCCAAAGAAAGGTCTGAAGAAGCTATGACAAGAACACACATGGATGACCAAGCACCAGCAAAAAATGAAACACACACAATAGAAACAAACCCAGATAAGCAAATATCAGAAGTTGATGCCCATGACCAGGCAGGGCCATCTTTAACATCAAAGAGCAAACTACGCAGAACATCAAAGACAAAGGCTGAAGATTTTGATGAAGACTATTTGCCAAGTGTAAAGAAGTAGATATTGCAGCCACTGGCATGACAGGAACAAGACACTGTACCCAGGTGCATTCAAACGTCTCAGAGGAAAACAGCTCTAGATATTGGCGAGAAAGACATTCAACCATATACAGCTGGAAAACCAAAAATAAGACAGTATCAATATAAGGTGACAGAAAGCTCTGAACCAAAAACCTCCTGCAAGCTAAGAGAAGGGATGTTGCCTGGCTATCCTGTGCAAGTATAGATGCTACTCCAATGTGGCACGGATGGAATGCCCTTGTTTCTGTAGATGACCTGCCACAGCAGATCATATCATACATGGACCCTATAGGAAAGCCTCCTACAAGACAATGTAGTTCAAAACACCATGAATACTACTATCATGGTTATGGATGAATGCCAGGAGCACTATATGACTATTACTTATGACTTGGCCATAGCAAACCTGCACCACAAATTCAGTCCACAAAGTCCCTGGAATATGACAGACTTTTCATGTGTTTTGGACCATTCCATATCAAATTAGCATATTTCAAAGGTCTTGATACCTCCTGAATGGTTCTGGTGGAGACCTCATTCTTGTTGAATGTAGTGTACTGGCATTGAAATCCTTGAATGGACTTCTTTAAGGAACATTTTCAGTCAGGTAAAGAGGTTTCACCCGATGCTATCAGCAGCATTCAGAATTAAACATTTACAGTGCTTTATACAATGTAAATGTTTGTCAGACTTTCCAATCTCAAGCATCTGCAGCAGTTACTTAATGACCCATTGCCTTCCTCAATGGTGGACCTAGAGAATACAGCCAAGTTCAAGACATCATGGAAGCATACAAATGTTCTCAGATTCTACACACTATGGTGAGCATAGTGCAACTGCTCAATTTTGGCTGCAGTACTGCAGTTTGGTAGAGTTGTACCAACTCTTCTGTCATTCCATCAGGACAAATGACTTGCCTCTCTTTGTATATATATTACTTCGCAACTGGCCACCACAACTATGCCAAGTGGATGACTCTGTACCTTATGAATTTGCTAAACATGGATAAGACCCACCCTGGACTAAGGAAACAATTTGAGAATGGAGCATTAACCATTGCAAGATCAAAGAGAGGGTTTAGTAGAAATGATGTAGACTTGACCTTGGAACAGACAATGCCGATGCTGCATCAAGACTAACCGGGATTTCTTCTTTGACACAGAACATCAGCGTAATGAGGAAGGGGAATATTCTGTCGTCATCTTGAAGTAAAATTGTTGGAAGTCTTATGGAAAAGTTGGTCTTGTCAGCCATGTAGAAGCCTACCAAAAGCTGAAGAGTTTGAGTTAAACGAGATTCAAAAGATCTAAACAAGCTGTTGAACACAATAGATTCCTTCATGAATCCATTCTGGGATGCATTTGAGGACAGCAATCTTTATTCAATAGGTAGTGGAAAAGCAATATCACAAAAGGTAGCAAACGAAGTGTTACAGGTTACTGAGATAGGTACTCAGATGTATCATGTGTTTAGAGATGAACGACATTAACGGGCAGTAGGTTCGAGGAACCCATCAAAAGATACAAGTTGAAGAACTTTGCACATGATGCAATGAAGGTGAAGATTAAGAACAAGGACAATAAAATTGAGTTGAAAGGAACTCAAGACCTCTTTAGACGCTTGCTATTGTCATGAGCCCCTGGCCCCCAAACCTCATGCAGCCAGGCAGGACCTCCTGTTTGCAGAGAGGATCCCCCTTTTTAAGAACTCATGAGCAGGAGTAAGGGTTCAGGAAGACTTCCCAACCTTTCTTTTCCCAGTGGGAGGGTGGATTCTGTAGTTTCAGGTTCCCTTGACTCTGCACTACTTTCAGTATTTGAATCCCACCATGACCATTGGCTACATCTTGCCTAAGTAGTTTTATGTGAGAGCCGAGCGGTTCTATCTTTCAGGCACAGTCTTTTCAAAACCCTTCTGTTTAAAATGTTAAAACACACACTCAGACTACAGGCAGAGTTGATAAGAAAATCATAAAAGTTTACTCGACATAAAAGCAATATAGAAAAGTCTACAGTTTGGAAGAACTTTAAAATGCAGACAATATCAAAGGTAAAACAGGATGGTTTACAGAAAACACTAGATACTGATATTCTAAACCATACCTTGTTTTGATGTTGGAGTCCAGAAAGATTAAGTGTTCCTGTGGAGAATAACAGTTCATTAGGCAGTAGAATTTGTAGCAAGTCCTTGATTCCAGTCTCTGATGTCCTTTTAAAAAGACTCCAGGTGCTCCTTGGTGGAAAGTCTTGGTTTCCAAAATTCTGACTTAAAATCAGAATTTTCTGTTCAGTATATGACAAGTCAAACTTTCCACACACTCTGGTCTGGTTTTAGAGATTTTTCCAGGCCTCCACATATACGTCTGGTCTTCAAGTATATGTCAGCTGGAGAGGTGATCTGACTTCCACCTAAACTGTTTTTCAACTGCCTTTAGTTCAAAAAATGTGTCTCATAAATACATTGTGCCGGTCATTTTCTAGCCACACCCACTGTGTAATGGGGTGCAACAGTTTACCTTTCACTGTCACTGTAGTTCCATGTCAGGTTTCATATCAACCCCAGTAACATCTGGTCCATGCATTGGGCTTGACTTCTGACCCTAGGTCACTACATTGCCTTTCCCTGTCATGGAAAGTCACAGGGGATATGTTATGCCTTCCTGGGATATATCTATCTCCTTATCTTGAGACGTACCATCCAATTCTAGCCATTAGAACAATTAAGGCTATTTTTGTAAGTTCATTTCTAAAAGCCTTTTAAAGAGACAGTGTCTTAATTTTAAAGTGCATTACAGCATACACAATATGAACCCACATAAATGGATATATGCTCATCATGCAACAGCTATAGCTGTCGTGACTTCAGCAGTTGAACTTATGATAGTGTTTGCCTACCTGCTAACCCTGGTACCCCTTACTTAGGAAACCTTGATGGATCAATGAACACAACAATGAAGTCAACACTGCTGAAGAAACTTGAGACCAGAGTCCAAAGTAGCCACCCTGATGCTGTAAATGCCACTGTGGTTGATGCCATGTTCTTGATCAGAAGTCTTACAAACCTGCCACCAACATTCCATGGTGTGGCAAAAACCATCCTGTCTCTTGTTTGCTGTACTTCCACAAATGAAGTCTATCTTGTCAGTGACTGTTACACTTCACCATTGATCAAAGGTCTTGAACAAGAGAAGAGAGGAAAGCATAGCATCGCTCCACTCTCCTGTCTCATAACTGGTCCTGACCAAAGCCAACCAAGAAACTTTGCTGGATCCCTGTCTTCATCTTCATTCAAGATGGCACTTCTAGGTTTTCTAGCTACAACCTGGAATTTGATGTGTACTGTGAAGTTCTAGGTGATAAAAGTTCATGTATGCAGTAGGAGAAATTTGTTACTCATACAAAGTGGAAGCTGGACATATGCTCAGACTAGAGTGCAAGGCCCTAAAAAGCAAACACATAGAGGCAGACACAAGAATCATGAAACACATACACTACATTTGCAGTCAAAATGAGGGTGAAGATGTGCATGTCGTGGTCATGGCAGATGATACTGATATTCTGGTCATTCTGCTGTATCATGCAAGTCTGAATGGTAATCTCAATCTGCACATGGGATGTTGGTCATTCAGGGAATAACACAAGAAGATTTATAGATGTATCTCAACTTGTCAGAAGAGTTAGGCAGACCTGTGTTTGCAGCTCTACCAGGTCGCCATGCACTGACAGGGTGCAACTATTCACCAGCGTTCAAAGGCAAAGGGAAGGTGCGACCTCTAACAATTATGGAAAAGAATAGAGTACACACAGACATTTGGAAAACTGGGATGTCCACACTTGTCTAAAGAAACTGAGGATACAATTGAGAGCTTTGTGTGTACCTTATATGGACAGAAAATAAAGTGTATCAACACAGCCCTCTACAGTATGTTCAACATCAAGTATCAACTGAGTGACAAAGATGAACCCTTAGAAAAGATCAAAGCAGCAGATGCAAGCTTTCTGCCACCATGCAAATCAACTCTGACACAACACATCTGCAATGCAAATGACATTTCATTGTTATGGAAAAATGCAGACAAACCGGAAATGACACTACTGAAGCCAGAGCACAATGGCTGGACCTATGAGGATGGCAAATACAAGCCAACGTGGTTCACATGTGAAGTTGTATCACCAGCTTTAAGGGAACAATTGAATGAACATGACAACAATCCAAATGAAGATAACAGTGACTGTGATGTCAATATTGATGAGACAGATTTGCCTAACATGTCAGATAATGAAGACAGTGAACAAGAATACTGATTGTTGTACTTAGGTTCATAAAACATCATAAAAAGCTGATTGTTTCAAGTTAAAAATAATAAAATAATGTTAATATTAAGCCTTTGATACATATGTTGCTCTTTGTTACAATGTCTGTAGTATTTCAATAAAAGCTTATAGAATTGAAATTAAAGGCGAACCATTAATTAAAGTATACACAATTTTCAGCGACAGTTCATTTTTTCATTGAAGAAGTGCATTTTCCAAGAAAAGTTCAACTTTGAGTGAATAAGAGTTGTAAATCTGGATTCTACACACTTTTTACATAAACAGTCATCAAACCTTTCGGACATAGACACATAGATAAATGCACCTGGCTCCTGGACTAAGGGATTTAATTGCTGAAGCAGCAGGCTGGACAAGTATGATGTTGTTGCTCACTGACAGGGACAGAAACATCTTCACTGTTTTCAGTTACTGCAGACCACATTAACAGATGCTTATTTAAAGAAAACCATAAAACCAAACAGCATGATATTTTCAGGAAACACTAATCATGACACAGGAACATGAATTCAAGTGAATTCAAGCTTTTTATGAAATATGTGTGCATTTGATCTTTAATGTATCAGTTAGGGTTCCATCATCAAAAGTATGGAAATGTGTTAGGGTTTTCAACTCTAACACCCCACCTTCCACCCATCAATAGGTGACAGGAGTGTGCCTTGTAGTCATCAGCCCTAATGCTCACCCCATTCTCCTATACTGTAACATCTTAGTTTCCTTACACATGGAATGGGGTGAGGATTAGGGCTAACAACCCCAAGGCACACCCCGTTGCCTGTTGGTGCATGGAGAGTGGGGGTGGGGTGTTAGGGTTGGAAATCCTAACACCACATTTCCATACTTTTGATGGTGAAACCCTAACTGATGCATTACGAAGTTTTTTGCCAAGAATATATATATATATATATATATATATAGCAAACACTTTAATAACTTTGCAACTGACCAGTGGATTTGCACATTTGGTATGCGCTGTCCTGTCCTTAGTCCCTTGTTTATTAATATAGTCTGACACTGGGATGCCCACCCCTTGTGTTGAATGCCCCCCATTCCCTGCAGCTCATTGTTTTATTAATTAGCCGACATCGGGGGGCCCAATCCCCATGTCAGCATTTACAGCCCCTCAGCAGTGTGGGACACTGGAGAGCCCACTCCAAGTGTCCCAAAATATTTTTTTTATTTTAATCCTGTTAAAAGAAATCAGTCCTTCAATGTCTTTTCATTTTTTTAACCTGAAAAAAAGAAAATGTTCCCTCATCGTTCCGCTGTCCCCCATCCTGACCCTCCCACTGAGAACCCCCCTCCCTCCACTTTACCCTATATTTACCACTGGAGGTCATAGACTGTCGTCTTCTGTGGACTGACACGTCTGTACTCTTCAAAGCCAAACCATGAATTGAGGAATCAGCATAAGAGCCATATAATGTATTTCAAGGTGTTTTGAACTTATGTTCATAACTTTGCCATTTTTAGGAATTTTTTCACCAAATTTTCCACATGGCCTTTTGGGGACCCCTCTTCATGAACACTGGCACTGCCATTTTGTTAATCATGCCCAGAAGGTGATTTTGCAGTCACTGCACGAAATCACCTTTTGGGACTGAATTATGAAATTTCACCAGAAGTGTTCATGAGGCAGGGTCCCAAAAAGGCCAAGTTGAAAACTTGGTGAAAAAATTTGTAAAAATGGCCAAGTTATGAACATTTGTTGAAATGGTTCTACTCACACATAACTTTGGTAATTTTCAATATTTTGAGTCCAAATGTTCAACATAACCATTTTTTCACACTACCTCATGAACAGGACAGTTGTCATTTTTCACATCCTGTTACAAACGTGTTTTCACACCTATGGGGTAGAATGGCATTTTGCATGGATTTGAACATTTCTCCTACAGGGTTTGAGGTAGGGTCATAAGAAGATCATGTTGAAAATTTGGGGTCAGAATATGAAACAAATGCCAAAGTTATGACTATTTGTTGCAATTTCGCTATGCCTGCTCGTAACTTTTGAAATTTTAAGTATTTTGACCCCAGCTTTTCAACATAACCTTCTTATTACCCCCACCTCATGTATATCACAGCTGTCATTTTTCAAATCCTGCCCAAAATGTGTTTTCATACCTGTTGCACAGAATGGCGTTGCAGTTGCACAGAATTATGTTTTGGTGAGGATTCAAAAATTTTCTGTAAAAGGTTCATGAGGTGGGGTAATAAGAAGGCTGTGCTGACAATTTGGTTACTGTTGTCCGATAAATGAAAGTGCAGGGCCCAGCTGCTTCCACAGCTATATATATATATATATATAATATTCATACAATAGGGGTGAGTGATAAATGTAACTATATCTACTAGCGTGATAAATGCTGATGACATCACTAGAATGTGATAAATGACATTTGTACATACTGTGCTGATGTCATCACTCACTAACCACAGCCTGCATTCTAAACTGGACTCTTTCACAAATCTGTTTCTCACTGCTGCTTGCAAGTAACTATTAACATTGCAAAAGACAATCATCTGTTTCCCATAGTGTTTCAACAACTCACAGCCCATTACTATGCTACTCACAAATTCAAGAAAGACTGCATTCTAAATCACAGTGCTGCAACAGTTTCTGTTTCTCACTGCAAACTGACTCTAAATCATAGTGCTGCACCACACAGTTTCTGTTTCTCACTGCAAGCTGAAACTAACTCAGTTAGCATTGCTAAACACATTCACCTGTTTCCTGTATTGTGTCTCACACTCCCAGCCCATTCAGAAACATTCACACAAGAACAACAGTGTTCTCAGGATAGCCTAGAGGTTAGAGTACTGACCTCTAAACAATCTTGTTACGTCCAGCACACTAGATCTGGGTTTGACTCTCACAACTTCCACTTCCAAACTGTATGATTCTAAACAACTCACTTAACTGCCCAGTGTCCCCAAATCACCACTAAAAACTTACCCAGTTACCAAATGCTAAGAGCAAACAAAAAAAACATAATTATATTTCTGAAGCTCTTACCCCATTGTATAAATCACACATGTGATGGGCAGATTGTGTGCTATGGAAAATATTTTCACTCCTGCATCATGAACTCTGGATGATCTTACTCTGCAGGAGTGAGAATATTATCTATATCACACTCATGCCCATCATGTATCCCCTATTTTATATATATATATATTATGGTAGCACAGTAGTGCTACCATAGTTAGGTTGAGGAGCCATTTCTATGTTAAACCCAAAATGTTGCAACTCCAATAACTTTGCAACCGTTTGACAGATTTACCTGAAATTTGGAATACATGATCAAGAACCATAGGCCTTGGATCTGCCAAGAGTTTCAGTACTGGTCGGATATCTACGGCTGCGGAGTTATTAAGCGTGATCTGGCGAGACGCTTATGCTTTTTCTGGAATTCACGGTCGCTACGCTACAGATCGAGACGTTTAGGCGATTGGTCCAAAATCTTCAGAGAACATGTGGCCAGGGTCCTGATGTGCCTTTTGAAGATTTGGTGAAAAAATATTAAACGGTTCAAAAGTTATTCAAAAAACAGTTTCCCATTATAAGTCAATGGGGAAAGTTAACAAAAAGTTCAACACTTTCGCAAATGCATTTTTACTTTTGCAAATGGCCCTGTTACTTTCGCAAATCCACCATTTTGTTTTCAGTTAGTGATCAGAAAAATGCTTGACATTTAAATTTGGGACCCTCTAGCAACCTAATTATTTTTGTATTCACCTAGTCGGACCCTGAGGATGCTAGCCATGTCTTTATTTTGGGTAAAACACCCCAGAAATATGTTTTTCAAATTTCTGGAAAAAGTACTTTCACAAAGTACTTTCATGCTCATGAAAGTGTCACAAATTTTCGTGAAAGCTTTTGCAAATTGCGACAGTAGTTTTCTAGTCTGTGGGAAAATGACAGCAATTCTTTGGCACTGCACTGCAAAAGAATGGTTGGGAGATTTGGGCTGAAATTTGGAGGGAACGCAGCTGACATCTCACAGATGTGCCTTTCAGTGTTATGTTGAAAAAATATTACACGGCGGCAAAGTTACAGCACTCCAAAGTTGACATTTTTTTCCCATAGGATAACATTACGGCGCCCGACACATTACAGGAATACTTTGGCACCCTGCTGCAAAATAACGTTTGGTCTTTTTTCCTGAAATTTGGAGGGAAGGCAGCTAACAGCCCACAGATGTGCCATTCAGTGGTTTGGTGAAAAAATATTACAGGCAGGCAAAGCTATGATGCTCCGAACTTCTCTCTTTTCTTTCCATAGGA
Organism: Neoceratodus forsteri; assembly: GCA_016271365.2. NCBI lineage: Eukaryota > Metazoa > Chordata > Ceratodontiformes > Ceratodontidae > Neoceratodus > Neoceratodus forsteri. The sequence goes on along the minus strand of CM028132.1, from coordinate 591,544,714 downwards.
TAACATTACGGCGTTCGCCGCGCCTTTCAGGGCCCGTATCTCGGAAACGGTGTGAGATACGGACTTTTCGTCAGAAAAAGAGGGGGCTAAGTACAAAACTAGCCAGGACAGTCATAAATCATATGACTTTTAAATTGTTTTTCTACGTCATACGGTTCCTGAGATAAAACCTATTTAGTATTCCAAGTCCTCATTTTCTGCTCCGATACCTATTATTGTGCATACATTCTTTGTACTCACTGTCTTTCTCTATGCAGGTTTTGGGGAAAACCAGCCTGTGCGCTTACATTACTGTTACCATTGCCCTTTCCGCTTGCAGTTCCGTACCCATTTCACTTACCATTGACGTCTACTCCACCATGTGTGTTATCCTTTGCGTTTTCATTTGCGCTTGCGTTTCTTTCTGTTATTTTTTTGCCATTTGTGTCTACAGTACTGTTTCTCTTTCTCTTTCACTTTGCATCACCATGCCCATTGACATTTCTGTTTGCAGGCACCATGTTACTATGTGACAACATATCACGTGGCAGACCATTCCCGTCACGCCACCGTGTGCATTACCCTTTCTGTTCTCATTTTGCGCGTGTGTTACCATGTGTGCCACTGTTAGCGCTTCTGTTTATGTTGCTGTTCCTGTTACTATGCCACAAGACATCACATGGCGGGGAGTGGGCCAAGGACCCACGGCTCCCTCCCCTGCACAGCATTACATTCACTATTTCTTGTTATCATTCTCAAAAAAAAGGAAATCGAGGCAAAAACTCTGTTTTAATGCATTAGTTAGGGATTGTTCCTGGCGACAAAAGTGAGAAATTTGGTGTTAGGGTTGAAACCCCTTGAACCCCGCCCACCCGGCATTGGGTGTGCATTGGGGTCGTCGGTCCTAACTCTCACCCCTTCTCCTATACTTCTGCTGTTTTACACATGTGATGGGATGAGAGTTAGGGGCTGACACCCAATGCACACCCATATGCCGGGTGGGGCGAGGTCCAAGGGTTTTCAACCTAACACCGAATTTCACTTTTGTCTGTGGACAGCTAACTAATCAGTAAATGGAGTTTTTGTCTCTAATATATATATATATATATATATATATACACACACACACACACACACACACACATACACACACACGCATCTTTGGAGCGATGGGAGCCAGGGTAAAATAAGGGTACTATTCTATCTTAAAAAGTAATGAAATTAGTTGCAAAAAACTTTGTTAATGCTTCGGTTAGGGTCAAAGTGACACAAGTTGGGAAATGAGGCTTTAGGGTTTTCCTAACACTCCACCCTCCCAAAACAGGCAGTAGAGCAGGTGTGGGGTGTGACTTTGAATTCTCAAGCCTAATGCTCACCCCATTCTCATAAAGTCTACACCTTATTTACAGATGGAATGTGGTGAGTGCAATATTTGAGAAGCCCATGGCACACCCTACACCTGCTCTCCTGCCTGTTTTGAGAGGGTGGGATGTTCCCTAACGCCTCATTTCCCAACTTTTGTTACTTTGACCCTAACTGGCGCATTAACAATTTTTTTTGCAACTTGTATATATGTACATAGTGGTAGTAATATAAAAAGTTGACCACAGTATTGTGGCAAGTACGGGAAAAGAATTTGGATTTACCGCATATTATGGAAAAAAAACAAGTTATTCAATGCGTTTTTTTTTACCATGGTAGCTGCAAACTGCAGTATTTCTTTTCATGGTTATGGCAAACACTGTAGCAGTGAAAACCGCCATATTTATTTTTTACACTTATGACAAATACCATGGTACTGGTCAACTTTACATAACTACTTTATATGTATAAGAAAATGCTGCCAACTGTAGTATACAAAGATTTATACCCATCGAGGGGGCTAATTTGAGCTATAAGGCATGAGCCCAAAGGCTAGAGGTATTATTGCTCTAATTATCCCTGAGATAGGTCTGTAGCTTGTATTCCACAGTTGCCTAACATTTGTTCTATATAATACATGGGGATGGTGCCTTTTCTTTTGTACCTGAAGGTTGTGTTTTTGTCAGGGTCTTATTAGGTGTGCTCATTCGCTTCTTTATTGATTTAATTAGTTATTAAGTTGCTTGTTTTGGTGGTCATAATGTTGGTCTATGGTCCCCCACAGTATTCAGGTTTCGGTGCAGAGTTATGCAGCTTTAATTGTTTGAATGTAGCTTTAATTGGTAAGGTATACAGGAAATACACGATAATGGGACCCTAGGCTCAGGGAGAGTGTGAGGCCAGAGGGTATGGGTTGATGGGGACTGGGGAGACCTGGGAGGATAAGGAGCTGTATGCTAGAGACAGACTACATCTCAATTTGGAGGGAGGAATCCTTAAGTTGAAAATAGAGGGTTCATTAGTGAAAAGTGGGGTTTAAACTTGTGAAGGGGTGGGATGGGAGAAAAGGCTGTCAAGGGGTGCCGTAAAGGAGGGACTCTGTCTCCATCCCCTGGGGACCAGGAGGATTGCAGGAAAAGGCCAACTGGCAAAGTGCAGACCAGGGAAAACAGAATCCCATGGGAACACAAGCAGGGAAATGGAACTATAGGGAAAGGGTGAAGGAGTCCTGCTAAATGCCAGGAGCTTGGGCAATAAAATGCCTGAGCTCCAGGCGTGATAACTGAGGGGCAGTGGATGTGGCAGCGGTCACTGAGACTTGGGGCCACTGCAAGACATGACTGGGACCTGAACCTGGAGGGTTACACTATGTTCAGGAAGGACAGGGGAGGGAAGGGAGGAGGGTAGCAATGATAGTCAAAACTGCATTGGCGTAGGGGAGTAGAGGAGGCGAAGAAACCATGGAGGCGATTTGGGTCACCTTTGATAACAAGGGGGCAAGAGAGTAAAAAAGGAGTGGTGTATAGACCACTGCCCTGGCGGAGGAGCTGGAGGACAGTCTGGTGGCAGATGTTAGGAGACACTGCAGACTGAGCAGAGGAATGGTGGTGGTGTTGGGGACTTAAACATGCCAGGAACAGACTGGGAGACTATGACATCCTCTGTGACCAGGGAACAGAGGTTGTTGATGTCTTCAAGACGCCGTCTCCTAACTCAGCAGGTGAGGGAACCCACCAGGGAGGCACGGGTACTGGATGTGGTCCTGGCAGACAGTGACCAGATTGGGGGCCTGGAGGTAAGGGACCCATTGGCAGGGAGTGACCATGCCACGGTCTGGTTCTGCCTGGACCTAGGAGGGGTAGAAGGCTGCACAAAGACGGAAGTAACCGACTTCAGGGGGCGGATTTTAAGGAAATGGGAAGGATCCTAGGAGCATTTGGATGGGATTGGGTCAGACATGGACGCTGATAGTAGGTGGAAATCATCAGGAGAGGGGTGCAGGATGCTACCAGCACCTGTGCAAGAGTAAGATGAAACACGGTAGGGCCCAAAACCCTGTTGGTGGACCAGGGAGGTCCAGGAGGTGGTGTGGGAAAGAAAGCAGCCTATAAGCAATTCAAGTGCTCAAGGAGTGAAAGGGATCAAGGGAGTATGGAGCTGATGGCTAGAAGGGCCACTAGAGTGGTGAGGGTGGCTAAGGCAAGGAAGGAGCAGAACCTGGCCAGGGAAATTAGGAGAGGAAAAGGGTTCTTTAGATACATTGGGGAAAGATGAAGGGTGAAGGGCAGATTAGCAGGATTAAATCAGGGGAGATGGGCACAAGACCCGGGGAGCAGGCTGAGGTACTAAATGAGTACTTCCACCCTCAGCTTTCACCAGGGAAAATGGGGGTGCTGCATCAACATGGAGGAGACAGAGATACTGAGGAGGGGGACCCCACCGATCGGGCAGGTCTGGGGAGAGGGGAGGCATCACTGGCAGGTGGGGGAGGGCTAAGCAGGAGAAGAGGTACCGAAGTGGAAATCACAGCAGAGAGTGAGGGAAGCCCTCAGCTCCCTTAAGATGGAGAAAGCACTGGGGCCGGGTAAATTACATCCCAGAGTGCTGAAGGAACTTGCAGATGTCCTGGCAAAACCCCTGGCAGAGCTTTTCACCATCTCTCTGAGAACAGGGTGGGTGCCCCAAGACTGGAAGGTGGCGCGATATAGTGCCTCCATCCACAAGGGGGGACTAAGGGAGGTGGCAGGGAACTACAGGCCTGTCAGCCTGACATCGGTGGTGGGCAAGGTGATGGAGGGCATTGTCAAGGAGAGGCTGGGGGACCTGGATAAGTCAGGGTGCCTGGATGATAGACAGCATGGATTCATCCCGGGAAATTGTGTCAGACAAACCTGGTGGAGTTCTATGACTGGGTGACAAGTGCCTTGGACCTGGGTAGACCAGTGGATGTCCTCTTTCTAGACTTCAGCAAGGCATTTGACTCTGTTCCTCACGTGAGCCTGTTGGATAAGCTGGGAAATGGGGGTAGGAACCAGATGATCAGATGGATAGGCAATTGGCTCCAGGACTGGACCCAGAGGGTCGTAGTTGGTGGGATAGTCTCATCCCCAAGGAGGTCATTAGTGGGGTCCCACAGGATCAGTCCTTGGGCCCCTTCTGTTCAATGCCTCTGTATCTGACATAAGGACAGGAATCAGGAGGAGATGAGTCTCTTTGCAGATGACTCAAACTGGGGCGGTGGTGGATGGGGAGGAGGGAGGGTGGCCTGCAGGGGACCTGGAGGCTCTGGAAAGATGGTCTAGAAAGTGGAAGCTGAGGTTCAATGCAGGGAAATGCAAGGTACTCCACCTGGGGCCAGAACCCAGGCCAAGTGTACACCCTGGGGGAAATGCTACAAGTCTCGATGGCTGAGAGGGACCTGGGGTGGTGGTGGATGTCAAGATAAACAACTCTGAGACTTGTTGGAGGCAGCAGCCAGCCAACAGGATGCTGGGATGCATCGCTAGGGATCACCTCCAGAAGTAGGGAAGTGATACTCCTGCTGTATAACTGCTTGGTGAGGCCGCACCTGAGTACTGCGTGCAGTTTTGGAGGCCACACTTAAAGAGGGACATTAACCTCCTGGAGAGGGTCCAGAGAGGCAACCAAAATGATTTGGGGCTTGGGGACAGGACCTATGAGGAGGGCTCAAGAGCTAAATATGTACACATTGGAAGAGAGAAGGACCGAGGGACATGATAGAGGTCTTCAGGTACATGAAGAGGGTAAATAGGGGAGGAACAGTCAGGGTGCTTGAAGGAAGGAGGAAGGAGCCACTAGAGGGCATGGGTGGAAGCTGGAGGGAAGATTCAGGGGAGAAAGGAGGAGGTGCTACTCACGGAGAGGTGGTGGAGCCAGGAATGCACTACCTAGGGGCTGGTGGAGGCAGAGACAGTGGAGGGGTTCAAGAGGGGTGGGACAGGTACAGGGAAGGGTTCTGGAAAAAAATCCAATGCAGCAAGAATATCCGGAACTGGGAAGGGAGAAGCTTGGAGAGAAGTGGGACAAGGTCAGCACCCAGGGTGGGGGCTGACCAACTAGCAGACTCGAAAGACCGTTAGGCCTATTCTGCTGGCATTTTAGTATGTTAGTATGAGGAAAAGGTCCCATTCATGTATGATATATACATATATGATAGATCTGGTGGGAATTCTCTTTCCCTGTGGGGGAATGGACAAGAGCGCCATTTCTGGAGTTATCAAACCGTTTTCACCAGCTAGCCTATCAATATGTTCCCCTATTTGCTGCCAAAAAGAGGTAAGAACCAGGCACGCCCAAAAAACATGGGCATGGGTGTGACGCTTGGCCAGCTGGTTATGATTGTTGGATTATATTTGTAATATAAAAATATATTGTGTGATTGTCCCAGTGTTCCATGGGTGCCCCCCCAGTTTTCAGTGAAATGACAGGATATATATTAAACCAGGAGGTCTCTGTAATGTAATTAATTTCCTTGAGAAACTGCATTTTATGGCCTTGTTTATGACCTGTTGCTGCCTTGAAGTTGGGAATCTAAATATACAGTTTATTACAGGACAGGACATAATTAAGCTGATTCCTGTTGGCTATATTTGCACCTAAGGACATATAGCAGAGTTGTAAACACCTTTGATATTCCTTGGAAAATAGGAACTGCTCAAAGATCAAAGAGAAGGAACTGGTAAATCACAGACTTATAATTTAGGAAATTAGTTTTTGCTGATGTCACCTTATTTAAAATACCTTCTAATAGGACATCATGTTTGTATTTTTTTTATATTCTAAAAGGAGGAGCTAGATGACTCATTGGAAGGAGTGTGGGGAGACAGTTTAAACTGTACTGTGTCTGAGCTGTTTGATATATTACATCTTGGGAAAGAGAAACACACAACTCTCTGATAAGCACTTAGAGGTAATACATTAGATAGAAAAGTATCTAACTGTATGTTGGTAGGAGTTTGTCTGTAGTTTTGTAAGTGATTGTATGCTTTGTGATATAGTGTTCTGTGTTTACATTTTTCATATTTTATTCATTTTAGTAAAATCTATATTTGAAAGATACTGCCTGGTCTTCCAAGTTCTTTTTTTTTTGCATGTGATGTATAGGGGTTAAGACTGACAAAACTGTTCAAAAGCTTGATGGTGTTACTAAGCTGGGAAAAGGTAAGAATATACCTAAGGTCTTTTATAGAGTTTTAGGGTTTATTTTGGAAGCCTGGCTGGGTGCTCATGGTGTATGTATTGCAATCCCGAAGAGGGTACGAATCTATGCCTGTACATTGGGTATGCTAGCATAAGGTTCTACAGTTTGAATCCCCAGAACTTGAGGCTAAAGGTGATTTGGACCACAAGCAGACAGGAGGTTACCCTGTCTTTACCTGTTCACATTACTATGCTTGGAGGTTTGCACTGTGGAGCAGAGGGCCTGACCTGCTGAGTGTGTTTGTGACAGATGGGTAGCAGGATTCCCAGAGTGCCTCCAACAGAAACCAGAGTGTGCTGGAAGAAATTTTGTTAAGGTTGCAGGGATATTAAAGTACCGGTTTCTACAGTTCCATGAAACTTCGCACCAACAAAGGGCAGAAGAAGCCTTAGATAATTTGAATTTGCCAGAAACTCCCTTGGAATCCTTCACCTCTTCCAACTTACCACCCACCTGTTACTCCGCAATCATTCTATTTCTCCCTCCACACCCTCTCTCCTCACTAGTCTACCCCTTACCACATCCTCCTAACTTCCCTCCCTACTTCACAGTCACTGTGACAATTTCTCAGATAGTCTCACTCCCCTGACCCTCTGTTGATGAAGCCCCTTGTGCCGAAGTATCTCTTCACCCTGCACACTTACCTGTTCACTCCCCTGACCCTCTATTGACAAGGCCCTGTGCTGAAGTATCTCTCACCCTGCAAACATGCCCTTACTTTTCACCCTGTCCATTCCTTGAAATATTGGCATACATTGTACATTGTTTGCATTGTTGTTATTCTTTCTATTGTTCTGTAGTTCTATAATGTATAGCATTGTATGTCTAATCTTTGAATTACCTGTTTACCTGTAAAACCAACTGTTGTCACTGTTATTGTTTTACCTGATGTGGAACCTATTGTATTGAGCTTGTTCTCAAAGGTGTTAATCCGAGATCACAATAAATAAACAAACAAATGAATTGATGGGGTAGTTTGTTTAAGCCATGTTATAGAGATCATTAACAGTGAGTGAGAAGAAACAGTCATGGCACACCAACACACAAAATAAAAGGCAGCAAAGGTTTTGCTTAGCCAAATTTATAAAACATTTATTTTGGGCTACCACAACAGTGTCATAAATGCTTGGAGACTCACAGCAAACCTTCTGACATTTCAAATAATCCTGGTCTTTAACGAAGATCAAACTTTTCCGGTACTGTAAGTGCGGAGAGAAAATGTACAAGGACGATACCCACAAAGCGTATGTCCACTATCTAGGCCTCTTTCACAGTGTGAAAGGCTGTGTGATTTCACAGGGATTCAACTCAGTTACCAGTCGATGTAGGATGGGGGCTCTGGAGAAATTATTCTTCCAGAAGACCATAGAGGCAGTGGAGCTGCAGTTACATGGCAAATCCGTGCCCCCTTCCCTGCCAACAGAATTGCGGTCGCCAAAGTCTGGGGGAAAAATTCTCATCATGGGAGACAAACACAAGCAAGCACCAGGACAAGACCTCCCTGACAAGATCCAGGTTGCCCCAGTGGACTACAGGTGTGACCCCTGCTATGATGCCATCTGCTCCAGCATCCTTGACTGCTCCTAACCGTCAACCCAACACCAAGATCGGGCTTGGTGTAGGCACTACCCAGGTCTATTATGACCGGTACATCACCATTGTCAAGAAGATTCAACCTCCTTTGATGACTACTGCAGGCATGCCTCCTACTCAATGCAGTGACGACACACAGGCAGTACTCCTATGATTTTCAGACATGATACAGTGCCTAGTGCCAGATCTCCCTGCTGAAGGGGGTCTGCTGATGGGGACTTCAGCAACTACCATTTCGACATTGCAAGTTAGTACCTTGCAGAACAAAACTCCTTAGCCACTGTCAATGTTGCTGGCACAGACCTTCATTCCCATCGAGAGACTATGATGAATATAAATATAATCCTGACCTCATAACAGAGAAGAATGAAGAGGAGGGGGAAGACTATGCTGAGGATAGCCAGTATGGACATGCCATCAGCTCCATAATCTCCTGTAGCGAGGACTGTATTGGATACACCCAGATCACCTCCAAATGGCCCCTCATTTTTTGCAATGATGCAGCAAATGCAACCTGTCATGGGCTTCACATTAGAGGAACAGGATTCTACTAAAGAATCTACTGGAGTTCGTGGAGATGCCAAAATTTCCCTGTGCTATTTTTCCTCCCGTTTCCAACTTTGGAGGATGCTACTTGTGCAGCCCGGTATAGGCCAAACATACCAGCTGTGCCCAAAAAGGCAGACAAACTGTATTCTGTCCCCTCTGGAAAACCCTGTTGTGTCAACCTGCCTGAAACTGACTCTGTGGTGATTATAGCTGTCCATGGTAGGTGCAGGGCACCTCGACACCAGAGTTCCCTTTCCCCTGATAGGGAGTCCAGGGGGTTGGATGTCCTAAGCAAACATACATGTGCCTCTGCCTTGCTTGGCCTGCATATTGCAAATTATCAGGCCATATATACCAGAACACCCTATGGAGGAAGGCTAATGTGGCTGCACAGGCCTTGTCTGAGGGTTCTGCTAAACAGGAGTTGATCAAAACTCTTACTGTTAGTGTTGATGTGGGTAAACATTTGATCCACACTGCATACCATATTTCTGATGCCTCTGCCAGGGCTGCAGTCTTTGGCATCTGTCTCAGGCACTGCTCTTGGCTCAGGGCAGCAGGGTTTGCCACTGATATACAGCAAACAGTCCTCAATGCCCCATTTAGAGGTCAGAAACTGGCCAGGATGTAGAAAAAGCTTTGAGAAACCTTCGGTCATCTGGTAGAACTCTGAAGTCAGTGGAATCCCTGTACCATACCCAAAGCAGGGGTAATTTTCACCAATCTGCTGTCTGAGGACATAGTGAGGCCTGCAGACAGCAGGGTAGAGGCAGAGGTGCAGGGTCTTACCAGTCTCCATCACAACTCCAGGTACCCATACAAAAGCACCTAGAGGTAGTGGAGCTGGTGGTTCCGCCTCCTGGCTCAGCATGACTTCTTATACACCCCCAACCACCATTACCTCCAGGGTGGTTGTAGGGGTTGCTTGTCCCTCCGCCTGGATCTGTGGAGGGTGGTGACTATAGACAAATGGGTTCTGGAGATTATGGAGAAGGGTTGTTCTCTGAGCTTCTGAACAACCCTCCAGATCATCCACCTGTTGTGACAACATACCCACCAGAGCACATGTCCGTGTTGCTAGAGGAATTACAGGCTGTGCTTCAAAATGGGCCATAATACCTGTACCTTCCAGAAAGAGGCACAAAGGGTTTTACTTCAGATACTTCCTCGTCTCAAAGTAGATGGGATCTGAGGCCTATTCTGGATCTAAGAGACCTAAATTTCTTCATAGAATACAAGACGTTTTAGAGGGTCTCTGTGCGGGATCTCCTTCCCCTGCTGCAAATAGGGGACTGGATTTGCTCCCTGGATAGAAAGGATGCTTATTTCCATATCACAATCTGGAAACCTCACAGGAAATATGAGGTTCCTGTTTCAGGGTGATCATTACCAGTTCAGAGTGTTGTCCTTTGGCTTATCTTCTACGCCACGGGTCTTTATCATATGCTTGGCAGTGGTGGCAGCAGCCCCTTGCAGGGAAGGCCTTATATGTCTTTCCTTACCTGGATGACTGGCTATTAAAAGCCCACTCCAGGGACCACTTGCTGCAGACCTTAGCTCAAACCAGACAACCGTTTGATGCTGTGAGGGGTGACAGTCAACGTACCAAAGTCTGTACTGACTCCCTGCAAATGCCAGCTGTAGACAGGGTCAGTTCTGGATATAGCCCAGGGTTCTGCATTTCTTCCCCGGACAGAGCAGAACATCTGATTGCCCTATGCAGAATTGGTACATGACAGCTGTTATGTCTCAGCAAGGACATTTCTACACCTTCTGGGTCTTATGGTGGAAGCCGTTGTTACAGTGCCAATGGCCAGGCTGCACATCGAGATCCTGAGAGTTCGGTGGGAACAACTGGCAGACAATCTAGAACAGATGGTTCTAGTAATGTCTCCCTTGTAAAAAACACTCAAGTGGTGGATGGAATGCAACACTCTGCTCAAGGGCGTCCTATTCATGTTCCTTTCCCACATCAGATCCTCGCTATGGATGCCTCAGGATCAGGATGGGGAGCCCACCTGGGACCTCTTCAGACACAAGGCCCATGGAACCAGGTGAGTGCGCTTTGCATATAAATGTCATGGAAATGAGAGCGGTCCTATAGACTCCAGGCATTCCAGGACCACTTGTCCCCAGGTCCTCTGTTAATACAGATGGACAATGTCAGGGTGATGCATTACATCAAGGACTCATTCTTACCTGCTGTGCAGGTAAGCACTGTGAGTTTGGTATTTGGGCTCTGGAATGCAGTCTAGAACGATCAGCAGTACATGTTCTAGGCATCCAAAATGTCTTGGAAGACAAACTAAGCAGGTGACAGTCCAGGATGCACAAGTGGGAACTGCTGACCTCGGTGGTCAATCCGTTCATAAGATGGGGTCATCTACAGCTGAATCTTTTTGTGTCCCCACACAATGCAAAGCTGCTGTACTTCTGCTTGCTAACTCCGGGCCTGGAGTTTTCTGGTGAGACGTATTGTTCCTGTCTTGGAAAAGGAGGTTTCTGTATGCCTTCCCTACCTTTCCACTAATTCAGAGTCCTACTCAAACTGAAGCTAGAGGGGGCATCTCTAATACTCATTGCTCCCCTATGGCCCAAATGGATAGGGTATCCCCTGCTTCAACAGCTGGCAGTGGAACCCCCAGTAGCTCTGCCTCTGTGCCAGGGCCTACTGTCTCAGAAACTGAGAACCCTTGTCCATCTGGACCTGAAGTCCCTACATCTACAGACATGGCTACTGAAGGCATAGCCATAGCTCAATACGGAGTATCACAGAAAGTGGTGGACGTTCTGGTGGCTGCTATAAAACTGTCCACCAGACACACCTACTCCATGAAATGGAAGCAGTTTGCTTTGTGGGCCACTTCCATAACCTGGATCTGTTTACCTGCCCAGTAAATCAGGTGCTGGAATACCTGCTGTGCTTATCGGATTCAGGCCTGCAGTATTTCTCCATCAAAGTGCACTTGGCTGATGTATCAGCTTTCCGTGTGCCTGTGGATGGCTATGTGGTTGTTTAGCTGCATGTAGCCCCGTACATTCTTGAGAGGCATTTTACCTGTAAAGCATCCCATTCAAAATCCAGTCCTGGCTTGGGATTTTAAATTTATATTTTGGAAAACTGACTTTGGCTCCTTTTCAGCCAGCTGTGTTATGGCTTATAGCTTTTCTTGGAAAGTGTTATTTTTAGTTGCAATCACTTCTGCTCGAAGGATTTCAGAGCTGCAGGCTCTGATGTGTGAGCCTCCTTATTTGATTTTCAACAAAGACAGGGTCTTTGCGTACTAATCCTAAATTTCTACCAAAGGTAGTGTCTGAATTTACTTTAAATCAAACCATCCACCTACCAGTGTAGTATTCAGAGCATGCCAGTCCAGGGGAAGCATTGCTCCATACCTTAGATATGCATTGAATACTGGTACTATACACAACATGGACCTGGGTAGACCGGGGGATGTCCTCTATCTTGACTTCAGCAAGGTGTTTGACTCTGTTCCTCATGGGGGCCTGTTGAATAAGCTGGGAGAAAAGGGGGTGGGGAACCAGATGATCAGATGGATAGGCAATTGGCTCCAGGACCGGAGGGGGGATAGTCTCATCCCCAAGGAGGGTCATTGGTGGGGTCCCTCAGGGATCAGTCCTTGGGCCCCTCCTGTTCAATGCCTATGTCTCTGACATAAGGAAGGGTATCAGGAGTGGGATGAGTCTCTTCGCAGATGACTCAAAACTGGGGAGGTGGTGGATGGGGAGGAGGGGAGGGTGGCCCTACATGGGGACCTGGAGGCTCTGGAAAGATGGTCTAGAAAGTGGAAGCTGAGGTTTAATGCAGGGAAATGCAAGGTACTGCTTCTGGGACCCAGAAACCCGGGTCAAGAGTACACCCTGGGGAGTGCTACAAGACTGAGAGGGACCTGGGGTGGTGGTGAATGTCAAGATGAACAACTCTGAGACTTGTAGGAGGGCAGCGGCCAAAGCCAACAGGATGCTGGGATGCATCGCTAGGTGGATCACCTCCAGAAGGAGATGACCATTGTAGTAAAGCAGTTAGATCCGCTAATATTGTAATAAGACAAATTTAAAAACTTTCATTAGTAAATCAGAACATAATCTGATCCCACGATATAGAGCATATGTCAGACCACACCTGGATTATGGTTCTCCCTTATGGAGTCCTTATACAAAAATGACAAAAATCGCTTGGAACAGATACAAAGAAGATTGACTAAATCTATTCCAAGATTAAAATATGTTATGAGACCAGGTTACAAACAAACTGGTCTCTACCCCTAACATTAAGAAGAGAAGGGAGATTTACTTCTAATGTATAAATTGGTTCACAATCCTAAGTTACTTAATGTATGTGGAATGGAATTTGCAGAAAAAGAATTGTAGGAAGATTACACCTAATAAACTAAAAGTAGAATGGGCCAATAACAAAAAATATGATAACTTTTTCAATATAAGGGCAGCAAAATCTTGGAATTCTTTACCACCCACAGTTGTAGATTCAGCTAACTTTGAGATTTTCAAAACTAGGCTTGATCTCTGGTTATTGGCCTAATAATAATAATATTTAACCAAATGTCCCACTATTGAGGGAGGACAATCTAGATGGGCCTTGAGCCTTCTTTTGTCCTACTTTATCCAGTAAATCCAGTAAGTGATACTCCCCCTGTATAACTGCTTTGTGAGACCACATCTCGAGTACTGCATGCAGTTTTGGAGGCCACATTTAAAGAGGGACATTGAACTCCTGGAGAGGGTCCAGAGGAGGGCAACCAAAATGATCTGGGGCTTGGTGGACAGGACCTATGGCGAGAGGCTCAAAGAGCTAAATATGTACACATTGGAAGAGAGAAGGACTGGGGGACATGATAGAGGTCTTCAAGTACATGAAGGGGTTAAATAGGGGAGAAGCAGTCAAGGTGCTCTGAAGGAGGGGGGGCAACTAGAGGGCATGGGTGGAAGCTGGAGAGGAGGAGATTCAGGAGAGAAAGGAGGAGGTGCTACTTCACTGAGAGGGTGGTAGAGCCATGGAAAGCGCTGCCCAGGGGGCTGGTGGAGGCAGAGATGGTGGAGGGGTTCAAGAGGGGGTGGGACAGGTACAGGGGAAGGGTTCCGGATGCAAAGTCCTGTGTAATGGGAAGATCCAGGACTGGGAAGGGAGAAGCCAGAGAAGATGGGGGCAGCAAGATCAGCTTCCAGGCTGGGGGCTGACCAAACGAGCAGACAAAAAAGACCGTTTGGCCCATTCTGCTGGCATTTTAGTATGTTAGTAACATTACAAAGGACTGCAGAAACCCTTAAAACTTTTTCTTTCATTTGCCCTCAAGAAAAGAGGATGTCCCTGTTTCTAAACAGTGCTTGTCCAAATAGATAGCACTGTCATTACGTTCTGTCACAGGAATACAGTAAGGAACTTCCTGGTGTGGTTTGTGATCATTCCACAAGAGGCACGACTACTTCTGTAGCTTGTTTTTGGAATGTTCCTGCTGTATAAATCTGTGTAGCTGCCTCATGGAGTACTGTCCATGCCTTCATTAAGCATTACAGTCTGGACATTGACACTCATAGACGTGCTGGGTTTGGCCTAGCTGTACTAAGGCCTATTATCATAAGCCTATAGACTCTAGCCACCCAGACTGTTAGCTTTTGGTACTACTTGGGACTCGTTCCAAAGATGTGGCCGGATGAAATAGATAATCTTGAAGAAGATAAAACAGTTGCATAAGAAAATACCATGACAGTAGATCTTCGGGGAGAATCTCTTTCATCAGGCCATGCTGCCTCATGCTTTGGGGTTGCCACAAAGGATCTTTATACTGCTGTCTCCATTGCTATCTTTTCCAGCACTCTGTCTCAGCTGGCATGTGGAGAACTGGGGCCTCTCCTGGTTCCCTAGAGGGTGGTTCTCCAAGCATGATCTCCAGCGGGGAACTGAGGAGATGAGGGACTGCTCACATTTATGTAGACACTGATCTTTGATGACATCATGGGTGGCCCCTGGCTGACTGCTTGCAAAAGTTTCTTTGTGGTCCTAGCACTGATGCCGTTATAGTTCCAAAGGTATGGCCCAATGAAAGAGCTTCTTTCAAAGATCTATTATTATGGTTAGTTCTGACGTAACTGTTATTTAGATAATGCATTTGCGATTATAAAACGTACAAGGATGACACCGATACTATTAGGGTGTCGTCTCAGGACTCCTTCTCATCCAGCCAGAAGCACAAACGTAAGGACAAAGTCTGTTTTGCTGGTGAGGTCCTGGTTGTCGTTGAATACAGGTACATCGTCATCAATGCCTGCTCCAGCGGCATTGGTGAAAGCCCCAACCCCGAACCATCGGTGAGACACCAAGGTCAGGGTCTGGCTCAGGCGCTGCCATATCTACTGTGGACAGTATGATGCAGTCGTGAGGCTCTGGCCCTTTGATGCAGGTAGTTCCAAACCCTTTTCACAGTGCCATTGACTCCCAGGCTGTGCTGTCATCATTCTCTGATAGTTTACATTCTGCCACGATTGCCATCGCAGGCAGTTTTACTGCCGACGGGGCCTCCTGGTATGGGGCCTCCACAAATGGATTCTAATAGCACACTGCAGATTCCTGCCTCTTGGCTGCCACTGGCATCAGTGGCTCCTTCTGCGACTCCTGTCATCATTCATGACAAAGAAATGGAATGGAAATGCTGACCTCGTGGATCTTGAGGTGGATTTAGAGGAGGACTGTGAGGGTAAGGAGAAGTATGAAGAAAGGAATCTACCCTTTAGTGCTGCCCTCTCATCCTGCAGTGAGTACTCTGTCATTTATACCTAGAAGTCTCCTCCTGAGGACCCATATTTCCAGGACATGATGCAGCATATGCAGTCTGGTATGGGTTTTGTTGTGGGAGAGGAAGATTCCACTAAGAGGAATCTTAGGGTTTCTGGAGGTGCTCTGCACTCCTCCATTATTCTACCAGTTTATCCTGCTATAGAGAATGACACTTTTGTTGCATGGTATAGACTAAATTCTCTGTCTGTAGTCTCTAGAAAAGCTGATAAGCAGTACCCTGCTTCATCTGCTAAGCCTTATGATACAAACCAGCCTGAAACTGAATCAGTAGTCATTATGGCTGCTCATGATAGGTCCAAAACCCTAGACACATGAGCAAGGACACTGCTTTAAGGTGAGCAAAATAATGAAGTTCTGATTTCAAGACTTGAAATTCCAGGAATTGCACCAGTGATTGTTAGTCTAATGTCCATATTTTACCAGGATGCTATGCTCATTCTTTTAGTATGTGTATGTAATCAAAATAGAAGAAGGCTTAATATAGACAGCATTAAATGAAGTAAATTGAGAATAGTACAGGAAGCAATTATGAGAAAAATACAAGTTCTGCAGATTTACTGATCTGGTATAAAATGCCAAATTCCGTAAAATTCTTTGTTTTTACCAGTGTGCAGGCAGCCAAAATTCCAGAATTTTACTGGGCCTCCTGGTAAAAATCCAAAAACCCAGGGGCCTTGCACATGAGCACTTTACCTCCAGACAAAGAACCAATGAGACTTAAGTAATGGGCAAGTGTACATATGCCTCTGCCTCATTGGGATTTAGGATCGCAGATTACCAGGCCCATATGATCAAATACAAGAACAGTGTGTGAAAAGCTGCTCATACTGCCACCCAGGCTGTGCCTGATGGTTCTGCCAAGAATGAGTTGCTTAAAATTTCATCTGCTGGGGCTTGGGTTGGTATTTGCTGTGCTTGTGATGTTTCTGATGCCTCTGCCAGGCTGCTGCCTTTGCATTTGCATGAGGCATTATTCTTGGCTCAGAGTGACTGGCTTTGCCACTGATGTGCAACAGGCAGTTTTGAATGCTCCCTTTAAGGGCTCCAAACTGGTTATGATGTGGAAGGAGCCTTGCATGGCCTTCAGTTTTCCAAGATGCTTTAAGATCATAGAAACATAGAAAAATAATGGCAGAAGGAGACCATGGGTCCATTATGTCTGCCTGAGAGTTCCCAGGACCTCTTGTAGGTCCTCGGGCCTAACCCCCTTTATGTGTTGTGTCTTTCCCAGGTCCTGCTGTGTGCCCTTGAGCCCTTACTCTATCCCACCCATGTCTGAATGCTGACACGGTTCTTGCATTCACCTTCACCACCTCTGCTGGTAGGCTGTTCCAGGGCTCTACCACTCTCTTTCTGTGAAGAAATGTTTCCTTAGATCCTTGTTGAAGCCCGCCCCGGCTTCCATTACGTGCCCCTGGTGGTACAGCTGGAGTCCCTTTGAAACATTTCTGTGTGTGGCACTTTATTTATGCCTATCAAAACGTGTATGTCTCAATCATATCCCCCCTCTCCCTCCTTGCTTCTAGTGAAAATATGTTTAATTCCATCAGGCGTTCCTCATACGAGAGTCCATGGAGCCCTTGTATCATCTTGGTTGGTCTTCTCTGCACAGTCTCCAACCTATCCCTGTCCTTTTTTAGGTTCAGATTCCAGAACTGGATGCAGTACTTCAGGTGGGGCCTCACCAGGGACCTTTACAGAGGGAGGATCACCTCCCTGCTCCTGCTGTCAAACCCTCTCCCTATGCACCCCCAGCATTTTGTTTGCCTAGCCGCAATCTTTGTTGCATTGGCTAGACTGTTTAAGGGTGTGTCACATATAAGGACCCCCTAGGTCCCTTTCTTTTTGAGATGTGCTGTTTGACCCCATTGAGCCAGTACTCTGATCTAGGATTCCCTTTACCTAGATGCATCACTTTACACTTTTTTTTGAACTTCAGTTGTGTCCGGCCCACCAGCACAGCAGTTGGATTTCCACCTGCGACGCCGTCAACCCAGGTTCGGGAATGGATTCAGGTGTTGGAGGGCTGGCTGGGGGGAGATGGTTTGAGAGTCCAATGACTGCTCGCCTTCTCCTTGTGGGGGAGTTGCGACTCAGTGGTTGCTGGCCCCTGGCAGGGGCCAGGAGTATGGCAACACATTGGGTCACACAGTGAATGGGAGCATAGCGGACATCGGTGTACATCTTGATGTCATGTGGCACATCATGCTCCCCCAGAAAAACCAGGAGAAATGGCCCTGGTCCAACCGGATGGTGGCCATTGGTCCCCGGCATGCCACATTAGCTGGGATAGCCCCGTGCTGACCCCCCCACCACCGATCCCATGGGCTAATTGGTTGTGCCCACAGAGACCCACCTGATGAAGGGTTACATCGGGTCACCTGGGGATCAATTGACAGAATGGAGGCAGCAGATGGCAACGGAGGAGGTGGGTGGTTGTGGGGTCCTAAGTGGCCAAAGGGTGGTTAGCCAGGGGTGGGAAGGAGCAAAAAAAAAAAAAAAGAACTTCAGTTACCAGACTTTCGATCATTGTTCTAGCTTTTGTAAGTCATTTCTGAAGTTCCCTAACACGCCTATGCTGTCAACCCTGCCCCCAGTTTGGTTTGTGAATAGTTTGATCCTACCCTGAATACCTGTGCCAGTGTCGCAGATAAACATATTGAACAGGATCAGTCCTAAGACCGAGCCCTGGAGATGTTTTTTTTTTTAATTTATTTGAAATATCAGATATACCTCTGAGTCAGAGGCTCTTTCAGAGAGGTTCCATGTCATACATAGAATACAGGACATTGTAAAGGTATACACAGGATAATAACATTGAGTTACAGCAATACAGTGATACAAAATGACATGACTACAAAACATAGATTGAGGAGCCAATATATAGTGCATAGGAAAGGCTAAACCACTAACAGAGAAGGTATAAAAATACAGTTCAAGTACACAAAGATTATATTTACAATCAAGTGCCATCAGTGGGTTGAAAAGTACATGGGAAAAGAGAAGAGTACAAAGACAGTCAGAAAAGACAAGTAGGAGGGTGAGGGGAGAGGGATAGGTGAGAAGTAAGAGAACAGTGAGGAAACTGTGTGGAGCAGGGGAGAATTATGGGCAGTTGCAATGGTTCAGCAAGAGGAGGTGCTGGCTAAGTTTAGTTTTAAAAGGCCAAGTTTGTCAGTGGCCAGGATGTCAAGTGGGGCCAGTTGTTCAACAGGTAGGGGGGCGTGAGAGTGAAAGGCACACTGCCCAAGGATGGTTTTCCAGAAAGGAACAAGGTGCTCCTGGTAGTGTGCAGAGAGGGGGTGGAGTCAGGAAATGAAGGATCGGGGGACTGGCAGGACAAGACTTTCTGCTGTTAAGCAAGTATGGTATGTTAGCCGACCTTTAAAGTCCAACCAGTGTGCTTGCTGGTAAAGGTCGCAGGTGAGGGTAAGCTGATGGGCTCCAAGAACAAGTTGGCAAGCTTTGTTAAGAAAGACTTTGATACTGTTGAGGACAAAGTCAGATGCGGAGTCATAGATTACTGTACCGTAGTCTACTATGGAGAGTACTGAGCTGGTGACAGCAAGACAGAGGGCATCATTAGTTAAGCATTTTTTATGCCTGTACAAGGACCGATCCTAGTATCAACAACTTTGCAGACTGAAGTTAACATGACCTTGAAAGGAAAGGGTGGAGTCAAGGGTAACCCCAAGGTATTTAAAGGTGTTGACCTGTTCTAATGGTTGGACATGGTCATTTAGAATTGTGAAGGGGGCATTTTTGTGTTTGTTTTGTGTGTTTGCAAATAACATTGATTTCATTTTTTTATAGTTTATGATAAGCTTGTGTTTAGTGAACCATTACTCTAACTCAAAGAAATTAGCCTGAAGAGAGTGTTGTAGTATGGATGGGTTCGAGTGACAACTATAGACAACGTCGTCATCAGAGTAGAGTAATAGGTTATCTGAGCAGGCTAGAGGTAGGGTTTTTAGAAAGAGACTAAAGTGGAGAGGCCCGAGAATAGATCCGGGACCTCAGAGTGGACAGATAATGAGAAGGAGAGGGTGTTACAGATTTTCACTTGCTGGGAGTGACCGTTGAGATAATTGCAAACCAGAAGGTGGCTTCAGGGAGAGGCCGATTGAATGGAGGGATGAAACCAGGAGGTCATGGTTAACTGTGTCAAATGCCTTTGTCAGGTCCATGTACATGGACCCTAACAACTGTCCCTGATCGAGGGCTTTGTGGGAGCCAGTATATTCCAGAGAGCAGTTGTGGTACAGTGTCCCTTACAGAAACCGTGCTGTTGGGAGCACAGGGGGTTGTGCTCCACTAAGTAGTCACAGTTGATCTGATTTTTTCCAATGATTTGGAGATGGGGCAAGTATGGAAATAGGGTGGTAGTTGCTGTGGGCAGTTTTGTCACCACTCTTGTGGATAAGAGAGACAAGAGCGGATTTCCATAGGGTAGGGAATTGACTACAGTGAAAGGAGAGATTAAGGATCTTGGTGAGGGGGAGAAGTACAGCATCAAGAGCCAGCTGTAGTAATTTCAGGTCTAATGAGTCATCCCTAAACCTCGACTTACCCAGTACTCTCTGGAGGTAAGTTTTGCTTCAGTAGTGGTGATCAACCTGAAATGGAAGGGGAGTAAGTTGGAGCAGCCGAAGGAGAGGGACAGGCCGACTTACTGAAAAAATCAGAAGGACGTACCCCACTCAGATCAGTAAAGACCAGGTTGAGGGTATCAGCTATAACCTGAAGGTCTTGGGTGATGACTCTGTTAATGTTAAGGGGGGGCAGTGTTAGATTTCCTCATGAGTTCCTTTATGTTAGCCCAGAATTGCTTAACATTACCCCAGGAGGAGGCAAGGTTTTCTTTAAAGTGATCAGCCTTAGCACAATGGATTTCTCTGGTGCAGGCATTTCATGCAGCCCTGTAGTTTTGCCTGTCAGCAGGTTTTCCAGAGGTGAGAGCCTTATGCCACAGGTTATCCCTGTTAGCCATTAGTTTGAGAGGGGGTAATCCAGGGATTACTTTGGTTCTTGATCATACGCTTTGAGTAAGGGGCGAAGATATCACAGGCTGTAGAAAATATGGAGATGAAAAAATTAAGGGCATAACCTATGTTGGTGGCAGACTCTAAGGGAGACCAGTCACTAGTGAGAAGGAACTCACGGAATTTTCCTAGCATGCCTTTTTTAAGTATACATTGACATGTGGTTTTCAGGGGGAATTTTTTTGTAGCAGTTGGACCAACGGCAGAGAATGGGGGAATGGTCACTCATTGAGTCAGGGAGGACCATGATGTTAGAGAGTCGCTCTGGGCAGTTGGTGAGTATTAGGTCGATTAGGGTACTAGTACCCATTTTACAGTTTATACTAGTAGGTGAGGTGACAAGTTGTGTGAGGTTGAGTGCTGATGCAGCATCTCTATGCTGGATCAAGGCAAGGGCCAACCAGTTAATGCTGGATTCCCCTAAGAGGATCACCTCTGAGTTATTTGGTAGCATTGCGCAGTATTCAAGAACGGCATCAAATCCAGACTTGGTATTATGGGGGGTATAGGTGGATAGTACTGTAATGGATTTACCAGCACTGCCGATAGCAGCTTTAATGGCCAGTGCCTGGGTGACAGCAGGAGGTACAGAGGTGTGGAGAACAAGACCCTGGAGTGGGTCCGTGAGATATAGAGCACAGTCCTCCCCTCCCACTTGCCCATTCTATCAACTCCGAACACCGAGAAGCCTGGGAGCGTTATAGCAGTCGGGGATATCAGTGGTTAGCCAGGTTTCCACAATGGCAAGGATGTCCAGTTTATGTTGAAACACCGAGGCAGGGAGCAAGTCAAACTTTAACTGCAAGCTGCAGATGTTTACCGACACAATCTGGAGGCCAGCAGATGACTGAGTGGAGGGGTGGGCAGTTGAGCTAGGCCTAGGGTTGGGGTGGATATTCCCAGATAGCAGTAGAAGCAGCAGGCCATGGTGGAAAACAAGATATTTTAACAGTTTAGAGGTGGACGAGGAGTGCCTACTAGCATTCTTACTGCAAGATGAAGGTATAGGGGGAGAGAGAGAGAGAGAGAGAGAGGATTAGTCGGGGTTGGAGCAGCGTGAACTGAAAAGGACAATGAACAGATGCATTGAGATAAATGGGGGTGACTAACCGACAAAGGTTGCAGTAGCCATGCCAGATGGGGGGCAACGTGATAGAGTCACCTGGTAGTAATGGTACTGTGAGGGGGTTACCGATGGGGTACCGAAGTGGGCAGAGGAACATGAGCAGAGGAGTGAGGAGGTGAGATGAGGTATGCTGGGGATTAAGGCAGAGCTACAGGACAACCAGAGCAGAGGGAGATAAGGATGCTAAAGTGATGGGAAAAGTGAGGACTGGATAGAGCAGTGGTAGAGTCACTGCCTTTGGTGCTGATGGTACAGGGTTCGAATCCCAGGTGGAGCAAGTGACAGGAGAGGGTGGATAGAGGGCAGTAGAGGGACTGAGGCAGTGAAAGGATCCTGAGACAGGAAGAAGGTGGAGTAGAGAAAAAAGGACAGGCCAGGAGGACTACTGTATTTGGGATGTGTCTCCCCCCTCATATCCACCCAAAGTGCCAACTTTGCTCTACTTGATTCTGCTTCCCTTATTCAGGACCTGCATCGAATTGACTGGTCCCCTATCTTTACCACAAGTGATATTAACAGCGCATTTGAATACTTCAACAGTACCTTACTCTCTATACTGAAGAGGCATATCCCGATCAGAACGCGAAGGATTGGGGAAAACCACTAAATGGCTTAAGCGTCCACTATTACAACAGCTGAAACTAAGGGACAAACTATGGAACACCTGGAAATCCTCCTCTCTTCCCTCTGATTACAAGAAGTATCGTGCTCTGCGGAATGTCTGCAAGAGTGAGGTTTGCTTAGCAAAAAGCAACTACTACCGTGAGCTCCTTCGCTTCTCCTCAACCAACCCTAGGAGATACTGGTCCCAAATAAACAAGATCCTTGAAGTCACAGATCTGAGACACCCAAAGAGATGGTCGTAAATGATATCAACTGCAATAACCCTCCATAATAGCAAATGCTTTTAACTCCTCTTCACTAACCTTCCCGTGATATCTCCCTCCCCAGTCCAACGCCACCTTTCTGTTGAGCTGGACCATAATGACATTGCCCATCCTCTGAATCTTACTCTGTCTCCCGTCTTGAAGTTCTGAAACTTCTTAAAGCCATTCCCACTCACGGAAGTGCGAGTCCCGATGGCATCAAACAAATGATCCTTAGACTGGCAGCTCCCATCCTTGCCACATCTGTTACAAGACTCTTTAACCTTTCCGTCTCCTCTTCCACCATACCGCAGATCTGGAAAACTGCAAGGACTACTCCTGTGCTCAAAAAGGTGACCCCATGATCTTATCCAACTACCGACATATTGCTATCCTACCTACTCTTTGCAAACTACCTAGAAGCTTATCCACTCCCAGGTTTCTTCTCATATCCAAAATTTCAAGATCCAGACGCCTGTCTAACATGGCTTTAGGACTGGACATAGCACCACCACAGCTCTGACCCTGTTTACTAGTGAGATTAAGATGAACATGGACAAGGGTCTCCTTACTGGGGCTGTCTTTGTTGACTTCACGAAGGCCTTTGACTTGGTAAACCACCCCCTACTCTTACAGAAACTCTGTTCGCTTGGTGTGGCTGGCTCCACATTGTCATGGTTTACCAGCTACCTTAGCAATCGTACACAAGTTGTTGCCTTTAATAAGGTCCTCTCTTCTTCTGAGGCCCTCCCCTGTGGTGTCCCCCAGGGTTCCATACTACGCCCCCTGCTCTTTTCTCTCTTCATCAATAATATCCCTTTTCTTCCCACCCACTCCCGTGCAATAATGTATGCTGATGACCTGGTCCTCTACACCGCCTCTAGTTCTATCACTGACATAAGTGATCATCTATCCTCCTCCTTCCAAAGCACCCAATCTTGGCTCTCCTTGAATCAGCTCATTCTTAACCGAAAGAGTCCAGGCAGCTTCCCCCTGTCTGCAGGTCCATTGCCTTGATGGTACTGCTATATCCAACATGGACTCCTTTAAATTTTTGGGTATGACACTTAACCCATCCCTGAACTTCTTCTGTCATATAAATGAGACTTGTAAGCATATCAACATGAAGATTAGAGTCACCTACAAAGATCGCCATTCACTTACCCCCTCTGCAAGGATCTCCATTGCCCAGGAAATCCTCCTTCCAGGGCTTAAATATGCACCACCAGTCCTGTCCCTGGCCAATGTCACTGCTCTTCGCAAGTGGGATGTTACATACAATAATATTTGTAGATTTGCCCTGTCTGCCCCTAGACTCACCCACCACTGTCTTCTATACTCCTCTTTAAATTGGCTTGCCACCAATGACATGCGCTCCTACACCCTTGGATGTTTTATTGAGACTCTTACCCGTATCCCCAGGCCTGACTCCCTTGGAGCTATGTTAATCCCTGTTGCACATGGTCACTCCCTGAGGTCCTCTGTCTCCCTCCTATTCTTAGTTCCTTCTTGCTCAACTAGAATGGGTGAACAAGCTTTCTCCTACTTTGCTCCCAAATTCTGGAACTCCCTGCCTCCTTATATCAGGATCTCTACATCTCACAACTCATTTAAGACTGCATTCTCCTCTTACCTAAGGACACACTGTGTCTGTAAATGCTCTTAACCTTCCTTCGTTTGTACTGTCTGATTCTGTATGGAGTCAAACTCCCTACACAGGGTCCATGTTTGCTTCTTTCTATTATATCGAATGTAATTCCTCACTGTCTGACTCTCCTGGGTTGGGTCCTGTATAGGTTTACTTCATTATTCTTTGACTGTCTCACCCCTGTGTGTGACCTATGAAATTTTTGTTGTTTTGTATGTTGACCTTCCTGTGTGAGGTCCTGTCCTGAATACTGTACCACTGTCTTCTGCTTATTTTATCTCTGTATTCTGTACTCTCCCGGGTCGTGCTTGAAAATAGGCAGGCCAAATTGCCTAATACACTTACCCAGTTACCAAAAGCTAATAAATAAATAAATAAATATGCATGCATGTCTTCTGAAAACATAGCCATTGCATGTTTTGAGAGTATCCCCTAAGGTTGCTGATGTCCTTCTTGCAGCTAGAAAGCCTTCTACCAGACATACTTATTCCCTGAAATGGAAGCCACTTTGTGGTTCTGCTTCCTGAATTTGACCCTTTACATGTCCTGTGAATTCTGTGTTGCAATAGTTGCTTTCCCTCTCTGAATCTGGCCTGCAATATTTCTTTAAGGTGCAGTTGGCTGTTATATCAGCTTTCCATGCCTCTTCTCTAGGGATGTGCTCTAGAGGAGGAGGCACTGCCTCATCTGCAAGACCATAGCAGAGCACTATGCTCAGCTGGTATCAGCAAGGGTAGAAGTATCTCAGCTGTGTGTTCAGTTCAGCAGGACCTCACTCACCACATTCCCACTCCTCCAGAGACCTACTGATTCAGAGGGATGGTGGGGAGCAGGAGGGGAGGGGTAGCCATTGAGAGGTTGTCCAGCCCAGTACAATCCAGATGGGGAATCGTTTCACACCTCTACAGGAGCTTCAGGCACCTGATTCCATTGGACGGGCAGGACTCTGGGACGCTCAAAGGAAAGAGCAAGACGTGATGACACCCAAAGGGAGCAAGGCTGCCAGGAACGTCCTAATGGTCACAGACTCATTGATTGGGGGGATAGAAGGGCAGTGGAGGTGTGGTCAGATGGGAGGGATGGTTCAATACCTGCCTGGGGCTTCAGCCATCTGGGATTTAGAATGGATAAAGAGTATGGTGAGGAGGGAGGGAGTGAAAGGAGCTGGGGCTG
Source organism: Neoceratodus forsteri (assembly GCA_016271365.2). Taxonomy (NCBI): domain Eukaryota; kingdom Metazoa; phylum Chordata; order Ceratodontiformes; family Ceratodontidae; genus Neoceratodus; species Neoceratodus forsteri. The sequence goes on along the minus strand of CM028132.1, from coordinate 591,519,323 downwards.
TTGGTACACCTGGGTACCAATGATCTGGTGAACTAGTCAGTAGAGATGTTGAAGTGGAACTTCCACAGGCTGGAGGACAGATTGGCATACCACTTAACCCCCCTGGCCTTTTCTGACATCCTCCTGTGTAGGGCAGGGAGGGGAAGCAGGATAGCAAAAGGAGTGATGTTATAGTGGAGTTTAACAGTTAGCTTAAGGGTTGATGTCAGGAAATGAAGTACCATTTTGTAGGGGACTGGGGGAACTTCTGGGACAGGAGACTCTTCAAGGATGCCAGACTTCACTTGACGTGAAAGGGGGCCAGTGCGCTGGGGCAGAAGTTTGACGTATATATCAGACATTTAAAATGACTGCGGAGGAGTCAGAGTCTAGGGAAACCATGGTGAATGGTGAGCAGAAGGGGATCCTAGATAGTACTCCCCCCACATCTGGGGGATTGTAGCAGCAAAGAGGGTACAAAGAGAGCTGTAGTGCTTACTGGACCAGGGGAGGGACAGTAGAGAGGGTGAAAGCAAAAGGTGAAAGCACCAACAAGGGGGAGAGAAGACAAAGAAAATAAAAGACCAGTAGCAAAGTAGGATCAGGGGTCAGATGGAAGAGGATATGCCTTTACATCAGGGGGCCTAGGTAAAAAACTCAACGAGCTTCAGGGGCTGATGGCAGACACTGAGGCAGACCTTGCTGCCATCATAGAAATGTGGGCTTCAGATAATAATGTCTGAGAGATGACGGTCCCTGGGTATTCTCTCTAAAGGAGGGATAGAGGAACAGGCAGAGGGGAAGAGGTTGCCCTTTTTGTTAAAGGGGGCATTGAGGTGGTAGAAGATGGATGAATTAGGGGTAGTAATGGGGAGGCTGAGTCATTATGGGTACAGTGCACAGCAACCTCAGTCAAGAAAGTACGCTTGGTGATCTGTAGGCCTCCAGGGCAAGGGGAAGAAAAGGACAGAGAGCTCAGGGAAGAACTTGAAAAAGGGGTAGCAAAGGCGGAAGTAGTGGTGGTAGGAGATCTGAACCTGCTGGACATCGATTGGGATGTTCCGGTGGCCAAGAGCATCAGAAGTAAGGCCTTACTGGATGCCTTCCAAGACTCTACTGGTACAGCAAGTTAAGGAACCCACCAGGAAGTCTGCAGTACTTGATGTGGTGCTCACCAGCTCAGAGATGATGGGAGCTGTGGGAGTGGAGGAGCTGCTGGGGAAATGCAACTATAACTGTTTGGTCTGAACTGGCCCTCGGGTCTAGAAAACTACAATTGAGAACTGAAGTCCTTGATCTAAGAAGGGCAGACTTCAGTAGGCTAAGGGAGCTGGTCAACATAACTTAGGTGGGGTGGAGGACATAGGTGGGGTGGAAGAGAAATGGGGGTATTTAAGGGGGCCATTCTCAAGGCACCTAAGGTATGCATAAGAACAGTAACAAAAACACTGATTTAAATAACCATTATGGTTCTTGGCAAGGGTCAGAGAAGTGGTGAGGGCCAAAAAGAAGGCCTTCTGTAAATACAAACAAAGCAGAGGGAGGTATACTTGGAAGATTATGTACAGAAATATAAGGAGGCAAAGTTGGCTGTTAGAAAAGCGGAAGCAGACACAGAACTGTGTATTGTGGAGGGGATCAAGAATGGAGAAAAACAGTTTTTCAGACATTTTAGTGAAAAAAGGAAAAAAGATGGGGGAATCATAAGGCTAGTTGGGTGAGTAGGGTGATACAGGAGGATGGACAAAAGGCTGCCATCCTTAATAACTACTTTACTCAGTTTTCATTAGGGAGGACAGTAGGTCCTTGCCAGAGTACATTAAAGCAGCCATTAAGGGGTTCCAGAAATAAGACAGTCAATATTTACTAGTGAAAGGGCTGGCTTCCTTAAGATTAACAAGGCCCCAGGACCAGATGGGTTGCATCCAAGGATACTCGAGAATTAGCAGCGAACTGACTGAACCACTAGTAGGTCTATTCAACAGTTTGCTTAGGATGGGGAAGTTCAAAGGATTGGAAAGTAGCAGACATAGTTCTACTTCATGGGGGAAGACAAGGAGCAACCAGGAACTCCAGAACTGTCAGTCTAACCTCTGTCATAGGGAAGCTGATGGAGTCACTAATCAAAGAGGACCTCGTGAGACTACCTGGCGAGCAGTGGGCCCCAGGATAGCAAACAGCATGGTTTAGTGGCAGAAAGGTCTTGTCAGACTATCCTGATAGTTAACTTTGACTGGATGATGAAGGAATTAGATAGGGTCCAAGCTGTGGATTTGATATACTTTGACTTCAGGAAGGCTTTTGACTCAGTGCCTCAAAAGCGACTGCTCAAGAAAATGGAGGACCTGGGTGCGGCTAAATCCATAGTAAGCTGGGTGGGTAACTGGCTAAAGGGAGGCAGCAGAGGTTGCGGTCAATGGGGTTAAACCAGTAAAGAAGGAGGTTATGGAGTGGGGTTCCACAGGGATCAGTACTGGGTCTGGTCCTCTTCAATGTGTTCATCAGTGACACTGGAGAGGAATCCGAGGCTGGTTATGTATCTTGAAGATGACACAAAGCTGTGTGGGAAGTGAATAGTGATGAGGATATAAAGGAAATGTAAAGACACTTACAAAAGCTAGGAGGGTGGTCAAGGGTTTAGCAGTTGAAACCAATGGCAAAAAGTGCAAGGTAATACACCTAAGGAACAAGAACCTCAAGACTGAGTACTGGATGGGAGGGAAGAGACTTAGCACTACAACCAAGGGACAGGATCTCAGACTTATCAGCAACTCACTTAAGAAATCAAGGCAGCACAACAAGGTCCATAGCAAGGGTAATAGCATGCTGGGATGTACGGGAAGAGTATTGATAGCAGAAGAAAAAAGGTAATACCTCCCCTTTATAGATCCCTAGTGAGACCTCACCTGGAGTTCTGCATCCAGTTCTGAAGTCCTCACCTCAGAATAGATAAGGATAGGTTGGAGACAGTGCAGAGTAACAAAAATGATTCAGGGCCAGCAGGGCAGATCCTATGAGGAGTGCCTCAAGGCACTGAATATGTATTCACTGGAGACCAGAAGGGAGAGGGACATATGACAGAGACCTTCAGATTTCTTAAAGAAATTAGCAAAGTGAACTGCGGGAACTATTTAGTCTGAACACTAACTCACTGTCTCATGGACATGAGTTGAAAATAACAGGAGGGAGGTTCAGAAGGGATGTGAGGAAGTATTACTTTATAGAAAGGGTGGTGGAACCAAGGCACAGTCTGTCAGCTGAGGTGGTAGGTGGGAAAACAGGGGATTCAAGCATGACTGGGATAGGACAAAGAGTACAGTGATTGCTTGGAGTGACAGAATCAAGGAGGAGAATGAGGAGGGCAGGGAGAGTTAGTATCCTCAAGGACCAGTAGGTTCCAGGCCTTATAGGGAACGCAGGCAGACTGGATTGTCCACTGGTCTTTTTCTGCTGTCATTGTCTATGTTTCTATGTATTGATGGTCATATGGTTGCCTAATTGGAGGTGTTCTGTACTTTTCTAAGAGGCATCCTTAATCCAGTCCTGCCCTAGGACTTGAATTTCATACTTGAGAAATTGATGTTCGCTTCTTTTGAGCCTGCTACGAGTTGTGGCTTATGTTTTCCTGTCATGGAAGACATTCTTCTTAGTTGCTATGACTTCTGCTCAGAGGATTTCTGAGCTTCAGACGTTAATGTGTGAGCCTCCCTATTTGATTTTTCACAAAGACAGAGTCTCTTTGCGTAGAAATCCTAAGTTTCTCCCGAAGGTGATATCAGAATTTCCACTGAACCAAATGACACACCTTGCTATTAATGATTTTGAGTACTGCAGCCGGGGTTAGGTGCTGCTCCATACTTTAGATGTACATAGAAAACTGAGATACTATGTTAATCGCACCAGAGAGTGCAGAAAGTCCTGCCAGCTTTCTGTTTCATTTGCCCCTGGAAAAGAGGGTGCCCCTGTGTCTAAACAATGCTTGTCCAAATGGCTGGTGAACTGTATTAAGTTTTGTTATAGGAAGTGTGGTATAGAATTTCTGGTGCTGTATGTGGTCACTGTGCAAGAGGTGTGGCCACTTCAGTTGCTTGTTTCAAGAATGTCCCTGCTGCCAACATGTGCTGCAGCCATGGAGCGGTTCAGTCATAACAGCAACGTAAATTGCTGTATTACATGCGGGCGGTGCGTATATCACCGAAATGCAAATTGGCAATATACAGTTACGGCGAACCCGACACCCAGCAACCTAAAGTGTTTTTGTGGGGGCTGCACCCTTCTGTGTCCCCCCTCAAGAAGCTTTTCCTCCCCACACACACCCCTGAATTAGGATTGTAACTCCGGGGGTGCATGTCGGGTAGGAGCACAAATTCAACTGCAAAAAAAAATTAAGTCTGGTAAGTAGTGGCAAAATTCAGACCCTCCTTTCTCCAGCTCCAAACCCAGTACCTGCTGTGCCAGAGCCAGCCTCCCTTACCATGACACCGCATGGCTGGCTCGGTGGCAGTAGGCACAGTTCCTCCAGATAACCCTCTTCCCTATCCCTTCCCTTCCCCTCACCATTCCCTCTTTCCGGTCGCCTTCCCCTACCCTTGCGGTAGCAGTAGTCACTATCCTTGCGGGTCGCCTATCCCAATAGCACCGAATATGGAGTCATCATTTGACAGTCACCCATATTCGGTCACTATCACTGGATACTACATGGAGCACTGCACACTTTCACTGAACAGTAGTCTGGACATAAGTCTCTCATAGAGGTGCTGGTTTTGGAGTTGCTGTACTGCAAGGCCTTCTGTCCTGGTCACATATCAGACTGCGCTATCCTCCCAGTTTACTTTGTACTTTTTGGGAGTCATTCCAAAGGTGTGGCCTAATGGAGGAGATATCCTTGATGAAGAATGAATGATTAACTAGGGACTTACAGTAATGGTAGCTCTTAGAGACTGTCCCTTAGGCCATACTGTACCCTCCCTCCTTCCCCCTTTCAATACCCTGTGGGTTATATCAGATGCTGTGCCTAAAGCCTTACTCTATGCATCATGTTACCAGTCCCATGCCTCCCCTTGTTGCATCTGGTACAGGTATATTCTCCTGATTCCGCACAGTTAGTGGTCTCTGAAGCTAATCTCAAGTGGGGATCTGAGGAGCAATGGGGCTGCTCACATAGATATACAGGCCAGTGCTGCACGCCATTATGGGCACCCCTGTCTAGCAAAAAGTTTCCATGTGGTCCTGATGCTAATTGCTTACAGTTTCAAAGATGTGGTCTATTGGAGGAGATTCTGTTGAAGATCTGCTATTACAGTAATGTAACTCTTCTGTATCAGCTGTGCTGCAGCATTTTGCACCAACTGTAGGAAATGCATCAGAACTCCAAAAAGCCTTGGGTACAGATTGTTACTGTAAGCCAGACTTGATGTCATGAAGGCATGTGATGACCTGGCCCATGTCATCAATCACCATTCATTGATCTCAGACAAGCATCAAATTAATACCTCATATGGCTCCCTATATTTTACTACCCACCAACCATGAGCCATTGATACACCCACCCTGATGACCCTTCGTTCTTCGCTATGCACTTGCCAGCACACTGGCCCCATGACACTTCACCACTTCTCATTCCTTATAAGTTCATCTACCACCTGTCCTACACTCTGCATAAATCCCCGCTGCTCAACCTCATCCTGCCCACCCCGTTCATCCATCGTAAGCTATGGTACCTGGTACTCTTAGCCTTAATGTTAGCTGGGGATATTGAGCTAAACCTGGGGCCCCTAAGTAAATTATCCCACTATGATACAACCTGGAATGACTCTAAGGGCCTCCACGTTGTACACATGAATATTAGCAGCCTTCTCCGCAACAAAGCAGAACTAGAGGCATGGGTTGCTCAATATCACCCGATATCCTTTGCCTATCTGAAACTTGGCTAAAACCCTCCACCTCTGATACCCTCTGCTGTCTACCCAATTACAATCTCATCAGACAAGATAGACCATCATCAAAGCGTGGAGGTGGTGTAGCTATCGTCTATAAACCTCATTTGTTGCTATCCCACAATGTCCTACCGACCCTACCTCAATGCGAAGCAATCCATGCAACCTTACTACTAGGCTCAAAGAAATTACACATCGTTTGTGCCTGTAATCCTCCTGTTGGTGGTAGCAAGGGTCTCAAGAACTCCTTCCCAAGTAAACAGCACCATCGGCTGTAGTGAAGTCCTTATACTGGGACTTCAACCTAAATTGATAAGTAAATCAAACCAGTCCTCTCATACTATGATACAAGGCCACAACCTTCATCAACTAAGCACAGACCGAACAAGGGTCATGGCTCCCCCTTAGACTAGTACTTATTGACTGGGTCCTACAAACCGTCCTGACAGCACAGTATGTGCAGGTACCCTTGCAGATGCCATAAGTGATCACTCCCCAATTTACTACATCTGGCGCTCTACTAATAAACCATCTCCACCTCCTAAACTTATTACCTTACGCAATTTGGCCAATTTCAACTTAACACAGTTTACTCATGATCTGTCCTTGATTGATTGGACTCCCATCTACACCTCTACTAATGCCCAGATGGCACTTGACTACTTCCTGGTTCATTTTGGCCTGCTTGAAGACACCTTTGCTCCCCATGTCATTCGTCATATTCGTGGAACTCAGACAAAGTGGTTAACCAAAGACCTACTTACCCAATTAAGGGCCAGGGACAAATTGTGGCGATGTTTCAAAACCACTGGGCTATAGAACGACTATAACCACTACTTCATCTCTGAGAAAACACATGCAAAAGAAATATTCACCTAGCTAAAAGCTCTTTCTGAGAGACCTGCTAACAAAGGCTGCTGGTAACTCTAAGAAATTCTGGTCTACCATAAAACACTCCTTGGAGCTAATCACAGGGCCCATACAAGATATGCTGTTAAATGGTGTACACTGCAATAATCCAGTGACCATAGCCAACTCTTTCAATCACCACTTCTCAGACCTGACCAACTACCTGACCTCCTTCCACCTATACACCGCCTCACTCCCAAGTGAACCTCTACTCATGCACCCTCTCTTTAGGTTCCGGAGTATCACAAGAGGAGAAGTGTTAAAACTGGTACTCTCTACTCCTGATGGTCTGGAACCTAGACTCCTGAAAGCTACTGCCCTTCTCATTGCCTCTCCCTAACCAAAATCTTCAACCTTTCTCTATGCCGTGGCATAGTTCTTGATATCTGGAAAATAGCTAAAGTCACCCCAATTCCAAAAGGGGATCCTAAAGAAATTAAGAACTACTGTCCCATAGCAATTCTCTCCATGTAGCAAAATCCTGGAAAACTAGTGGCCACCCAATCTATAGAATATCTTCAGAAGTATAACCTTTTTATGCTCCCAGCACAGCTTCTGCAAAGGCTACAGCACCTCCACCCCTCTAAAACTCACTAAAGACATCTATGCGCTATGGACTCAGGCCTCCTGACAGGTGTGGTTTTCATCGATCTAACCAAGGCTTTTGACCTGGTTAACCACACCCTTCTTCTTGCTAAACTACACTTTCTAGATTTCTCCTCTGATGTAGTAGCCTGGTTCAAATGCTATCTATCTGACAGGAAACAGGCTGTAGTTTTCAACTCAGCAATATCAGATTTTTCCTCTATACATGTTGGAGTGCCCAGGGCTCTATACTTGGCCCCTTGCTTTTCTCTATTTTCATTAACGACATCCCGCTCCTTGCATCTACCTTCTCGTCTCTGCTGTACGCTAATGACCTAATTATTTACCACAGTGCTAGAAATGCCACTGACATAAACCACCCTCTTGCTTCGGACTTCGCTAGTATTCAGTCTTGGCTAACCAAGAACAAACTTGTTCTCAACACTAGCAAGACATACCCCATGCTCTTTGGCTCACCTGCTAGACTTAAAACGAATCATAATGCCCTAAAAATCTTGTGTCCTGATGGCTCCCCTCTGGCTAGCACCAGATCCTTTAAATATCTGGGTGTTACTCTTGACGAATCTCTAGATTTGGACCTGCACATAACAACCATCTGTAAGTCTGTCAATGCCAAGCTAGGAATCACCTACAGAACTAGCTATGCCTTACCCCCTCGGCTAGACTAGCTGTGGCACAAGGCTTTCTGCTCCCAGCCCTGGCCTATGGCTCAGTCACTTACCTATCAGCCTCTAAATCATCCCTCCATAAATGGGACACCACCTATAATAGCATCTGCTGCTATGCCTCTACATCCCCATGTTACAAACACCATTGCCAGCTCTATGCTGACTTAAAATGGCCTTGCCCTTCCACCCACCGACTCCAGTCTTTTGGCTCACTCACTAATTGACTGCATCTCCAGATCAGGCCTCTCCCTATCCCTTGCCTCCCTGCTGCACTCACAACCTCTCTCCTATGGGCTGTGATCTACAGGCCAAGCACCTCTTCACATCCCTAGATGCAGAACTAACATGGGTGCACGTACTTTCTCATACACGGCTCCAAAGTACTGGAACTCCATACCTCAAACTATTCGTCAAGCGTCCACCCATGCTAGTTTTAAGAAACTTCACTGTGAGCATCTGCATGCTACTAGCCCCTGCACCTGCTTTAATCCACCTTAGACCATCTTTTCTCTGTCCTTTTCCTAGGTAATCCACTTCTCTGACATCTCTTTCCCACCTCTCTTAAACTCCCTCCTTACATGTCCTCTCTCTGTCTTTCCTAACCCTCTTTTCTCTGCTTCCCACCACTCTTCCTTCCTATCCCCGTTTCATTAACCACAAAACTGGCACTTATTTTGTTTTTTTTGTTTTTTGTTTTTATGTATGCTCTCACTTGCAATGCCTGTTTTCTCACATTGTTTTGACTTGTATTTACTTGTACAAACTGTATTGTAACTGCTTTTACCATATAATATTTCTGTACACCCCAAGCCTATTGGCATGTAGAATCAATGTCTCTCCTTACCCTAAGTTTGATTGTATGTTGATCCCCTCTTAACAGTGCTCCTTACCGCATGTGCTGCGTCACTTGTGGACTTATGTATTTTGTTGATCACCTCTAAACTGTGCTCTATACCTCATGTGCTGCGTCACATGTAGACTTATGTATTTTCGAGCTGTTCTCTCCCGGGTCATGCCTGAAAATAGGCATTCTTATGCTTAGTGCACCCACCGGTTACCAAAAGCAAATAAATAAATACAGGCACTGAGTGTCTGTTGCCAGGTCCAAAAGACTGATATAAAGGAGTAATAAGTTGTGTTGTCCCTCCCAAAGGCTGCATATAAACTGCCAACAACATCAAGAACAGTACTGAGCCTGGAAGCACCGCATAAATGAGAGCAACAGGCTGTTAGTAATTTCTCAAAAAAAGTACACTATAACAATGATTTTTTTTTCATTTTTTTGTTAATTAACTCTCTGCTGAGGGGACACAGATGAGTTCAGGAGATTAGATTAAACAAATTGTTGACAGAAGTATCTGCCCCTGAAAGATAATTACAGTCTCCCTCTGTCTGAAAGGCCAGGACCCCATGATCAGTTAACAAGAGAGCATCAAAGAGCCCAAGATCTTTCATGTCAGGAAACTGTCCTAGCCAGCTGTCACCATCTGTGGCGGCAGACATGGCTTAGCACAAAAGAAGGGCTCTCTTTTTTGAAAACTCTTTATGAAAAACTTCCAGTCAATATGTAATATGCGAACGATGGTTTACAGCAGTTTGGAATAAGTATGTTAACAGCGAATAGGCATGAAAAAGAACAACATCCTGCATTAAAACTATGTCCACTTCATGAGCACTTCATACATTTTATTATTGTGGCCACAGTGTTCTACATGTTTCAGAGTTAGTCCAATACAGGATCAATTGACCCTGCCATCCCTCGGGAAAGGTTATACTGTTTACCGGGGCTGCCAAGCTCTAGTACTTGTTCTAAGGGGAGGCCATATTTTATTGTATTTATCCAGAGCATCTTGTATATTGTATATTTTCTATTTTTAGGCAATCCAGAATGGAATTTCTCCATTGTGCTATGGGTGGGGTGGTGGTGGGGAGACAGTCATCAGTGACATGCTAATACATCCTACCTACTGCCAGGCCTAGCTGCCAAAGGGGTGACAGTATAGTACGCTTAGCATCCTATGGGTGGCAGCCCAGCATCACTGTTCTTACAGAAGTTTCATTGTCAAAGTTGAGGCTGGAACACACAGAAATAGGTCCCTTTAAAGGGACCTGTTAACCATTTGGCAGAAGACAACCAGTGTGGCTGCAACAACTAGTCGCAGACAGCTAGGATGTACCCTCATCCCACCCACACTTCTCCTGCACTCCAGCACCTCCTTGACAAAGCCTCTAGGCGGATGCCCCACTCTCCTGGTCCACCCCTCACCCCTTTTCCGAAATATGACAGAGCCCCCTCAGGCCACTCCTCCCTAACTGCAGGCCCGACTTCTTGAGGCCTTCTTTTAAGACTTAACAATATATGTTCAACCTCTTACCAAACGCATTACTTGTAACTGGATAATTTAGGAAATGCAAAGACTACTTTCCTACATGTACAGCCTGTCAGTATTCTGTCGTCAGAAATTAGCTACAGCAATGTCCGTCAATCTACCGCTGTATTCTTGTCTCTTCCTCTTATGAAATGTAACCTTGGAAATTGTTTGTCTGTCTGTTATACCTGACATGGAACCTTTGTAAAAGAGCCTTTGGCTCAAAGGTGTCATCTGCACATAAATAAATAAAAATAAATAAAAAATAAATTTGATAGAACATCCGCCACCCTTTTCCAGTATTTTGCCACCTCAGGACACTCTCACCCCAAGTGTTGGAATGTGCCTTCCGCTGTGTAGCATTTTGGGCACCTATCCGATTTAGAGTTGTATTTATGGGTCAGCTTAGGGGTGCAATAGACTCTGCAAAAAGTTGAACTGCACGTGCCTAATTCTATTGTTTTTCAAGCAACACTGGGTATATTTTACTGCTTCACTTCAGAGTAGATCAGGGATATTCCCCAAGTCCAGTTCGGTTGCCCACCCCTTCATTGCCCTAGGTTGCTGTTGAGGCATGCGACAGGAAAGTGTATCATAAAATGCTTTTAGGAGCTTGCCCCCATGGAGGATGATTAATAATTTTAAATGAGTCTTCTATAATGGAGCTGTCAGGGAGTTGGAGTCCTTTCACCTGCACTCATTCTGTGCATGACTTGTAGATAATGTTAAAAAAAAAAAACACACTGGCCATGAAGTCAAAAGTGTAAGATTCCCCACTCAAATAGCTAAGAAATTTGTCCAAGCCCTGTAGATCTCCAAAAATTTAGCTGTGGGTCCTGGAGGGAGTGTGTATCCCCACAGTCCTTCTTCAGTATCACCATTACATGACACATGTGGCTGGTGCATTCTGAGCTTGTGAGCTAGAAACATAGAATTTGATAGCAGATAAAGACCGCTTGGCCCACCCAGTCTGCCCATTTTCCTACCGAATGGATAAGCTGCAGATCTTAGTTATCCAACAGCCTACTTCCTCCTACCCCCACTAGAATTGCCTTATGTCTGTCCCATGCATTCTTGAATTCTCCCACTGTTTTTGACTCAACAGCCTCCTCAGGATGGCTGTTCCATGTATCCACAACCCTCTCCATGGAGAGGGAATGTGGGCAGAGGGTGACAGTGAAAAAGCAGGGATACTGAATGAATATTTCTGCTCAGTATTCACAACGGAAGAGGAGGGGGAGGTACCTAAACCAAACAAGAGAGAAACTCTGAATAGAGGTGTCAATACCAGTCCATTCACAGAAGAAAGGGTTTTGAAAGAACTCTTAAAACTGAGGGTGGACAAAGGAATGGGGCCTGATGGAATTCACCCCAGAATTGTAAAAGAACTAAGGGTAGAACTAGTAACACCACTGACTACTCTCTTTAACAAATCATTGGAGGATGGGGTGGTACCTGAGGACTGGAGGAGGCAAATGTGATTCCACTTCACAAACGTGGGAGCAGGGCAGAGGCAGAAAACTACAGACCAGTTAGTTTGACTTCAGTGGTAGGGAAAATGATGGAATCACTTCCGAAGGAAAGAACTGTTGAGTACCTAGAGGCCAGTGGGGCACAGGACCTAAGTCAGCATGGTTTCTCAGCAGGAAGGTCATGTCAGATGAACCTAATATATTTCTTTGACTGGGTGACCAAAGTAGTAGACCAGGAAGGGGTTGTGGATATGGCCTACCTAGATTTTAGCAAGGCATTTGACACAGTCTCACACAAAAGATTAATATACAAGTTAGCCAGCCTGGGAGTGGGTCCCAAGGTGGTAGCCTGGATAAAAAACTGGCTGGACAACAGGACGCAAAGCGTAATAGTAAACGGAGTCCACAGTGAAGAAAGGAGGGTAACTAGCGGGGTACCGCAGGGTTTGGTACTGGGACCGGTCCTCTTTAATGTCTTTATAAGTGAGATTGGAAAGCACCTGGAAGGAAAGCTATGTCTCTTTGCAGATGACACAAAGATCTGCAACAGGGTTAATACACAAGGTGGGGTGGAAAAAATGAAAAGGTACTTGGCAAGATTGGAGGAATGGTCAAATATGTGGCAGCTCAGATTCAATGCAAAGAAGTGCAAGGTAATGTATCTGGGAAACAAAAACCCAGGGGAAGAGTACATAATGGGGGTGAGTTGATAACAAAAACAAAAATCGAAAGAGACTTAGGAGTAATTATATCAGATGACCTAAAGGTGGGCAAGCAATGTGAGAAGGCAGGAAGGAGGGCTGGGGGGATACTGGGATGCATCAGGAGAGGCATCAACAGTAGGAAACAGGAAGTTGTTATCCCTCTGTAGAGACAGTAAGTGAGACCCCATCTGGAGTACTGCATGCAGTTCTGGAGACTCCATCTCTGCAAAGACATAGACAGAGTGGAGGCTGTCCAGAGGAAGGCAACCAAAATGGTGCAGGGTCTGCACCAGAAGAGATACGAGGAGAGACTAAAGCAGCGTAATATGTATACCCTTGAGGAAAGGAGGGAGAGGGGGGGCATGATAGAAACTTTTAAGTATCTCAAGGGAATTAACAAAGTACAAGAGGGTAGTGTCTTTCAGAAGAAATGTGCAAGAACAAGGGGGCACAATTTGAAGATGGGGGGACGGCTCAGAGGTAATGTTAGAAAGTATTTTTTCACAGAGAGGGTTGTGGATGCATGGAACAGCCTTCTTGAGGAGGTTGTGGAGTCAGGAACAGTGGGAGAATTCAAGAATGCATGGGACAGGCATAAGGCAATTCTAGTGGGGGGTAGGAGGAAGTAAGCTGTTGACTAACTAGAATCTGCAGCTTATCCATCAGGTAGGGAAATGGGCAGACTAGGTGGGCCATACGGTCCTTATCTGCCGTCAAATTCTATGTTTCTATGTTTCCATGAAAAAAATAGTTCCTCACATTACCTCTGAGCCGTCCCCCCTCTATCTTCAAATTGTACCCCCTTGTTCTTGCACACCTCTTTTTCTGAATGATGCTACCCTCTTGGACTTTGTTGATTCCCTTAAGATACTTGAAAGTTTCTATCATGTCCCCCCTCTCCCTCCTCATCTCGAGGGTATACATATTAAGCTCCTTTAATCTCTCTTCGCATATCTTCTGGTGCAGAGCCTGCACCATTTTAGTTGCCCTCCTCTGGACAACTTCCATTCTGTCTATGTCCTTGTGGAGATGGGGTCTCCAGAACTGCACACAGTATTCCAGACGGGGTCTCACCAGCTGTCTGTACAGAGGGATAACAACTTCTTGTTTTCTACTAGTGATGCCTCTCCCTATGCATCCCAGTATCCTGCCAGCCCTCCTCACTGCCTTCTTACATTGCTTGCCCACCTTTAGGTCATCTGATATGACTACCCCCAGGTCCGTTTCCATTTTTGTTGATGTTAGTATCTCACCCCCATTGTATACTCTTCCCCTGGGTTTTTGTTTCCCAGGTGCATTACTTTGTACTTCTTGCGTTGAATCTAAGCTGCCATACATTTGACCATTCCTCCAACCTTGTCAAGTCCCTTCTCATCCTTTCCACCCCACCTTCTGTATCGACCCTGTTTCAGATCTTTGTGTAGAAACATAGAATTTGATGAAATTTGTGAGATACACTTGGACTGGAGCTCTGGTAAAATGGGTTGGCAATTTTGTTTTCTTTACTATTCCAATTCTTAGTGTTGGGGAGAGGGCCTTTTCAGTTCCCCGAGATCCCAGATCTTGTGCATCCATTTCCACCCATGCTTGACTAGGATTACCAGGGATTAGAAAATGGGCAAGAAAATTCCCAGACTCTGATTGGCTGATAGCCCTGGCAAGGTGGTCATCTATCAAGCAACAGAGCCCGGGCATTAAAAGTGCCAGCTTACCACAAACCTCATTACAAAGATCAGTATGCAAATAGAACGTTTATTTTAGCTATTTCTTTTAGCTATTACTGTTTCGTCTTGCCGGCTTACATCCTGAGGGAGCCCCCAGCCCTGTCCCCTGACATCCACCATCTGGCACTGATCCAACCCCAGGGCTTACACCCCCTGGCGGGGCCGGTGGAGTTCCCCAACCCCCACCAGGAACTGGATTTAAGGGGCCAGTGCTGTGGCTGGCCAGGAGCGGAGCCTGCAAGTCACCCTCCACCATTCTACTGCGGCAAGTGTTTTTTCTACTTTACTCCCCTAGGATTCGAGGTGTGCAATGACGCCTGCGGAGTGGAGTGCACACACATCCGAACGCGCTCCCTCCAAGTGTCTGCCTTGACTCCTCCCCTGTCGTCAGCATGGCAGCCATGTCCCCCCCAGCCTCCGCTAGGGAGCAGACAGGCGCCAACAGCTGGGAACCCCTGCCCCAGAAAATGAGAGCAGTCCATCAGATGCTCAATCTCTCCACCTCTACCAACCCTGGCGGCCCGTGTTTGCTTTCAACATGGGTCGGCAGCAGGCGAGGTAGGTGACCAGCGCCAGCCCTCAGTGCCACCGGGCCGCTGAGAACGCTTATTTTGAAATGCTGCCATTTTTTCTCACTGCTTAGCGGGCAAGTTTGCAGCCTCCCCCATCCAGTACTTTGTCATGAACCGAATAAAGAAATCGAACATTACAAAACAGTAAAGGAGCAAACCTATAGTCATAGCAATCACCTGTACTTGTTGTCAAAATCTCCACAGTCATCAACACACAACTGCATCTTTGTCTTTTGCCCCAGAAAGCCGGTGGCTCTATTTAAAGTCCCAAGCCAGCAGCACACATCCCCAAACAGGATAGAGTAGCAGGCAGTAATGAATCTGCACGTCAAGGAAGCCAAATCATACTGCCACTTGTGCTCCTCGATCCACTCTACTCTCAGGCCACTAGCGGTACTGTCCCATTTTATCTAGCTCCTGCTCTATTCATAAACAAATTACCCATCAACATTAAGAAGAAAACACACAAAAAAACAACAACCCCGGAACTTCTCTTTTTTTCCCCCGATATCTGAATAACCCCCGGTCTGTCTCACCTGCAACAGACATTGCTCTCCCAGCATCATTCCAGACTGCGATTTCTCTGGACAGCAACAGCATTACATCCTTCTCTTCACTTTTAAAACAACCAGCCATAACAAGAAACATTAGTGTCCCATAGAGTAGACCACGCTCGCACCATGTCTATTTCTTCCATCCAGATCACTATGGAAATAGCTGCCGATTAAAAAAAAAAAAAAAAAAGCTCCTATTGCCAGTGCTGAGGCTAAGATGAACAAAAATAAAAAGCAACAAAACAAAAAAAGCAGAATGGGGAAACAAAGCTGCTTCTTGACGAGGAGGGGGTCTCAGTCAACAAACATAAGCAGACTGCTATGGGAAGGGGTGTAACTGCATACAGCCAGGTTTGTTTCTAATCATAATCCAGGTGTAAGAACTATTTTATTTCAAAACTCCCATTAAACTAATTTTTTACTCACGGTTTTTTATTAAAGTTTTTTTTTTTTTACAGTGCCATTTTCTAAGCGCAATAATACCCTCCAGGGTGGGCGGTATTGGAGAATACCGGACCTTCCAGGAGCTATAAGGGCTTCCACCTGCGGCATCGGGCCTCATTACACCCCTGAGCGGTCCGATATTCCCAACTACTGCCTACCCTGTCGGGTATTATTGCTTACTTAACAAATCTATATACAGTATGCCACTTGAGCCAATATGTAATAGTATCTAAAGTTTGGCAAGTGCATTCCCCTCTCAGAACTAGGTCTGCATAGAACCAGTCACCTAAGTCTTGCCCTTTCACCCTGCCATATGAAGTCATTAATGTGGCCTATTATGCTTGTAAACAGGCATTGCGGCACCTGAACCAGTAGCACCTGAAACATATACAAAAACATTGGTAAAAGACAAAGATAAAAGGCACATTTTGATGGTGTTGACCTGCCCAGTTAAGGTGAGAGGAAGGCCTCCCCATCTCTCACAGTCAGATTTAAGTCGTCCCAGACTGGACTTGTAATTTATGGCCTATATTGATGAGAGTTTCTTGGGCAGAATCACCCCCAGGTATTTCAGGTGGGTAGATGGTGGCAGTGTGTAACCTAACACCTGTAGGGGATCTCCCCCTCCCTCATGAGCATCCACTCACATTTCTGCCAGTTTATTTTGTACCCTGAGATGGGGCCGTAATTTTGTAAAATGGAAGTAAGGGCTTGTATGGCTTTTGTCTGGTCCTGCCAGGAAAAGGATATTATCCACAAAGAGAGATGTTACAGGGGTTGATCTCTCCTTGCTGCAGCCCCTTAATTTGTGAGTTCACTCTAATAGCAATTGCCCAGGGTTCCACTGTTACCCCTGGTCAACAGAAAGCTGTCTGAGAGGGTTCGATTGATCAACACCTGAGCTTGGAGTTTATTATAAAGTGTCTGAATCCAGGCTTTTATTCTACGCCCAAAGCTAAATTTGGTTAGGGTGGCAAACAACAAGAGCCACTCAACCTGGTCAAAGGCCTTTTCAGTGACTAGGGCTAGGAGACTGGGCCAAACAGCGCCCCACCCACTTCCACATTTTGTTAAGGGAATGTCTGATGTTAGATTTGGCCTGACTTCCCTTAATGAATCCCACCTGATCTCTGTGGATGATTTTAGGGAGAACCTTTTCCACCCTGGCAGCAATCACCTTTGCTATTATCTTATAGTCTGCACAGAGAAAAGAAATGGGTCAGTAGGAGCTGCACAGGGTTGGGGGATTCCCTGGTTTGGTGGCCACGTTTAATGTTTCAGGTAGTTTGCCCTCTGTCAATGATTCCTTCACCACACCCTTCATACACAGTCCTATGGAGTACCAGCATTTCCTGTAAAATTTACCTGGGAGTCCATCTGGTCCCAGTGCCTTCGCCTGTGCCAGTGGAAAAACACCAATCTAAGTTCAGCACTCTGAAGCTCCTGGTTCAAGTTAGTTCTATCTTCACTGGACACGTCAGGGATGGGCAAGGGACCTAAAAAAAGAGTCTTGAGGAGAGGTTGTTGAGTCAATTTCTGAAGTGTATAACTTTTAATAAGAAGCTTGAAAAGCCAGTGCTATGGCTTTCTGGTCCCCCAACACTGTTCCATCTGCCTGGGCGATACCGTTAATGTTTTTTTCCACCTCACTGTATTTCAGTTGCTTTGAGAGCCAGCACCCTGCCATGTCACTCTCAAAGTATGCTTTTGTGCGCATTAGTAGACTGTCTCACTTTAATCTGCTTGATAGTGATTGATTAAATTACCCTTTCTTCCTGAACAGAGTTTGAAGCGTGGCCTGTACATTAGTTTGAGAGTGTTGTTTCTCTAGGGAGGCAGTTTCTTCTGCCAGAGTTTTCTCATGCTGGGCCTCCTGCTTGTTTTTCCCCACTGCATAAGATATGGCCAACTCCCTGTTATATGCTTTGAGAGCATCCCAACGAGTTCTCTCCGAGGAATCCCCTACCTTACTGTGGGCCAGAAATTGCCCTATGGCTTTGCCTATTTGTTCAACGAAAGCCTTGCCAGTGAGACATTTCAGATCTAGTTTCCACTGTCTGTTTTTTCATGAATTTCCTCCTTCCTTTAACCTGACGAATAATGAGGCACAGTCAGAGAACAACTTGGGTGTGTATTCTGCCTTTAATACCTTGTGGATCAAAGTGATTGACTGCAGGATGTAGTTCATCCTAGTGGAGACCATTTGAGCATGACAGTAAAAGAAGAACTCATGGTCTGAGGGGTCAGGATGTCTTCAGATCTCCACCATGGCTCCCTCTGATGCCATATGTCTGAGGGCTCCCAAACTCTTGAGTGGGGCCCTTGTCTTGGGGGCCCATCTGTCTATGATTGGGTCCTAGGTCATGTTAAAATCACCTCTGACTACCAGTAGCACTTATTACCTTTACCATTTACACTTATGTCTGCTGTCCTACCCAGGACCTTCTTGAAAATGAGCTTGCTCAGTGGAGCCTTTTCCTGGTGAAATAAATAAATAAATATAGAAATAAATAGATAAATAAATATCCAACCGACTGTCCTCTCATTGCAAAAGTAATAGGGAGGGATATCAGATGGTGTTATGGGAACCATGCGGGGGGCAACCTAAAGGAAGCCAGCCTGTACCTGACCCAAAAGGGAAGCCAAGTGGTTTCAGACATACAGTCAGGGGAACCCAGGTATTACATCTGTCAGAAACCAGGGCATTTGTCATATTTGTTAAAAAAATGTAACAAAAGGGGCTAGTGCAGCAGGAGGGGGTAGCTTGGGGAGCTCCCAGTAGACTGGGGCCTGTGCACAGAGTGTAGTGCCATCCAACTCCACTGCACATATACACCCAGTGCTGGTGAATGGATTGGTAACCAAGGGATTGAGAGACACTGGGGCCTCCATTACTATGGAGAAGCAGGATTTGATTAATGAAGAACAGATCCTGCCTGGTCAGTTTTCTCAGATTAGAGGGGTGATAGGTTTGGCAGTCTCAGTGCCAATGGCCTGGATCTTCCTAAGCTAGAAAGGTGGTCGGGGCATATGGGAGGTGGGTGTTCGACCAGATCTGCCCATGGATATGATTATGGGGAATGATTTCACTAGCAGGGCCGATATTGTGTGTGTCACTACCCATAGCAAGGCAAAGGAACAGGTTCCTGAGGATTCAGAGGGGTCAGTGCAAGAGCAAGCAATCCCTACCTCAGTAGCAGGGGACATTTTAGCTGAAGGATGTGCTGGGAGCAGCAGTACTGAGCCACAAATACAATAGGAGAGTCCAGCCCTTTTCTGGACACTTAGTGAGTCAGCTATTACAAAAGGCCTAACAATTTTACTGACCAATGTATTTTAAAGATGTAGCAAATTATCATGGACTTGTCTGAAGTGCCAGAGGGTGGGAAAGATTAGGAACAAGGCTAAGGTAGCTTTAATTCGCCTGCCTATTATTGAAGAGCTATATATGCAAGTTGCACCCACTCACCCTAAGCCAGTTCTACTTTTATAGCCACTGGATTTGACTGGCAACAGGATCTTCCTGTTTTGCAGTAGGAAGGGAAGGATCATAGAGGAACATTGGTTTTGTCAACCCTAAAGGAAAAAAGTAGCTCACCCCCCCCCAACTGCTGGTGGTCTGACACTGAACAAGGAAGAAGGAGGCTACTGAAGAATATAGGAAGTTGCTGTCCCAGAACAGGAAGGGTGAGAGTTGTAAGGAGAGGAAAGAGTAAGCATATAGAGAAACAGGAGAGGGGACACAAAATAAAACATGATAGGAGTGATGCAGTGCAATGGCTGTGGTGCAGCAGTGTTCTGGGAGACATTCTGGAGGTTGCCATGCTGCCCTATTTGCAGGCACCTCTCTGGTCTGAGGGAGGAGGTTGCCTGTCTCCAGGCTGACCTGGCTAGGATTCGTGGAACCTCCTCCCCCCCCAGGGACCACCAGGGCCAATGCTACTTCCTCAGAGGTTGCCAAGAAAGAGTAGAGGATGGACCAGGGTGGGCTCAGGGAGCGAGAGGGTAGTGGAACAGAGTTGCATCCCTCCAGCTGTACCTCTCCAAAATTCATACGCTCTTCTGGTGGATAGTGGTTCCTCTATGGAGGCACCTGCAGTGGAGACCAAGGAGAATGCTGGGAACCTTCACAAAGGAGACCCACAGGAGATGGCATGGGACCCCACAGGGGAAGAGAACAACTCCTGGTGGGGGACTCGATCATTAGGGGGTAGAAATGGGGAGGAAGGAGAGGGAGAGGTGCCTGCCTGCGCCACAGCTTGAGGGACAGGAAGCGATCCTCAGGATCATGGGAACAGCTGCATGAGGGAGGGAGCTGGATGTCATTGTTCACCTAGGGACAAATGACCTGGCTAGGAATGGGATCAGAGCAGTGCAAGAGGAGTTTGTAGAGTTGGGAGGGCCTAGACAAGGAAGCGTGACACGGTAACCTTCTCGAGGTGCTGCCTGCCTATGGCAAGGGTGATGCTAGGGTACTCCTCACCAGGGAATTCAATGAATGGTTGAAAACTGGTGTGGAGCTCAGGGTTTTGGCTTCATGGGGCATTGGGGAGCCACCTGGAGGGATGCAGACCTATACTGGCGCGATGGTCTGCATCTGTCCAGGGGAGGAACCAGGATCCTAGGTGAGAGGTTTAAATGCTTAATTGGCTAGCATTTAAACTAGCCAAGGGGGGACACACTGAAAAGGAGCAGGGGAAATCCCATCCCCCCCACAAAACACGGTAATTAGTGAGGTAAACACCAAGGTAAAGAAGTCATGAGGGAGCAGGACAGAGGTAAATGTAAAAAAAGGCAAAGGTAGTAAGGACAGGAATGAGGCTAAAAGGGGTAAGGCCATCAAAAAGTGGAGGGTGATGAGTACCAATGCCCGTAGTCTGTATAACAAGCTCCCTGAACTAGTGGCCTTGATGGAAGAGGGTTGCCTGGATATTGTGGCAGTCACAGAAACATGGTACGCAGAGAACCATGACTGGGATGTCAACATACCAGGATACACAATCTATAGGAGGGACAGGGAGGGTAAAAGAGGAGGAGGAGTAGCTTTCTATGTAAAGGAAGGGATCAAAGCAACAGAACTAAAGAGTAAACAGGGAGCAGATGAGGCATTCTGGGTCACCCTGGAGACAGGAAATGGCACTATTAATCCGCATGGGGTTGTATACAGACCCCCATCTCAGGGGGAGGGAATGGACAAGGAAATGGTAGAAGGTATCCTTAGAATGGCAGAAAAGGGGATGATATTGTTGATGGGGGACCCGAATATGCCAGATGTTAACTGGAGCACCTTTGCTGCAGGCACATCCAAGAGCAGGGTCATTCTTGATGCCCTAAAAGGGGCATGCCTCAGACAGCTAGTATAGGAACCCACTCAGGAGGGAGCAATCTTAGATCAGGTACTCCCAAATGGGGACGGAGAAAAAATCTCAGATTTAGAAGTGGGTAGCCATCTGGGAACAAGTGACCACCAAACAGTGTGGTTTACGATAAACACAGCCATAAAATCAAGCCATACAAAAGCAAGAGCATTGGACTTTAGGAGGGCTGACTTTGGGAAAATGAGAGAGTGCCTCAGAAAAGCACTAGCAAACAGGCAAGAAGGAGGGGTGGAGGAACAATGGGGAGTAATCAAAACAGCCATCACAGAGGCAACAAGCCTTTGTGTAAAGCAAATCAACAAAACACAACGAAGGAAAAAATGCTATGGTTCTCAAAAGAGGTGGCAGGGAAGGTTAAGGAGAAAATGATAGCATTCAGAAAATATAAGGAAACACAGAAGGAGCAGGACAGAGAACTTTATCAGTTAAATCAACTAGATGCTGGGAAGGCAGTCAGAATAGCAAAGGCCCAAACCGAGGAAAGGATAGCCAACTCTGTTAAGAAGGGGGATAAGACCTTTTATAGGTACATTAGGAAGCGAAGAAAAACCAAAGGACGGATACTGAGGCTTAATAAAGGGGAGGGAATGTAGATAAAGGGTGACAGTGAAAAAGCAGGGATACTGAATGAATGTTTCTGCTCAGTATTCACAAAGGAAGAGGAGGGGGAGGTACCTAA
This sequence comes from Neoceratodus forsteri, assembly GCA_016271365.2. NCBI lineage: Eukaryota > Metazoa > Chordata > Ceratodontiformes > Ceratodontidae > Neoceratodus > Neoceratodus forsteri. The sequence goes on along the minus strand of CM028132.1, from coordinate 591,497,329 downwards.
ACCAAGCAAGAAAAACACTCTGAAGACAGGGGTCGATACCAGTCCATTTACAGAAGAAAGGGTTCTGAAAAAACTAACGAAATTGAAGGTGGACAAAGCAATGGGGCCTGATGGAATTCACCCAAGAATTCTAAAAGAACTAAGGGTAGAATTAGTGCCACCGCTGACTACTCTCTTTAACAAATCATGGGAGGATGGAGTGGTACCTGAGGACTGGAGGAGGGCAGATGTGATTCCTCTTCACAAAGTGGGAGCAGGACAGAGGCAGAAAACTACAGACCAGTTAGTTTGACCTCAGAGGTAGGGAAAATGATGGAATCATTTCTGAAGGAAAGAATTGTTGAGTACCTAGAGGCCAGTGGGGCACAGGACCCAAGGCAGCATGGATTCCCGATGGGAAGGTCGTGTCAGATGAATCTAATAGATTTCTTTGACTGGGTGACCAACGTAGTAGACCAGGGAGGGGCTGTGGACATGGTTTACCTAGATTTTATCAAGGCATTTGATACAGTCTCCACAAAAGATTAATACACAAGTTAGCCAGCTTTGGAGGGGGTCCCAAGGTGGTAGTCTGGATAAAAAATTGGCTAGACAATAGGACGCAAAGGGTAGTAGTAAATGGAGTCCACAATGAAAAAAGAAGGGTTACTAGCGGGATACCGCAGGGTTCAGTACTGGGACCGGTCCTTTTTAATGTCTTTATAAGTGAAATTGCAGAGGAACTGGAAGGAAAAGTATGTCTCTTTGCAGACGACACAAAGATCTGCAACAGGGTTGATACACAAGATGGAGTGGAAAGGATGAGAAGACACTTGGCAAGGTTGGAGGAATGGTCAAATGTATGGCAGCTCAGAATCAATGCAAAGAAATGCAAGGTAATGCACCTGAGAAACAAAACCTAGGGAAGAGTACACAAAGGGGTGAGATACTGACAACAGTAAAATGGAAAGGACCTGGGGTAATTATATCAGATGACCTAAAGGTGGGCAAGCAATGTGAGAAAGCAGTAAGGAAGGCTGGGGATACTGGGATGTATAGGAGAGGCATCAATAGTAGAAAACAAGAAGTTGTTATCCCTCTGTACAGGCAGTTGGTGAGACCCCATCTGAGTACTGTGTGTAGTTCTGGAGACCCCATCTCTGCAAAGACATAGACAGAGTGGAGGCTGTCAGAGGAGGACAACCAAATGGTGCAGGGTCTGCACCAGAAGACATATGATGAAAGACTAAAGGAGCTTAATATGTATACCCTTGAGGGAAGAAGGAGAGAGGGACATGATACAAACTTTCAAGTACCTCAAGGGAATCAACAAAGTCCAAGAGGGTAGCATCTTTCAGAAAAAGAGATGTGCAAGAACAAGGGGGCACAATTTGAAGATAGAGGGGGGATGGCTCAGAGGTAATGTGAGGAAGTATTTTTTCATGGAGAGGGTTGTGGATGCATGGAACAGCCTCCCTGAGGAGGGCATGGAGTCAAGAACAGTGGGGGAATTCAAGAATGCATGGGACAGACATAAGGCAGTCCTAGTGGGGGGTAGGAGGAAGTACACTGTTGGTTAACTAAGATCTGCAGCTTATCTGTTAGGTAGGAAAATGGGCAGACTAGGTGGGCCAAGCGGTCCTTATCTGCCATCAAATTCTATGTTTCTATGTTGCTGTGGACACTGTGGAGCCACTTAGCACCCCAGGTCGCACCAGCAAATGGTGCATCTTGGTGGTTGTAGATTATTTCACAAGGTACCCAGAGGCAGTGCCCATGTTCTCCACTAAGGCTGGGAAAGTGGGTGACAATCTGTTGGAGATATTTGGCTAGATGGGTTTTCCCCAAGAGATTCTGTCTGACCAGGGCACCAACTTCATGTCTGAGTTGATGACTAGTCTTTGGGAGAAGTGAGGAGTGAGTCAACTCAGGGCCTCGCCATACAATCCTCAGACTTAATGTCTGGTTAAGCAATTCAGTGTATCTCTTATGACCATGTTGACAGCATTTGCTGACTAGTATGGAAGAGAGTAGGACAAGTACTTACCCCATCTCTTATTTGAATAGGGAAAGTTCCTCAGGGTTCTCACCCTTCAAACTCCGGTTTGACCATTGGATGAGGAGCCATTTGATTTGGTAATGGATGAATAGGAAAGTGAGCTTGCTTCCTAAGCAGAATCTGTTATAGAAGATCACATGAACTTCAGGTCTAGGCTCAAGGAACCCATGAGGTTCACCCAGGAGAACCTAGCCTCTGCACAACAGAGACAGAAGACATAGTATGACCATGGGGCCAGAACCTGGAAGGATGAGGTTAGGCAGTGGGTGATGGTGCTTATCCCTGTCCAATGGAATAAAGTCTAGGTGGCTTAGGAGGGTCCATGCTTGAAGGAGAATGATGTCAGCTATGTGGTGGAGCCGCCTGACAGGAGGTGCAAGCAGCATATCTACCGCGTTAACATGTTGAAGCCCTACCATCACAGAGATCATCCTGACTGGGTGCAGCTACTCAGAAGAGGAGACAGAGGCAAACCCCCTGATGGATCTCTTGGGAGAGGTTGAAGGAGAATCATCAATGGATGCCATCACCCTCTCTGAGAGGCTGACACCTGTTCAAGCTACCAAAATGTGGACCATTTGAGGGGATTTTCATTAGGAAGCCTGGGTATTTCATGTTGGCAGAGCACGGAATGGGTGTGGGGTCCCAGGCCCCCCGAGGCAGCCACCATACCAAGTCCCTGAGGGTGTAAAACATGTCATAGAGGGGGAGAGCAAGGGGATGCTGGATCTCCAGGTGATCCAGGAGTCCAGTAGTCCCTGGACCTCCCCAGTGGTACTAAGCCCCATGAGGTTCTGCGTTGACTACTGCAAGTTCAATAGCTGTATGGAGTCAGGTGCATACTCAATGCTTCAGACAGATGAAGTCTTAGAGTGGTTGGGGAGGGTGACATAACTAACCACCATAGATCTGACAAGGGTTATTGGCAGGTGCCCCTGACCCCTGAAGCCAGAGAGAGGTCAGCCTTCATCACCCTGTTGGGTTAATTGAGTTCTGAGTAATGCCATTCAAGCTGAAGAATGCACCCATCACCTTAGTATTGCCTGTGAACTGCATTCTAAATGAGGCAGGAGCTTTTGCCCTGGCATACATGGATGACATTGCCAACTATAGCCAGACCTGGGAGGATCACATCAGGCATGTGGCTGAGGTGTTCCTCCAACTGCGGGCTGCTGGGTTGATAGAGCAGAGAAGTGCCTGATAGGAATGGTGGCGATGTCCTAGCTTGGGTTGAGGGTGGGGAGTGGGTACATCCAGCCTGAGCCACTGAAAATTGAGGCCATCCAGGGATGGGCCACATCCACAACTAAGAGAAAGATGTGAGCCTTCCTAGGGACAGCAGTGTACTTTCACAAGTTTGTACAGAATTTCAGCAGCTGGCCAAACCCCTGTCCAATTTCACCAGGAAGAAAATGGCCGAACAAGATTTAGTGGATGGAAATCTGTGATACCGCGTTCTGTAAGCTGAAGGAGGCATTGAGTTGGGCATGGTTTTGAGTCAGTTTACACATTCAGGAGAGGAACACACAGTCATGTACCTGCGCAGGAAGCTGCTGCCCAGAGAGGAGGCCTATGCCACAATTGAAAAAGAGAGTCTAGGTATTGTCTTGGCTTTGCAGAAGCTGCAACCTTACCTGTAAGGGAGGGGTTCACCCTGGTCAGTGACCACAGTCCCCTCACATGGCTGTATAGGACTGGTGGGCAGAACCTCAAATTGCTAACGTGGTGCCTGATGCTGCAGTCCTATGATCTGTACATCAGGCACCGCAGTGGGTTGCAGCATGGAAATGCTGTTGGGTTTTCTAGACAATAGCTAGGACCTAGAAGAGAACAAAGAAGGGGAGAGGTGCTGTGAGGAACTAGTGTGGAGTTCACACAGAGAGTGAACCTAGGTATAGCAAGTGGTGCGAGCCGGCTCACATAAAAAAAAAAAAAATATATATATATATATATATATATATATATATTTTAAGAGTCAAAGGAATGTGTTTTCATTTTTGGGAGGGAGATGGAACATACAGGATAATGAATGGGCATCAATGAACAGCCACTCTATTGTCGCTTTGAGTGGTTGTCATGACAACTTAAGATAAAAGATTTTCTTACGTTGTCATGGCAACCACGAGAAGGGAGAATGGAGTGGTTGATTGATACTCATACATTATCGTTTATAGTGTATGGGCATCGGTCCGATCATTTTAAACAAAAGAAAGAATTCATGGTCTGCAACCTTACATTTAAGTTCTCACCGCCGCTTTCTCCGGGTCCACCTGGAACTGCCGCAGCCTGCTCAGTAAGGCTGGCAGTTCAGGAAATGCGCATGATCATTTCTCGTTATTGTACCATCAATGTGATGTACTGTACCATTGATGGGTTAACAATCTGACGTAACATTGATGGTACAACAACCCTATTAAACAATAGATTTTTGCATCGAACAACATTCAACCATACATCATAATAGTTTTATGATGTTTTCTGTTTTTTTTTATAGAATTAACTCTATCTCCTAAGGGGAAAGAGATGAGCTGGGGAAATTAGATTAAAAATGTTGCCAGAGGCAGAAGCAGCTGCCCAGGATAAATAATTACACTCCCTTTGTCCTGTAATGACAGGACCTCCTAGTCAGTTAATGAGGGAGCTTCAAACAGCTCAAGGTCCTTCATGTCAAGGAACTTTCCTAGCCATGCAGTCATGGCTCAGAATAAAAGAAGGGCTTTCCAAGTCCACAGAATACAAGGTTCTGGTTTAAGCCAACTTTTCAGAGAGGTGGTATCCTCAGGAGACAAAAAAGTGTCAAAGCCATGATGTCAGAGTGACATCATTGATGATGCAGCATGGGGCAATGGCAGCTAAAGACTTCTGAGGTCTTGCCAGACTCTAGCAAGTCAGTCGGTGTTGGAGCTTCATACTTTCACCATCTAGGTTTGGAGTCTGCCATAGTTTACAAAGTTATCCTGAGTCGTAAGAGATTTTCTACTCTGCTAGATTTAACAAATGATAGGAAGGTTTTTATTTGTTTCATCTGCTGCGTGCAAATGTTTTTTTTTTATTTGTTTGGTAACCCTGTAATGCCCATAATTTATCATTTGTATTTGTGTGATATCCTGTAGATTGTGCAAATGTTGTGAAGTTGTAAATATTCTTTTTATGTACTTCATGCCTCTGTGACTGCATCTTTTGGGGGAATAGTCAACTGTTGGTACTGATAAATCCGCCTCTGAAGGGAAAAGGCTACAGTTAACATATTTTAAGAAGTAAAGTGTTTTCTCAGTAGTGAATGATGAGGGAAGAGTAGCCAAAGGAGCACTACACTGTGTGGACAGTGGCTCTGTTGGGATAGGAACCGAGAAAAGTCTCCAGGTAACAGAATCACTTCTGAGTGGTGGCAGCTACCAAAAGATCCTTAAAGGTATTGACAGTTGTGAAATACGGCAGACTATGTCCTAGGACAGGTTGTGAAATGCACTGCTCTCTGCTGGATAAGTACAACTCCAAGCAATGTAAAGCTATTTCACTGAGTCTTCCATAGCACCTCAGGTGATCTGTCAAAACTTGATAGTGCATGGTGTCAAATGCTGGGAACTATACAGTGCTCTACTCTGTTCTTCACCATGTGTAGATAATTCAGAACCTTCCTAAGTATGGTCTACTTGCTTGGAACAAGGTCAGAAAAGGGACTGGAATGGCTCCTAGATCTTAATGCACCAAACTGACCTTGAGCTGCACCACAACCAGTTTCTAGTTATCTTCCCCAAAACAGGTAGGTTTGAGAAGTCTGTAATATGTCAGGATCGCTGTGTCTAATTACTCTTTTGGGGGGGGGGTTAATCACCAATCCCTTAGGGTTGGCAGGAAAGTTAGCACTCTTTAAGAAAACACTGGATGATCCAGACAAACACTGGACCAAGGACATCTCAGAAAGTTGGCCCCGGATCCAGGGAACAGCAGATAGGTTGCAGCTCAGCTATCACACGGGACACCCGTACATCAGAAAAGTACAATTAAGAACTTACCGTAACAGTAGATCTTTGAGAGAGGCTCTTGCAGTAGGTAATTACATATAGGACTGAAGCTGACAGGTGACAGGACCCCATGGAAAAATTTCTAGCTAGCAGTCTGTGTCGGGGGAACGCCTCCAAGTCAGGTGACCGACATCATGCAAGATCAGTATAAAGGGGCGGTCCCCCATGCCCGCCTTCCAGTTCTTTCCGGCCAAAAGCCAAAAGGCAAGATGAGAGAGAAGTGGATGATTCTCTTCCTGGAAAAAGGAGCTGAAAAAGCTAAGGGGATGGAGGCCGGGAAGGCATTACCTACTGTAAGAGTCTCTCTCGAAGATCTACTGTTACGGTAAGTTCTTACATAACTGTACTATCTTACTTCGAGAGGGCTCTTGCAGTAGGTAATTACATATAGGACTGAGTCCCAAGCAGTCTGAAAAAAGGAAAAGCACTTGGGAGGAGGAGAACTAATCAATCAATGTAACCTCCGGCTGCACTGGTCTTGAGAAAGAAGACCTTGCAGTACAGCCAACCTGAAGCCTGCTCTACAGCGAGAGGCAATATCCAAACTGCAGTGTTTCGTAAAAGTATGGATGGAAGTCCAAGTCCCGGCTGCACAGATGTCTGCCGCTGACACATTTTTGAAACAAGCCACAGAGGCAGCTACTACTCTGGTGGAGTGACCTCTGAGTTGACCGGCAGAGTCTTGTGGTACTTGTCATAACAGAATGTGATACAATGAGCCAACCACTTTGAGAGGCATTGCTTGGAAACTGCATTGCCCTCTCTTTTGGGAGCAAAGGAGACAAAAAGCTGATCAGATTTCCTGAGATTCTTAGTCCTAGTGGTATAATAGCTCAGTATTCTATGAACATCCAAAGTATGCAAGAGGTACTCCCCTTGATTGGAGTGTTGTGTAAAGAAAGCGGGTAGTGCAATGGATTGATTCAGCGTAGATTCCGCTACCACCTTAGGGAGAAACTTAGGGTTGGTGCGTAGAGCTACACATTCCTTGTGAAAAATCAAATAAGTGATTTTGCACATTAGGGCCTGAAGCTCGGAAATTCATCGAGCTGAAGTAATAGCCACTAGGAAGAGAGTCTTCCAAGAAAGGAACTTCAAGTCTGCTGAGGCTGCCGGTTTGAAAGGAGGCAGAGTAAGCTTCTCAAGAATAAAGTTCAGATTCCAAGGAGGAGCAAGGATGTGGACAAGGGGTCTCAAATAGAGAACCTGTCTGAGGAAAGTCTTGGAGACTTCCAACTGCGCCAACATCCTGTCTCCAAAAGGGACATGGTAGGCTGAGATAGCCACCATGTGAACCTTCAAAGAGGAATGGCTGAGACCCAGGTCAAAGAGATGATGTATGTAGTCCAGGACTCTCTTGACAGGGCAAGAGAAAGGCTTGAATTCCATTAAAGAGGCCCAAATCAAAAAGTGTTTCCACTTCATAGCATAGGTAGATCTAGTGGGAGGCTTCCTGGCCTCCACCAGAATATCTGCTATGAGCTACATCTGCAGGAGCCATGCATGCAACTGAAGGAGTTTGAGACCTGGATGAACCAGGGTCCCCTGATCCTGGGTCAGCAAGTGTTGTGACAGAGGAAGAGGAAGTGGAGGTTCCTCTGAAAATTGTTGCAGAAGACAGAACCAAACTTGCCTGGGCCAGAATGGGAGCGATGAAGATCATTCGGGCTCCTTCTGTACTCAGTTTGTGCAAGACCCTGGGGATTAAGGGAACTGGAGGGAAGGCATAGACGAATCTGTCCCTCCAATTGAGAGATAGAGCGTCCCGCCAGAAAATGCCTCACCCTGGAATGAGCGAGCAGAAGGCGGGAAGTTTTGCATTTTGAGGAAACATGAACAGGTCTACCTGAAGGGTTCCCCAGTGCAGGAAGATGTTGTCTACTACCTCCTGATCCAGTTCCCACTCATGGACTTTGGCTGAAGACCGACTGAGGTGGTCTGCCAGTGTATTGTCTACTCCCAGAACATGAACTGCCGTCAGGTGAAGGTTGTGCTGAACAACCCAACTCCAAACTCTCATTGCTTCCCTGCATAGAGGGTAGAAATGAGTTCCTCCCTGCTGGTTGAGATACCAGACTATGCACATGTCCATCTGGATGGTTAGATGACTGGGAAGAATGTAGGAGTGCAGAGCCTGGAGAGCATACAAGATGGCTCTGAGCTCGAGCGCATTTATGTGTAAAGTCTGCTCGAGTCTGGACCAGGACCACTGAGTCCTGTGAGATCCCAGATGGACTCCCCAGTCCTCTCCTGATGCATCCATTGCCAATGTTTGGGAGTGGGGTTCGATATTGAAGGAAACTCCCCAGCAAAGGTTCTCTAGCACCATCCACCATTGCAAGTCCCTGACCATGAGATCGGGAACTAGAACTCCCTTGTCTAGGTCATCCAGAGTCTGGTCCCATGGGGTGCGGAGTGTCCATTAAGAAATTCTCATATGGAGCTGCGCATGAGGGACTGTCGGGATAGCAGCCGCCATGAGCCCAAGGAGGTGAAGACCTGACCTGGTGCTGACTCTTCTGTGACTGGACAACAGACGTGCCTGAGTCTGGAGGGTGTCCACCCTGTCCAGAGGCAGAAAGGCCTTGCCGATGGTCATATCCAGGATGACTCTGATGAACTGGAGTCTTTGGCAAGGAACCAGATGGGACTTGGCCTGGTTGATGGTGATACCCAGGCTGGTGAAAACCTGCAGGGTAAAGGAAAGGGAAGGCAGAAGTTCCTCCCTGGATGGGGCCACCAGGAGTCAATTGTTCAGGTACGGGAATACCTGCAGTCCCTGGGTACATAGGTAGGCCGCCACCACCACCGATAGGCATTTGGTAAACACTCAGGGAGCCGAGAAAGACCAAATGGGAAGGCCTTGAACTGGTAGTGGTCCCTCTGAACAGAAAACTGAAGGAATTTGCTGTGGGAAGGGCGGATGGGGATATGCAGGTAGGGATCCTGCATATCCAGAGCACATAGCCACTGTCCCTGCCAAAGAAGTGGCAGAAGGCTCTGCAGAGAGAGCATTCCGAAGTGCTTGTACTCCACGAACATGTTCAGGGAGCTGAGGTCTAATATGGGCCTCACATCTCCTGTCTTCTTTGGAACTAGGAAGAAATGGGAATAGTAGCCTGTCCCCCAAAGATGAGTGGGTACTTGCTCTATCACCGCCTTCAAGAGAAGGGAGGAAATTTCTTCTAGAACCAAAGGAAGATGTTCCGGGGAGTAAGATGACTTGGGGGGGGGTGGTCTTCTGGGTGGTTTCTGAAGAAAATCTATGGAGTGTGCTCCTGCAATCAGTTGGAGCACCCAAGCATCTGATGTGATCCTCTCCCAACCCGGTAGATGGAAGGAGAACCTCCCTCCTACTGGTTCCTCTGGTGGGGTCCAGAGGCTGTGGGAGAGAGGAGGAGTCAGAAGGTGTGGGGCAGCGCAGCGACCGAGGCTCCTGCCACTATTTTGGGTGGGGAAGTCTTGGTTGCTGGAGGGGACCGATGTTTATTGGCCTGCTTGCCCTGTGGTTTTGCTTTAGGGTGAGGACGTCTGCAAAAAGGGTGATGCTGTCCCTGAGGGGGCCTGTACAGAAAGTCCACAGACTTGAGTGCAGTACTCTTCTCCTGCAGATCGGTGATGATGTCCTTGACATCGCCACCAAACAGCACCGAACCCCTGAAGGGCACATCATGAATAACGGATTGCACTTCTGGGACCAATTCTGACACCCAGAGCCAGGCATGATGCCTCAGACCTATGGTGAAAGCCAAACTCCGACCAGCTGCATCCACTGCATCGTATGTGGCACGAAGCATGTGCCGACTGGCCAAATGAGCAGAACGGACAAGATCAGCCACTTCCTGTCTGGTCTTGGACTCAGAAAGGGAGTCCAGTTTGGATTTTACCTGACTCAGGATCGTCTTCTGGTAGTCTCCCATATGAGCAACATAGTTCAGGGCCCTAATCCCCAGGGTAGAAGAAACGTACACCTTCTTCCCATACTGGTCCAGAAGACGGGACTCCTTGTCAGGAGGAGATGAGCTGAGATGTTTAGGGTTGGCAGAATGACCGTGAGCAGCACTAATCATGACCGAGTCTGCCTAGGGGTGTACATTCAAAGAATCTACACCCTCAGAAGCCTGATATAGCCTGTCCGCCTTCCTCGGAAGGGGGGCTAATGCGGACGGTTGCTTCCAAATAGTGGACACAAGGTCCGTGTGAGGCTCGATCCAGGGTGGAATCAAAGTCAGAGTGGTCTCGGGCAGATCCAAGTGGGCAGCAAACTTCTTACACTGTGGATCTGGCTTCAGAGATTGTCATTGATGAACTTCCTGGATCTTTCTCAGTAACTCCAAAAATGAAGGATCCTCTGGAGGAGTCCTTGGCCTGGGTCGATCTGGAGTACCTTGCTCATGATCCAAATTGGAGCATTCCCCTGAATCAGAATCAGAGGTCTCCGATGAAGATGCAGAAGACTCCTATTGAGGTGGGGGAGGAATGACCCCTTGGGGAAGCCCTCTGGGATGCATGTCCTCCCCACCCCTGGCACCAGAGAGTTCACCTCTGATGTTGGGTAAAGGGGAGGGAGTCTCTTGTCTCCGACGTCAGGGGTCCAATGTCAGGTCCAGCAATGGGAGATGGCTCTCCACCTCTCAGGTGAGCTGAGCCTTAGCCTCGGCCCACCAGGGAGCCAGAGTTTCCTTCAAATCCACTGGCGGCTGTGGTGTGGGTGGTAGAGGAGGAGGGGGATATGGATAATGAGGGTATCCATAGGGCAAGTATCCATAACCCGACGGTGGAAATTCCAGCGTCAGGTATTGAGGCACCGGATACTGCGGCGCTGGGTACTGTAGCATTGGATACTGTGGTCCTGGGTAGGACGGCGCCATATGAAGCGGAGTCAGATACCCAGGTGCCAAGGGCTCTGGCAGCGCAGAAGACCCTGGAAGCGGCCCTGCAGGAGGCCGTGCAAAAGGTGGTCCTGCAGGTGTTGGGCCCAGTGTTGGCTGGGTAGGTCAGCATTGGAGCCAGCGTCCGAGAGCCCGGCGTCCAGGGATCCAGACCTATACTGTAGGTGGAAGACCTGATGTCAGCATGTCCAAGTCCTCTGTGACATCTGGGGATGGAGGGTTAAAATCTCTGGGGTCCAACAGAGGAGACATGGGAGCCTCGGATGGCAACAGCAAGCGTTGTGGTGAGCCTAGGATGTTGGAGTGGTCCAAGGGGTCCAACGTAGACCCTTTCGCTGGGTGTTCATCGGAGGGGCCGATGTCCAACTTACCAATGGGGTCCAGGCGGACATCAGAGGAGCCAGTGTCCAACTGATCAGAACCCTGGCCTGACAGGGGTCGCGCCAGAGAGGTGACCTTGATGGGCATGTGAGGGACTGTGTGCCTCCCTGAAGGAGCTGGCATCTTATCAGGCCTGTCTCGGCAGATGTCGGTGGCACCGACGTCCAGCTAAGTGGACCCTCTTGACCCAGAGAGCCGCATGGAAGCGGCCTTCCTGGGAGTGGCAGCCTCCTTTGCCCTGGAGGCACCAGAGGGGCTCGAGCGCAAGCCTGATGGGAGGGGCAACACTGTCTTAGACACCGCCTAGACAGCCGTCTAAGGGCAGTCCCCCCCGGAGGGGATGTTACCTTAAGAACCGCGACTCTGGCTGGAGTCACAGCAGCCATGGAGGTGGAGTCCTGGTCCCGGTGCTTCTCCTTCTTCTTCTTGTGGTCTTCGGGGGAAGTGAAAGCCTGCCTGAGTTTCTTCAGCTCCTTCTCCATGGACGCCAACTTTTTCTTCAAAACGTGGGCTTCAAGGGACTGCTGCCTCTGTTTTCGGGTGGCTGCATTGAACTGCTGGCAGTGCTGGCACTTCTCTATAAGGTGGTCCAGGCCTGGCAGAAGAGGCACAGGAGTGACCGTCCTTATCTGATAGTTGGGCAGCACACCAGTAGCACTTGTTTTATGTGATTCGGGAGGCGCCGGAACGCATATACATGGTCGTTAGAAGAGGAAAACTCAGAAAAACTGACGAAACAAAACGGTAAACTAGACTGATGAGTGAAGGAACTTTCACAAGTCGACAGTGGGAAAGAACTGGAAGGCAGGTGTGGGGGATAGCCTCTTTATACTGACGTCTCATGACATCGGTCACCTGACATGGGGACGATCCCCCACCAAAGACTGCTAGCTAGAAATTTTTCTGTGGAGTCCTGATGCCTGCCGGCTTCAGTCCTATATGTAATTACCTACTGCAAGAGCCCTCTCAAAGTAAGATCTGAAATTACTCAGCGCCCTCTGGATCATTAACAAGAACACTGTCAGTCATAACCAGAAGCCTTAGGAGATTCCTGCTCTCATGGGTATCACCTTGTTGGAAGAAATGGCTGAACTGCTAATTTGTTAGTGGTTGAACTCAAAACTGAAGATATTTTGGGTGAAGTAACCTGTGCACAGTGCAGAACAGTAGACCAGGCCTGTTCCTCCCCATCTCACAGCGGGAACGGTCTTTTTTCGTAATTGCTCTGTGGTACTCATTACCAGAACTGTCTTTTATAGTGATTGCTCTCTCATACTCCGTGTAGTAAATCCTTCAAGCCAGTCTGACTAGAATCTCCAAGTGTAGGTTATAACCTCTGCCTTACTGATTTCAATTGCCTTAACTCCTAGATCTTCCAAGAATCCATCTTCTCCATGAGAATCCCACTCTGGTCTTGCAGCTAGAGGTGACATGGGGGGCTCCCCTGGAACCAGAATTTTGGAGGCAGGCGGTGCCATCCATGCACCTGCAAGTTGTATAATGGGAAAGGCTTTAACCACCTTGGTTCATTTGTTTTCCTGATGTGTAAGTACGGTGCTTTCCTCATTTGGGGACAGAACATCAGTTTGCATGCAAATAACATTCAAAAGCACAATGTGCAAAGGCACTCGCCCTCCTGCTGTAAGTGATCCAATAACTCCCTGTGATATTAGTCCAAAAATTAACAAACTTGTTGAGGTGCAAAAAATATTCTAAAAACATGGATAAAGTTCACTATCTACACAGTGGCAGTCTTCCTGGAGACAGCTGAGCCATCAAAATGTCTTGAAGCTCTAAGCTCCTCTCACCACTTGGGCTGTAAGTCCTCTAACTCCACTCTGTGACAGTAGGTCTATTCTTTCTACTGGAAGGGACAAGTCGCTTTTGCATCTGCATGAATTAAAGGATTTTGTTTTTAAGCACTTTATTTACGCAAATCTTCAACTTTTCAAGTCTGTGTTCAACATTGAAGTTGTTCCTGCAGCTTCCAAATCTGCTTCATAGTGGACAATGAAATGCAAGAAACTGGATTTCAAGTTCTGTTCCCAGTGTTGGCAGAAGACGTCTGTCATGGATCCACATGCTGCGTGTGTCTACTGCCTGGGTGATCACTACGATATATTGAATTGCAGAGTCAGGCCATGCTACTAGTGTCCCTCAAAGATCAGAAGGCCAGGCTGTCATAAGGAAGGCCCAAGGACCGCAAATCAGCCTTGGCGGCTGTAGGGTCAGCTGCACAGCCTGCAGTCAAGGAAGAGGAGAGGGCAGCTGCTGCAGTGAGTTCCTCACTAGTTTCAGCGCAGTTCTTGGTTGAGACAAATGTTGGAGGTCATTCTTTGATTTCAGAGAAATGTGCATGGTCCTGCAGAACTTCAGGGAGAGCCCTTCTTACCACAGCAAGAAGCAGCATCATTGTGAGACTGGGAAAGATCATGCTGTTCCTGCTCCTTCAACTCCCTCAACTGCTCAACCTTGGTTGAGCTTTCTTTGGTTGAGGATTTGGTTGAGGGCTTCTTGGTAACCCCTTCAGGCGTGTTAACCTCAGCTTTGGTAGAGCAAGCAGTAGAGAGTCTTCTCAAACTGGTCGACAAATTAGTCTCTCAGACCCCTGTCCTTACTGTCCTCACCCAGGACAATGAAGTCTGATCAGAACCCAAACTGTTGCCCTTGGAGCTTCCCCCACCGAGGGTCATGTCTCAGAGGACCACTGTGGTTACTCTGCTGAAACAGGTGGTCAATACTAACCCTTCAGAGGACTGAGATCGATCCTCAGGCTAATGTTTAAGACAGCTCTTGTACTCTCCATCACGTTAAATCAGAAGGTGCCGCCATCAATGCTCCTTAACCTCCTCCTCCTTGAGTGGGGAGAGGCATTGTAGGATGTGTCAGCCCTATAAGGACCTGTTCTGGTAGCAATGGACCATTGCAGGAAGGGGTAGGACTCTGCCCCAGGACAATCTGACTTTTGACCCTCACTGGCTGTTCCCATGCTGGATGGAGGCATCTCTACCTCAGCCACTGTTTGAGGGCTCCCACCGAGGACTCCCACGAGGCCACTGGCTTGCCAGGCCAGTTGTAAGTGGAGATCACCTAGGATGAGGATACCAGTGTGATTCATGGTAGAAAACAGTCAAGGTCTGTCTGTAAAGATTCTTTTGATTTTGAAGTCAAGTCAGCAGTTGCCTTGATGAGGACTCACACTTTGGACCAGGAATTGGTTGAAGAGCTTACTATGGCTCATGGCTGACATCTTTCAGAGCCTTGCTCTGATTAATATATTGAGTCCAGGAAAGTGCCCTAGGAACCAGTCCAGAAACTGGCTAAATACCGGTTTACTGATATAATGGATAGGGACATATCCCCAGGGGTCATCTTTTCCTTGGCTGAAACCTTTCTAGGACCAGCCCTGGTGCTCTCACAGCATCCAGCATCCTGCTCAGCACCCTCTGCTTGTATGGTCTGCAAGTATGCAGTCCCCATGGGCAACCTTTACAGGTTCTTCACCCACCCCTTTTTGGAGGGTCTGATGACAGACTCAGCCTTCCTCAAATTGAAAGATCAAGGGGACATGGACAAACCTCCACACAAGAAGTACAGAAAGCTTAACCAGGTGGCTAAAAAGGTGTAGGCAGCTGCTTCTCTAGGTTTCAGTCAGGCCACTTATTCAGTCATGATGGTGAATTTTGGCCATTCCCTTTTTGGGTTGTTGGGCAACTCCACCTACTAGTACCAACTGATGAACAGTTTCTGCTTCGGTGTATCAGATTCCATGGTCAGTCGCTGGCTAAGTACCAGCTTCAGATGGCTTTGGACATGGGCAACTCTTGTGCCCATACCATGGCCACAGCTGTCCAGTGTCATAGGGCCTAGCTAAGGCTGTTCTCCTTTATGGCAGCCACTTGGCATAACTTGGCAGATGTTCAATTCATGGGCACCAACTTCTTTGGCCCATGGATGGAAGGACATCTTGCACATATTGAAGTCCAGTGCCATCCTGGATTTTGTGTCTGTGTCCCAAAAAGACTTGAAAGCACCGAAGCCTAAGAAAAAGGTTTTTCAGTTTCAGTCCTTTCAGCTACAACCACTTCAGCAGCAGCCCCAGCAGGCGCAGTTTCAGTGCTTGCATCTGAAACCATAACTCAGCAGCCAGGAACAGAGGAGGTGGTGCCTCTGGGTCCCCTGCAGCCGGAGCCATCTCCAAGGCTGCTTGGTGACAGGTTGTGGGGTGTTAATACCCTCCCATTTAGTCCCTGCCTCAGCTCCCAGTGAGGGGTCAGTTGTGCCACGTCTTACCACAATGGTACACCATTACCTTGCACAGATGGGTTCTAGAGTCTGCCTCTGGATTTCAAGGCTCTGCTGCTGTACCATCTCTGAGCTGCTCAGGTGTTCAGGGTGCCAGAGGACATGTCCATGTTTTAGGACAATTTAGCTCAGCTCCTAGAACATGGAGGGATAGCCCGTGTCCCAGATGCCCTCGCTAGTTGTTCACGGATATGTGTTCAGGTACTTCCTAATTCCAAAATGGATGGGGGGGGCAGGCGCTCCATACTGGACTTGCACAGTCTGAACACGTTCCAGATGGTCACTCTGAATCAGATAATGCCACCCCTGGAGCAGGGAATGTGGTTTTGCTCCCTGGACCTCCAGGAAATGGGACAGAAGAGAGAGAGAGAGGGACATGATTGGGACCTTCAAGTACTTGAAAGAGATAAATAAGGTTGATAAAGAGAGTCTCTTTAAGCTGAGTGGCAACAATAACACTAGGGGGCACAGTCTTAAGCTGAAGGGTGGGAGGTTTAGGAGGGAGGTCAGGAAGTACTTCTTCACAGAGAGGGTGGTGGACACTTGGAATGCACTGCCGGAAGAGGTCATCTCGATGAAGACAGTGTGCAGCTTTAAGAGAGGCTGGGATAGGCATGGGGCAAAGTAAGGAACATGGGTAGGAAGAATGAGAGGAGTGGGGAGGGAGGCAGGGACATTAGCTCAAGCTGTGGACCCTGCAATACGAGCAGATTTGATAGACCAAATGGCCTTCTTCTGCTGGCTTCTTCGTATGTTCGCATGTAAATGTTCTTCCATATCCCAGCCTATCCGTCCCATGGCTGGTACCTTCAGTTCCATGCAGAAAGGATACTGTACCTGTTCTAGGTAATGCCTCTTATCTGCACCCAGCATCTTCACCAAGTGTTTGGCAGTGGTGTGGTAGCCTTCCTGTAGTGCTTGGGTGTCAGGATATATCCTGATATGGACAACTGGCTGTTAGCTAGGCCATCCAAGGAGGCTGTGGAGCAGTCCAGATTTCGGGCCTCCTGATCAACTCAGTCAAGTCAGTACTGGTCCCCTTGAAGGTGATCAAGTTCATTGGGGCAGAACTAGACTCTCTGTGAGCCAAGGACCACCTCTCAGTGGGATGGGCATCAGATCTTACCTTCTTTGCTTGATCATTTAAGGTTGCGTGCTCACACCCTGCTCAGGACTTCATGTGGCTGCTGGGGCTGACTGATGACAGCTTCTACTAGCATGGCCCAATGGAAATGCTGCAAGATGCACCTCCTGCAGTGGGAGTTGGGCCAGCAATGGTCCCAACACCTAGGGCATCTTTACCAGCTAGTCTTGGGGACCCAGCCGATGTGTGATGCCATCCTGTGGTGGCTGCCCCCAACAGAACCTGAAGGAGAGAATCTCATTTGTCCACCCAGAACTGTCCATCATGTTCATGACAGATGTGTCTCTGGTGGGGTGGGGAGCTCATCTGGGAGACCACAGAGTCCCATTACCACATCAACCTGCTGAAACTCCATGCAGTGCATCTGGCTCTGACAGATTTGCTCCACTGATTCAAGGTCAGATCATCCAGGTTTAGACAGACAATGGGACCACCATGTTCTACCTGAAGAGGCAGCGTGGGACACACTCCTTTTGGCTGGTCCCTCATGTGCAGCCTGGACATCTCCTTGTGATTTATGTCATGAGACAGGACAGACAGCTGTTGGATGCTTTCGGTTAGGTTGGAGAGATGTTGCACCAGTGGTCCCTGCATCTGGAGGTGGTAAACTACCTGTTCTTCTAGTGGGGCACCCCTCTGGTAGATCCGTTTGCTTCATAGGAGAACAAAAAACTGAAGTTGTTCTGTGCACACCCTCCTCAGTCTGGTACTCTGCAGGGGGGAATGCCTTCTCAAGGCCCTATAACCCAGGCCTTCTGTATCTCTTCCCTCCCTTTTCCTTGATTCACAAGGTCATGATCAAGGACATGAAGAAAATGATGCAGATGATCCTGATGGCTCCAGACTGGCCCAGGCAGTTCTGGTACCCTGATCTCCTCAGCCACAGCAGCAAGCCTCCATGGAAGTTGCACCTCTACCCCAACCTACTGACCAGACAGCAGGAAGGTCCTGCACCCGGACCTGCAATCTCTGCACCACTCAGCCTGGTTCTTGAGCAGCAAGAGTTCCAGGCTTTGGGCCTTTCAGACAAACTTTTCCATGACATGGAGACATCCTGCGAGGAGTTGACTCATAAATGCTATGCATTTAAGTGGAAGAGGTTCTCAATCTGGTGCCAGGGTAAGTAGCTTAATCCCTTACCTGCCCAGTGGTTCACATTCTCAACTGCCTTTGGTTGCTATCTTACTAGGGACTGCGAGCAACGACCCTTAAGGTGTACCTGGCAGCCATCTCTGCCTACCAGGCATGGACTGGTATGCCGACAGTGGCCCAGGAGAAAGTGGCTGGGTGCTTTTTCAAAAGCATGTATCACCTGTTCCCTCCAGTGCATGAACTACCATCTCTGTGGAACCTACTACTGGTGTTGGCATGCTCATGGCAAGCCATTTGAGCTTATGCACAAGTGTGAGATGCCATATCATCATGGAAGATTGCCCTCCTGGTGGCCATAATGTCAGCCAGAAGGATCAGTGAGCTCCAGGCGCTATTAGTGGAATCTTCCTATCCGGTCTTCCATAAGGACAACCCAACCCGAAGTTCTCCTGAAGATCATGTAGGAGTTTCACTTTAACGAGGTGATTAATCCCCTTGTGTACTTCACCAGTCCAACATCTGAGGCCGATGGCAGATTTAAAACATTGG
Source organism: Neoceratodus forsteri (assembly GCA_016271365.2). Taxonomy (NCBI): domain Eukaryota; kingdom Metazoa; phylum Chordata; order Ceratodontiformes; family Ceratodontidae; genus Neoceratodus; species Neoceratodus forsteri. The sequence continues at coordinate 591,478,903 of CM028132.1, read as the reverse complement.
ACCTGCAGAGGGTGCTCTATTATTATAAAAGCACATGGCTGGTGTTTCTCAGGCTGAAGTCATGCCTGGCAGACTGACAGCAAAGTGGGTGATTGCCAGATGGATCACATCCTGCAATGACTTCTGCTATAGGTTGGCTTGTAGGGAGCCACCCAATGAGCTTAAATTTCATTCCCCCCAGACATATCGCTGCCTCAGTGGCCACTTCTAAGGATATCCCCATTGCAGAGATATGCAAGGTTGCAACCTGGACAAATGTTCACACCTTCATCTCCAGTTATAGCCAGGGCCCCAAGTTTTCCGTGATTCTTGGTGCAGCAAACCCGCAGAAATATCCGCGAATTTGCCATCACCATGAATTACAAGCCGCCCACGAGGACAAACGTGTCCCTCTCAAATGCTAGTGTACACACTGGGAGCCCACCCCAGCGTGGCAAAAGTCCCTCCTGTGGGAATCCAAAAAAAAAAAAAACCTGAAACAAAAAAAACTTCCATCGTTGATTCTTTGCCCCTCCCCAACCTGCACCCACCCTCTGTGCACCCACCTCCCCACCCCACCTCATCCCCACCTCAACCCATACTTACCTCCGGGCCCAGCGATGATCTTCTGTGGACCGGGAAACCGCCTGCACTCTTCAAAGCCGACCGCGAACTGAAGAAATGCGTAAGCTGTATAATGGCATAAATGGATTTATTTCAACTTTAGTGCATATCTCAGCCATTTCTGGAAATTTTTCACCAAATTTTTCAACATGGTGTTTTGAGCCCACCTCATGAACTGTGACACTGTTATTTTCACATCGGTCCCGAAAGGTGGTTCCCGCAGTTACCGCGGAACCACCTTTCCGGAATGATTAACAAAATGACAGTGTCACAGTTCGCGAGGTAGGCTCCTAAAAACTCTATGTTGAAAATTTGCTGAAAATATTCCCCCAAACTGTTTTATGAGCGTGTGTTGCGCAGTTCCTACGCACACTCGTAACTTCAAGCATTTTTAATATTTTCACTCCAGATTTTCAGTATTGCCATTTTACCACACCTCCTTATGAATAGTACAACTCTCATTTTTCACACTTCACCCGAAATGTATTTTCGCACATGTAGCGCACAATGGCGCTGTCGGTGTGCAAAATCAATGTTCTGGACAGATTAATAAAATCACAGTGATACTGTTCATGAGCAGAGGTCTTAAACTGGCTATGTTGAAAATTTGGTGACAGACACCCATAAAATGACTGTGTTACGAGCGTGCGTTGCGCAGTTCCTATGCACATTCGTAACTTCAAGAATTTTTAATATTTTCACTCCAGATTTTTAGTATTGCCATTTTACCACACCTCCTTATAAACAGTACAACTGTCAATTTTCAAATCTCACCCAAAATGTGTTTTCACACATGTAGTACACAATGGTGCGGTCGATGTGCGAAATCAATGTTCCGGACAGATTAATAAAATCACAGTGATACTGTTCATGAGCAGAGGTCTTAAATTGGTGATGTTGAAAATTTGGTGACAAACGCCCTTAAAATGACTGTGTTGTGAGCGTGCATTGTGTCAGATTTGGCAAAAAAAAAGGAAAAAAAATTAAGGGTAAAAATGTGCCGCAGAACTGATGCAGAAATTGGTGCTGAGTGCCGCAGAAGTTCTGCGGCAAATGAGAACCCTGCCACAGAACTTTGCTCCGATGTGCCTCAGAAATAGCGGGCCCTGATTATAGCATCAACGTAATGAGTCATCGGAATGCTGCTTTTGCGTCTTCTGTTTGCCAATTATGGGTGTGCACCTTGGCCCCTCCTCCCAGAGGACTGCTAGGAGTCTGCCATTGTGTAGACAGTGAACTGTATCCATCCCATTAGAAAGCTAGGTTACCCACTTGTAACCATAGTTCTAAGAGTGGTATACAGTTCACATCCACACCACCCACTCGACTTCCCCAGCAATATTGAACCTTGATTCCTGCTTCCAGCGTGCAAAGATTTGACACCACAGGGGGAAGCTGCAGGATATACCGCCCAAGTGGTGGGAAGGGCTTAGCTTGAAGACGTTTCGATAACTCAGTTGTCTCTGGGAAGACTGCCATTGTGTGGAATTGAACTTTATACCACTTCTTGAACTACTGTTATGCTGGCTCCTCCCTTACTGGAGAATGAGCAGGAGTATCTATTGAACCCAGAGGAGATTCTGCTTGCTCATACAGTGTAGACTCCTCAGGAGGATCTCTATTATTAGTCAATGCTGAAGAACATGCACAAAGCTCTAAACCTTAAGACTGTGTCTGTGGATGAAGCTAAGAAGATACAAATGTCAGTTGCTCAATATATTTTCACTCCCAGTATCTCTGGTGCCACTTATCCAACCCGCTGTAGAGACTCTCAGTGGAGCAGCCTGGAGTAAACTGGTTTCCATTCAGAAAGTCCCCCACCTCACTGATTAAAAGCATATTGTACCACGGATGAAACCAGATCGCTACACTCTTCCCATAGCAGACACTATTGATCTTCACTGACAACATCTCCATTGAGCCACACCTTTGGAACTGGAAGTTATTGGCATCAGGACCACACACAAACTTTTGCTAACTGGGGGCCACCCACAGTGGTGTACTACATTGACTCATATAAAACATGGGCAGTTCCATCACTCCTCAGTTCTTACTACTGCTGTTGACTGCTCATCAGACCTGCACAGAAACATCATTGTCGAATTTTCAACTTAATTTCTAAGCTTGTTTATTTCATCATCCACATTTTATGCTGCTGTTGAAAGAACCTTAATTTAGGTTTTGTACCTGCAGCTACAAAAACTACAAAGATGATGCTAACACAGTTTGTGTTTGCTGTTTGGAGCTGTCCCTAAACTTGAGGGCCTGTGATATCTGCCTAGGATTCAACCAGGCCACAAGGAGACACTGAAACAAGGCTCTGGAAACCTTCATCGCTAAGAAGGCAATGGAAGAGGCACCAAGGATATGGGCTCTAAGCCAGCTTCTACCTCTTGCTTTGTGGCCACTGCTGAGAAGTCTGGCGATACTGTCGTTGATGTGGTCATCAATATCTAAGGATAAAAATAAGGAGAAAGACAAGTCATGGAGGTCCAGATAAGTCATGGAGGTCCAGATAAGTCATGGAGGTCCTCGGCTTCCAGCCATTATCACAAGTGTAAGGACAAGGCCCCTGCCTCTTTGGTGAGGTCAAGAACTCCATTCCATTTGGAGGGTGAGTCCTTGAAATTGATCGCTCCGATGATGACGACCACTACAGCCCCCTCAACCGTCCAAGGGATGTCAATGTTGAGTTCTGACTCCGGTATTGCCACACCTACTATGGACAGTTTGCAACCCCCTTTGATGAGTACTACCCCATCAACAATGGTACCCTCAAACCTTTTGCATGGTGTCAACTCCCAGGTTGTGCTGGTGATGGTCTTGGAACCATTTTGCGAATTGTTACCATTGCTCCAATTGATGATAATGGTTGTTCTGTTAACTGGGCCTATCTGTCAGCACAGTCGATGGTGGGTTCACAAAGAAAGCCTGTTATTCCTCCTTCTCAGCTGTTGTCGCTGGCTTTAAATGTATCCCCCTCCTTCCCACTGTCATTCCAGATGATGGCTGGGAGTATAATCCTGATCTTAATATGAAGGAGGATTTGGAGGATGAAGGGGAGCATGTTCCCTTTGAGGGTAGTTTGGGTTCCAGTTCCTCCCTCTAGTCATGTAGTGATGACATAGTGATTTACGCTCCACAGTCTCCAATTGTGGATGCCTCTTTTCAGGCATTATTAAGGCAAATACAAAGTAAAATGGTCTTTGCTGCTGAGGAGGACTCCACAAAGAGAAACTTGCTGGAGTTTTTGGAAGTCCTTACTGCTCTCTTCATTGTTATTCCTCTGGTGTATCCTACCTTGGAGGATGCTACTCTGGCTGCCTTACCCAGGCCTAATACTTTGTCTGCAGCATCCAGAAAGGTTCATAAGTAGTACCCTGCTCCATCTGTTAAGTCTTATTATGCCTCTCAACCTGAAACTGACTGTGTTCATAATGTCTGCTCATGATTGGTCTAGAGTCCCTAGTCATATGAGCTCTTTGCCTCCTGATAAGGAATCTAGGCGACTGGATGTTATGGATAAAAGGACCTATGCCTCTGCATCTTTAGGCCTTAGAATTGCCAACTACCAGGCTGACATGATTAAATATCAGAATAGCCTCTAGTCTTTGCCTGACAGTCCTGCCAAAGTTGACTTGCACAAAGCTGCTTCATCTGGTATAGACTCTGGTAAGCATCTGCTGAATTCTGCATATAATGTCTTCAATGCTTTTTCCAGAACTGCTGCATCTGATGTTTGCCTTCGGAGATATTCCTGGCTGTATATGGTTGGGTTGGTCACTGGTCTACAGCACCTTGTCCTTAATGCACCTTTTACAGGGATCAGACTTTTTGGGAGTAATGAAAATGCACTGCGTGAGCTTCAGTCCTCAGGACGACTTTAGAGTTCACTTAAGTCACTGACTCCTCAGCCAGGGGTGGGGGGTTGGGGTTCTTTTTGTAGGTCTGTTGCCTGTGGTGGCCATGCCTTCCATCAGCATCCCTGTGCTCATGATGGAGGTCCCCTCCCAAGTCCCCTCCCCATGGTGCCCATGCTAAGGCACACAAGGGTGTCGGTCTAGGTGGCCCCACTGCTCCTTCTATCTTCTTACACTGTATCTCCTCCCCCTTGTTACTGCTTCAGGGTGTGCAGTTGGGGGGAATCTCCATGTACAAAAATGAAGAGAGATCACCACAGATGTGTGGGTTCTGGAAATGGAAAAGGGGTAAGCTGTGGAGCTGCTGTCTACCCTTCAGTACCCCTGCTGGCTCCTTCTCATTGTTCTCCGGGTCATTTGTCCCACTGCTGACAAAGGTCCAGATGCTCATACAAAAGCATGCTATGAAAGCCGTCTCCCTCAAGAAAAAAACAATGGGTTCTATTCTGGATACTAACTGTTCCCAAGTGGATAGGAGATCTGCATCCTGCACTGGACCTTATAGACCTGAATCCGTTAATCAAATACAAATCTTTTGAATGAAACACAGAAACATAGAAATTGACAGCAGATAAGGGTCAGTTGGCCCATCCAATCTGCCCATTTTCATTGTGATTGCTGCAGAACCTCCTTGGTCTATGGCACTGTCTCTTCCACCCCCATACCTTCCCTTCTGATTCCCTTGTGCCTATCCCAGGCGTTTTTGAATCCCACTACTGTTTTAACCCCCCTGACCTCCAGTGGAAGACTGTTCCAGACATCCACCACCCTTTCTGTGAAGAAATATTTCCTCTCATCGCTCCTGAACTTACCCCCTCCAGCTTCATACCATGAACTCCTTGTTCTAGAGCACCCTTTCCTCTGAAAATACCTCACATCTGTACCTTATTCACCCACATGAGGTATTTAAAGGCCTCAATCATATCCCTTTTCTCCCTACTCTCCTCCAGGGTGTACATATTGAGTTCCTTTAGCCTCTCTTCATAGGGCTTTTGGTGTAGACTCTATCATCTTGGTAGCCCTCCTTTGAACCACCTCTACTATGTCTATGTCTTTCCTGAGATGTGGTCTCCAAATTTGGACACAGTACTCCAGGTGAGGTCTTACCAGTGACCTATATTAGGGCAACACCACTTCCCTCTTCCTACTGGTGATACCCATTCCTATACACCCCAGCATCCCACTAGCTCTCCTGATCACTTTGTTATATTGCCTGGCCAACTTCAGGTCATCCAATATAATCACCCCAGGTCCCTTTCCTGCTTGGTCATTGAAGGTATCTCTCCCCCCATTTTGTACTGCACCCTTGGGTTTCTGTGACCCACGTGCATTATTTTGCACTTTTTTACATTAAACCTAGGTGCCAAACTTTTGACCACTCCACCTGCTATTTTAAATCTCTTACCATCCTTTGCAACCCCAGTGTCTACTCTGTTGCAGATCTTGGTGTCGTCCATAAAAGCAGACCTTCCTTCCCTTCAGTTCCTCTGCTATGTAGCTAATGAACACATTAAAGAGGACTAGGCCCAGTAATGACCCTGAGGTACCCTGCTAGTCACTCTCCCTCCTGGAGTGAACTCCATTTACCACCACCCTCTACTTTCTATCCCCTAACCAGTTTCATACCCAAGTTACCACCTTATTGCCCACCCCCATGCTAATACATAAAGATTTTTATCACATTTATAATGCAACTTCCTTATTTTTTTCTTAAGTTTACAGGAGTGCAGCCGGTGTGTGACCAAACAACAGCAAACAGTTATGGTACCAGTGCCCCAAAGCTGCTTTGAAGCCTGCAATTTATTCAAATTAATTCAGTTTTCCTACTTGGGTTTTAATTGTTCCATCATTTTACCATGTTAGAGGAGCTCTTGGTCTCATCATTCGGCCAAACCATGACCAGCCTGACCACCACAACAAGGTGACCCACTCATCGGTAAGGAAAAAGCTTCATATTTTAAATTTTACCATGCCATGCTGAGCTGTGGCTCCTCTGCTTTCTCTCTGTCTTGTGGGGAAACCACTCTCTGGCTTTATTTCTTATATAATGTGCTCTGGCCACTGATTAGAGAGGCCACAGTTCTCCTACTTGCAATTCAATATTAAAGGTTTAGCAAGCTCAGCACTGGCCAGTACAGAAATATTTTTATCATATTTATAATGCATGTTTTTGTAAAGTTTACAGGGTGCACCTGGTGTGTGACCAAATAACAACAAACAGTTATAGTACCAGTGCCTGCCCCACCAAAGCTGCTTTAAAGCCTGTAATTCATTCAGATCAATTCAGTTTTCCTACTTGGGTTTTATTTTTCCATCATTTTTTTTACATGTAAGATGGGTTCTTGGTCTCATCATGCAATCGAACTATGATCAGCCTGACCACCACAACAAGGTGACCCACTCATCAGTCAGGCATGATCAGTCTGACCGCCACAACAAGATGACCCACTCATCGGTCAGGCATGATCAGCCTGACCACCACAACAAGGTGACCCACTCATAGGTCAGGCATGATCAGTCTGACCACCACAACAAGGTGACCCACTCATCGGTCAGGCAAGATCAGTCTGACCACCACAACAAGGGAACCCACTCATCGGTCAGGCATGATCAGCCTGACCACCACAACAAGGTGACCCACTCATCGGTCAGGAAAAAGCTTCATATTTAACATTGTTACCATGCCACAATTCTCCTACTTGCAGTTCAGTATTAAAGGTTAGCAAGCTCAACCCTGGCCAGTACATAAGGGATGGGGGAGCACTGGTGCTATAACTGTTTGCTGTCCACTCTTCTCCAGTCCTCCAGGACCATGCCAGTGTCCAGCACCCCCCCCGAGTTCCTTCAGCATTCTTGGATGCACCCCATCTGGCCCCATGGCTTTGTCCACCCTTAAATTAACGAGTGCTTTCCTGACCCTCTCATCAGAAAAGGGACTAGTGTCCACTTCCCTCCCCTCAAAACTCCTGGTGCCTATTTGTGGTCCTTGCCCTTCACCTTCTATTGTGAACACTGAGCAGAAGTATTTGTTCCAGTCGTCATTGCAGACAATGATGAGGTGGAATATAATGCGGATCTCCTTAATATGGAGGAGGATTTGGAGGCTGAAGAAAGGAATAATCCCTATGATGGGGTTTGCCTTGCAGCTCTACCCTCTTTTCATGCAGTGAGGACATTGTGGTGTATATCCCCATGTCTTCTCCTGCAGATCCTCTTTTCTGGCTCTATTCAGACAAATCCAGACTATCATGGAATTTGAAATTGAGGAGAAGGAATCCAGTAAGAAAAAATGTATGGACTTTTTGGCGCTTCCCATGGCATATCCATTGTAGTTCCTCTTGCATATCCTGCCTTAGAGGATATTACCTTTGCTACCTGGCATAGGCCTATTACCTTACCTGCAGTGCTTAGGCAAGCTGATAAACAGAACCCTGCTCTGTCTGTTAAGCCATATTATGCTTTTCAAACTGAAACATATTCTGTGGTTATCATGGTGGCTCATGACCGCTCTAGAGCCCCTAGGCACATGATCACTTTGCTTTCTGACAAAGAATCTAGAAGACTGGATGTTATAAACAAAAGAACTTGTGTCTCTGCATCCTTAGGCCTAAGAATTGCTAACTGCCAGGCATACATGATTATATATCAGAATAGCCTGTGAAAGTCTACTATGTCTACCATTCTGGTTCTGCCCAATGGTGCAGCCAAGACTGGCTTGCTTAAACCTTTAGCTGGTGTGAATACTGGAAAGCATCTGTTATGCTCTGCATGTGAATCTTCTGCCATTACTGCTGCCTCTGGCATATGCTTTTAGAGATATTCCTGGCTTAGGGTGGCTGGATTTGCTACTAATGTACAACAGGCTGTGCTTAAGACTCCAGGCTGTTTGGGAGTGATGTTGAAAATGCTCTACATGAGCTTCAATCCTCCTGGATGAGTTTAAGATCACTCAAATATCTGATGCCTCAACCTGCCAGGGTGTGTGGAAGGAGCTCGCTACTGAGGTATATGGCCCATGGTGGCCATGCCGTCCATCAGCAGCCCTGCGCTCAAAACCTTAGTGGTAGTCCCCTCCCAGATCCCCTCCTTCCTGGTCCTCATGCAAAAGCACACAAAGGTATCAGTCAAGGCAGTACCCCTGCTGCCACAGTACCTTATGACTCTCCTCTTCCTCCCCCTCCACTGTTACCTTCAGGGGGTGCTGCTGGGGGGCATGATCTGCATTCATCTGCCAAAGTGGAGGAAGATCAACAGATGAGCAGGTCCTGGAAATAGGGTGGGCATGTTCTGGAGTTGCTGTCTACCCCTCCTTTTCACCCTCAACCTCTTTTTCATTAGCCTCTGGGCCACTTGCCCCTGCTGCTAGTAGAGGTTCAGTCACTCATGCACAAGCAAGCTATAGAACCCATTCCCCCCTAAGAAAGAAACGAAGGGTTCTATTCCAGATACTTCCAGGTTCCCAAGTGGATGGGAGATCTGCATCCTACACTAGACCTCAGAGACCTAAACCTGTTTATCAAATACAAAAAGTTTCAGATGGTGTCTCTTCAGACTCACAATTCTCTACTTCAAAAGTGGGGACGGCTCTGTGTCCTGGACATGAAGGACGCATAACTTCATTTCAGAATTCACAAGCTCTACAAGCAGTACCTCGGCTTTATATTGGATGGCAACCATTATCAGTTTTGATTCTTGCACCACTTTGGCTTATCCTCAGCACTGTGGGTATTTAACAAATGCCTGGCAGTTGTGGCAGCAGTCCTTCTGAGGGAAGGGTTTTATGTCTTCCCATATCTGGACAGTTGACTCCTAAAGGCCCTGTCCTAGGAAGCAGTTCTGTTCACATTATCCAGAGCAAGACATCTGTTTGAGGAACTGGATGTTACAGCAAACATACTGAAATCTGTACTTTTACCTTGGCAGCATCTCCAATATATTGGTGCAGTGCTGGATGTGGCAGTGGGCAGTGCCTTCCTGCCTGCAGACAGGGTGGAGGCTATTGTTGCCCTGGTCCAGATGTTACACAAGAGTCTTACATGTCCGCTTGGACAATGTTACATCTCCTGAGACTGATGGCTGCTGCCATAATTGCAGTTCCGTTGCCCATCTCCACACAAGCATATTGCGTTGGTCTTTTTGGGTACAATAGGATCAGCTGATAGACGAGCTGAAACAAATGGTCTTCATCACATCCTCTTTTTGCCATGCTTTAGTATGGTGGGTGGACTAACTGAACCTGCTAGAGGGTATTCCAGTCTTTTCCCAGACTCCCATGCATATCATCACAATGGATGTCTCGCAGTCCGGCTGGGATGCCCATCTCTGATCCTTTCAAACATAAAAAGTCCTGGACTAATCTAGAATCAGATCTTCATATTAATTTCCTGGAGATGTGGGCTATTCTGATTGATCTACAGGCTTTCCAGGAGCACCTCTGCCCTGATCCCTTGTTGATTTGAACAGACAATGTCAGTGCCATGTACTACATAAGAAAGGAGGCACTCTTACCTCTGTGCAGGGAAGCGATGAGAGTGTGATACTTCACAATGTCTCACAGCCTCAGTTGTTGGCCAAGTTTCTCCCAGGTCTCCAAAATGTCTTGGCAGACAGGCTAGGCAGAAATAGGAGCTGCTGACCTCCATGGTTTATGACCTCTTTGCAAGATGGGGCTATTCAGAGTTGGACCATTTTGTATCCCCACACAATGCAGAATTGCCGCGTTTCTGCTCACTTGCTCCAGTGCATGGGGTTTTTGGATGAAACGCATTGTGCCTCTCCTGGAAAGGGAAGTTCCTTTATGCTTTTTCCCCCAGTTCCTCTTATTCAGAGGGTCCTGCTTAAACTGTAGGCAGAGCATGCATCCATTATACTAATGGCTCCCTCTGGCCTTGCCAGATTTGTTTTCTGCTTTTGCAGCATCTGGTGGTGGAGCCTCCAGTTCAACTCCCCCTTTGTCGGGACCTACTGTCATAGACTCAGGGGTCCCTGGTCCATCCAGACCTGTGGTCCCTGCATCTGCATGCCTGACTCCTGAAAGATGCAGCCATTTTTGGGCTCCCCCAGGTGACTGGTGTCTTGCTTGTGGCTGGCATGCCTTCTACTAGACACACCTTTTCTTTGAAATGGAAGTGCTTCTCCATATGGTGTACTTCTATTCCATGGACCCATTTATGCATCATGTCAATTCTATGTTGGACTAACTTTTGTCCCTATCTGACTCTAGTCTCTAGTATGTATCCATTAAGGTGCACTTAGCTGCCATTTTGGTTTTCCATGCTCTTATTGATGGGTGCACCAAAGCACAACTAGAGGTGGCCCATACATTTTTGAAGGATATTCTGCACATGTCCCCATATTTGTAAACCAGTTCTGCCTTAGAACCTGAATTTCACACTTGAGAAGTTGACTCTGGCTCCATTTGAGCCTTCTGCAACCTGTGAACTGCATTTTTTTCATGGAAAATGCTGTTTTTTGGTCACCGTGACTTCTGCTTGTAGGTTTCCGAGCTTCAGGCTCTGATGCATAAGTCTTCTTATTTGACTTTCCACAGCAACAGGGTGTCATTGTGGACCAATCCTTTCTACCTAAGACTGTATCTGATTTTACATTATATCAGATTATGCACCTTCATGTCTATTATCCAGAGCATGCTAACAAGGGTGATGCATTGCTCCAAACACTTGATGTACATAGAACACTGCATTTCTATATTGATCACTGTAAGGACTGCACAAAGTCCTCTCAGCTTTTGTTTTGTTCACCCCTGGAGAAAAAGGGTACCCATATGTCTAAACAGTGCTTGTCCAAATTGCTGACTAACTGTACTGAATTTTGTTATGGGGAACTTCCTTGTGTTGTGCATGGCCACTCTATACATGGTCTGTCCACTTCTGTTGCCTGCTTTCAGGATGTTTCTGCAGCTGACATATGTGCTACTGCCACATGGAGATCTCTGCATACTTTTACTGAGCACTACAGTCTAGACAACATCTCTCATAGACGTGCTGGCTTGGTCTTGCAGTGTTGCAAGATCTTCTGTCTTACTGCATTGGATTTTGCCATCATCATCAGATACCTTGTGTACTGCCTGGTAATCATTCCAAAGGTGAGACCCAATGGAGGAGAGATCCTCTATGAAGAGAGAACAGTTACTCACCGTAACAGTAGATTTTTGAGAGAATCTCCTCCATTGGACCATAGCACATCCACCTTCCTTCCCCCTTTCTGAGGTATAAGCTGGCAAGTTTTTCCACTCCCTTATTTAGCAGTGTCCATAAGTGCCTAATGTATCTTTCCAGTCTGATGCCTCTCCTTGTGTGCCTGGTACTGGTCTGGTTTCATGGTTCCTCACAGTAAGAGGCCCTCCAAACTTATTTCCAGCAGGGAACTGAGGACCAACGGGGCCACCCACTATTATATAGGTGGTGACATTTCAAGTTCAAGTTCAAGTTTATTGTCAGGAAAACTTTATTGAACACGTTTATTTACAAGGAGGTCCTGTCAAGGACCAGCATGATACAAGTGCAAGGATACCAGGTCAAGTAGCAAAAGAAATGCAATTTTCTACTGCCTCCCCGTATGAGATCAAAGGTCAATTGTTCTTTTTTTTTTCTTTTTCTTTTTTGGTAGGAACAAATACTCTCTGGGGGTATCCAGGATGTGCTCATCTGCTCTCTCAGTGATGGACCCACTATAGCCTCTATCTCCCAGTTTTTTTTTTTCAGTTCTGCAGATCTATGTTCAAGATCAGTTTTACTAGAACAATTTCTTTTGATCCTAATGTACTGCCCTTTGGGTAGATTTCTGATAATGTGAGGTGGGTGGCAACTTGTAGCATGTAAAAAGCTGTTTTTATCAGTGGGCTTAGTGTATAGATCTGTGGTTAAAGTACCATCATGATTTTTAATGGTGTTGAGATCCAAGAAATTGATCTTTTGTTTACTCCAGTTTACTTTAAATCTAAGATTTTCATTGGATCTTTCCAGATACTGGATGAACTCTGTGAATTCCCCAACAGTCCATTTCCACTCTAAAAACAGATAATCAGTGAAACGTTTGTAAATGTCAATGTTGTCCAAAAATGGATTTTCACTGTATATCACCCTGTTTTCCCATTCTCCTAGATAAAAGCTGGCAAGACTGGGTGCTAACGAGGCACCCATTGCGGTGCATTTGATCTGTTTATACAATTTCCCTTCAAAGAAAAAAGTATTATTTTTTAGCACCAAGTCAGTAAAGTTCACCAGCATATTATTCCTGTCTTGTTGCAAGTCTATGTTATCCAATAATGTATTTTCTATGGGCTGTACTCCCCCCCTTCCTGAGGATGTTCGTATATAGGAAGTCAATGTCTAATGTTACCAGAAGCCAATCTGGTTCAACTTGCATATTTTATAGGATTGTAAGCACATGAGTAGAGTCTTTTAGATAATTCCTAATGTTGGGCACCAGGGGATTTATGTGGCTATCTACATAGTGGGACAGCGGTTCTGTTACTTAGCCTATGCCCAATACTACTGGGTGACTGAGAGGTTTTTCTAGTCTTTATGTACCTTTCAAAGGGCACAAAGGCTGGTTTAACTGGATTCTGAACAATAATATAGCAGAGTTTATCAGTATCTATTTGGCCACATCTACACATATCCAGCAGGTAGTCTTCTATCTCTGGTGTTATTTTTAGGTGGGATCAAATTACATTGGTTCATAAAATTCTCTGTTGTTCAGTTGTCTGTATACCTCTGCTGTGTATTGACTAGAGTCTTGAATGACAATACCTCCACCCTTGTCGGCAGACTTAATAGTTATGGTATTATCATTTGCCAAACCACTGATTATGTCTCGTTCTTTTCTGGATAAATTACTAAATGGAAGCTTTGGACTAGTACTATGTAGTTACTCTAAATCAAAAATGCAACAGTTTAAGAATGTTTCTATAGCCGGTTGTATTTCATTCCACATCAACTGGTTCTCATTCACTAGTTTTATCTATATCCCTTTCCCCAAAAAACATTTTTAAATTACGTTTTCTGGCAAACATTTGTAGGTCGACAACAACATTGAATTCTCCAACAGTGTAAGTAGGGATAAATGATAGACCTTTAGAAAGTACCTGAAGTTCATCCTTAGTAAAGTTTCTCTGGGACAGATTATGCACAGTCAATAGCAATTCATCGCTCACATCCTGTGTGCTGTTCAGCCCCATCCCTGACCTCTTCCTCCTCGGGCCCCTCTGTATCTGTGTCCTCTCCCCTCTTGTCCTTCAAGGATTGAAAAGCATGTGTGCCGAGTGCTCCTCCAGGGTAGTCCATGCCCAGGAGGAGTAAATCTTAAAAAAGGATTTGGTTCTCCATTGCTCTCTTCTCTCTCTGTACTATAATCAGTTGAGGTGTTGGATGTTGCTGACCGTTTTAAAATGGGGCATCGTGTCTCCATAGAAGTTTCAGATGCTTGTGCCTGAGTCAAGGTGCTGGGGGTGGGGGCTGATGACATAGTCTCTTCTATTGTTTCAGGCCTCCATTTTTTCCAATTAAAGACACAGATCTGTAAATAATCATTAGTGTCTTGGGCAAATTTCTTCTGTTTCTGTGCCTGTAATTTCAGATCATATGCTGTCATGTATTCTTTAAACTTATTTTGGCATCTAATAAAGTCTGGGGGCCTGATTCTACAAGGATGGCGCAAGTTGCCTCCAAATGCAATTCGCGCCATTCCCCATTATGCCAAGGACCCTGCACCCAATTCTGGAAGGGGCAGGATCCCTGCGGCTAAGTCCTGTGAATTGTGACATGCCCACAGGTACACCAAACACAAGGCATATCTGAGGGGCATGTCGCAAGCCACATCCAAATGTAGTGTAGGGCACAAGTGCTCCCCCAGTCCCAGTCCCCATGCCTGGGAAGCCCTGCAGGAATAGTGGTCCCCTCTGCCTTCAGACCCCCACAGTGTAAACAAGAGAGTCCCTCAGGGCTGTTAGACTTCCATCCCAATTCCTATATATGTAAGAGCCCCGCTGGGCTGATGGTGCCCCCCCCAAGCCCCAATGCCATCTGCCTGCACATGGCACTGTCCCGTATAACCTGTATAAATGACTTAGCCAAGTCAGTACTCCCTGGTAGTCTAGTGGAACCCCACCCCCCACCCAGCATTGCCAGACCATCCCGCACCCTCCCAAACCAGTCAGCAACTGGCACAGCCACCAGTCACCACCATGGCCAGCCCGCCGACTAAGGCCCGTCTGGCGTGCTGGCATATATGTGCTCAATCAATGAATGAACTGTCATTCATTCATTGAGTGTGTGTATATACAGTCTGTGCTCAGACAGAGCTCAGTAGGGTGGCCGGGCCACAGAGGAGAGAGATGGGCTGTGCCAGTCAGCTGGCTGGCTGTGGGTCCGGGGGGCATGGGGTGACTAGCACTGCAGGGTGGGGCCACTAGACTACCAGGGATAATAAGTTATGAAATGTATGTTTTCACAACATTTGCTATTTGGGGGCTGGATAGCAATCAGGGATCGAGGCTTGGGAGTAGGGGGCTTGCTTAGTCCTGTGGGGCTTTCTCTACATCAGGGATCATGGCATGGAGGGGCATGAATAGATGTTTAGCCTGCGGGGTTTTCTACAAACATCAGGATCGTGGCATGGGGGCATGCTGAGATGTTCAGCCCTGTGGGCTTTTCTTTTGGGGATTGGGGGCATGGGGGTTCCAACCCCCTGCAGGTCTTATTCCACTTAGGAATGTGACTTGCGGCACATGTTGCAACCCCTGGTGGACACAAAGTATGCTTACACCAGCTATTAGCTATATCAACAATAACTAAAATAAAACATCCAACACAAGCTAAAATACTTAATAAAACCAAGGATATATTAGAGGGTTTCAAAATATTCTGTTCCAAATTATATCACCAGCAACAAGAACCAGAAGAAGAAAAATATAAAAGTTTTTTTACAAATATGAAATTACCCCAAATCACAGAGGAACAAAGTAAGATATTAACCCATCCAATAACATCGCAAGAGATTAGAAGTGTCTTTAGTAACTCCAAATCAAATAAAGCCCAGGCCCAGATGGATACACTGCAGAATTTTATAAAAATGTTCAAGAAAACTCTAATCCCATCACTAAGTAAGTTATTTAACGCTATACAAGAGGACAATTTTTCAATTCCAAATAGCTGGCAATATGCTCACATATCCACAATACTTAAGCCAGATAAAGATCCAATGAACTGTGAATCATAGTGCCCTATTTCAGTTTTAAACCAGGATTATAAATACGTCACAGCTATTATGGCTAAAAGATTTGAAAGTATATTACCACATATTATAAATAAAGATCAGGCAGGTTTATTATAAAATATCATATAGCAGATAATGTTAAACAAACAATGGGCCAGATATTCAAAACTTTGCCCAGGGGCAAAATTAGCACTGCCCAGCGGGCAAACTGAGCCCGGAGCACAAAGCAAGCCATATTCAAACGGAATAGCCCAGGGCAAACAGCTTCTGAATGTAGCATGGTAATGAGGCCATGCAAACTGGCTGGGAGTGCAGGGCAAACATTGCCTGGAATAAGACAGCACTGAATAAAACAACCAGGAAGTGCAACCCACAACAACAACACAGTACACAGCAGCGTGAGGCAGGTACAGATGAACTACGTGGCCAATGTGTGTGCCAGCAAATGCATGGCCTCAGTACAGTTGCAGGAAGCAGCAGATGAGAAGAACAATGATGATCAAAACTTTACAATATTCCCGTACCATTAGCGCCCGCTAACACTGTGAATATTTCGACACAACCGCCTGGAGCAAAAACGCTGCTGGAGCTAAAATGTGCCATATTCAAAGTGCCATACAAATGAGCCTACTTAGGTAGTCTCTGGGCAAACAACGGATTAGCATCTCATTATACCCTGATTTGCACACAGTTTGCCTAAGCGTTACTGCAGGGTCCCATAGAGCCACCTGTAGGTCAGTCTGGAAGTACAGGGCAGACAAGGTCCAACCGCAGCTCCATCTGTAGGTCAGTCTGGCAGTGCACGATGATAGCTACAGGCTACAGGTAAACAGTACAGCATAGCATAGCATAGCATATTGTACCCCAGGACAGACAGCATAGGCAACAGGTGGTGGTGGTGCTGCATGCAACTGTCACACTGTAGGGCATGCTACAGTGCAACAGCAGACACTACAGTAGCAAGGAGACAGTAGTGAGAAACGTAGCACTGCCTATGGTGTAGGGCAAGTGATGCTGATTGCACTGTACACAGTGACAGGCCCAACCTGCAGGTGTTTACTGACAGTCGACATTACTGTTACACTGTTGTGTGACCCACAGATGCTGTACCTGTGGCATGTGATGCCCACAGTGACATGTACATATCTGGCTTTGTGTGTTGTGGCAGTTGTACAGCTGTGTGGTATGTGGCTGGGGGCATAGTATCCGGAAGGCACACTAGTGTTGGGGTATTCCCAATACTGGCCCATGTGCACTGCATGCTGAGTCCCAGCCTTGTGGCCACACCTGGCCTGTGCACAGCCTGGCCACCATACACACACTCCCTCAACATCCTCCATGCCCACAGTGCTGCATGTGTGTGCTGGCATCTGTTTTGTCCACAGAAATGTGTGGTCAGCAGGTGTGCTGTATGGCTACACTGCCATGCTGTCCACTGGCGGCAGGGTCACCACTCATGCCTGGCATGGCTGGGACTGGTGGCAGATGATGGCATCATTGTGATGCCATTGGTTTGAACAAGCTTCCACTATGTTTGGCTTTATCTATGTGTTATATTTATGTGTTAGAATTGGCATAAGACCCAGCTAAACCCAACAAATCGCACAGCCATTTATGTTGCGCCAAAGCTGATTGCCGAGGATTAAGACCAGCTTTTCTGGGTAATCTACTGCCGCTAACTGTTGCGCTAGGTCGCTTAACCACTTAGCCAAGCGCTAGCCACTGAATATAGCATTGCGCTTGTATTCATGTCAGTTTGCCCCTTGCATACATTATACTTTTGCCTGGCGCTAATGCAGTTTGCCCGCGCTATTTGGCCTTTTGAATATGGCAGACCAGCGCTAACCCTGCGCAAATGATTTTTGCCCAGCGCAAAGTTTTGAATATCTGGCCCAATATATCTACTGGAAGAAATACAAAAAGAGAAAAAAACCCTCAATACTCTTAAGTATGGATGCCCAGAAAGCATTCAACAGAGTGTCTTGGAGATTTCTAAGATATATGATGGAAAAATGTAATTTCTCATTAGCCTTTTTAAATGTAATACAACAAATATATTCATCTCCACAAGCTATGATAAAAGTTAATGGATCATTCTCAACCCGTTTCCCTTTAAATAGAGGTACCTGTCAAGGCTGCCCTTTATCCCCTTCCTTATTTGCTACATATACAGAACTGTTAGCTCAGGCTGTTAGGGAAAATGAACAAATCTCAGGGATCAAATTGCTTAATACTACTCATAAACCAGCCTTTTTTGCAGATGACTTATTCATATATTTAACAGAACCAGAAACATCCATACCAAAATTATTCTCTCTTCTTGGGGAGATGGAATGTATATCAGAATATAAACTAAATACAAGTAAGACAAGTGATATGTCTAAACTACCAACCAAGTGAGACAATCCAGGCCAGATACCCATTGAAATGGAAGAGTAATAAATTTTGATACCTGGGAATAAATCTTACAAAGGAAACACACAATTTATACGAAGCCAACTATAACCCATTTATACAGGCTACCAGGGAAGATTTTTTGAGATGGGACCCTCTGCCGCTCTCTCACTGAATCAGAGAATTGAGGTTATAAGAATGAATATACTCCCAAGATTCTTATATCTCTTTCAGACTTTACCAATATACCCATTACAATCAGACTTTAAAAAATGGAATAGTATGATATCCAGATTTAAATGGCAAGGGAAAAACAAGAATAAAATATTAAACTTTGCAACTACCTAAAAATAAAGGGGGTCTTGCATTACCTAATTTAGAACAATATGCACAGGCAGCAGTAACTTCACATGTATGACACTGGTTAGATGAAGGATTAGATCTGCACTGGAAGTGATTGAGAAAGGAAATCAAGCGGAGGGAATAGAGAAATATTTATTTGGCCGAACAGTTCCAAAAGTAATCATGAAAAAAGAAATTAGATTTAAACAAACCAGACAATTATTGACAATTTGGAGATCAATAATTAAAAAAACTAAAGACCCCAAAATATATTTAACACAAAAAATTACAGCAGATTCCAGATTCGAACCAACCAAACAGGATTACAGTTTTACAAGATGGCACCAACAGAGCCTTTTCAGATTCTATCAACTATATGAACAAGGACACTTTTGCCAATTCCAGACACTAAAAGAAAAGTACCATTTAGGGAAACAAGATGTTTTTCGATTTCTCCAGATAAGACATTATTGTAAGAACCAATTAGTGAAAGACTGGGAGCCAAGAGAGATACATCCACTTATGGGAATAATAATCACTACAATAGATATAGCATTACAAGAACATATAATATCTAAAATGTACCAAGCTTTAATTAGCAACCAGAAAGAGACCAAGATACAATCTCAACAATGGTGGCAAGAAGAACTAGGCATAAATTTAGAGGAAGAGAATTGGGAAGGGATATACACAACAGAACACAGAATCACAAGATCTCCAACTTGGAGAGAATTTGGCTGGAAATGTCTGATTAGATTTTTTAGAACCCCACAAATGGAGGGAAATATGACCCTTAAATAGGAATGGCATGCTGGAGGGGCTGTGAGGAACCAGTAAGCTAATCACCAACACATATTTTGAAGCTGCCAATTTTTGGAAACATTCTGGAGAGAAGTGTGGGGGGGGGGGGCATTAGGGAAATTATTCCCGGAAATGGGGACTTTGACACCAGAAATAGCACTTATTTTAAATTTCTGCAGCGAAGTAGGAAAAGGTAACACAAGGCTTTTACTAGTCATATTGCTTATGGCTGCTAATAAAGCGGTAACGAGAAAATGGCTACAGAAAGACCCACCTACCCTCAGAGAATGGGAAGATATAACCTATCAAATATACAGAATGGAACTGATGACAGCCCAGATTAACTTAAAAATTCAGAGATGTACAGCCTTCTGGACTAAATGGTGGTTCTGGATCTCTGGGCATAGACCTGACCTGATACCATAAGGGAAGACATCCAAGGGCAGAAATGAGATCACCACAAGGGAAATTATGAAGTAAATTCTAAATGTATTTTTGAGAACAGATATTGTAAGAAAAATTCCTGAGTATAATATGAAAGCCATATCTGCATCGAATGTATGAAAATATATGTGAATGTATGATGTATGCTGTAGATCTCCAGAAAATCATGGAATAATAAAAAAATATAAAAAAAGAAGAGGATTGGACCAAGTACTGACCCCTGTGGAATGCTGCTGGTTACTCTGCCCTCTTCTGATAATGCCCCATTGACCAGGACTCTCTGTGATCTATCCTGAAGCGAGTTCTTAATCCAGCTGACTACTTTACTGTGTATGCCTGTGTGCTCTAGTTTGTTGACTAATCTCCTGTGGGGAACAGTGTCAAAAGCTTTGCTAAAATCCAAGTAAATCACATCCACTGTGCCACCTTGGTCCACTGTTCTGGTTACCCAGTTGAAGAAGTCCAACATATTCATTAGATACAAACACCCAGCTGTGAACCCGTGCTGCTTTGGGTCAAGTTTCCTGTTTTCCCTTAGGTAGTCTACTATCTCTCTTTAAGCAGTGCTTCCATAATTTTACCCACCACTGAGGTTAGGCTGAGAGGGCAGTAGTTCCCTGTTTCTTTCCTGCTTCCACTTTTGTGTAAGGGCATAGTGCCAGAGTGAAGGGAGGCTGAGCTGGTGCTGAAAGTAGGAGTCAAAACAGGTTAATAAACTTCAATGAGGTTGCTGGAATTATTAGGTTAAGGTAGAGGTAAGGGGTGGTCAAAAGTGACTCCCTTCCCCCAGGTCGCACCTGGAAACAAGCCTCCGCTGTGCGCCTTTCCCAGTTACTAATTTTTAAACAACATACACACATACATACAATAAAAGCCAGGCAAGAGTAAGGAAGGCTTCAGGAAGAAGGTTGGCAGGAGCAGGATTGAGGGGCCAGCATCTAATGGAAGGAATGGAGGGAGAGGCAGATGGAGGAGGGTAGCTGGTTCCATAGGGAGGGGAGGCGGTATGAGAAAGTGGATTTCCCAGCAGAGAAGTGTGGGTGGGGAAGTGAAAGTGTGTGTGGGTCTCTTGACTGTAGGGAGTAGAAGGAGGAGGGGATGGGGAAGTGGAGATGGAATAGGTATAAGCAGAGGAACCCAAACCAGTATTTAGAGATGAGGGAAGCACAGTGGGAGTGGTGATGTGAGGGGGGGTGGATAGGGAGGAGTAAAGGGAGCAGTGGTGAGTATGAGAGGGTGAGCTGGTAGCAAAGTAGCAGAGGGCATTGCAGAGGGTGTCCGGTCTGGCAAAGTAGGTGGAGGGACAGTGCCATAAACAACATCCACATAGTTAAAAACTAGGAGATCCATTTTGGCAACCAACACCTGGCAGACCTGAGGAAAAAGGCAGTCCTTAGAGGTACAGGGCACCGAGTTTGGGGCAGAGTTTGGCATGGATGGTATCACTGTGGGCAGAGGAGTCAAGCTTACTATCTAGTCACACAACAAGGTACTCAAAAGCTGAGACTACTTTAAGCGATGTGCCATCCAGCATGGAGAGAAGATGGGGTGGGTGGGTGGGGGAGTCGGGCCAGCTTATGGCTAGTACCAAAGGTCATAGACACTGTTTTTGTTTTGTGTTGATCCAAAGTTGGTTGAACTGGAACCAGTGCAGAACATTATTAAAGTCTTGCAGAAGCAAGACTTTCAGAGATAGCAGTTGAGGGACTGGAGGAGTAGAGAACTGTGTCATCTGCATAAGTGTGAATAAGCAGGTTGGCACAGGAGGCGGGGAGGTCATTTAGGAAGATGGAGAAGAGGATATATCACCATGTTTCCTGCGATCTTATAATGTGAAGAGGTTTAACTTTTGTAGTCTCTCAGTATATGTCATTTCCTTTATGCCTCTTATGACCTTAGTAGCCTTAAGCGGTACCTTTGCGATCTTAACTATATCTGTTTTTCTATGTGAGCACTATTTGTGACTGCCATAATCCATCAGTGATCTTACATACTGTGTGACATGCACAGGGGTATTACTACATCTGCTTTCCTGCTAAACAAAAACTAAATAAACTGTTAGATTCCTTTTTATTGCTCCCATTATTCTGTTGGCTTTAGCTACCACAGCAGTACAGTGATCCTTCAGGTCTAGCTTGTTATTTATAATAACTCCCAAAGTCACTTTCCTTATCATTTACTTTTGACATAGTGTTGCATGGTGAGTACTGGGGATTAATTGGGTTTTGTAAAAGATGTACGATGCAACATTTACCCAAATTAAATCGCATGCCCGATTTGTAGGTCCATCTCGTTATAGCATCAAGATGAGCCTAAATACTATTAATTTGATATACTGTGTTGCACAGGCCGCACAATTTGGTGTCATCAGCGTACTTTGTTACTCAGTTCATAACTTCTATATTCATGTCCAATATAAATATTTGAAAAATGATTGAACCCAGTATGGAGCCCTGGGGCACCCCACTGGTTACATGACCCTCAGCTGACAGATATCCATTGATGGAGAATTTTTGTGTGCAATTTGTGATCCAGTTTTTAATCCAAAATAATAAGTGAGTATTTAAGTTGCAATTTGATAACTTTTCTATTGCTGCCCAGTGTGGTACCATGTCAGATGCTTTGCAAAAATCCAAGAAAATAGCATCAACAGATTTTCTGTTGTCTATTGACTTGTTTACTTTATAGAAGCATAAGAGATTTGTTATGCAGGAGTGGCCTGAAGTGAATCTGTGTTGTTCCCAACCTGTTTTGTTGTTAGTTTGTATATGATTAAGTATCATATCTTCGATGATTGATTCTAAGATCTTACCTGGCACAAATGTCAAGCTAACTGGCCTATAATTTCCTGCGTGCTATCTATTTCCTCTTTTATGGATTGGTATAACCTTCACGGTTTTCTAGTCTCTAGGTACAGATCCTTCTGCAATAGATTTTTCATAAAGTATTTTCAAGAGGCAGATAGTACTATTTTTCATGATTGTCAACATTTAGGATGAGACACCATCTGACCCGGGTGCACTGCGCTGTTTCAATCCATAAGTTTTGTCTCTTATATCTGTTTCTTACATGGTTACTGGGTTGCAGTGATTCAAACTAAAGTTCCCAACCACATGTGAGTTATCAGAAAAGACTGAACAGAAATGTCCATTAAAAGCATTTGCAATTTCTTGTGGTTCAGTGATAGTTTTATTATTTTCTACAATGGCAGTTAATTTGGTGTCTGTTTTCTTTAGGGAATTAATGTAACTATGAAATAATAATGGGTGGCATTTTCAAAGAAGATGCGCTTGGCTCATTTCAGATGAGCAGCCCCAGTGAGATGGGCCCAAGTTGGAAAGTGGTACATTCAGAAGATCGGCTGGGAGATGCACCAGCTCATCTCCCTCTAAAAATACCACTCATCCAGTTTGGCTCTTCCCAGATGAACCGAGTGCATCTCAGGTGAGCCGAGTGCAACTATGAGCACTGAATATAGCAACCAGGAGCAACCCAGCCAGGAACAAAAGGAAGGTGCAATAGACAAAAAACTGAAGCCAGTGAAACCCCTGGAGCACGTGCTGCTGCAAACAACAAAGGACTGCAGAGCACATGCCATGCACCAAAGGCACACAGTCAGAGCACCCAGGGGTGCAGCAAGCCACGGCACACAAACAACACATACCCAGGGGAACAACAGACTCAGAGGGCATGCACACTGGTGCAGCATGAAGAGATGCCACAGCACTAGAGGTGCAACACACAGCATGCCACAGCTGTGCAAACATGCATCAATGCACAGGATACCCACAGGATGGACACAGAACCCACAAAACAGGCATAATGGGACAAAGCCATATGCCCACAGGACATGTGCACTACAGGCAGGCCAGCAATGCAGCTCATGGAGCAGCGCAGCCAGAGAAGCAAGGCCTGGCCCAGAACAGGGACAATGTGCAATCAACAAGTGTGCAAGGCCACCAAATAGGGCAGACCCAGCCAAGGGGACATACACTGTGGGTGAAAAAAGGTGGACAGTGTGCCTGGACGGCCAATGCCACAGACACAAAGGGCCCATGGGAAGCATGGGCAGTGTGGCAACCAAGCAACACTACAGGTGACCAACAACACAAGAAAGGATGAGTCACAGACACAGGCAGGTACAACAAAAAACTTTACTGACTGTATATGGAAAAAAAAATCAACAACAAAAACAACATCCAAATGCAGAAATAGGGGTCTGTACAACAGGGGGTAGGACAGCTGGGAAGGGTGAAATGGGTAGGAAGGGCAAATGAATACAATGGGGGTGGTAAAGGGGGGCTGGGGTGGTGTATTGGGGCAATGTACATATATCACTGTCCTAGGTGGCCTAGCACCCCTGAGGTGCCATGGCACCCTGCTGCCCATGCCTCCTCATGTCCCGAATGGCCAAAATGATCATTCAGCACACCCGCAGGAGTGCCCCATGCCTCCGGTACATTGCTGCCAGCAGGTTGGCCAATGATTCCATTCTGCCTCCAATCAGCATCCTGGCCACGCTCCTCTGGCATTCACCACATGCAGCGCCCAATGTCCTCTGACCTACAATGGGGACACAGAGAACAGGGACTCAGTTCCAAAGCCCACAACAGCAGACCTCCCCCGTGCCTTGCGCAGGCATGATGTAGGCCATGGACTAGCAATGTGCCAGCAGCCCACCACAAACCACACACACACACACACACACACACACACGGCAACAGGATGGCACTGACAACCACACAGTGATCGGTGGAAGGCACAGGAAACAGCCACAGCCTGCATGTGCATGCGTGGGATACTCTGGGGGACATGTGGACAAGACCCCCACAGCAGGTCCTGATGCCAGCTGTGTGCACCAGTATGCACACTATGTGTGACCACAGTGGAACACTGCCTGACGTCCACAGGCAATGGCATACGTGGTGCATGAGGAGACACACACAGCCGCCATGGACACAGTGGCCACAGGACACGCTGCCACTGAGAGAACCCAAGTGTGTGTCTGACAGAGACAACATGCACATGTCATGGGCAATGGGCCACATAGGGCCATGGTCATCTGCCCACCCACCACCCAAGTCACAGTATGAAACTGGTGATGCACACGCATCCCACCTACCTTCCGCTTGCTGCCTGGGGTGCACTGGTCCAGCTGGGGCATCACCTGTTCTGGTGGATGCTATAGTCGCAGCCTTCTCCCTGGCAGCCCTCCCTGCAATGCAAGCATAGTGGAACAGCATAATCAGAAGCATATACGCACAACCCCTAAAACCATGCCCACCCCAGCTGTACCCCCAGACACCCCTGAAGCCCTCAAGCACCCCAACAACCCACAACACCCCCAACCCCACCCAAACCCACCCCACAAAACCCACCAGTCCTCTTCCCCACAAACCAAATACCCCCAAGCACCACACCCCCAAACCCCTAACCCCAACCCACACCACCAGGCAACTCCCCCAGGCCCTGATGCAGTGTGAGAAACATTATGCAGACATACCTGGGCATGGCACCTGTCCCCATCTGCCCTATGCCTTGAGGTTTCTCTGCCTGGCTGGGTCCCTCCGCTGCAGGTCACCATAACAGTGCTTGCGCTCCTCCCTAGTCCTTGGCACTCCCTTCTGTGTGGACAGCCTGTTGGCAACCCTGGCCCACACTGCAGACCTGGGCTTCCCCAGGTCCTGTGCCCCAAACAGCTGGTCCTCCAATGGGAGCACGAGCTGGATGAGGTTTGCAAGCTCCACCTCCGTCCAGTTCAAGGCCCTCTGTGTTGCACTCCTCACTCTGGCCATTGTCACGCAGTGTACAGCTGTGAAGGTGCTGTGTACAGGATGGCAGCAGATGGTGTTGGACCACTGCGCCTTATGCACGATAGATGGCCTGCACAGGCCTGCCATGTGCACAATGCACTGCAATGATGCGCTATTAGCGCCCATCTGCAGAACCCTGCATGTGACTGACACATGTCTGGGTGGAGACATGGGTCAGGGGTCAAGGTCAGCAGCGTGCATGTGCAGCATGCGGCATTCCATGTTGTAAATGGCGCATGTGACAGCTAGGCAGTAGTCAACCGTGCATCTCCAAGTTGCAGCTGGATGCGTGGGGATGGTACAACACCCCACAAAACATGTACAGCCATACGTGCATGAGTGGGAATGTGCTGTACAAAATGCACTGAGCTCAGAGATGAGCCCAACCTCATTGCGCATGTGCGGAGATGTGCCATACAAGATGCACTGAGCTCAATGATGAGCCCAACTGCACCATGCATGCACAGAAATGCACCCTAGGAGATGAGCCAAACCAGCATGTTGCGCCAAGTTGATTGAGATGGCCTGGGAGCAAATTTGGTATATTCAATCAAAACATGCAAATCAGCTCATGGCCCAATTCAGGCTCATCTCACCTGATTAGCATCTCATTGCAGTTGCTCCAAACCACATTTGCATGTGCTGAGCCAAAAATTGGGACTGAATGCACCACCGCACTTAGCAGGTGATCAAGAGGTATAGAAACCTTGAAGGTAGGTTTGTGTACATGCCACAACAGACAGCTGTGTAGGCACTGCACACAGTGATGTTCTGCAGGCAGCCAGGCTTCACAAACACTGCAGCAACATGCACACAGCCTGACACAGGTCCATGGCTCATGCACTGTGCAACTGTCTGCTACAGTAATGGTACATAGACAATGCTGCCATGGGTGTAGTCAGGCATACTCCATGTACTCCATGGTGTACTGTTGTCACATATGGGGGGGCAAAGATGTTCTGAGCTGCCTCTGGTGTCCATGACAACGTAACACAGAGCCTGCTAAACATTCCTGTAATGGTATGCATGGCAGGCAAGTACAGAGAGATTGGCTGGAATGGTCATGAATGCTGTACTCGTGCCACAGAGACTATACAGATGTACAGGACCCGGAGTGGAACATGGGTGTATGGGGAGCAATGTATGGCATCTGTAGGTACCCATGCATGGGGGGCAATAACTAGTGTCATGGAGTACAAAGGTTTGAATTGTGCCACATGGGCAAGCAGACACAGGCCTGGCGTACATATCCATAATGTTTGGCTGCACACCTGAATGCCGGGCACATAGTGCAGCAGCCTGCTGCCATGCAGGCACAACTGCATAGCTAACACACCTCTGACGAGTGACACACACATTCCTCCACAGGTACCGGCATGTCCAATGTGGAAGCTTCAACCAGTAGGTGCAGGCCCAACTTTACAGAGGATGAGGAGCATGCCCTCGTGGAGGCATACTACCTCTACCACAAGATCCTCAGTGGCAGGAACAGCAACAGGCAGCTGCAGGACCAGCAGTGGGATGAGGTGGCACAGCACGTTAACACCCACAGTGTCTTCAACCAGTCTGCTAAGGAGTGCCACAAGCATCGGAACTCCATGAAGATGAGGGCAAAGGAGCGTGTGGCATCCATAAGGGCCTCCCCAAGGCAGACAAGGGGTGGACCATCAAATGTTGCACCATTCACCACAGAAAAGCAGTTTGTCGTCGCCACCATGGGCCAGGCCACCGTCACTGGTGTCTGTGGCAGGATAGAATAGGACCATGTCCCAGTTGTTATGGAGAAAGTGTTTAAATGCAGGGATCTGTTCTGTCCTTTCCTGTCTATTTGTCTGTCTGGTTGCGCAACCAAATTTTCCTGTGAGACTTTAGACTTGATCACCCCAAACAGTCTCACAATTCTTTGCCTCTCTCTGTCTCTCAGTCCTCTTTTGTTGTCTGTCTTTTCCTCCCTTGCATATCCGCTGATATAAAAATATATGCAAATCAATATGTGGAAATGTAACTGATATTGGGATCCCTTGTGTTTGGAAAATATGTAGCATTACTGTTTAAATGTATATAATTATAATTTGAGATGACTGCAAAAAGCTGTTGGAAACTAAAGGCTACCTTAGTACAAATCTTTGAGCCTTTTGCAAAAGCTGCGCAAAAGGGGACTCAGCAAGCACACTGTATTCTAGCAGCTCCTGCCTGATATTTGTAAAAAACAGGATGCTTGCTAAGAATGGGGTTTGAAAGGACTTATAAAGGAGCTAAGCTGCAACTGCTGAAGAAAAAAAAGGGACATAGAGACTCAAGGAAAACTACTGTTTTTTCTCCTTTGTACATAGTTATACTGAGCAAGTTTATTTTTTTATGTTACTGCTACTGTAAATAAATATTTTTGGTCAATTCTACAACTGCTCCTGGTTTTCCTATGCTTCCTGACCTGTGCCTCAATGACAGTGTCCCTAACAGAGGATTCCAGACCGGCGGCAGTCCCTCCAGCACTGTGAGTATGCATCCAAGCTCCACATGGGTGGTGCACCATTGCATGCCATGGGTGGCCATCACATGACATACAAGGCCCTGCCAGGAGCACATATTGCCTGTGCATGGCTCACACCATCAGATAGCGAAGCTCTGGACACTCATGATGACCTCTTGGTCGATGACCATGCACGGCAGCGTGGGAGGGCAATCAGGGTTGGGACAGTGCACTTCAGGGTAATGTGGGAGGCCATGTGGCTGCATGGCTGCATGTGGCCCAGTGGACTGTGCTGGTGGCCAGCAGACTGTGCCGGTGTCCCAGGCGCAAGGGTCCTACACAGTGTGCAACCTATCCATACAAAGACACCAGTACATGGTGATGTGGGGGACAACTGGGCCATGTACCGCCACATCACACATGTCTCCACAATGGCACACCCCAGACCATGCACATGCCGGGCACCTTTGGTGCCTGTGTGCTGCACCAACATGTGCAGGCCTGTGTGATGTCACATGTACACCCATGGTGCATGGACATGCCTCCAGGCAGACACCTGTGCACTACATCTACATGTCACTAACCATGTACACCTTTTGTCTTACAGCTCCATCACACCTCCTTGGTGCTGCAGGGTCTGGGGACCAGCAGGAGGACTCAGAGCGGAATCAGCCTGGACCCTCCAACCCCATCACATCCAGGGCCAAGGCAGGTGGTCAGACAGCCCCTGATGTACTAGATTTGCTCCTGGGTCTGGCTGATGTTGACCCAGTGTCTGGGCATGACAATGCAGATTACCTCACCATGCTTGCACTGGCAAGGAGAGGGAGGATGACGATGATGACGCCACCCAGGTATTTGATGCCACAGGCAACAATGTCCCAGTCAATGTCCCTATGCACACATGGGTGGATCCAGCCAGCATTGGTGTACCTATGGTCCCACCCTTCCCCCACCTTCGGCACCCCCACCTGCCACCATCCCTGTGGTTGTGGGTGGCCAGGGGCTGGGCGATGGTGTAATGCAAAGGTCCGCAGCCTCTGCCCAGCAGGGTGCTGCAGCACATGGAATGGCAGCAGGGCATAAGCCTGCACCCACCTCTAGGCCCACTAAGGATGCTGTTCCCAGTCCCCACCCAGACAGCATGCCATCGTGTGGCATCCATGGCCGGTGGAGGCAGCATAGCTGACCGGTTCGCCTCCTGCCCGTCGTCGTCCAGCACATGCAGCATCCCCCAATGACAGGCTGGAGGAGTACGACTGCCTCCTGTGGGTGACTATGGAGGAGCAGGCGGTACTCAGGGAGGAGCCCGGGAGCATGCGGATGCTGCAGGGCCTCCAATAGGAGGAGGCCTCTGCGTGGCTCACTCAAATGCTTGGTGAGCAGTGCCAGCTGCGGGTGGCCTCGACCTCAGCATTTTTGAGGATGGCAGTGACGCTTGGGAAGATCAGTGCCAGCCTGGCACCATGTGGATGCTATGGTACCTGCAGCACTCCACATAGTGCCACTAGCACCCCAAGGTAGCGGCATCAGGTGACCCCACTGTTGCTGACGTCATCACCAGCCTATGCCATCCTCAACCCCCCCCAGATCCAACCTGGACTTCTGGTTGGACACCCCTGCAAGCAGATGGTCATGGTCTTGTGGGTCTACCCCAGCACTGGAGGTGGACTCCGCTTCCATATCCAGTGTCAACCCTCCGATGAACTCCAGGCGAGGGCATGGCCACCCTCGTGGTCGTGGTGGCTCATGGTGATGCCTGGCAGTGTGGTTCACATGTCTCACCATGCCCTGCTGCTGTCCTTGCCCACACATCAGGCTGGCAGTGCCTGGTTCTGCATGCTGTGGCACACGTACGCCCTAGACTTGCACCCTGTTGGGCTGCTTGTGTGTTCCATGGGGACATGGCCTGGGGCAACAGTGTTTGGCTGTGGGGCATGGGCATGATGAGTGCAGATTCAACACTGCTGTGCATGTGTGCCGGTGTATGCCCTCTGATCCATGCCAGTCCCAGCACTGACACTGCCCCATCTTGTCCCCATTGCACCTGTGTGTCTGTTTCTCCCTGTCTGTCCCATGCATTACCCTCTGCAACAGCTGTGTGGTGCACTGCTGTGCACCTGTGTGTGTCTGTGTCCCTCCCTCCCCCTCCATTGTCCACTGGTTGTCTGTGAGTGCATGCGTGCATATGTGTGTGTGTGTGTGTGTCTGTGTGGCAGCACTGTGTTGGCCCACCCCTGCTACTCACCTGTGGTTGCCAAAATACTCTTGTACAGTGGTGTTCCTGTGTTGCTGGGCCCTGTCAGCCAGGCGCGGGTCCCTCCGTACCAGGGGGGCTGCCTACCTCCACCCTATGTGTCTTCATCCTCATCCTCATCCTCCCCCTCAGCAGCGCTGTTGCCCTCCTCAGCCTGGATGAATATTCCACATTCAATGGCCATGTCGTGCAGTATACAACATGCCAGGAATATGCCACAGGACTTGTCTGGGCTGTACTGTAGGGCACCACCAGACCTGTCCAGGCATCCGAAGCACATCTTCAGGGTGCCGAACACATGCTTAATGATGTTACGTGTGGCAATGTGTGCCTCATTGTATCTTTCCTCAGCCACCGTTCTTGGCTGTCTTATGGGGGTGAGCAGCCATGGCCTGAGGGGATACGTAGCATCACCTGTGGGGAGGACAGAGAGTGTTAGCATCACATGTGCATGCACATTGCCATATACTAGTGCCACACTTGCCTGGCCTCACACCTGCTGCCTGAGCACCTTTGTCCCCCCAATCCATTTGCCCTCACACCTTGTTGGATGTCCACACCTGTTTGACTGTCAGTGTCCAGCCCTGCATGTGGTGGCTGCCCTGTCCCAAACTGTGCCCCACCATCCCCGCATCTGTGTTTGTCAGCTACTGCCCTGTTCATCCCTGTGCCTCTGCATTTCCCTGGTGTCATGTGTGACTGCCTGCCTGTTTTGTCCGGCTATGTGCCCCGGCAACCCACGGTACCCCTACGGTGGTCCACCTTGTTTGTGTGCGGCACTCATGCACCATGCCTGGTCCACTGCCCCCCCCCCGTCTGTTGTGTCATGCGCTATTCGTGGCACTACCCCCAGTTACTCCACACATGTGATATGGCATGATGTACAGTGTGTGTTAGCACTAAGTGTCCTGCCCCACTCACCTACTAGGTGGCCACTACGGATGTCCCTGGTTTCAAACCAGCAGCACAGGGATGACTGGTGCCATATGTAGACATCGTGTGTGCTCACAGGGTGTGTGGTGCAGACATTGGTGATGCACCCTGTGGCAGTGCACACCACCTGGCAATTGATGGAGTGGTGCCTTTTCCTTTTTATGTAAGCTGCTGCATCATCACCAGGTGGTGAACGGATTACCACATGGGTGCAGTCAATGGCCCCTATCATGCCTGGCATGCATGCAACCCTGTGGAACTGCTGCATGATCTCTGTCTGCTCTGCCTGTGTGCTTGGGATTTGTATGAACACCGAAGCATGTGACAGTACTGTGGTGAGGAACTGGTTGAGGAGGCGGGACATGGCTGACTGAATGATGCCAGTAGTATCACTCACTGGCATCTGGAAGGTGCCTGTGGCAAGCAAGCACATTGCTGCTGTCACCTTGGTCTCCACCATCATGGCATGAGACCTTCAGGTGGGTGCTTGCAGTTCATCAAGGCACAGCTCACAGACCTGCCTCAGAATTGCCCCATTGAGTTGATAATGGACCACTATTTCTGTGTCTGTAAGTTGTTCAAATGTCACACGGGCATGGTTTCACCTCTGGGCATACTGCCTATCCCTGTCCACGTCACTGTGCCTGTCACCTCCTCAACTCCTTCATTATCACTACTATCAGGAATGACACCCCGTCCATAGATTCATAGATTTGGTTACAAGTCCAAAACAGCTGCAAGAGCCATAGAAGGACTTGCCATTTGTTAGTGGACAAAAAAACATTTTTTGTCTCCCATACGTTGATCAAGCAGGGAAGAACCAAGATATCTCGTCGGCGAGAATGCCGACCTCCCCCGCAGCGATGGCACAATACAGACGCAGGTATTGTGCCACCTCTTGCTTTACTGTTTTCTGTGGGAGGGCTGTGCCCCCCACACCCCTCATGCGTGGGGCTCTGACCCCCGCACCCCCCAGACTCTAGGATTCCAACTCCAGGTCACACTTGGTCCGGGAAGGGGGAAGAACACTGGGGGAAGGTGAAACACAGAAAAAGGACCATTACAGCGAATGTTGCTGTAATGGTCTTTTTCTGTGTTTTGCCATTGGGGTGTTGACCACAAGGGGTGATACGATCAAGTAGAAATTTAAAAGTTGTTCAATGTCCTGCATAGCCAATATAGTGTTATGCTTGTGCAACTGTGTTAGTTTAGTTTTGGCCGTTCGTGCACTCTATTCCAGAGGAATTACCACCCTGTAAGGGTACGAAAGGCAAGGAAACCTTGGAGAGGGTTCCACCTCTAGAGGTGCCACGGGATGATTCCCATGGCTAAAGGTACCTTAGGAATCCCCCTAAGGAGAGAGTGCTGCCGCTGGAGGAGGAGGGGAGGATGGTGGGGCAAAGAAAAAGTGCTTCACAATGAGGCTGACAGGAACTACTTATATAGCTCAGGACGTGGGAGTGGCTGGCTGCTTGGCCATCGAACTCCAGGCATAGCCTTTCCAATTCAATGTCCTGCGCACACCAGTATAGTGTTATGCTTGTGCAACTGTGTTAGTTTGGTTTTGGCCATTTGTGCTCTCTATTCCAGAGGAACTACCACCCTGTAGGGGTACGAAAGGCAAGGAACCCTTGGAGAGGTTTCCAGCCCTAGAGGTTTCATGGGATAATTCCCGTGGCTAAAGGTACCTTAGGAATCCCCAAAAGAAATGTAGTACAATCACATTCCAAAGAATGAGGTGACACAAAGCTTATGAGCAAGCAGTAACTGTGACATAGGAGCAATAACTCTAACATAGTAGTATAGCAGCATAGACAGTTTGGTAACATAATGATATGCTCAGTTGGATAACGTAATGAAATGCCCAGGTTTGCATAGCATGATACTAATTGTTTACACTGAGAATGAGGGAATCCTCTAAGGAGAGAGGGAATGGCAGGACATCCTCCACCTCCATCCAACAGCGGAACCTACCTAAAGAAACTAAGGGACACTACTATGCTAACTAATAGTTATGACCTGAGGCAACGGAGGAGAGAAAAACCCTATAAGGAGGAAATCTCTGGGGATCCAAGGCCTAGGTCACTTTCCTCCAGCCTTGGGATAGTTTATTTAGTGATGGCTCTGCAGCTGCAATTTGGAAAACCCAATTAAAGGGAGGTAGAAAATATTCCAGTTTGAAGGAAGGCTCTCACTCAAATCCTCTAGCGGGAATGCCGTGGAAGGTTGTGAGAAAACTCTGCAACAATATGTGCAACCAAGGTGGAGGAGGAGGAGAAGAGCAATGACTGCTGAGGCACTTACCTTACCTACCCACCCTAAACTCAAACCAGGTGAACCAGAGGCAGTTGTAGGGAGGATGTGGTGAAGGTGCCTTGCTAGGGAAACCACTAAAGTCAATGGCTAACCGTTTTAGTAGAACACTACAGCCAAAGGAGAACGTCATAACCACCCTTCACCACTAGTCTTAAATTCTACATCAGGAGCTGCTGTCGAGTAGCAGGCAGCTAAAGTCAAGCCTGGGGCGAGAACATTCCCAACTATGGGCCAGGTGAGAAGGATCCCACCCCAAGTTGGACACGCTCAAGATGCAGACTAAATACAGTGGGCTAGGATTAGAGCAGTGAGCTAGGATTTGGAAGCAGCTGCATGTATCTTTTATTTTTGCTGAAGCCAACCTTTTATATAGGCTGACAGGGACAGTACCGGGAAGCTTAGTATGCCTTGGAGCTGGTTCCAGATAGTTGGGAATACGCTCGATATGGCCCGCTTGCCGAGAGAGATGCGAGTTCTCGGTACATCGAGGAGGAGGTCATTTTTCCTAAGAGAGTAGGTGCTATGGGAAATATGGAAAAGGGTTGTGAGATAGTTCAGGAGCTTGTTCAGGAGTAGCTTAAGAGTCCAGATACCAGCATAAAGCGTGCTTCTAGTTGAGAGTGATGTCCAGCCAGCGGCTAGGTACAAATCGCAATCATGGGTTTGGTAGGGTAGGTTTGTCATGAACCATATGGCGCGGTGGTAGAGGACGTCTAGTTTGTTGAGTCCTGAGGCCACTGCGGAGGAATAGATTAGATCTCCATAGTCAAGTAGCGGCAAGAAAGTGGCCTTGACCAGCCTAGTTCTGGTATCCAATGGAAAGAGGGACTTGTTATGGAAGAAGAAACCTAGCCTAACTTTTAGCCTCTTTGCCAGATCGTCGAAGTGGTCATGAAAGGAAAGCTTGTTGACTAGCCACATACCAAGATATTTGAATTTGGATGTGATTTTAAGGGGTTCACTTAGGGAGGTAGTGATGAATTCTTTGTGCGTGTTTGCAAGGGAAGTGGAGGTGGTGTTTGGGGCAAAGATCAAGGCCTTAGTTTTCTTGGCATTGAGCAGTAGTTTGACATTGATTAAGTTGATTTCTAGTTGTACAAAGTCGGCTTGGAGTACATCCCTCACTTCAGCCAGTGTAAGGCCTGATGTATACAGTACAGTATCATCAGCAAAGAAATGCAGATGGGACTGGGATATACAGCATGTGCGTCAAGGTTATTGATGTACAGGGAGAAGAGGATAGGACCTAATATGGAGCCTTGCGGGACTCCCCTGACAACTGGGAGGGATGCATAAAAGAGGCCACCAGCTTTTACTTTCTGGGTCCTTCCAGATAGGTAGCTGGTAAACCACTGGGCAGCAAGGGGAGTGTCGCCTACTTTTATTAGGCTTGAGACTAAGAGATTATGGTCTACAGTGTTGAACGCTTTGCTGAGATCTCAAAATATTGCACCAGTAACTTTCTTGGAGTCCATGGCTGTGATCCATTCATTGGTAACTTTGGCTAGAGCAGTGACTATACTATGGTTGGGCCGGAAGCCAGATTGTGCAGGGTTGAGGACTGAAGAAGATTCGATATGGAGTTTCATTTGGGAGTAAACTAGCTTTTCGAGGACTTTGGCGAGGACAGGTAAGATTGAGATGGGCCTATAGTTGTTTAGGTCGCATGGGTCCCCTGACTTGAATAATGGGAGGACGTGTGCAGATTTCCAGCAGGAGGGAACAATGGCAGTGGAAATGGAAAGACTGAATATGAGGAGGATAGGGGTGGTGAGGTCAAGATAGCCTAGTTTAAGAAAAAACAGTTCTAGACCATTGTCCCCTGCACTTTTTTGAATGTCTATGTTAAGAAGTGAATCTCTGGCTTCTTTATAGCTAAGCGGGCACAACTGGAGCTGGTGGGTCGAAGTTTGCAAGTCAATGTTATTACAGTATTGGTTGCTACCACAGGCTGCATAAGGCGAAGAGTTGAAAGCTAGGCCAGCAGTTACAAAGTGATTGTTGATTTCCTCGAGGATTAGGCAGCTGTTTTCCATAGCCCTACCATTGCTGAGGATCTTCAGAGGGATGGAGGGGGCTACAGGCTGACCTTCGATGGACCTGAGTGTCTTCCAGATTTTTTGGGAATTCCCTTTTGCCTGTTCAAGGGTGGAGACATAACAGTTGGCTTTGCTTGTACGGATTTGTTTAATGCAGGTGTTTCTAGCTGCTGTGAATTCTTGCCAGTCAGCTGGGCTTTTGGATTTTCTAGCCTTAGACCAGAGTTTATCACGGTGTAGGAGTGTAGCCTTGAGATCTGATGTAAACCATGGGTTGGATGTTTTATGCAACCTGACTGATCAAGGGGCATGTTTGTTGGCCAGTGTGGTGAGTTGTTGCTAAGGACAGTGACCACCTCATTGATCATTTTGGCAAGGTAGAGGTCTTGCCATCTAATTTTGCTCAAGTCGGATAAGTAACCGATGCTTTAAACTTCATGTAAAGGACCGCTTAGTTATGAGTGTTGGTTGCTGTCAGGCTATAATTTGTGAACTTGTACAAACGACCACCCCATGATCACTCATGTCATTGTGGAAGACTGCAGAGTGAAGAATTTTGTGGGGATGCATAGAAAGTATGACATCAAGGAGAGAACTGTTGTCAGGATTGGATGTAGTGGTTCTAGCGGGTTCACTGACTAACTGGGCGCAAGCTTACGACTTCAACACAGAAGGATTTCAGGCTGTGCTACTTGGGGTGAAGCCAGTCCATATTAAAATCCACAAGTATTAAAGTTTCAGTGTTGGCGGAGGCGTTAAGGATTTCAGTATGGTGAGGGATGTCAGTGGTACCAGATAGGTGCTGATAACCACCAATAATAGCTAGACATTCAGTGGATGGAAGGTGTAATTTGAGAGATACAATTTTGTACTCCTTAGGTTTAGATTTACAGTGAATATCACTGACTGTAAACTTAGATTTAGTGTAGATGGCCACACTCCCCCTCTGGCTTCCCGATCTGCCCTGTGCAGACTGTAGCAGGAAGGAGACTTGTTGATCACTATTTGACTTTGAGCCAAGATTCAGTTATAATAATGAGGTCCGGCTCAGTATGGGCAGCCCATACTTGGAGCTGATCAAACTTTTTTGCGAGGCTCAATATGTTGACTAACATTAACTTAAGTCCGGGTGCAGACACAAATACTGTGGGAGATGCAAGTAGTAATGGGGGTCCAGGGTGTAGCTCCATGTTACCTGAACAAAGGAGCAAGAGAAGCAGGTTCTTGATCCAGTTTTTGCAGGATAGGAGTGCTTTTTTCCCTTTGCGACCTTCCACAAGGTGATGTAGGTGCATTTAATGCTAGGAGACATTAAAGGGAAGCTAAGGAGAGTGCTCTGATTGACATATATGAAGGGAGCAGAAAGTGTAAGGGTGAAGGATATGGGCTGAGGATAAAGGGAGGTGGACATATTAAATAAGGGGAGGTGCAGTGGAATGAGGTTCCCGTTACAGGATTGGAAATTTCCAGATTTGGGCCTGATCTTTGTTCTTTGTTGTGGTGAGCCGCTATGGATAAGGTGATTAGGAATAAGAAAAGGCTTGAGTATAAGGAGCGTGCCATGGCACACTAAATACAAAGGCTAGGAGAGTTATGGACACAGTCGGTTAAGTGGATAGGAGAAGACAGGATTAGAAGTGTCGTGCCTGCCAGAGACAGCAAGCCTGGTGTGCAGATCAGTAGCTCTAAGGAAGAGTAGAAGCACACAGAAGGTAAAAAAAGATATATTGATGTGGATAGCATCATTCAACATTCTGGCCATGGTAGTGTTAGAGAAGGAGCCTGGGGAGGCAGTGGGGTTGATAAAACACCAGGACCACATATTAAAGTCTTACTATTCCTTTTGGGGCGACGTTTTATGTGAGTATGATGACTTTGGACCCCATGGTAAAATGAGTCAGAATGCAGACCTTTTTGTATCTGGAGCAGATGTGCCCTAGGCGCCCCGTTCTCGGGCTGTGGACTGACAGTGGGCTGCTGGTCCTTGGGTCTCCCTCTGGGGGGAAGTATAAAGGAGAGGGAGCAACAAAAAATGAAGGTAGCTGCTGGCAGTACAACAAGGGAGCATGCCCCTTTCAGAGCAACTGCAAATACAAGCACGTTTGCTAAAGCTGTGGGGGTGCACATCGAGGGACAAAATGCAACAAAAGAAGCGAGGGCAGCAGCTCTAGCAGTGGCTCCACCTTGAATGGAGCTGGAAAAGTCCCCTTCTCCAATTAGTGTGGGGGCCATGCTCATCTGGCTAAGACGCTACCCAAATAGAGTAGTGGCAGGGGAATTGTGGGAAGGATTTTATAAAGGTTTCAAGATACCATATCAGGACTCACAGGTCACACGTGAAGCGAACCACCTAAAATTAGCCATGGAAAAGTCAGATATAAGGGGAAAAGATGCAGAAGGATGTGGGACTGGGAGGATAGCGGCCATTTCCCATATCTTCCCTGGATAACTTGTGAGTCTCTCTGCTGGGTCTGGTACCAAAGAAGAACCCTGAGGAGTTCTGCCTCATTCACCACCTCTTTTCCTCAAGGAGATTCAGTCAATGATCAGAAGACCCAGAGCTAACCTCCGTAGTATACACGCTTGTTTGACGAATGCTATGGTGGGTGCAAGACTGTGGTCTGGGGGCCTCTTATGGCAAAGGCGGATATTGAATCGGCTACCTGATCCCAGTGCACCTGGATGACTTCTGCCTTTGGGCATGAAGGCAAGGGCACACTACGAAGACAAGTGCATGCCGATGGGCTGTTCAGTCTCATGTTCCATCTTCGAGAAGTTCAGCACCTTCTTGAATTGGGTAGTGTGCTCCTCCATAGGGTTGGACTCGGAGTCCATTATACACTATTTGGATGACTTCCTTTTCATTGGGCCAAGAGACTTGGACACCTGTGGCATGGCTTTATCGCATTTTAGGGGCATAGCTTGGGAGTTTGGGGTGCCCCTAGCTCAAGAAAAACAGAAGGACCATGCACAGACTCACATTCCTGGGGATTGAGCTGGACTCCAGCGGAGTCTCCAGGCTGCCAATGAGGAAGGTGCATAAGCTGTTGGATTTAGACACGGAGGTCAAGAGAGCGAAAAAGGTCATCTTGCGGAAGTTATAGGAGCTGCATGGCACCTGAGCTTCACCTGTAAGGTCATCCTTTGGGTTAAGGCATTTCCTGCTTTTCAATGATTTTATTCTTATTTATTGTCTGATTGCATTTGTTTGTATCTGTGAAGCACCTTAATGCGCAAAGGTGCTATACTAAATAAAATTATTATTATTTTATTATCCCCATGGGGCGCCCCTTCTCCAGGCGTTTGGCCAGGGCTGGTTGGAGTCCTCTCCGCACCATTTCATCCGGGCAAGCAGAGGCATGAAAGTGGAGTGGGAGACCTGGTGGAATTTTAATCCTCCTTAACAGGTTGCCTTGTGGCAGACACCAGCTGTCAGCAACCAGGAGCTAAAATTTTTACGGATGTTGCAGGGGACATGGTTCGACTATACTGCCAGGGCAATGGTGCGCACCGCTGGGTGACCACAGTCATGGTACATCACGGGCTGACTAAGAACCTGACCTTCTTAGAGCTCTTTCCCATCATGGTCGCCATCGAGGTCTGGGGTAAGAGGTTGGAAAATAAGTTGGTGGTCTTTTGGTCTGACAACTGGGTTTCTATGGGACCTAACAGAACAAGGTGCATCAAGGCAGCTCGGGAGTCGATGCTGAGAGACTGCATTTTGGCAAGCTGCTGGGGCGTGGGAGACATAACACAGCAGTTTGCCGTAGAATAAAGTTCATGGAGGGTTGGGTGAGACAGACCCCCTCGGTTGGCAACGCTAGACAGCCCATTTCCCTGCAGGGGTTAAGAGCACTGGTGCACAGCCTGAATGGCCTTACAAGGGATAAGCATGAGTGCCTGCTTTTCTGGGCCGCTTTCTGTCTGGCCTTTTTCGGGTTCTTTTGGATAAGCAAGTTGACAGCGGCCAACAAGGCGGACTAGCTCAGTGGCCTCAAGAGTCAGGATGTAGTGCTACTGGAGAGTAGTTAACTATGTGGCTCCGTAGGTCAAAGACAGACCAAAGTGGCAGGGGGGCACAAGTCACCCTGCGGGCTGCGGGATATGCCGATATCTGGCCAGTGTGGACAGTGACTGAATTCCTAACAGTACGTCCCCTGGGGGAGGGCCAGCTGCTGATTCAAGCAGACAGGGTGCCTCTGTTGAGATACCAGTTCAGCCGGGTTTTTAAAACATGCCTGGAAGCTTGTGGACAGGATCCAGGTAAGTTGGCACCCACTCTTTCAGGATAGATATGGCTAGCATCATGGCCAGTTTTGGGCCTGGGCAAGGGCCAGATTAAAGAAATTGGGACGTGGCAGTCCAGAAGATACAAGGGCTTTATCAGATCACTACAGACAAAGTACTAACATATGTTTCTTCCTTCCCTTGTGCCTGTAGGAAAAGACAGCATAAGCAGGTGTGGATAGTGGAATCTTCTTATGGTTTTGGGCCCAGAAGAGGGCGGAGGAGAGGATATATGGGATGAATTTGAGGATACCAAAGGAAGATGCCACTATCCAATGGATTGGGATGTGGGGAATGAGATGGAACAACTGATGCCCGCATCCAACTCAGCAAAAGTTTGGCATGCCTGAAATCCTGGTGGTGCACGTGGGTGGAAATAACATGGGGTCCCAGGCCACACAGTAACCGATTAGGTGGATAAAGCATGATTGGGCCACTCTGAGGACACTGCTGTCCCAGTGCAGGCTAGTATGGTCGGCGATACTGCCGTGCCTGGTCTGGCACCATGCCTGTGTGCCCAAGGTCATTGGTTAAAGCTCAATAATGATGTGGGTAAGTTTGTCTGCTGGACTGGTGGCATAACCATTGCTTATGAGGAAATTGCGACTTCCTGCTCGGGGGTCATACCACACAGATGGGGTACATCTATCTGACATGGGGGTAGATCTGTTTAATGAAACCATTCAGACCGTGTTGGGAACCACAATTTATAAACGGTAATGCAGTGATAATTTGTAATACGAGCTGGTTGGGGAGGTGACACAGGCAAGGTTTAGCCGTGTCTCCCCTGTGGCAGTTGGGGCACCTCGGTGAGGCCTGGAGAGTGCGGTACCCCCATTCCCTGCTGGCCTTAAGCTGTGTGGCTGAAGGTTGGAGAGGCAGGAACAGGTGTGGGGGGGTTCCCACCTTGTCAGGGGCGGGCAGGGTAAGGGATTTGGAGGAAGCTCGTCCACCTCTGCGCATGTGGCTGAGCAGGAAGGGCCCCTCTGGGAGCCAAGACACCCTCTTGGACACAGGGTGATGGGTTGGGATCTGAGGCCCCCACTAGGGCCCAAAATGGGTGATAATATAGTATTTATGGTGTATAAATTGGGTACTGGTATTGGGAGATTGTGGTTTCCTATAGTGTAAATATTTGATGTTAAATGTACAAGCAATGTGTGTGTATGTATATATGGATATGTAAAGCCTCTTGACCTATAAAGAACATATTTTCCAACAGGTTAAAAAGTAAATCAGTGTTTGGGAGCTTTAAGAAGAGTAGCAGGGTATTTCAATATGGAAGCTAGACAGCAACTTGTGGCCCAAATGATACTTCCCATTTTGGAATACGGATCCTTTTTATATATGTTTTCTACCCAGACAACATGGCAGAGTATTGAACATACCTATTATAGATTGGGGAAGTTTATTTTTTTTTTCCTTCTTTATCCCCTTCCTAGCTGCCGACCTCCCGGTAATTCTGCCCGGTCACGGGCCACCGGCTTCCACCCCCCAGA
This sequence comes from Neoceratodus forsteri, assembly GCA_016271365.2. Taxonomy (NCBI): domain Eukaryota; kingdom Metazoa; phylum Chordata; order Ceratodontiformes; family Ceratodontidae; genus Neoceratodus; species Neoceratodus forsteri. The sequence continues at coordinate 591,437,547 of CM028132.1, read as the reverse complement.
TCGGCCACGGCTCCCCTGATACCCCGTGGATTACCCCCCACGGCGGAGCTGCAGGGTGCGGACCCAAACACCCTGCAGAGACCGGAATTGGTCGGGAAGCTGGCCTGGGGGCTAATCGCCGTGGCGGCTTCATGTAGGGCGGTCGGCAGCAGCCATCCATTTCCCTGGTTTCTGGAGGCGGGACGGTAATGACGCGGAACGCCTGCCCCGCCCAAGTCAGCGAGCACCGGTCGTTTTCGCGACACCGCCTCCGCCAGGGGTCGCTGAGGCCCGGACACTGTCCCGCCCTCCCCGAAAGGAGAGCAGCCCGTGGGCGCCGATCCTTCTCCTGGTCGAGCCCTCCAGCGACCCGAGTCTGTTCCCAACCCAGGTCGCCGGCGCGCAAGCGAAACTAACCACCGCGCCGACGGGCCGGCCATTGGGGAAGTTTATAACAAAAAGTAAGCAAGGAACTCATCATTGTATTTTATTTGAAAAATTACATTGGTTACAACCTGAAATAAAAAAGAAAATACTTATGGATATTATGGCGCCAAAAACTGATATTTCATAAAAAAGACCACCCATTGAAACACCTTATAACAATCACACCACTTGAATATAAAGTAGAAAAACTCAGGAGAAACAAGTTAACAATTACGATTGAAAGAATCTATAACAGAACAGGAAAACTTATATTACAAAATAGCTTATCTAAATAGTGGAATGAGTTACCATATGAACTGAGAAAAGTGCAGAATCCCACCATTTTAAAAAAATTATTGTTTAAGCACTTTAGTGTAAATGTAAATGTTTTAACTAATTTTTAATGTTTGTATCAATGTTGAATGTTAGCTTGTTTTTTTCTGAAATTTGAAAGTTTTATGTATGGAACACAGGTCTTTGTTGTAAATTCCTAACAAATGTATCCTGTATAAAATAAAAGTTTATGAAATGAAATGAAAAGCAAAAATGCTTATGAGGAATGTATTGTGATGAAATTACTGAATTTCAAGTAAAGTTGTGCTGCGCCTTTTAAACCCAAGAATTGGTGTGTGGTGTTTTCTTCCAAACAAGGGGGCATGAGCGGGGGTGGGAATGAGGCCTCATGCCCAAAGGAACCTCCCCCATATAAAGGGGTGGAATTTGCAAGGGGTCCTCCCAACCATGCTGCCCACATTTTGGATGCCCCCTTCTTGGGTGCAGAGTGCTGATGCATGGCCGGGAAGGGAGGGTGCAAAGTGGTGGGGATTGGATGAGAAACAGAGATTGGGCATTAACGGGTAAAAAAGACCCCTACCACTTGGCCCCATCCTCTTTGCTCTAGTCTCAGCGGCCCACGCTCCGGAACTGTTCACACCTGCCCCTTTTTTCCCAGGTGGTTTTCAGGCCGTGGCCATAGGGTTGAAGTATATTACAAGAAGAGCTAGTGAATTGTCACACACAACAAATTAGGTAATGGTGATAGTGGGGTGATTATGGGTTGGGGGCACCTCGGTGAGGCCTGGAGAGTGTGGTACCCCCATTCCCTGCTGGCCTTAAGCTGTGTGGCTGAAGGTCAGAAAGGCAGAAACAGGTGGGGGGGGTCCCCACCCTGTCAGGGGCAGGCAGGGTAAGGGATTTGAAGGAAGCGCATCCACCTCTGCAAGTGCAACTGGAGGCCAACACACCCCCTTGGACATGGGGGGGTGTATGGTGTATGGGCTGGGATCTGAGGCCCCCTGCTAGGGCCCAAAATGGGTGACAACATAGTATTTATTGGGTGTATAATTGGAGTACTGGTATTGGGGGATTGTGGTTTACTACATATGTAAATATTTGATGTTAAATGTACAAGCAATGTGTTTGTATGTATATATGGATAAGTAAAACCTGAAAGTAAAATGCATTATGAGGAATGTATTGTGATGAAATTACTGAATTTCAAGTAAAGTTGTGCTGCGCCTTTTAAACCCAAGAATTTTTGTCAGTGTTTTCTTCCAAACACAAGGGCATGAGCGGATGGGAAATGGAGGCCTCACATCCAAACGCCCCTCAACACCCCCCCCTTAGCTGGTTCTACTTATAGGCACACGTTTTGACTAACAACAGGAACTTCCTGTTTCAGAGCAGGAAGTGAGTGATCACAGTGGCACAAAAGAATCACCATCCTAGAAGGAAAAGAGGAGCTATCCATCACCCTCTAGCTACTGGAGGTCTAACTCTGAGCAAGTAAGAAAGAGACTGCTGAGGAATATAGGAACTTACTGTCCCAGAACAGAAAGATCAGGAGCTTTAAGGGCACAGAGGCAGTAGGAAAGTAGGAGAAAATATATATAAAAAATAAATAAAATAGAGAGGAAAGAGTACATATACAAAACAACAGTTAAGGGACCACAAATAAAGACATGATGGGAGTGGTGCAGTGTAGTGGCTGTGGAGCAACAGTCTTCTGTGAGACATTCTGAAGGATGCGTGTTGTCTCATCTGCAGGCACCTCTCTTGGCTGAGGGAGGAGGTTGCTGGTCTCCAGGCTGAGTTGGCCAGGATTCAGGGGACCTCCTTTCCCACCCAGGGACCACCAGGGCCACCACTACTGCCTCAGAGGTTGCCAAGAAAGAGGAGTGGTTAGACCACAATGGGCTCAGGGAGGGTGAGGGTGGTGGAACAGAGGCACAGCCCTCTAGTTGTACCTCTCCACAATTCATATGCCATTCTGGCAGAGTGTGGTTCCTCTATGGATGCACCCACAGTGGAGACCAAGGAGGATGCTGGGAACTTCCACAAAGAGACCCACAGGAGGGTGGCATGGGACCCCACAGGGGAAGGAAACAACTCCTGGTGAGGGACTCCATTATTAGGAGGGAAAACTGGGAGGGTGGAGAGGGAGGTAAGGTGCCTGACTGGTACCATGGTTTGGAGGACAGGGAGCTAATCCTCAGCATCAAGGAGCAGCTACACAGGGAGGGAGGGAGCTGTATGACATTGTCCACCTAGGGACAAATGACCTGGCTGGGAAAGGGATTGGAGCAGTGCAGGACAGAGAACTGTACCAGTTAAAGCAGAAGGAAGCAGGGAAGGCAGTCAGAATAGCAAAGGCCCAAACCGAGGAAAAGATAGACAACTCAGTTAAGAAGGAGGATCAAACCTTTTATAGGTACATTGGGAGCAAAGAAAGACTAAGGCAGGGATACTGAGGCTGAATAAAGAGGAGGGTGGTTGGGCAGAGAGGGACAGTGAAAAAGCAGGGATACTGAACAAATACTTCTGCTCAGTATTTACAAAGGAAGAGGAGGGGGAGGTACCTAATCCAGTCAATAGAAGCACTCTGGATAGGGGGATTGATATCAGTCCTTCACAGAAGAAAGGGTTCTGAAAGAACTCCTAAAACTGAAGGTGGATAAAACAATGGGGCCTAATGGGATTCACCCCAGAATTCTAAAATAACTAAGGGGAGAACTAGTAACACCACTGACTACCCTTTTTAACAAATCATGGGAGGCTGGTGTGGTACTTGAGGACTGGAGGAGGGTGGATGTGATTCCCCTTTACAAAAGTGGGAGCAAGACAGAGGCAGGAAACTACAGACCTGTCAGTTTGACCTCAGTGGTAGGGAAAATGATGGAATCACTTCTGAAGGAAAGAACTGTTGAGTAACTAGAGGCCAGTGGGGCACAGAACCCAAGGCAGAATGGATTCACAGCAAGAAGGCCATGTCAGATGAATCTAATCGATTTATTTGACTGGGTGACCAAAGTAGTAGACCAGGGAGGGGCTGTGGACATGGCCTACCTAGACTTTAGCAAGGCATTTGACACAGTCCCACACAAACGATTAATAAACAAACTAGCAAGCCTGTGAGTGGGTCCCAGGGTGGTAGCCTAGGTAAAACATTGGCTGGACAACAGGACACGGAGGGTAATAGTAAATGGAGTACACAGTGAAGAAAGGAGGGTTACTAGTGGGTACCACAGGGTTCAGTACTGGGGCCGGTCCTTTTTAATGTCTTTATAAGTGACGTTGCAGAGGGACTGGAAGGAAAAGTATGTCTCCTTGCAGATGACACAAAGATCTGCAACAGGGTTGATACACAAGGTGGGGTGGAAAGAATGAGAAGGGACTTGGCAAGGTTGGAGGAACTGTCAAATGTGTGGCAGCTTAGATTCAATGCAAAGAAGTACAAAGTAATGCACCTGGGAAACAAAAACCCAGGGGAAGAGTACACAATGGGGGGTGAGATACTGACAACAACAAAAATGAAAAGGGACCTGGGGGTAGTTATATCAGATGACCTAAAGGTGGGCAAGCGATGTGAGAAGGCAGTAAGGAGGGCTGGGGGGATACTGGAATGCATAGGGAGAGGCATCACCAGTAGAAAACAGGAAGTTGTTATTCCTCTGTACAGACAGTTGGTGAGACCACATCTGGAATACCACATGCAGTTCTGTAGACTTCATTTCCACAAAGACATAGACAGGGTGGAGGCTGTCCAGAGTAGGGCAACCAAAATGGTGCAGGGTCTGTACCAGAAGACATATGAAGAAAGACTAAAGGAGCTTAATATGTATAGCCTTGAGGAAAGAAGGGAGGGGGGACATGATAGAAACTTTCAAGTACCTCAAGCGAATCAACAAAGTCCAAGAAGGTAGCATCTTTCAGAAAAAGAGATGTGCAAGAACAAGGCACAATTTGAAGATAGAGGGGACGGCTCAGAGGTAATGTGGAGGAAGTATTTCTTCATGGAGAAGATGTAGATGCATGGAACAGCCTTCCTGAGGAGGTCATGGAGTCAAAAACAGTGGGGGAATTCAAGAATGCATGGGACAGACATAAGGCAATTCTAATGGGGGGTAGGAGGAAGTAGTCTGTTCATTTATTAAGATCTGCAGCTTATCCGTTAGATAGGGAAATCAGCAGACTAGGTGGCCCAAGTGGTCCTTATTTGCCATAAAATTCTATGTTTCTGTGTTTACCTTCTCTCAGAGATACCTATTGAACAATATTACCAGGGGCCCTGCAATCCATTGAGCTATACTATTTAGAAACATTGGATGAAAACCATCTGGAACACCAGACCTACGTCTGTTTAGTTTTGTTAAGTTTCTCATAAATTTGGGCTTCAGTAATTTCTACATGCCATCCTATACCACTAATATTTTTTTTGAACTAGATTACATGATTTATCTGACTGATGGAAAACACTCAAAAATATTCATTCAATGCATTTGCCATATCATAATCCCTTTCAGTGATTTTATTTCCATCCTTTAGGCTGGCAATCTGTTTAGTCCCATTTCTTAAGCTCCCCACATAGCTGTAGAATTTTTTTAAATTGTCATGTTTATTATTAGCCAGTTCAAATTCTATTGTAGACCTAGCCTTACGTATCTCCTTTTGCTAACATCTTATGTTTGTTTCCTTTGTTCAGTTGGATTAACCTTATGTTTCCTGAAGGTTTTGTCCTTTTTATTAATCAACTTATGTACTTTTGCATTCAGCCATTTGGGGATCCTACCCTTTTTATCATATTTTACTATTTCTGGCACAAAATCATTTTAACGACCATGCAGTTTACTAGATATTCTCTCCCATACTTCTTCTGTACCCAGATTTAGTAGATCCATTTTCCAGTTCCACTTACTTAGTGTCTGTTTTATTTTTAAATAATCACCTCTTGCATAGTTCCTTATTCTAGTCCTACCAGATATCCTGATTGTTTCTTCCATAACTGAACAAGTGGCCATATTATGGTCACCTGTTCCCAATGGATGAATGACCTTAACGTCCTTTACAGACCCTTCCATGTTACTCAGTATTAAATCTAAGACATGATTTTCCTTCGTGTTTTCCTTTACATATTGTTCCATGCAACAGTTTAAACATACTTCTAGGAATTTATTTTCCACACAATTACCACCACTACCGGTTTCCCAGTTTATACTGGGAAAATTAAAGTCTCCCATCAGGATGAAACTGTCTGTTGGTACCATGTGTTCAATAAGATCTATAAATAATTCATTTTCCCTTGCAATTAAACTGGGGGACCTATAACACAGACCCAGGGTGATGCTTTGAATCCCTGTATGGATCCTAGCCCATAATCGTTCTGTGTTCGCATACTTTATATCACCATGATCAAGAATTTGAGCCTTCAAATGATGCACAATGTAAAGTCTAACTCCCCCATATATTTACCCTTGCCTTATAAAGGAAATTGTAACCCGTATCTCGGGAATCCAGTCTCCTTCCTTCCACCATGTTTCTGTAATTCCACATATGTCTACATTATCTTTAATTAAATGATATTCCAGCTCTGCCTGTTTATTCCTGACACTCCTAGCATTCACTAGTAGGAGCCTCATGTTGAATGTTTTTTTTGTCTGGACTTTCCTTCTATTCTTATTTACTCTAATGATTCCATTCTCAGTTTCTCTGTCTTCGGTGGCCTACTCTCCCTTCTGTGTTAGTTTAAACTTGCATCTATGCTAGTTCTAAACAAGCACCCCAGTCCTTTACTTCCTTTTTATTTAGGTGTAAACCATCCTTGTTAAATAGTATGTGCTTGTCCTTCACGTTAGTTTAAATTTGCATCTATGCTAGTTCTAAACAGGCACCTCAGTTCTTTACTTCCTTTTATGTTTGCTTGCGCGCATGTGAAGAATCATTATGTGACAAGCTTAGGAGAAGTGGGGCTTTGGAGGTGTGGCACTGTGGCAGCAATGCCCCACTGCATTTTGAGGCATGGCCCTATTTCCCCAATGCAGTGGCATGCTGCTGCTGCACTAGTTCAGTAAGCGTGGCACCAACTTGAAACAATTTGCTCTGCAATGAGGGAACGACTCATTGCAAGGTGGTACCTTGCCTGGTGTAACATTTCCATTAACATGGCGGTGGCTGTCGCTGTCTGCCTCAGAGTCCCCACGAAAGTTGATTGGGTGCCCAATCCCTCTGTCGGCATGCCCCCTCCCCAATTCATTTGTCGATGGGTGAGCCCTCCCGTTGGCATAATGTACCCTTACATTTGTTTGCCGAGGAGTGCCAATCCCCTCGGCATCATGCCCCAAACACAGATCCTTTTTCTTTGCGGGGTGCACAATCCCTCGGCATCATGCCCCCCAAACACAGATACTTTTTCTTTGCAGAGGGGGCCCAATCCCCATCGCTCCAGTATCCCCCAAAACACACACAGGTGGCATGCTGAGAGCCCACCCAGCGCATCAAATCTACCTGCAAAAAGAAAACCTTCCTGCAATGGTTTTAATAATTTTTTACCTGAAAAGTAGAAAACGGTCCCGCATTGTGTCGGTGTCCCTCAACTCGCATGCACCCCTGTGCATCACATCCCGCACCCCTTCATCCCATACTTACCTCCAGAGTCTGGTGCAACGATTTTAGGTGGACGGGAACACGCCTGCACTCTTCAAAAGCTGCCTGTGAACTGAAGAAATGCTGGTAAGCTATATAATGACATAAATGTTTTTTTTTCAACTTAGGTGGATATCTCAGCCATTTTTGTGAATTTTGGCACCAAATTTTCAAATAGGTTTTGGGACCCCACCTCATGAGTTCAGTCACTGCCATGTCGTTATTCAGTCCTGGAAGGTGATTTTCCAGTCACTGTATGGAATCACCTTTGTGACTGAGTAACAAAACAACAGTGTTACTGTTCATGAGGTGGGCTCCAAAAAGCCTATATTGCAAATTCAAAAATGACTGTGTTTAAAGTGTGCATTGCACAGTTTCTGTGCACGCTCATAACTTTGAGAATTTTAATATTTTGACTCAGATTTTCAACATTGGTGTATATGAATAGGACAGCAGTCATTTTTCACATCCTGCCCGAATTGTGTTTCGCACATCTGGCACAGAATGGCTGGTTGCTGTAGCAAATCAACATTCAAAACAGATTAACAAAATCACAGTGCCACTGTTCATGAGCAGAGGAACCAAATGCTTTCATGAGGTAGGGGACATAAAAAGGCCATGTTGAAAATTTGTAGCGCAAATACCAACAAACACCTGAGGCGATACGGTTTCTAACCATAACATCCCACCCTGTACAGACTGACAGGCATCAAGGGTGTGCCTTTGGATTGCTGGCTGTAATGCTCATGCCACCCCAACCCCCATCCTGCAGCCAGTGACAAGCATTGAGGTGTGCCTTGGACTCTTCGGCCCCAAAATTCACCCCATTCTCCTATACTGCACCCATTTCAGCCCATGTCCTTATGGAATGGGGTAACTGTAAAGCCTAACACCCCAAGGCACACCTCAACACTTGTCGGTGTCTACAGGATAGGGTGAGGTGAAATGACATGAGCATTATGCGCAACGACCCAAAGACATACCCCAATGCCTGTCCATCTCTGCAGGGTGGAGGTGGGGTTCACTTGAAATTCAACACTTCACAGCCATTCCTATTCTGCATCTGTCTTACTCCTGCACTTCCAATGCTAATACCAGCAAGCAAACATTCGGCATTGACAAATGCTTGTTTATTTAGATGTAAACCACCCTTGCTAAATAGTATGTGCTTGTTCTTAAATGTCTCCATGTTTTTATGCACTGTATCACTTGCATTAAACTCCACCTTCTTAACCAATTGTTTATTCTAACTATACTTGCATTTATTGATGAGTTTGCCCTTGGAACTGATAGAATGTCTGGCAAAATAAGGGTATCCATGTCCTCTGTGCTGCTGTGCTACCCTTGTTTGTGTGTGTGTGTGTGTGTGTGGCCTTCCCCTGCTGCTATTCTGCCTGCTTCCTGCTTCCTGCTGAGGGATTGGACTTGGGTCTACTCCTCTTATACCTAACTTACTTGATCCCATCTGAGGAGATGCACTGCAGATGGGATCAATTTCTGCGTTGAATATAGGGATGAGCAGTGTATTCATGGGAACGCCCCCTCAAGATGGACTGAATATCATTATCTTTCCCTATGGAGCATCTAAGATGCAGTGGTGCATCTCAGCTGTTTGAATATCACAATTGTGAACATCTCAGATGCTCTCAGCACATTTGCTTTGAAAATGCTTCCCTTACTGTTTTGTTTGTTGGCACTGTTTGCTAATTTAATTTCTGTATTTTTCTTTGCATGTTTTATGCTATTTTACATACTTTTTGTGCTTTGTTGATGTGAACCCATGAGTCAGTTGTTTTTGCTTTTAGATGTAGTGCATACAGTTTATTTTGTTTTCCTCATTAACTTCATTTTCTTATTTAAGCATGCTTGTTTGACTCCTTTGTTGTTGCATTTCTTCACTCATCTTATATATTTGTCACATCTGCTTATTATTATTTCTTTAATACATGTCCACTTGTCTTCTACTGATTTGTTCCATATTCGTGCTTGCCAATCTGTACTGCTTATGGTCCCTTTAATATCAGCTATGTTTGCTGTGCTTTATGTGTCTATTTCTGTGCATACTCTTGTGATAACATGGTCACTAGTAATTTTAAAGTATATACAGGAATGATCACTGTTCCACAGTGGCTGAGTGACTTGACAGCTTGTTATGTTAATGTTATCTGAGCAAAGACTACATCCAATATATTGTGTCCTCGGGTGGCATGTGTCACATATTGCTTTAGATTAATTTTGTTACAGGCCATCAAAACTCTCTGTTAAGCCCAGTATCTGCATTCATATTATGCTAGTCTATGTCACCATAGTTCAGATCACCTACAACGATGACTATGCCTCCCACATCACATGCTGTTTTAATTTCCTTAACAATCGTTTCATTATTTTCTTTACTCACGTTTGGTGGTCTGCAATATAATCCAATTATGTTATTTTCATTATTTCTAACTCTGACTTTTAGCCAACATTTTCTCTGTTATTTCTTTGATTTTATTTTCTGAAATAATCTAAAATAACAATGTCGTTGGAGACATACAAAGTGACATTACCTTTTTTTCCCTTTCTATCTAGCCTAAAGGGGTAGTCAGGTTTGCCTACAACAGAGGCTGGTTTTGTGTCTACAAGAGAAGCCTACCTACTGGGTGTCAGCTTCAGCTTACCAAGGCTGTGCTAGAGATGACCTTTTCTAACAAAGGTCTCACCTGTTCTTGCAGAAACACACAAATCATCACACAAACAAAAGAAAGCAAATATGATGGAAAATAAGAAAGTGTCCACTAAATCCTTTTATTGGTCTCAAAACAAAGAAGCAAAGTACAGAACCCCAGCACTTCTCATCATAGACTGTAATGACTCATCAGGAAAGTATCACACTCCACGATGTGAAACACCTGGGGTTCTCTGTTGTGCTCCTTTATTTTGAGCCCAATAAATGACTTTAGCAGATACTTTCAGATTTTTCTATTTCATTTGTGTACCAAAACCCTTCCCTGAAGAAAGGGTGGGTAGTTTGCTACTAGCTTGGCCCATTTGGGAGTGATGCCTTGGCAGCCCATCTCAGTTGGGTAGTGGGTGTGGGAAGACTATATCAGGGATATATGTTGGTATCCAGTGAACAAATCAGCAAAACTGGGTACCTACAAAAACAGTGACTCAATTACGGTGCCTGTGTTCATGGGTACCAAGCAGAGAGCGTCGGATACTAGGGTGGGTGAAATACCACGATGGGAAGTGGCAGGTATATGCATACGCACACACACGTGGGGGAGAGGCAGGAGGGATGGTATTTGGGAGGGTGTGGCAGGTAGCTGCTGAGCTGGTCCACTAGCATGGTAGGGAGGGTGGTCAGCTGGGAGGCACAGGGTACAGGGTTCAGGTCCGGCGTGGTATGTTTTTTTTTTGCCAGCAGGCAACATATCTTTTTTTACGTTTTTCACCCCCTCCCAACATGCACCCCACTGGAGTTGAGAATCCATAAGTAGGGGGATGTGGGGGGCAAAGACCTGTAGGTCTTGGGCACAGTTTTAGTCCCTGTTGCAAGTGTGCATCACCGAAATTGATTTTGGTGATGTACACTCCACAGTAGCGATAACCTTCCATGATCGCTGTTATGACAAAAACCATATAAGTTCAGGCATGGGGTTAGGAAAGAGGACCCCTGTTCTGGAAGGTACTCAGGAGCTCAGAAAAATTAAGCAGAAAGGCAAGTGCAAGTTCAAGAAACAGTCTTGATAGCCCCAGCATTGGGGAGGGTGTCACAGACTGGGAGCTTCTTCGATGTCAATGAGCCAGCTAGGCAGCTTCATGTTTATAGATGCTGGTTGGAGGGAGACTAAGGAATATCTAGGCCTGATGACAGGCTACTGGGGCTTCAACCATGTTTCCTGGTAAGGCAGTCAAGCAGACAGCTCTTCTGAGTGACTGGGTCCAGGTGTTCCTGGATTAAACCATGATGGTACCTATATGAGCTCTCACCTGGGACTGGAGTACTGTCCATCCTCACAGTGAGGGTAGTATTAGGTCCATACCCTGGAGTCAGGGGAGTGCAGTACATTTAGCGCCTGGCATGGCCTAGAAGGGACCCAATCTTTGGATGCCCTAATCCATGAAGAAGGAAGGTGGGGGGAGTCAAGCCAGCCTAAGAGGGACAGTATGGGCTACTGAGAGAGGGAAGGGATCCCATGTGGCACACCCTCACAGTGTGTAGCTTGCTAGCATCTTGGGGCTTGAATAAGTTGGCTAACAAGATGGGTGTGGCAATGAGGAAGTGGGTGAGAAGAAGTCCTGACAAAAATGTTGAGCTGGAGGAAGCAAGAGATGACCAGAGGTCAGAGCAGTCCAGGTCGATAAGGTGAGTGTCACCTAGGAAAAAGTAGGAGAGTTCCCCTATCTTGTATTGGGGAAGATCCCCAAAGATGATGACCCATTGGGCATTCGAAATGCCAGAGTGGGAAAACCCTGGGATGGTTGACAATGATATGCCATAGCAAGAGACAAGCGTTGGTAGATATTGTGGCCAGAGGTGCATTGGAAGCTGCTGCAGTGTTCAAGTATGATTGTCAGAGGCTGGTACAGAACTAGTTGCCTGCACTACTTTTGGGTATCCTTAATTCTGCATACCGGTTCCATGAGAATATTATTAGCAGGTTGCTATTCATTCTGAAAGTTCTGATTTGGGATTTTGAATTCAGTACAGTGATTCAGCTGGGTCCAGGGAAGTGTCTAACTTGGTTTGGCTGCTATTTTGGAGTGATACAGGGACCGGTAAAATCCAGGGAAAAAATTACATGCTGAGCCATGGCTGCAGAAATTAAGTGCTTTGAATACTCATCAGAGTAATGCAGTTGATTTGAAACTGTTCTGATTTAGGTTATTGTGACCAGAAAAAGAATTCAACTGTTATGCTCAATTTCCACAGTGCCTCAGTATAGGGTGAGTCAAGTTCAGCCAGCGTGTTGACGTGATCACTTAACACCAACATGGGAAACCTATCTCAGTATCTCCTATGGAAAGGAGGAGGGTGAAACTACATAGCATGATTTTTTACAAGGCCTCCTGGCAAGCACAAGATTCCTTCAATTACCCTTGGACACATGAGTGCCCTGACCGATGCCCACCTCCATCAGATGCAGTTACTCAGTTGGCAATAAGTGAAGGGGTTGCAAAGTGGGGGCTCGTCTGGGATTTAAAGTGGATTGCAACTGAGGACTTAAGTATTGCATGGGAGTTTCATACACTCTTTGCACCTAAAACAGGAGAGGATGGGGTTTACAATGTGCCAGTGGTTGTGAAATATTGTGATCTTGGGAACAAAGGCAGTAAAGGTGGAGACATCACATGTGAACTGCAGAAAGTGTAACAGGAGAAGACAGAGGGATGTGTTGGGGCAGTGTTGATCCTCGCACACCTGGACACCAGGCTAGTCATCAGCCATTCAGGTCTTTGATAAATATTATTGTATTGAAGAAAAACGCCGCAACATTTAAGATCTGATGAGACATTGACACTACATATACCTCATTTTAAAACTGTAAACTGTCAAAAGTCCTTTGCTTACAATGCTGTAAAGCATTGGAATGAAATACATCCTAACACAAGGAATGCCAGTAACTTAAATTGTTTTAGGAAAGTGTATATACAATGTTTGTTGATGGAGGCAAATTGTATTTGTTTTAATAGTCATTAAACTGATTTGTGTGTAAATATATTGTGTCCAAGGTCATGCCTGTAAAAGGACCTATAGGCCCAGTGTACTTATCTGGTTAACAAAATAAAATGAATGAATTCAGTAACAACTAAAAGTATATGGCAGGCCCACAAGAACTTAAACTCTTAGAGATGGGGCTCCCAGATCTGTGGTCTGGAACTGAGATTAAGGAATACAAGGATGGCATGGTACCATCATGTTTCAATCCAAATGACCTGTTGCTTTAGGGAGACATTTCTAATAGTCTGGGATTCCACCAGGTGAACAGTGTTTGTGAAGAATCTATGTGTGTCCCATTCAATCAGAGGGAACCTGGAAGAGGCTGGACAGTGATGGTGCAAGGGAACCCACAGACAGTTTATCCCTTGGATGTCCCAGAGGCTGATATAAAGCAACAGGGCAACAGCCTTTTGGGTCCAGAGTTTGAGCAATCACCTTATCCTATTCTGTGCCAGTTAGCTCATTGGTCCTGGTGTGCCTCTGTTATCATTGGCCCCAAGTGGAGGGGAGGACACTTCTGCCATGTTGAGGGACCCACAGTGCCAAATGACATATATCTGTCCTTTAGGGGTCATTTTTGACTGGAGAGATTAATAAAAATTCTTTTTGGATTTGATCAGAGAGTGGACTGGTACCCTGCCCCTCATTGGGTCTGCTATATGTGACCATAGCCCAGTTCACCGAGTTGCTGTGCCCCAAGCCACAGCCCATTTTCATGATTCCTAGGACAGTGGTTGATGTAATAGATGACGAAGAGGAGGAACAGCGAAGGGCTGGGCCTCTCTGACATAGAAAGTCCATCAGAGACAGCTAGGTACACTGGGCTTGTGCCTTCGCTTTCTTGACATTGGCAGCAATGGAGAGTTGACATCCCCAAAGGGGTGGCACCTGGAGTGATATTTGGCTGACTTGTTTCCCGGCTGGCATTTGGTTGTATTATGACTTAACTCATAGATGCTATTTGGCATTTGCCTGATAAAGGGTTGGCACTTCATGTCTCCTGTGTCTGTAGGCAGAATTTCCCTTTATGTTTGGTAACAAGGAAAATGTGTAATTGCAGGAATGTTTCTGTCACCTCTGCAGGTAGTGAAGGATCAGTTACCATCCAGGAAGAGCTGAGCCACCAGATCTGTGAACTAATAGATACCAACTGCTGGGCACAGGAAGATGCCTGGACATTTGTGCAGGCTGCTGTCTCATAGCAGCACAAATAGCTCACATCATCCCCTTTTTCAAGTCTGGTGATCCAACTGACCTGAATAATTACCGACCTATTTCACTTCTTCCTACCCTCTCAGAAACCATGGAGAAAATTGTCAACTCCCAACTTGGGGAATACCTTGAAACTGAAAACCTCCTAAACCCAGCCCAGTTGGGTTTTAGACCCAAGCACAGCACGATAACAGCCCTTGCCAAAGTGTCTAGCGATTGGCATATAGCCCTGGATGGAAAAAAACACATCTATGTCCTCTTTTTAGACCTTAGTAAGGCCTTTGATACTGTGGATCATAGTCTGATGCTCAATGTCCTGAACAGTCTGGGCCTAGACAATACTGCCCTAAAATGGTTCAAATGTTACCTCACCAACAGAATGCAGCAAATTAAAGCATAAGTGGAACTGTCCCCTCTAAAGATCCTTCCCTGGGGTCTACCACAAGGCTGTATCCTGGGCTCCATTATGTTCACAGTATACCTTAACCATATTGACTCTCACATACACACAGGTAACGTACATCTATTTGCTGATGATGTGGTTCTCTACACTACTAACTCATCCCTGGATCTCGCTTACCAGGAGCTTCAGCATGACTTCACCATCCTTCAGCACAACTTAATAAAGCTCAAACTCCTGCTTAATGTCAAAAAGACCAAAGCAATTATTATATCACTTCATGCCACACATACCCTAGGGCCACCAGTGAACCTACAGATTTACGCCTTACTTGGTGAACCACTGGAAGTAGTGGTTAAGTTCAAGTACTTAGAGTTCTGGTTGGATAACCGGCTCAATTGCTGATGTGGATGAGGTGGGTGTCTTTTTTGTCTAAAAGTGATTTTAATGTAAGTGACAGTGGATCTATGTGTACACTAAAATATAGTAGATATTTAGAAAGTGTGAGCAGATATTTAGGGTTACATAAATTATGTCCGCATCCACTAGGGGGACAGGGGTAATGACGGTATGTCCAATGACAGACTGCTGATGGGGGACAAAACAGAAGTTGGGGTTATCAATAACATGTTGACTTTCGTAAGTATAACTCCTGTAATTTGTAACCACGCAATATTTGCCATCAGAATTATATTGCATCTTAACAGTGGAAGGCACCACTTTTGCAACTGTAAAGGCAGGTGTAAGTTGTCTTGAAATCCGTGTTGACAGGCGATGAATCTCCTCTCGATAAGATTGAAGAAGCTTGTCTGGAGCCAATGTTGAGCCATAAAATCTGTGCCGTTAGTGCTGATGTCATCGTCCATGGAAAAAGTCCAATCTATACTATCTGGAGAATAACCACATACAGGTTTAATAACATCAAATACATCACAGCGACACAAGTAAATATATTGTTTCTTTGCACAGCAGTCAGTGTGCGGAGCGACCCAGGCATCCAGGATAGGATGGTAGACCAGCAGAGGAGGTAAGTCCAAGCGTTCTCTGTAGATGTCGTCATCAAGGTGCCCAACTGAATGTACAGCAGCAAGCTTGTTGAATAAAGCTGTAGTGGGATCAAAGTGTGGTAAAGAGACAGTAAAAGAAAGAAACATTGTATCTCTGATAGAACATTTCTTAGAAGTAAAACATAGACCAGTATTAGAGTGCCTGGTCACAAAACCCAAATTTCTAGCTGTAGATAGAGGAGATTGTTAGAGATTGTTGCATACACATTTACCAATACAGCCAGGGTTTTACACTGTGGACAATACCATTTGGAAATACGCCTGTCATGTATTATATCAGGGATTCTTCCAGATTCTAGATCACGGAAGAGATTGTTGATGGTAGTGGTAATATATGAGCAGTAGGCTGAGCAGAGGTTCTCTACCAATGTATTGTTTGTCTGCTTCTTTGTTATTCTGTGCAATAAGTGCGTTAATCTTCTCTTTAGAGTCAGTAATGCCTTAGCAATGTCGTATATTGTAAACAGTGTATCTTTTTCCTGACTAAGGCCATCCACACTGTGCAATAATGGGGGTAGTATATTATTCACTAAACCAGTTTGAAATTTGGCTGAATGAGATTTGATAGCAGCAATGTCTGCTTTATTTCAGATAGACATAGCCGTACCAGAGACCTGTGACAGTACCTGTTGCACCAGTGACATCAGAACTGTCGACTTCACGTGTATTATGTTTATGACTTTGATCATCAGGATTGGGTTTTCTCCTGAAGTTGCCTCTATGCTCAGTGGTGTGCACCCCGGCAATAGGGTCTTGAGTACGAATCTGAAATGCTGCTAGACTATCAAGCAATAATGTACTATAAAATGCTGAAGTGTTAGTATTGTGACACATACCAAATTCTTTCATATTCCAGAAAGATTAAACAAAACAGGTATATGCATAAATTGTAGACTAGTAATGAGTGAACCAGGTAAGGCAGTGGCTGTTAGACCACTATGCGGACCAGGGGTGTGCTTTGGACATTTCAAAAGCTGTTTATCAGTGGGTGGTAGTACAGATAGGTACATGGCAGCAGAGGCCATGTTGTGTACAGCACAAAATTTTTGAGCAGAGTCCTTAGACAAAGAATTACAATATGAAGGATCAATTAAAGCAGTAATATTGTATAAATCAGAATGTCTAAGAGCTGTTTGTAGCAAGGACAAAGAACCATTTGGGGATAATTTATCATTGGGCCAGCCCTGAAAAGTTCCTTTGGAGAGTTTGGCCACAGCGAGAATTTGTCCTTGCGATGTGGTTTGTCACTCAATTTGCAGGGTAGATTTATCAGGAGCAACAACCGAGGCTGTGAGGTAAGTGTCAGAACGTTCCTGGACAGTAATCAAACTATTAGGTATTTTGATGGATACTCCCTCTGGAGGAGATGCCGGATGATCAAGGTGTGGTAGGAGGTTTGGTACCATGCCTTGGATGCAGGGGATAACTCCTGAGATTAGGAGAAAATGGAACAAGATAGCCATCTTGTCAGTGTATCTGAAAATGAAAATCAAACATTAGTAGGTTAGCACTATTCCGCCCAATGGGGTGAGAAAAAGTAATTAAGCTCCTTTGTACAGTTTTAGTTGGTTTGCATGTAACCATTTGTCAGTCAGTTTGTTATTTTGCATGAGTCTAACTTGATAGACTGCTGGACTAAGCTTGTTAACAATGGGGTAAGGGCCTTCCATTTATTAGAGAAGGAATGGGTGGGGTGTGCAAACCGAAGGGCCATTACTTGATCTCCAACCTGCCAATCCACTTCTTGTGCGTGCTTGTCAAACTGTATTTTGGACTGTTGCTGGGCCTTGCCCATGCAGTGGGCAGCTTACAAGTGTGTGTGTATGAGGTCTGTTCTGAGTTTTTCCACATATTGGTCAACAGACACACGGTCTGCAGTGGGGTTGCGCAGGTCAAACAACAGGTGTTCATCACCTCGAAGGGTGTCAACTGGGTGGTGGATGAGGGTGTGCCCCTTATTGCCATAAGGAGTAAAGGCAATAGGGAATCCCAAGTTTTGGGATTGTCCTCAATGAATTTGGAAAGCATCTGCTTAATCCATCTGTTGGCTCTCACTACTTGACCTGAAGATTGGAGGTGGTAGGGTATGTGGAACTTCTGTTGAACTCCAAGGAGTTCAAGGGATTCTTTCATCAACTCACCTGTAAAACTGGTTCCTTTGTCTGAGTCTACCTTAAGAGGTAGGCCCCACCTGGAGAAAATTTGTTCAACCAGGATTTTGGCAGTGGTTTTAGCAGTACTTGTCTTGGTGGGGAAAGCTTCAACCCACTTAGAGAAAAGATCAGTTACCACAAGAGCATACGTATTATTTCTGCTGGTAATGTTGGTCAGAGGACCAATGAAATCAATCTGTATGGCATGCCAAGGCCAGAGTGTCTCTGTGGTAGGAGTTTTGCATTTCGTTTGGTAGGGATGGGGTTGTTTTGCACAAACAAGGCAGTCATCTATGTACTGTTTATCATCTTTGGTGACACCAGGCCATCAGGCGGTGGTCTTGAGCCTCTGGAGGTGTTTTCCACTCCTGGTGTCCACTAGTGGGTGTATCATGTACTTGATGCAAAAATTCAGATCTAAGATGTTTGGGACCACCCACAACTTGGTGGTGGAATCATCTGGTTGGTACCAGATGAGCTTGTCATCTGTGACAAGTGTAACTTACCTTCATGCCTCTGGTAGGGGTTATGTGTGGGAAGTTTCTTTCAGTACCTTTGTCAAGGAACCTGAACACTTCTCTGAGTTTAGTGTCAACAGGTTGGGCTGCTGAGAGGTTTAGCTGAGGTTGTCGGACGGACTCATCCGACCAATGCTGTCAGTTATTTGCTGAACAGAGTAGACCATTTGTAAGGGATTATTGGGACGATCAGGTGGAGGTACATTTCCTCGGCACCATCCAGGGTTGCCTGAGCTGCGCTTCCGCTACCGAAGCGGACTATGCCATCCTGTGTACCAGTTTCATGAATAAGCTGTCTAATTTGGCCTTTTAAAACTTGCTTATTCCTTTCCGAATGGCACACTATTCACCGCATTATCAATCATTCTTTCTATCTCCTGCCTGTCTTTCACATTAATTATGGCTATCGGGTTCGGTGGTGCCATCGGGACAAGGCTTGGGCCTGCTCCCCAACCCCCCGGGAGATGCCAACATGGCAGCCCCCATGATGGGGGGGAGCAGTCCCAAGCCTGGTCCCGACGGCACCACCGAAACTGAGAATACCATCATTTTCACAAACTCTAACTGGGTTTGCTGTTCTCTTACAGAATTTCTTTCTTTCTGGCAGAAAAACCCCTTCCTGTCTTCTAATGGCAGTCTAGTGAAGTACAAAGAACTGGTGATATACATACATTCACTGGCACAAAAGTTTGCACACAAACTCTATGTACACAAAGTCAAAGATCATTCTCTGATTGACCCCTATTATGCCTTCAATGACACAGCAGACACCCTTACCAAGGAAGGGGCCCAGGGGGGGCACATAGATAATAAACCATCCAGAGGCCAATGCAGCCACACACATTGCAGCAGTCAAAAAAAAAGCCTGAACCCTTTTCCCCCTTGGACCTCTCAGCAGCCCAACATGTTGACACCAAACTCAGAGAAGTGTTCAGGTTCCTTGACAAAGGTACTAAAGAGAAACTTCCCACACATAGCCCCTACCAGAGGCATAAAGGTAAGTTACACTTGTCACCAAATGACAAGCTCATCTGGTACCAACCAGATGATTCCACCACCAAATTGTGGGTGGTCCCTTAGACATCGTAGGTCTGAATTCTTGCACTATGTACACAATACACCCACTGGTGGACACCAGGAAGCGGAAAACACCCTCCAGAGGCTCAAGACCACTGCCTGGTGGCCTGGTGTCACCAAAGATGTTAAACAGTACATAGATAACTGCCTTGTTTGTGCACAAAACTACCCCATCCCTACCAAAAAAAATGCCAAACTTCTACCACAAAGACACTCTGGCCCATGGCATGCCATACAGATTGATTTTATTGGCCCCCTGACCAATACCAGCAGAAATAACAGTTATGCTCTTGTGGTAATTGATCTCTTCTCTAATTGGTTGAAGCTTTCCCCACCAAGACTTGCACTGCTAAAACCACTGCCAAAACCTGGTGGAACAAATTTCCTCCAGGTGGGGCCCACTCTTAAGGTAGACTCAGACAAAGAAACCAGTTTACAGGTAGTTAATAAAATCCCTTGAACTCCTTGGAGTTCAACAAAAGTTCCACATACCCTACCACTCCCAATCTTCAGGTCAAGTAAAAAAAGCCAACAG
This sequence comes from Neoceratodus forsteri, assembly GCA_016271365.2. Taxonomy (NCBI): domain Eukaryota; kingdom Metazoa; phylum Chordata; order Ceratodontiformes; family Ceratodontidae; genus Neoceratodus; species Neoceratodus forsteri. The sequence continues at coordinate 591,417,555 of CM028132.1, read as the reverse complement.
ACGGATTAAGCAGATGCTTTCCAAATTCATTGAGGACAATCCCAGAACTTGGGTTTCCCTATTGCCATTACTCCTTATTACCCACAGCCACCACCCAGTTGACACCCATTGAGGTGATGACTGAAAGACAAATGAGATTACCTGAATACCTGTTGTTTGACCTGCACACCCTCACTTCAGACCGTGTGTCTGTAGACCAATATGTAAAAAAATCAAAACAAACCTCATACACACACACTTGTATGCTGCCCACTGCATGGGCAAGGCCCAGCAACAGTCCAAAATACAGTTTGACAAGCACGCACAAGAAGTGGATTGGCAGGTTAAAAATCAAGTAATGATCCTTCAATTTGCACACCCCACCCATTCCTTCTCTAATAAATGGGAAGGCCCTTACCCCATTGTCAACAAGCTCAGTCCGGCAGTCTATCAGGTTAGACTCCTGCAAAATAACAAACTGACAAATGGTTACATGCAAAACCAACTAAAACTGTACAAAAAGCTTAATTACTTTTCCTCACCCCATTGGGCGGAATAGTACTAACCTACTAATGTTTAATTTTGCTTTTCAAATACACGACAAGATGGCTATCTTGTTCCACTTTCTCCTAATCTCAAAAGTTATCCCTGCATCCAAGGCATGGTACCAAACCTCCTACCATACCTTAATCATCCGCATCTCCTCCAAAGAAAGTATCCATCAAAATACCTAACAGTTTAATTATTGTCCAAAAGGTTCTAACACTTACCTCACTGCCTCAGTTGTTGCTCCTAATAAATCTACCCTGCAAATTAAGTGGCAATCCACATTGCAAGGACAAATTCTCCTGTGGCAAACTCTCCAAAGAAACTTTTCAGGGTAGGCCTAATGCTAAATTATCCCAAATAGTTCTTTGTCCTTGTTACAAGCTGCTCTTAAAAGGAACATATGGACTAAGGAGCACCTCTCTTGTCTCCTTCAAGGTGCTCAGAATAAGGACACAGCATGGTCTGGCTGCTATTAACTTCTTATTTCCCACCCTCTGGAACACCATGCAAAAGACGTTAAGGTTCTCTTCCCTTCTGGGTCCACATACCTTTAAGCTGTTGCTTGCCCACAATCTCAGGGATGTATGTGCCTGACGCAGGTGATCTCCCTCTGACCTCCCTGCTTGGCTCCTCATTTACCCAGCACCTTACACATACAACTAGTGCTCCTTTGCAATAACTAGTACTTCTCCTCCTTTCCTTTCCCTCTCTCTATGCTCATATATTTGGTTGTGTTAACCTTCCCCTCCCCCTAGTCACCCTCCCTCTCCCTTTCTCCCATCCCTCCATCCTATCCCTCATAGGGACACCCCTTGGTCAGTCTGTACTATGCCTAGTCAGTTACTCCTGCCTTGTGTACATGTTGATACTCTGTCTAGGTGTCACCCTCAATTATGTTTGCATAGCTATTCACTCTGTATTTGCTTCTGATGTTACTGCCATTTCTCTGTATTTACCAGTCTTGTATCAAGTGTATTTGATTCTGTACTATCCTACCCAAGACCATCTTGCAAATGAGCTTGCTCAAGATGATTTGCCTGGTTAAATAAAGTTTGATTGATTGATGGCCATAAGGAGACATGCTCTCCAATTTTAGTTGTTGTGTAAAACCCATACTTATCAAATGTTGTGGCATGCCCATCCTTTAGCATATCTGTTTTTGAAAAATGTTCTTGTGCTCTCTCTGTCTCTGTGGGGTGACAGACAGAGCAGTGGGACCCTGTTAGGGGACTCTGAGGGTAACTAGGTAAGTAGAGCTTTCAGGGTGGAGGAGGAGAGGGTTTTTGGTAGCAAGCTTTCCTGGGGATTAGTTGACAGATTGCTGGCTGAGGGGTCATGGCTTAAGTTTGAGAAGACTGGGATGTGTTGATCTACCCTCATGATGTGAGGCGCAGTCTTGGTCAAGTGGCTTCAGTGACTGTGGGCAGTCCAGGTGGCTGGCCTGGAAAGGCTGAGATGGACAGGACCTCAAAGTTACCTGGTTAGTTGAGCTGGAAATGAGGGCTGCAGCCTTGAATGTGCCAGTCTGTGTGACTGGATGCATGACTGCATGTGTCAATAGGTACCCGTGGCTCCGCAGTCTTGAGACAAAATAGAGGTGGGTCACAAAGTGGGATTTTATCCCTTGCAACTGTATTGCAGAGGAGGGTTCATTTTGTGGTTTTAATTTTTTGGGGCAGAGTTTTGTCTCAGAGTGAGAAGCTATGCCACAATAGTCCACAAGGGTCGTGTGGGGCAGGGTGGAGTAGCTAACTGTCAATTCCTAAAAGCTCAGGGCACCACTCTTAGGAGGATCAGTGCATCAAATTAGGGTTGACTAAACCCAGAAAAAAATAACCAACTGCTCTAAAGATTAAAGATGAACTCAGAGGCAAGACTATATATCGTGGATCACACACTACTATACCAAAAAGTAATTCCCTGCTGGTAGCAACATGCTGGGGGTAAAACACTTCAGCCTTTTAATTGCTTTTGCAGAATTCATATATTAATAATTTCCAGCATGAACAAAAAAATGTAAAAAGTGCTCAGTGCCCCGTAGGGATCACAGTACTCCACAGGAATGTGCCCACATAAACAGAACTGTGCAAATCGTGGCTCATAATTAACTTTTAAAACAGGCTATGCCTATATAAAATTATTGCCTCTCACCTAGCTGCCAGCTTACCCTGGCCTTTTTACAAAGGATTTTTACATGGGGAGAATCAGTCAGGGCTAAGTTGCATTTCTCCCTTTTATGGGGTGGGGGTGGGGTGGAATAAAAACAGAACAGAGCCTGCCTGGGTGATAGGAGAGACAGCAGGAAATACAGAAACAGAGAAGACAGAAGCTGCACAGCTAAACAGATAAGAAAGGGAGTGTTTGAGTGTTTTAATTACTCTTTTTCTGCTAACCTAGTTCTCTCTTTACTGAATCAAAGCTTCCTATGTTATTTTGCTGGTGCCTTGGGGAAGGCCTTATCATGGCAATACCATTTACCATGTATGTCCCCAACCCCTTCTTTACAAACAACAAAACAATGGCAGGGGCCACCCTACCACATTAATCCAATCACCTTCCCACAGTGTGTTGTCTGGTTGTTCATAATCTGCACCACTCCCATATTATCCCAAACCAAAACACCACTTTTTCCTTCCTGCCTCACATGTCCCATGCTACTACAATGGGCAAAACATTCCAAAAGTTATTTCTTCATTGTGCAATGCTTGTGGCCACAGAATGCACACTATACCTCTTGGCAAAAGATTCCAAATTCCCCCAACCCCCACCAGACACATCTATATAGAATTTGAGGTCCTGGCTGGAGGCGGCCGGTGCCTGCCATATTGCTACCTCACTGAAGTGGCCCAGGAAATCTGCCCAGATTCTGAGATCTTCTCAGATGTCCCCTGTGACCCTGATAAAGTGGTGAGGCACTTTCACCCAAGCCACTGCCTTTGCTGTCTTGCTTACAAAATTACCACACCTTGGGAATTAACCTGCAGGGGAAGTTCAGATGCCCATAAAACATTTGCACCTTCTTTAAGGTGACCTTCCACACCTGCCTCGTCCCTGTTGGTTACAACAATTTTTACTTTTACTCAGGCAGCAGTGTGACTCTTACCATGGAGTCAATGTGGCGCTAAAAAGGTCAAGTACTGCGTGGGTGCCCTTGATATTGTTGGCGCTAGTGTGAACCTCAAATACCATGACCATCGCTTCAAAGACCTCCAGTGCCTCAGCACAGATACCCTTCCCCCCCACTGCCATGGTTACCATATTTCATGTCTGACCATGTTTTGAACATGGTAGTTGCCTTTCAATAATCATGTTCAAAAACTATGAAATAACCATAGTTAGAGTTTCACTATCAAACATGTGCATTGCAAGGTTAAAATCAATGAACATGGTTAAACATGGTAGGAACATGGTATTTAAAACATGGTTAAACATGATCTCCATCGAGGACACCTCCTCCATTGGACTACACCTTTAGAACTGTAAGCTGTCAGTGTTAGGACCATTCAAAAACTTTTGCTAACCAGGAGATAACCTTCATGACATGCAGTGTTGGTGCCTATATAATCGTGGGTGGCCGCATTGTTGTTTAGTTCTTTCTCCTGCAAAATTTATGTCGGACCTGCAGAAGAAACAGCTCTGCAATTTTTGTTGCTGTGTTACAAAATTCTTCAAGTTGCTGACTACATACTTTCCATTGTTGATCATCCAGTCTTCCTTATTCCTGATTTGCAGACCACATTTATGGGTCTTTTTTGTCCCAGCCTCCTCACTATCTGAACCAGATATTTCTTTCTGGGCCTCAGGAATGATGCTGGAACATTCTAAGTGCATTTTCCAGTAACAGTAACATGGCATCAAAGGCCCAGGATGTGAATCCAAGGCTAGTTTCTGGTACCAAGAATTCTGCGTGGCTAATCCACCATGGTGGACAGCTCAATCATCACCGGGTAATCGGCAGAACCTTCATGCTGTTGCCACTGCTGGAAGCCTTTAAGTCCTCATCATCATCTATTTTGGCATTATTGATTTCAGCCCCTCGACCGTTCAGAATACATCAAGGTTGGGGCTTGGCTCTGACATCACCATACTTACTACGGACATTGTCTGGCCATCATCTACATCCATACATACAGTCATGGAACAACCCTTAGTGGGTATTGTTGACTTGGATTAGGTGCAAATGGCATTTTCACACTGAGTCCATTGCTGAGTATCGTCAAGGTTTACACCATTGGTGGTACATGCAGTTTCGTTGACTGGGCTTAGCTTTCAGAGGAACTTTTGGCCATTGAAAAGATAATGGAAGACTTAGATGGAGAAAAAGATTTCTATATGACAGACCTGTTCTCCAGGCATGCCTTCTACAGTGGTGGGGACCCACATGGAATAGTCTTGGACCCCTGTATTTCTGAATCCTCTTAAGAACCTTTCAGTTACTCTAAAGAGGTCCTTGGTATGGTAGTAGATAGAGTTCCTGGAAGTTGGACCTCCACCTCCTTGATCCTACCTCCCATGTACCAAACAAGGCAGAAAGAGACATTTTTTTTAAATGTTGACTTCTGGGTTTTGTAGGTTTTCTCTCGACCCCTACACCCACATATCCCTGATGTAGCATGCGGCGTGTGGAGCGCACGCGCACGCTGCCATTCAGGATGCCCCTCCTTCCAGCCATGCTGTTGGCCATCTGTGCCAGCACTGAACCAACATTCGGTGATGGCGAGTCGGAACTATAAGCAGGCAACCCTGCCCCTTACCCAGGAAAGGAGAGCCAATGCTTGATCCAGCTCCCACCCCCACCCCCCATACTGGCACCCCTAGGTCGCTCCCAAACCCAGGTTGTCGGTGTAACATGAGGTGTGGTGTCCAGTACCTCAACCTCAGCACCACTGGGCCAGCTAGAAAGAGACATTCATATGTGGAAGAATACTCCTGCATGTTTTCTGGGCCCTGGAGGATCTTCACTTCTAGATCCCCAGGCCTCTTACCTTGTAGCTTCAGTATTGCACCTTTATGCTTCTCCTAACCACCTTGAGGTTCAGGAGCTGCTTGGAAAGCCTGTGCCATGCAATGGCCTCTTGATACAATTCAGGAGGACCTAGACCTTAGGGAGGCAGTATAGCGCAGTGGTTTAAGGCTCTGAGCTGCAAACCTGGAGACCTGAGTTTGAATCTCACAGCCCCCACTTGCATACTGTGTGACCCTGAGCAAGTCACTTAACTTCCCTGTGCTCCCAGGTTGCACCTGTAAACAAGCTTTCAGCTTAGTGTGTTTCACCTGGTAAAACAAAGGTAAAAAAAAAAAAAAAGACCCTGACCAAACTCTGGCCTGGGACCAGGAGGAGCCCAAGGACCATGGGGGATACTGTTTCACTCTTCTGGCCTCTGATACTGTCCATGATGGCAGCCTTTGTGACACAGGGTTTACTGTTCTGGGTTCACATGCTTGTACCATCCTATCAGAGGAGTTTCCTTTACCAGGACTCCCTTTTTTTCTTACTCCACTATTACTCTCAGGGGTGCAGATGGGGGCTGTATATCCTTCCACTTAAAGTGCGGTTTTAGGGGTTTAGCAGGTTGCCCACTCACCTCTGAGGCCAGAAGATCAGAAGGTTGTGGGTTCCACCCCCACACCAGGAACTTGCATTAAATCCCAATACTGACACTGTAGTGCAGCATGGGGGGGGGGGCTGCACTACTGAGGTGCTGTCTTTTGGATAACCGGTTAAACTGAGATCTTGCCTGCCTATTCTGGTGATTGTTAAGGATCCCATTGCATTTATTGAAAAGAGTAGGGGAATTTCCCCAGTGTCCTGGCCACATTTCCTCCATTCTTTGCAAATAAATAACACCAACAGCTTAATCTGGTTCAGTGTTAGTTGGTTTCCATTTGTATCCCACCATCCCCCAGGGACGAGGCTGAAAATAGGCAGAATTGTTTAGCCCTCCTTTTCTAGTCAACAAAATCTAACTAAATAAATGGAAGGAGTTTACTACGGATGAATAGGTCCTTGATATCATAGAGAATAGGTATGTGTTGGAAGTTTTATCCACTCCTCCAGCGGACCCTCCTCCCCACGCTTCTTTTTTCCCATGTACCTGCCATTTTGCAGAAGGAAGTGATCTCCTTCTGACAAAAGAGCTGCTGAACATGTTCCCAGTGTTGAGTGGAACAGTGAGTTCTATTCCAAGTATTTTCTGATTCTGAAATGGACAGGTGACCTGAGACCCATTTTAGATCTGTGTGATCTAAACAGATTTATAGATTATGAAACATTTTGAATTATGTCATTTCAGGCCTTCATCCCTATGTTGCAGCAAAGGGATTGGCGCTGTACCACCCGACATGCAGGTTGCCTCTTTCCATGTCAAAATCAGGAAAAGTTGCAGGAAACATGTCTGCTTTACTCTGGCAGGGGAACATTCCAATCCTGTACCCTCCATTTGGACGTCATCCACACCTGAACATTTACTAGGTATATCGGGTGCTTGTAGCCACCATAAGGAGATAGGCTTTTTGTCTTCCTTATTTAGATGATTGGCTGCTGGAAGCCAAGTTGAAGGAAATGGCTCAGTATGCACTGTCCCATGCTTTACATTTGTTTCAGGACTTGAGATCACAGTGAATAGTGAGACATCTGTCCTGACTCCTTGTCAAATTATCCGCTTCATGGACATTGTATTAGTCAAAACGACAGGTAGAGCTGTCCTGCCTCCTGACAGAGTGGACAATCTGATAGTACATGCCCAGATGGTCCATGAGAACTACTTTGTCCCAGCCCATTCCATGCTCCATCTCCTGAGTCTAATGGCTGCTACCATATCTACAAGACCTTTGGCCAGGCTACATATGCACATTCCACACTGGATGTCCATGTTCAGTGGGATCAGCAGAAAGACAAACCAGACAGTAATCTGTTGGTTACACCACCTCTCCACCAGGCTTTGCAGTGGTGGAGGAATAGATCAAACCTCTTGCAAAGAGTTCTGTTTTTCCCCCAAACTCTGGTACAGGTCCTGACCATAGCAGCCTCAGAATCCTGGGGCACATCGTTGCCATGGGGTCATGGGTTGGGCTGGGCCTGGTTTTGCATATTAATGTCTTAGAGATGAGGGCTGTCTTTCTTGGCCTCCAGGCCTTTGAGACTCAAATCAGCCCTGGTCCTCTGCTGGTAAAACTGATACTGTCAATGTCATGTGCTATATTAATAGGCAAGGCGCATGCTCTTACCCCTCTGCAGAGAAGCCATGAAAGTGTGAGACTGGCGATTATCTCATAGCCTTACTTTATCAGCCATATTTCTCCCCAGTGTTCCCCATGACCTCAGGACCATCCTAATCGGTCACTGTCCAGGGAGCATGAGTGGAAACTGCTGACATTTATTTATGTATTTGATAACGGGAAGTACAGTGGTCCCAGGGACCATTTAGAGGCACAACCCGGGCCATAGATGGCATATAATATAGAGGCAAGTCTTCATACAGAGAAAAAGCAGGACGCTACAGTAGTGTCAATGATACATGGTTACAATAGGTTCAAACCTGGAGAAGGGATCAAACTGATAGTACAGTAGCAATTACTTTACTGATGACATAGTACATTCAATACACATAGCATATTCAATATTTGTCACACCAGGCAGTAAGTACCTGGTTGAGCAGCAAGATAATAAAATAAGACTACATCAATTAACAGCTATGCTAGCAGTTACAGGCCAATGAGGCTAGAAGTGTATTCTTTAAGTGCTTTTTGAAGGTCCATGGTGAGTGACCTCTTCAAATGCTGGGGTCACCCAGAGATGTATCTCTTTGCATTCACACAGAATGCAATGCTTCCCTGGTTTTGTTCACTCACTTCTTGCCCAAGAGTTTGTATGCATGACACATTGTCCATATCCAGGGTGTAGGGGTGGGGGGAGAGTTCTATGCATTTCCTTCTATATCAATGATTCAGAACATTTAGCTCAAACTTCAGGTGGAACATGCCACACTAATACTGATGGTTCCTTTCTGGTTTCATCAGATTTGGTTCCCACTCCTGCTGCACTTGGCTGTTGAGCCTCCAGTTTGGCTCTCCCTTACTAAAAACGTGCTGACACAGACCAAGGGTTCTTTGGTGCATCTGAACCTCAGATCTCTGCACCTGCATGCATGGCTCCTAATGCTCTGTCCATACTATGGCAGTCTGGTATTTTTCAGGGTATGACCTGAAGGATACTCCTTTATCCTGTTATGTTACCAATTTCTGGATATCTTTTAGATTTCTTACTCTTATTAATGATTAAACAGTGGCTGCTTACAATCCACTGGTACTTTATCTTTGGGCTTGGAGGGATTCCACACCACTCAGGTGTTTCTAGGAATCCTCTTTACCTCCAATAGCTCCATATGAAGCATGGGTGTAGGCAGGCATACTCCATGTACTCCATGGTGTTCAATTTTATTTAAGGGGGGCAGCAAATAGGTTTTGAACTGTTTCCTTTGACCATGAAAACAAAACACAGAACCAGCAGAATCTTTATGTAATTTTATTCACATCAGTCAAAAGTAGAAGAATTGGTTACTGATACTGTCTTTGCATCCCAGGGCTTTACAGGCTCTGAGCTTGTATGTGGGTGTTTGAGGAGCGATGTATTGCATCTGTATTTACCCATAAATGAGGGAGGGGCAGCAACCAGTGCCATGAGTTACAAAAGTTGTATTTATTGTGCCAAATGGATCAAAAACACAGTCCTGGTGTACATATTTATTTTGTCTGGCTACACCCTAATGTGAAGTCCAAACTATCCATTGTTTACCCGACACAAAATACGCCAGGAGTTAATGAGTTAAAAAAAGCTTATTCATTTCTGCCTGCCTGGGGCATGGGCATACTTGGTCAATGCTGGATGCACATGGTCTTCTGCTACCTTGGTATCCTGTCATTCTTTTAGGCTTCTTTTTCATACTAGAAGGAGTCCCTTTTATTTTTTACACACTATAGTTTTTTCTGTTTTTGTACTCTACCTCAGTGCTGCTATTGCTGATGTTGTATTTAACTGGGCTATATGTCCTCTTGGCTGCTGTTTGCAACCCCTGGAATTTTCCCCTTTTTTTTCTTAATTTTTCCTGTTAGCGAGAGAGGGAGACTCTGTATTATCTCTGCACTGTTTATTTACCCTTGATACATATAGTACCGTATTGGTTTAATAAGGCACCTGGTATCATTTTCAGGTTGTTTTTTAGCCATGCTCTTGGTTCTCTGTAGTGGGCCATAGTGGTTTCTGACTTTAAGTTGTATCGGACCGTTAACATACCTCTGTAGTTTCCAGTCCATGCAAACAAGGTAATGCATTGCTCCGCGCACTTGCTGTACATAGTACACAAAGTTTCTGTTTAGGCCGTGCTGAGGACAACAGAAAGTTCTCTCAGATTTTTGTTTCATTCACCCTTAAAAAAAGGGGTGCCCCTGTCTCTAAACAGTGCCTGCCCAAATGGCTGGCTAACTGTATTGGGTTCTGCTAAGGGAGGTACGGTAAAGAACTTCCTGGTGCTGTGCATGGTCACCCTATATATGGTATGGCCACTTCTGTTGTTTGCTTTCCGAATGTTTATTTAGTTATTCAGACAACACCTTTGATCATAAGTGCTCATTTACAAAGGTTCCACATCTTAAGAAGGACAGAAACAGCACATGACAATAAACAATCCAGAAACATGTAAACAGCAGCTCCATAAGGAGCATAGTCAGAGGCAAGCAAAAGGAAGTCTTAGGTACAATAGTTAGAGCAATTTCAATTTTATTGATAGCAGAGGAGAATGTGTCACTCTCTGTTTATAGGTTATAGTCATCATCTTAGTTTTGTATGGAATTGTACTGTAACTCTATTTTCTCCAGTGATTTTCCCTTATGTTCTGTATCACACTTACAAATGTATTCCCTGAACATTGTTAATGCTTGTGTTAGCCCAGTCTGCAATGTGAAAGGTCTTGTGTTCTTCCTGTCAGCACTGTATAAGGTCCATTGGTTGTACTCTCCTGGGTCGTGCCTGAAAATAGGCAAATGTATGCCTAGTGCACCTTACCCGGTCAACAAAAAATAAATAACTACATATATACATACATACATACATACATACATACATACATACATAAATACAGTGCATGCTAGGAGTTTGCCTTGGTTGAAGCATGAGCATTTGAAGCTTGACGTAAGTTATTTTTTCAGCACAAACACACCTCAATACGGGGGCTTTGCCTTCCATACCCTCATGTGGGGGGCTTCACCCCCCCACACACACACCCATAACTAATATAACAAACCCCGAGGGGAGCAGACCTCAGAGTAAAACTATATCAGTTACAGGGGCAAAATTACTAAAGGTCCATAACCTGGAACAGAACCTGAGCCTCCCAGGGTAAGCTGGCCGAGCTGCCTGAATGCTTTTCTCATTTAGAGGAGATTTTTAATGAAATAGTTTTCCACCAACAGTTTAAGAATGCTGGCTCAAAATCAGAATGCATCATTCCAGTCATTCAGCAGTGCTAGAGGATGGAATGCTGACAACAGAATTCATGTACCATGGTGATCAGGCTGTACATGACAGTGTAACAGGGATTAATGTAAGGCTGTTGGAATCCTAACAGCCAATCAGATTGCAGCATTTCTGAGACCCTTTTTAGAATCTAGAATATTATCTCAACCAGACTTGTTGGCTTTGGTCTCACCATTTTGTTGCAAGGTGCAAGACCTTCTGTCCTGATTTCATATCAGCTTTGCCTTCTTCCCTTGGTACTCTGTACTGCTTGAAAAGCATTACAAAGATGTGGCCCAATAGAGAGATGTTAAACATAGAACAGTTGCTCACTGTAACCATAACAGTAAATCTTTGAGAGAATCTCTTCCATTGGGCTATGGCTCACCCACCCTCCTTCCCCCTCCCTCTTTTGTTTGTACCATTGGCCAGCACTTACACAAGGAAATGAGCAATTATGAAATGGTTCAAACATGATTTATTGACATAATTTTGCAAACCACAGAAACTGCAGCTGCCTCTTGTTTAAACATTTTATATAATTTAGAAGGATCGCCCTAGTGAGAATCTGACCATGGTACCATGTTTAACCATGACAAAAAATGCTTGACCATGTTCTGACCATGCTTTGACTGTGGTTGATGACCATTCCTAAAAAACATTGGCAGTCTAGCATGGTCAGAGTATGATCAAATCAAGATAATTTGTAATCATAATTGATCATGCTTGACCATTACCATTCTGCATCCATTGGTCTAACTAATTGAACACATTCATTTTAATATTTTACTAAATGTAGAATAAAGAACATTGCCTATACATTTCTGATTTATTTATCTCATCTTTATAATATATTATGATCTTTCTGAGTACGTTTTCTGAATGTGCTGGATGCACCATAGCCAATCATGGTTAGCTATGGCTCATCCATGTTTGACCATATTGTGTCATTGGTCCTAAGAGCATAGGATGGTAGCCACGTTTACATAATTTATTTTCATATCAAAATGCAGAATTTGACACTTTTAACTCATGTGAAAGAATCACAATCTAACATTTTTACCTTAGCATGAAACAGTTACTCTGGGAACTCATCCTATTGTGACAGGGTGAAATAGAACCCTGTCCCAGTTGTTATGGAAAGTGTTTAAATGCAGGGTTCTGTTCTTTCCTTTCCTGTCTCTTCTCTGTCTGGCTGTGCAACCATGTTTTCCTGTGAGACCTAGGATTTGATTACCCCAACAGTCTTGCAATTATTTGCCTCTTGCTATCTCTCAGTCTTCCCTTGCTGTTTGTCTTTTCCTCCCTTGCATATCTGCTGGTATAAAAATATATGCAAATCATTATGTGGAAATGTTACTGATATTGGGATCCCTTTGTTTAGAAAATATATAGTGTTACTGTTGAAATGTGTATAATTATAGTTTGAGATGATTGCAAAAAGCTATTGGAAACTCAAAAGGTTACCTGAGAGCAATTATGCGCCTTTTGCAAAAGCTGTGGAGAAGGGCCTCAGTTCTGGGATATTGTGTTCCTGCCAGCACCAGCCTGAAATATGCTAGAACATTTTAGAAAAAACAGGATGCTTGTTAAGAAGGGGGTTGCAAGGACTTACAAAAGACAGAGCTGCAATTGCTTGCAAGAAAGGACACACAGAGATTGAAGGAAAACTCAGATGGACTTGTTCTGTTTATTTTGCCTTTGTAAATAGTTATTCTGAACAATTTAATTTTTTATTTTATTGCTATTCATAATGAAACTCTTGTTGCAAATTTTATAACTGCTACTGTTTTCTTCCTGCTTCCTGACCTGTGCCATGACGACAGATGGTGTCAGCCAAAATGGGATTCTAGCGTTATATTCTAAGCCAGGAGTTTTGTGCATAGGTACTGGATCTAGTACCAGGAAGCATAGAAAGATATGAATTATGCAGCAGCAAGTTCAGGAGCGGTTACCAGGAATATGGCAGCCAAACTAGCAGAGACAGAAGTCCAAGCTGAGATTGTACAACTAGCACAAGTTATGGAAAAAGAACAGGCAGTGACAGAACCTGAAAGCATGATAGACTTTTTCAAATGGTGAGTTATACAACAAAACGAGATGGAGAAGCAGAGGGAAAAAGAGCTTCAACATTTAGAAGCACAGTGAAAAGAAGAAATGCAACACCAGGAGCAGCAGATGAGAGAAGAGATGCAGCGACAGAAGCAGCGATGGCTGGATGCCTTTTGAGAGAATTGCAATATATGTGGCTGGTCCTTTGGACAAAAGTAAAAAGGATAATAGATTTATCTTGGTATTATGTGACTCGCTACTTGATACCCAGAAGCAGTTCAATCGTATGTCACAGCTTCAAAAGTGGCAGCAGAGCTTGCAAAACTTTTCAGTAGAGTGGGCATACCTAATACTGATCAGGGTAGTAATTTTGGTGCTGCATTACTTAAGGAGCTGTACAGACTACTGGTATCACTGCCATAAGAACCTCCCCTATCACCCTCAGATGGATGGTCTTGTTGAGTGTTTAACCAAACCCTAAAACACATGTTAAAAGGTTTGTAAAGAGGAAGGAAATATTGAGACCAATACTTGCCTTACCTACTTTTGTTTACAGAGAAGTGCCACAGGCATCAACAGGGTTTTCACCATTTGAAATGTTGTATCGTAGGCAGCCAAGAGGGCCACTGGATGTGATAAAAGAAACATGTGAAGAGAACTCCACTCAGAAACTATCTATAACGTTTATATGTGTGCCCTAAGAAAGAAGCTGGCAAAATATGTTGAAATTGGATAAACTCTGAGCTTGTAGCATGGCTAAAACAAAGGGACCACCTCTGGCACTGTGCTCGAGCCACATCAGCGCAAGGGGACATTCAAAAATACAAATCTGCAAGAAATGGCTGTACCCGAGCTATACAGAAGGCTAAAAGCAAATATTTCAGGGATGCACTCTCCATCTCCTGAGGTGATAGGAAAACATTTTGGAATAACTTGAAGGACCTCACAGGCAAGGATACAAAGGCACCACCCACCATGCTCAATATTGATGGAACATCTGCTAGACCCTAGGTACCATCTCCAATACATTCAACAATGTGTTACGCCAACCTTGGCAGTGTTCTTCCACCTGATTTTCAATGCCCCCACCAATTCCCCTCTGACACTGCATCCCAAGTACACACAGCTCCATGATTCTTTTCAAAGAGATCCCAATGCACTTAGCCAGAACCTATATATGCAAGGCCATCTGCAAAACTGGCTACAGTGGTGACTCACTCAACCTGAAGTTGCTTGTACTAGTCCTAGATGAAATCCTTGAACCCCTGACAAAGATCTTCAACCTTTCTCTAAGATTGGGTCAATTCTCATAACTCTGGAAAACAGGTGACTATCACACCTGTACACAAAAATGGAGATGAGTCACTGCACACCAACTACAGGCCCATCTCCATCCTCCTCCTCTTATCTAAAGCTCTGGAACGAATAGTCTCAGACCAGCTTGTCAAGTTCCTGGACAAATATGAAATCCAGTGCCCAGAAAGAGCATGGCTTCCAAAAGGGCATAGTACCACCACGGCACTGTATTTACCGGATTCATCCATGACACCTTCACCACAAGAATCTATGGGGGGCAGTATTCATTGACCTGACAAAGGCCTTTGATACTGTTAACCACCCATTCCTACAGGCAATTGACCACCTTGGGCTCTAGGTTCAATGCCCTGGTTTGCCTAGCTACCTCGGGAAGGGTCCAACATGTTAGGATTGCTGGCGTCACCTCTCATGAAAAACCAGTCCTTTCAGGTGTCCTGCAGGGGTCCTATACTGGGGCTATTATCTTTCTCTCTTCCTGAACAGTCTCTAGCATCTGCCAACAGACAATATTACTCAATGTGGACAATGAAAATTGTTTTATTAGCAACCAAGACCTAAACAACTTGAGAGTCAGTTGCAGTGTGATTTCAGTGTATGTTGAAGAGTGGTTTAGCTCATATAAACTCATCCTGAACTACAGCAAAACCTAAGGTCATGACATTCTGCAACGCATGGAGCAAGTATAAACCTTGTCCCTTTCCATCAAGAACCACATGGGGACTTCTACTTGAAGATGTTCTCGAGTTTAAATATCTGGCATCACATTGGACAGTTCCCTTTCTTTTGACGTTACATTGGTAATGTGGCTAAGGCCGCCAACATACGGATCGGCCTGCTCCACAAGCACAAACACTGCATGACCACTGATGCCCTTAGACTGGCCATCATAGCTCCATCACCTCCATCATCGATCATGGTCTAGTCATTCTATGGCTCTGCTTCCCACTGCCCTCCAGAGGATATCGTGACACTCAACAAGGCCTGTATGTTCTGAGTGGTGCCACCCCACCCACACACACACACCTGTGACCTGTACGCCAGGCCGGATGGCTGCCCACCCTTAGTAGAATGCAATACCAGACCTGCTTGTTAACCAAAAAGTTCTCCTCAGAGTCTCATGCCATCAGGAGTGGCAAAGCTCCACTGCCAACAGCAGTACACAGCTTACATGCAGTGCTCTGTATCAAACCTTCCAGGTCCCCTGACACCGGACCACGATGGATCAGAAGTTGTTCTCACAGGGTCCTCAGAGGTACAATACCCTAACAAAGAAACACTTATAACTGTGATGCTTGGTCCCTATAAAAGCAACTCCGACTATTCCTCACTTGACCACTCAGTGTGACTGGCTCTCCCAGAACTGCCTCCTCATTTTACCCTAGTTGAAGGTGACCTGTAATCTCCTTAAAGCTCCACTTTTTGGCACCTAGTTTCCCACTGCCACCCCTTATCCCCCCACACCACACTGCCTCACTCACCCTCCTCTCTAATGGCACTTCAGATATGGGGTGCTCCAGCCCATCCACCTCGTGACTTTTGACACTCACCTCCACCTGCAACAATGGCCCTTTAGCCACTTCCTTTTTTCCTGTCTCCTCCTACCTATACTAGCTATATATGTTCACCCTGAAACTTGTCTGAAGTTGGCTTATGTTGTCTCTCTCCATTTTGGCTGTATAATAAATGCTTAGACATCTTTGTGTTTTTAAGACTGTAACCATTGTTGACCTTGTATGTATGTTACCCTACATCTCTTGACATGGAACTTTTGTAAATGAGCAGTTCCTGCTCAAAGGTATTTATAATCCTAGGAGTTTAAAAAAATAAAGAAAAAATTGCTCATAGTAATCAGTGAAGAGGCCCCAAAACAGCAGAAGGTATTATGACCATTGGGTAAAAGAAAAGTTCTAGGACATGGATTGATGTTCATCCACACTATCTGGCAGGTTCCTTGCCTATTTAAATCTTGCCGAAGGTCTTCTGTTGGCTCCTCCACCCACCTGGGTGGTAAACCTCTTGCCCACCCCATGACGCCAGATCTTCCTTAGCTCGGAAGCCGAGTTCTTCCTTAGTGCTCTGCTTCTACTGGTTCCTGAGTCTTCGGTTCGTCCGAATTTAGTTTTTGAAGTTTTCTCAACTTCAGTCTTTTTCCTCGTGGCCGGTAATGGACACCATTTTCCGTGTTCTCGAGGTGCCCTGCGGGCGAATTTCTCCAGGACTGATCCGCTCGTGGCGATACTGTCTCGACTTGGACCATGACCGCAAGTCTGCGTAGTTTCTGCTGTGCTCTTTTGACCAACATCCTGGAGGATCGTATGGGTCTATTGAGGCTTGAGTGCCCCTGTGTTTTTTTCCCACCAGTAAAATCCATAGAGGCTCGTCAGGTGGTGTCCTGCGATGGCTGACTCCGGCTGAGCAGCTCGAACACTTATCGCCCTGAGGAGGCGACGGTCAAGGCTGCCTCCTCCTGTCGCTGCATTTATCCCGCCTCTGAGTTCCTCTCACTGCTTCATTCAAGGAGTTGCCAATCCTCTCCACGAAGGGAGAGGGGCATCGACCTGCCTCTGGGCCCAGGTCGAGGAGTCGAGGGTAAGTCCCATCATCAGTGTTGGAGTGGGAGAGGTCTCCTCCCCAGACTGCCGACCGCCGACTTTGGTCGAGGTTGAGGCTCAGGCCGCTGGCTTCACGGTGTTCCCATCAGTCCAGCCGCTGAGACTCCTGGCCGATGCAGTCGTAGTTTTCTCTCGACCTCACCTGGGTGGTCGACTGGAAGAGCTGGCTAACCTTCGCCGTTTTTCGGTGGAGCCGAGGTTCTGCCTGCGCCTGGGGTGGCAGTCCTCAGTCAAAGTGTCGAGCCGGGAAGGCTGGGTGTCCGCTCTCCTCAGACTCACCCCTCGGTTCACCGAGGATCTTAGTCTCGGTCTTCTCGGTCAAGCTTAACCGCCGACTTGGTCTCGGCCAGGGTTCGAAAGTTAAGTGGCAACACCTGCCTCCCTCATTCCTCCTCAGATGAGGGAGGTCACGAGATGGCGCCGACGCCACGAGGAGTTTATGGCAGCAGTTGTTGTTGTCCGGGAATCAATCGACCCGATTCATTCCCCATCTATTGAGCGGCTGTTGCCTGAACAGCTGACACAACCGCCACTGCAGTCGAGGTGCCCACTCGGGCCAGTTGTTTGACCAAATCTTGCTGCCCCACCTATTGTGGTGGGACCTGGGTCGGCAAGGCCTGTTCCGCAGGTTGTCGGTCACCCTACTCCCCCATCCTCGGTGGGTGAAGAGAGGCTCAGGCCTGAGGCAGCTGTTTGCAGACCCTTCGGAGTCCGATGATGACTCCTCCGTGTTCCCCAGGTGGGTGGGCCTGGAGTCCTCCCTGGACCAGTCTTTGGACGGCTGCCCATGGTCCTTCCTGGTCTGCTTAGGCTCATCTCAGAGTTCACTGGGATGCAGCTCACGCCCGTGTCCAAACGGCGTATTTTCCCTGATGGAGATCCTGAGACCGAGGGATTCACCCTCGGAGGCCTTCCCTGTGGCTAAGGCCATTGTCGGCCCAGCCTTGGAGCTTTGGTGGCGGCCTACTTCCTGTCCTACGCCCGGCCAGGATGGCCAGGAAGTATGCAGTCCCTATGGTTCTTTGCCCGGTTTCTCTCTGGCGTTCCTCTGCTGAGGGTTAGTTACCAATAACGTCTTCCAGCATTCCGTAAATGCTCAGGATGTGGATAAGCCTCCGACAAAGAGTCCAAAAGGATGGACTATGTCGGCGTATGTGTTTATGCCACGTCCTCCTCTAGGCCTCTGACAGGCCAGCTCGGCCGCTGATGGCACACTTCTCTCACGCCCTCTTGGGTTCCCTGGATGGTGATACCTCATCTCCGGGCGACCTGCGGACCATGGTCAGGCAGGTGCAGGACCAGGAGTAGGGATGGTGGTGACAGCAGCTTCAGACTGCTCTGGACATAGGTGATTCCTGTGCCAGGTCAGTAGCGGCCATGGTGGCCATGCACCTAGGGGCATGGCTGAGGATATCCACCTTCTCGGCAGATACCCAGCACAAGTTGGCGGACATCCCCTTCTTGGGACTGACCTCTTCGGCCCTGGAGTGGAGGGACACCTCCAGGGGACCGAGAAGTCCAATGCCACTCTGGACTCAGTCACCCCGCCCAGAGGGACAAGGGCCGCCGGCAACCTCTGCGTAAGCCCCTTCGCCTTCAGCCCCTGCGGCATGACTGGCCCATCAGCATCAGCAAGAGGGCCAGCAGGCTTGCACTTGGCACCCCGAACCCAAGCCAGCAGCTTCCTCTAAAGGGAAGCAAGGAGGTAAAGGCCCAGGAGCTCCCTCGGCCAGTCCCTCCTGCAAGCCTGCTCAGTGACGGGCTGAGGGGCATCGCCCCTGGCCTCAGTCACCCCTACCCCGGCCCCCCTGGTGGGACGGCTCCATCACTTCCTTCCACCTGGTCTGCTATCACCATGGACCGCTGAGTGTTGGAGGTGATAGAAAGGGCCTGCCTCTGGAGTTTGGGCAGATCCCACCCTTCCATGCCATCGCCTCTCAGGGGCCACGGGGTCCGCAGCCTCTGTTGGCCTGCCAAACCAATATTGCCCTGCTCCTCGAAAAGAGGTGATCAGGAAGGTGGCAGATCCTCCTCCAGACCCGGGTTTGTGTCCAGGTACTTCCTGGTCCCAAGCAGATGGGGGCTGGTGCCCATTCTCGGCCTGCCGACCTGATCAAGTTTCTAAGGTCTTGGACCTTCTGGATGGTCACTCTGACTCAGATACCCCATCCTTGGAATGAGGCATGTGGCTCTATTCCCTGGACCTCCAGGACGCACTCCTCACGTTCTGATCTGTCCGTTTCTTCAGAGACTTCTCCACTTCAGAGTGGAGGGATCTGTTTATGAGTTCCGAGCCATACCCTTCGGCCTCTTCCCAGTTCCCAGGGTCTTCTCCAATGCATAGCAGTGGTGACAGCATTCCTGCGGCACCGAAGGGTCTGGGTGTACCCCTACCCGGATGGCTGGCTGATTGCAGCCCCCTCCAGAGCGGAGGTGGAGTGGTCCAGAGTTCTGACCCTCTAGGTTGCTCTCAGATGGGCCTCCTCTTCCAGCGGAGCCAAGTCCAGAACTCGTTGCCAAAGCAGGTAATTCTTTTCATCGGGTAGAGCTTCGACTCTTCGAGCAGAGCTCGGCTCCCGCGGACAGGGCCGAGGTTCTTCCTCCTTTCCCAATCACATCTGATTGGGCGCTTGCGCCCTGCGGGGATGTTCTGTGCCTCCTGGGCCTCATGGTGGCCTGCACCAGTGTGGTCCGTTGGGCCCACTGGTACTTGCATCCCCTTCAATGGGGACTGGCTGGCCAGTGGTCACATCGCTGCAATCCATTGGACCAGCCCATGACAGTGACCCAGGAGAGGTGGAACGCTCTCCAGTGGTGGACCGTTCCAGCACATCTGCAGGAGGGCATCCCATTCATCCGCCCTGAGCCGACGGTCTCTCTCTATCGACCGATGCATCTCTAATGGGTTGGGGTGCCCATCTGGGGGACCACAGAACGTACGGCCTCTGGTCTCCTCGGGTGTCCCAATGCCACATCATCCTGCTGGAGCTTCTGTGGTCTGCCCAGCCTCTCACCGCCCGGCCCGTTTTACGGGGTCAAGTGGTTCAGGTCCATACCACCACCATGTACTATCTAAACCGCCAGGCGGGACATGCTCCATGCCTCTGTGCAGGAAGCTTCCTCTCATTTGGCCACTCATGCGCAGCCTGGAGGCAGATCTCCTTGCCATTCACGTGGCAGGAGCCTCCTACACCCTGGCCAATGCCCTAGCCGGATAGGGGCCGTTCTCACGAGTGGTCTCTCCTGCTGGAGGTAGTACAAGATCTGTTCTCCCACTGGGGCACACCTCAGGTGGACCTGTTTGCCTCCAGGAGAATGCGGCTGAGACTGTTCCATGCCCGCCCCCTCAGCAGGGCTTGCTGCAGGGGATGCCTTCTCGAGGCCGTGGATCCCGACCTCTTCTACGCCTTCCCCATTTCCCTTGATCCACAAGGTGCTTCTCAAGGCGAGGAGGGCAAGACGCAGGTGATTCTGGTAGCCCCAGACTGGTTCCGCAGCTCTGGTATCCAGCTCTCCTCAGTCTCAGTTCCAGGCTCCTGAGGTGGCTTCCAGCCTGCCTGGACCTGATCTCGGTTATCAGGGGAAGGTATTCCATTCGGACCTTCAATCCCTGCACCTGACAGCCTGGTTCCTGTGTGGCTAGTTGCCAGGCCTTGGGTCTTCCGGCGAGGTCCTCAACTTTGTTGAGGCATCCCGTCAGGAGTCGACCGGAAAATGCTACGCCTTCAAATGGAAGAGTTCTCCATTTGGTGTTAGGGTAGGGCCTGGTCCCTTCTCCTGTTCCTCAGTGAGCATTCCGGACTACCTGTGGTCCTTTCTTTTTCTTCAGCAAGGGCTTCGGTCGATGACCCTTAAGGTGCTCCTGGCAGCCACCTCTGCCCTCTGGCGCGGCTGGTAGGCAGTCGGTGCCACAGGAAGGTGGTCGGGCGCTTCTCAAGGCCTTGATCACACTTCCCCTCCAGTGCGAGAATCTCCACCTCCATGGGATCTACCACTGGTATTGGCTTAGCTCATGGACAAGCCATTCGAACCAATGCACAGGTGCGATTCTCCCACCTGTTGTGGAAGAACACCTTCTTGGTGGCTACCACATCTACCAGTAGGATGGGAGAGCTCCAGGCGCTCCCTTTGAGGCTCCCTATCTGGTCTTCCACAGGAACAAGGTTGTCCTGCGCCCCACCCGAATTTCCTTCCGAAGGTGGTGTCGGAGCTTCGCCTTAACTGGTGTTGTCTCTGCCAGTGTTCTACCCCACTCACACTCGGAGGCAAACATAGGCTCCATTTGGACCCTAGTTGAGCGCCACCTTCTCAGGGAGCGAGGGCTGAAGTTCAGGGAGAGGTTTGCCAGCTGTTTGTCATCTACACTGAAGCCACACCTGGCAGACCTGCAGCCAAGTGGACAATGAGTGGGTGGGTCACCTCCTGCATAGATCTCCGCTATAGGGTGGGCGGGCATGGAGCCTCCCAGAGGGATAAGAGCTCATTTTACCGCCATGTACACGCTGCATTGGTGGCTGCTTCCGGAATGTCCCTATCAGGATATCTGCAGGGCTCCTACCTGGAAGTCCAGCACATACCGTGTCGCCTACCACATTGACCTTGGGTCACGCCTGGATGCTGATTTGGGGCCTCAGTTCTCCAGTCTTTATTCCCTAAGTAGGGGTGTGTGCCTCCCTCCTCCTGGAGAACTGCTAGGAGTCTGCCAGATAGTGTGGATGAACAACATATCCATGTCCCTAGAAATACAGGTTACTTACCTGTAACAGGAGTTCTAGGAATGGTATATGTTGTTCATCCACATGACCCACCCGACCCTCCCGGCTTGATGCACAACCTGGCTTCCAGCGGCTAGATCTGGCATCATGGGCGGAGCCGAGTTTTACCACCCGGTGGGTGGGAGGAGCCAGCTGAAGACCTTCCGCAAGATTTAAAGCGACAAGGAACCTGCCAGATAGTGTGGATGAACAACATATACCATTCCTAGAACTCCTGTTACAGGTGAGTAACTTATATTTTTTGAGCCAGGTGAAAAGGTTTTGCTACTGTTACCCACAACAGAAAATAAACTGTTAATGAAGTGGCAAGGACCTTGTAGAGTGCTTAGACATACTGGCACCATTAACTACGAGACTGGGACCCCTAACAGGAAAAATCCTACTAAGATATACCATGCTAACCTCCTCAAGAAATGGATTGAAAATGCCAAAGCTACTTTGCTAGTTTTACCAGAAACTGATAAAGAAGCTAGTGTTGTAGCTTATGATAGACTGGAGCAAACAGTAAATGCTGATGCTGTAAAGGTGAATGTTTCTTAACTTCAGAACAATCTGCAGACTTACATAATGTACTAAAGACATTTAACAGTACTTTCACCACAGTACCAGGCCGAGCAAAAGGGATTGAGCATGTTATAGGGACAAGGAATGCTTGTTCTATTAGGCAAAAGATGTACAGGTTACCAGAGCAGTTAAGAGCTGACGTGATTAAGGAAATACAAAAAAATGAAAGAACTGGGTATCATAGAGGAGTCGAGGAGTGCTTGGTTATCTCAATTGGTAATTTTAAACAAAAAAGAAGGGGGTGTTAGAATCTGACTTGATTTTAGGAAACTTAATCAAGTGTCAGAATTTGACAGTTATCCTATGCCCAGAATAGATGATTTGGTGGACAGACTGGGAAGTGCAAAGTATCAGTACCCTCTGTCTCACCAGGGGTTACTAGCAAATCCCTTTGGCTAAGAATCCAGAGACAAACTGCATTTGCCACTCCTGTTGGATTCTATCAGTTCACCACCATGCCATTTGATTTCCATGGTGCACCAGCTACATTCAGTGGTACATGGATGTAATTTTATCCTCACACTGGTTACTGTGCTGCATACCTGGATGATGTCATGGTGTACAGTTCAGATTGGAAAAGCCACCTGAAACACCCTCTGAGCAGTCATCCAAGCTATCAAAATGCAGGTCTGACTATTACTCCTACCAAATGTGCATTGGGCAGGTAGGAAACCAGATATTTTGGCTATGTGTTGGGAAATGGAGAAGTTAAGCAGAAATTTCTAAAATAGAAGGTGCAGCTAACAGCCCTGTCCCTAAAACAAAGAAATAGTCAGGACATTTTAGGGCTGGCTAATTATTACAGGAGATTTGTTTCCAGCTTTGCTGAGTTAGCTACTCCCTCACTGAACTCATGAAGAAACAGTTCCCAAATAATGTGAAATGGACCCCAGAGTGTGATGAAACTTTTCAAGCCATTAGGCTGCATTCTGTTCAGCCCCTGCTTTAAAGAAGCCCAGCCTTTGAGAAACCATTTTGTTACATACAAATGCATCAGAGGTGGCCTAGGTGCAGTCTTGAGTTAAAATATAGATGGGACAGAACATCCTATTCTGTACACAAGTAGGAAGTTGCATGACACAGAGAAAAGGTACTCCATCATTGAAAAGATGTTTAGCAGCAAAGTGGGCCATAGAGTCCCTTACGTTTTGTTAGCCAGAACTGCCTTTGTACTTATAACAGGTCACAATCCTCTCTGTTGGCTTAACCAAATGAAATATAAAAATTCCAGAATCACAAGGTGGTACCTGGCACTACAGCCATTTAAATTCAAGGTGATACACAAATCTGGTAAAGAGAATGGCAATGCAGATTTTCTGTCAAGATATGGGGAAATTGAGGGTTCTGAAGGCTAAAAAACAAATGCATGAGTTTAAACTTCACTGTTTGAAAGCTAATGTTAGAGAATAGAAAGTTTTGGAAACCTGTTTGATAAAACAGGTTCCCTCTTAAGGAGGGGGGTGTATGTGACAGTGTGGAATAGGACCCTGTCCCAGTTGTTATGGAAAGTGTTTACATGCAAGGTTCTATTCTTTCCTTTCCTGTCTCTTCTCTGTCTGGTTGCGCAACCAAGTTTTCCTGTGAGACCTAGGATTTGACCACCCTGACAGTCTCGCAATTTGCCTCATGCTATCTCTCAGTCTTCCCTTGCTGTTTGTCTTTTCCTCCCTTGTATATTTGCTGGTATAAAATATACCCCTTGTTTAGAAAATATATAGTGTTACTGTTGAAATGTATATAATTATAGGTTGAGATGATTGTAAAAGCTATTGGAAACTCAAGAGGTTACCTGAGAGCAATTTTAAGCCTTTGCAAAGGCTGTGGAAAATGGACCTCAGTTCTGGGACATTGTGTTCCTGCCAGCACTTGCCTGAAATATACTAGAACATTTTAGAAAAAACAGAATGCTTGTTAAGAAGGGGGGTTGCAAGGACTACAAAGACAGAGCTGCAATTGCTTGCAAGAAAGGACACACAGAGATTGAAGGAAAACGATATGGACTTTTTCTGTTTATTTTGCCTTTGTAAATAGTTATACTGAACAATTTTATTTTTAATTTTATTGTTATTCATAATAAAACTCTTGTTGCAAATTTACAACAGCTCCTGATTTTCCTATGCTTCCGATCTCTCAGCGACACCCATCTTAAAAGAGTTTAGTCCTGTGGTGGTGTAAATAGCGATTAGGCCATTCTATCAGTTTTGAATGAGGAGAAACTCCATTAGAAAGAGGAACAACAGCAACAAAGGGTAAGCAATAAAAGCTATTTCAAAGGCATGTGTGGACACTATGTATTCATTATAGAAGTTAAGGTTATTGAACAAAATCAAATAACCTGAGCTGTGTAGAAATATGTTGTATTATGTATTATCATTGATGATTGTTGACCATGGATGATCATTATTTCTAAGATATTCTATGACATCAATAACTCCATTCCATGCTAGTCATCTGAATGGCCTGGAATGGTGTCATTCATGTCACAGAATGTTCATTTCAGGCAGTATGAAAAGAGAGCAGCAACTGCTGAGGAGAGAGGATTCAGGGTAGTTATAAAGGCAACAAAATTAGATTATTAATTTAACAAAAATGTAAAAACATATTAGAATACTGTGTAGCCAAAGAACAACTGAAAGGCATCTATACATGTAAAAACTGTTTCCTATCATCTTTAAGACATTACCATGTCCAGACCATGTTTACCAGTTTATCCATATCTGACCATGTTTTGGCAGAGGTAAAATACACCACATAACTTTAACACATGATCAAACATGGTCAAAAACAATGCCAAAACATGTTTAAAATGATTTTGAAATATGTTTGACCATGTTTAAAACATGCTGCATTTCAAGATGCTTCTGGGTTGATGAACAGGAAATTGTCCAAATAATGTAGGCTACAATCAGTCCCTGCTCTGCTGCCAACTACTGAGTTCAAGGCTGGTAAATTTTTTAAAGATAGCACAAGAAATAGAGCAGCTCAATGGCCTGTAGCTAGGAACGAAAATCTCAGTTCTTACCTGTGTATCTAGTAGACAAAAACTCAACCAGTTTCACCAGTATAAGGTGAAAGGCCGACTCAGTATCTGCTTTCACAATCAAAGACCCTGGGTAGCAGTCCAGCACCAATTCCACCACATTGCCAAAGATACAGTATGTATGATGTAGTCATCATGTTAGAGATTCGATGTTATCACTGATTACATTCTAAAGAAGAGGTGATGTATGGGTTGGAACTCCATGAGGATCTCTTTAGGTACTAGTCCCAGGGACCTACTATCTTTACTGATTCTACCTCCTTCCAATGTTTTTGCTTAGGACTGCTGACCTGACCATTGCTGACTTTAGGTTGTCTGCATCCTCACCACCAGGGGCCTACACTGCAGATCCTGAAACAATGTGTAAACCATACCTTAGTTAAAAAATTAATGTTTTTCAGGGTAGTCCAGCAAAGGGGTGACGGCCTGCATTCTAATTAATACTTGGGCTATTCTCCCATTGCCCGTGCTGGATTAGGCTTTGGGGACTCACTTTGAGAATTTTGCTGGGGTCCTCTGCACTTCAAAACCAGGTGCTTACCTCCACAAATGGAACAAGCATGTCTGTCCTTCTATTTGCTAAGGAACTGATAGGACCATTTCTTAAATTTCCAACACATACCCTCTCTGCTAGTTCCCCTTTCCCCTTCTGTACTCTGGGTGGTAGATCCCAAGACTGAGAGACCACTGCCAAAAGAAAGGGTTTTCAATGTAGCAGGAGAATGAAAGATGACAGTCCAACCCAAGCCATAGTATTTGAAGGAAGTAACTTCTTCCAATGCAGATCTAGGGTCAATGTGAAGAGACAGGATATGAGGCACATTATGATTCAAACGAGAGGAGATACTGAGGTAATAAGTGCTTTCATGGTAATAACCTTTTCAGTCAATTGAGACTGAGAAACGGGATCAATTCTGTTTTACCATCTAGAGGAAAATGTGGAACATCTTTTCTATGTGGGATAGAGGATCTCTGAGAGGTAAAATGAGGGATGTCCCAGTGAATGTGTGACAGTTGAGAACAGAGGGGGTTTTGACAGGTAGCAGAGGGAGTTTTGATGAGCAAAGCAAGGGATGTACCTCCTAAAGAGGGATAACTGAAAGATATGGACAGACAAGACAGGAGAAAATACCCAACAATATGCCCTAAGGTTATGACAAACTCTCTAACATAATGTATTTAGTTGATAAATGAATTATAGCATGCAAAAATCGTTGTCATAATCTCCAAAATAGCCTCTAAAATGCACCCCAGAACATATAAAACCCTTTAGCTCGGTCCCTAGACCCCCAGTTTACTTCGGTCAAAGATGACCTCCAGTTATTCTCCTTGTGACTTGCTCAAGGTAGCACAGTGAGTAAGTGGTGGTTGTGAGATTCAAGGTTGCATGGGTTTCCAGGTTAACAGTTCTGTACTCCAAATGCTAGGCCAAACTGCCTCTTCTTAAAAATAACTTTAAAACCTATCCCCTCCTTCTGAAAGTGATTGCTGCCACATTTTAAAATCTTGCACAAAATGAAGCAACAAAAACAGCACACTGTTTGTGGCAAAGATACAAATAGCACTCATTAATATGTGTATTTATGGGGCCGACCAGCTGGCACAAGCAGTATTGCTACCACTTGTGCTGGTGATGACCTGGGTTTGGGAACAAGCCCAGAGTGTTGGAGGCTCATCCGGGGGGAATGAGCATCTGATGGACTGCTCTCCTCCTTTGGGGTGGGTGGGTTGAGGTGGTCAGCAACAGTCCAGCTCCTGGTGGTGGCTACAAGTCATTATGCCTCACACCTCATGCGCATGCAGGTATGGGATTCAGCGTGCATTGGCACATCATGCACAGGAGTATGCGCAATGTGCCTTGGATGCTATTGTACATCATAGTTTCAGGGGGTCACCAACAAAAAAAATACCCTCAGTTCGCGCAGCATGATGCTCTGGGGCACTACTCCAACACTGATGCTGAAAAGATGCTGGCATAAGTCTTGGGCAGGGCCTAAGGTTGATTTTGATTCCTCCTCCTGGGGAGCTCCGCCATAAGGGGCAATTCACAGGCCCCAACGCGGGCAGCCAGGGGATTGCCAGGGTGAGTGTGGGGATCCTGGGAACTTACATGGGGTATATTCTTGCCTGGCCTGAGATCCTAAAAAACAGAGTTGAAAAAAATATTGTATTTGTGTTGGACCAAATAAAGTAATATTTGACTACATGGCTGAGGCTAGTGAGATGAGCTGGTTACTACAAGTGATAATAAATGCATAGTTTACCAGCAACTCTGAAATCGTTGATCTTGTGCAATCATTAAAAGCAACAGTAAAATGTAAAAAAACAAATTTAACAGACACAAACATACACAGAAATACAGCTAACGTAACAGAGACACAAATATAAATACTTACAATCAGCCTCATGCACAGCCTTACTTAATATACTGTAAGCTGTATCTACATGAAACAAAGTGTCACTATCAGTGGAACAATCAGCATTGATGCTTGTTTTTATTATTCTGTTTATCTCTTTCCTCCCAGGTGCTCTGATCAAGACCCTAGTAGATCACATACTAGTCCAACAACAACCTTCCTTTGCCAGCAGCATAGCTTATACCATGGGAGGTGCCTTCAGGGGTCTACTCACCCAAAAACAGCATCCATGGCCTCTCTCATAGCCAATGGGGGGTGGGTGTGGGACCAAGATTGCCCAGCTCCTTCATCCTTCCTGGGAGGTTAATTTCCATGTTTTTGCTCCAGTTCCACAAGGATTCCAGCAGCAGGAGCTCCAGAGTGTCTGAACACTGCTGTGTGCTCACACAGAGCAAGATGGTGCCCTCCCATCTTTTAGAAGCCACCCAGCAGCATGACAGCCTGTGGTCACCTAGATGGCAGTAGTGCAGTGGGGGTTTCAGGACCCCCCCAGAGAAAAATGTCCTTTGGAACAGTTACTCCTCTTCCACCCAGACTGCCAACATCCTGGGATGGTGCCCTCACTTCTACTAGAAGCCACCCAGCTGCATGACAGCCTGTGATCACCTATATAGCAATAATGCAGTGGGGGGTTGACAACTCCCTCCCAAAGAAGAATGTCCTCTGGGCCAGTTACTCCTCTTCCTGCTGGACTGCCAAGATCCTGGGGTCAGGATGTGAACCTGAGTCACTGGTGTCAGCTCCTGTGCTGACGGACCAGCCTGCACCAAAAATGTGTGGTACATTTGATGTGTCCTGATCTCTGCTTTACATAACTATGGTCATGCTGCCCTATGGCCCAGCAGAAGAGCATCATGTGTCTGTGCCAGTGAGCCAGGTTCAGGAGCAGCTTTAAGGGACTGGTGCAGCCAGAGCTGCGGAGCAAACCCAGGGAGGTTGGAGTATGAATAGATAGGCCATTGACAGAGTACAGGCCTGTGGCACATTCATAAGGTAGAAAAAATGGGCAGACTGGATGGGCCTTGCGGTCCTTATGTGCTGTCAGCTTCTATGCTTCTATGTTTCAATTGGGAACCATGGGTGCAGCGACCCCTTATGGCAAGCAAGGTAGCCTGCTCCCTTGTGAGGGGTTGTGCATATTAGGATGTAGGAGGGACAAAAAGCAAAAGTGGAACATCCACATCTCCAGGATGACAGCTGGAGGTATCCTCAAGTCCTGCACCATGTGGATTTCCACCAGTGGGAGTGGTAATGATTGTGGAAGACATGGTTGGAGTTCCAACAGGGGAGGCCTGAGGTCTAGGTTTATGACCATGTTGGACATAATGCCTATAAAGAAAAACAGTGGTCATTTTAGGTTTGATAATACACACTGATTCTGTCTGATATCTGGCTTTGCTGTTGTGTATTGTTTTTTGCTTGTTTTACAGTGTTACCTGTTTTTGTAAAACTGTATTTAGTAAACTAGCTATATGGTATGTATTGTATCTGTGTTGACTACATTCTGCTAGGACTTGTTTATGTATATGAAATGTTTATTTATTTTTTATTTATTTATTTTTGAAAGTTGGATATACAATCTTTGAGTCAGGGACTCATTTACAAAGGCATCTCGTTGCAGGGAGGGTAGACATGGTTACAGTGTGAGATACAAAAGTGGTAACATACAGGTGCAATACAGATAACAAAAGAACATAATATAACAGTGGTTTCTGGAATAAAGTTACATGCAGTAAATAGCAATTGTATAAAATATAACAATAGTAGAAGTCACAACCCAGGTCATACGGAAATACCTATGTGGAAGGGTGGCGGGAACAGGGTGAGGATAAGAAAAAAAAATCACTTGTTCACTTGTAACTGTAACACTGACATCAAACCTTTGCAAATGATATCTTGTTGTGCTTAGAGGTAATCTCCAAAATTATCAAGCAAGAAAGAAAGAAAGAAAGAAAGAAATGTAACATGGAAAACAATGTTTTGTCATTAAGAATGGACATAAATACAGTGCATAATCTGTTTTGAGGTTGACACCGGTCTGTCATTTCGTAGACCTTCAGGAAAGATAACAAATCTTTATGAGCCATTTCTCTTACACTGGCTGTGGATGTGCCGCAACATGCTACATGGGGTGGGGGTGCAGGGCGATGCAGCAGTTGTGAAAGCCAAGTCAAGTGTGTTATCAATTTGAATTCCTGGCTACACCTCTGGCTCTTGGAGTCTACTGTTTTTATCTAGACTTGCAAGAAAGTACAGGCAGGTTCTTGTGGGTTCATTGAGGACATCTCATCTCAACAGCTTGCTAAAGGGTTTGATTTAATTTGCACAAATGTGCAGTTTTCTCACAGGGGTGAAGCATTCCAAGCAGTGAGTGTTCACAGGCTTGCCCTCCCAGGAATTCTCATGTGAGTTGACAAAGAGCTCAGATGTTTCTTTGCCCCGCTAACAATTATCAATGCAGATCTGAGTCAGGTTTGCAATCAGATCTTCACGTGCATTGGACAGTGTGCATGCCTCTCTTGCCTGTGTCATAAATTATGGCAAAAGTTTAAAACACTCAGGGCTGCATCTTAAGAAACAATAACTGCCACTAGAACCTGTTATGATAAGTGACTTTAGGCCTCATATTAAAAGCTGTCCGTGAGTGCTGCACAGACAGGAGAGCTTTATGGAAAATAGCACACGGCTGGCTCAGGGGCTGTATTCTGACAGTTAGTGCACCCCAGCTGGAGCGTGCTAATGGTTTGAATATGGGGCCATGGTGGTGCAGTGCCTAGTGACTATGCACTGTGCTGATACAGACACGAACTAGAGATGACCCACAGAGGTCCAGTAGAAATAGCACTGCCCAAATGGGATAGCACCAGGGGGTCATGCGAGCCATATTCAGCCCTCACATGCTAATTAGCCCACTGGCCATGTAAAGCGCTATGGGAGATTTGCATGCCCATAGAAACATAGACTTTGACAGCAGATAAGGATCGCTTCACCTACCCAGACTACCCATTTCCCTACCTATTGGATAAGCAGCAAATCCTAGTTAACCAACAGCCTACTTCCTCCTGCCCCCCCACCAGAATTGCCTAATGTCTGTCCCATGAATTCTTGAATTCCCCCACTGCTTTTGACCCCACAACCTCCTCAGCAAGGCCATTCCATGCATTCACCAACCCTCTCTGTGAAAAAAATACTTCCTCATGTTGCCCTTGAGCCGTCCCTCCCCCTGTCTTCAAATTATGCCCCCTTGTTCTTGCACATCACTTTTTTCTGAAAGATGCTACCTTCTTGGACTCTGTTGATTCCCTTGAGGTACTTGAACGTTTCTATCATGTCCCCCCTTTCTCTCCTTTCCTTGCGGGTATACACATTAAGTTCCTTCAGCCTCTCTTCGTATGGCTTCTGGTGCAGACCCTGCATCATTCTAGTTGCCCTCCTCTGAACTGCCTCCATTCTGTCTATGTCCTTGTGGAGATGGTGTCTCCAGAACTGCATGCAGTACTCCAGATGGGTTCTCACCAACTGTCTGTACAGAGGGATGACAACTTCCTGTTTCCTACTGTTGATGCTTCTCCCTATGCATTCCAGTATCCCCCAACTATACTTACTGCCTTCTCATATTGTTTGCCTGCCTTTATGTCATCTGATATGACTACCCCAGGTCCCTTTCTGTTATGGGCTCATTAGCATATCACACAGTGCTGCTATGCAGACAATATGGCAGCATTATGCAGAGCTGTGCAGCCCCCGCCCCACCTCTGCTCCTGGCACCCTGCAGTAAGGGTACAGTATGTGTATTCGGGAGAACAGCAGTGAGAGCATCAGTGCATGCTACCATACCAGCAACATACAGCACAGATATGGAACTGAGCTGGATAACATCACTTAAGGAACCCCAATACCTGCAATGGGATAGCAGTGCCAAAGATTGCTCCATATGGTGTAAAGTGGCAGCACATACCTCCATCCCTAACCTCAAGGACAATCCTCGTCACCCATTCTGAATAGGAGTCATTACCTCTGTTGGTGGCTAGTGGCCACTATCAATGACTGCCCCAACCATCCAGCTGATGCCCTTGACCATCCATATAACCCCCCAACTGTCCAATTGATCACCCCAACCAACCAACCAACTGATTCCTACAGCTATCCAACTGATCCTCCTGACCGCCCCGTCAGTCCACGTAACCCCCAACCATCCAACTGACCTCCACCTCTCCCACTCACTCAGGACCCTCCACCCTGCACCTCCCCACTCCCCTACACACCAGTGCTGCTATAAGGCATTAGTGATGGCTGACAGCATAGCCCCTGTGCTCACCACCTTGACTAGATGCCCTCTGAAAGAAAGGGAGTGACTGTGTGCTTCTATAGTACGAGTACAAGTGTTCTCTGTCATACAGATGGCAGACAACCAAGGTTATAAGTGGAGGAGCTGTGCTGGCCCCTGACACTAATGCCATATAACAGCTTTGGTGTGTCAGAGATAAGAAGGTCTCAGGGGTGGAGGGTCTTGAGTGAATGGGAAGGGTAGAGGGTCAGTTTAGTGATGGTGAGAGGATCAGTTGGACAGTTGGTGGGATCAGTTGAACAGCTGGGGGGATTAGTTTGATGTTTGGAAGTGATCAGTGGGATGGTTGGGGGGCAGTGGTTGGGAGGGGCGCACTAGTCACCAACAGGGAATGACACCTGTTCGGACAGGGTGGTCAGAATTGTCTGTAAAGCTAGGGAAATGGGTATATACTGCTACTTTGCACCATATGAAGTGGTCTTTGCACATACAGTATAGGGGCTCTTTTTAAGTGGTGTATGTATATATACATATATATATATATATATATATATATATATATATATATATATATATATATATATATATGGCTCAGTTCCATACCTGTGCTGTGGGTTGCTGGTATGGTAGCATGCATTGATGTCCAGCTGTTGTTCTGTCCCTACATGCATGTACTGTGCCCTTACTACAGGGTGCAGTATGTGGCTATGGGGACACTCATGCGTAGAGATAAGGGCATGGTTTTGGTAGCATTAATTAGTGCAGTGATAGTGGCTATTTAGCAATGCCAAAACCATTGAATATTCTTCTGCACTCAGTATGCATGGTAGATCCCTCATTTGCATGGGCATAGCAGTGTATTCTATGTGATCACACTGTCAGGTCAGTGCTGTGCACTAGTGGCCTTTGAATATGGCCATGCACATAGGTTGACTGCACTCAGTCCTGAAAAGCAATCAAACTCCGGTGTCATGAAAAACACTCACGGTTTATTAGAGCCAAACATACAAAAGACACAGCACCAATAAGCACACAACAACGAAAGGGGAGTGAGGCTCGCTTCACTAGAAAGTGACCAGTTTGGTGTAAATCAGCTTAATAACATAGAACTCACTTTTCATTTCTATTATTGTGCAAACTAGTATTTTAACATTTGTTAGTATGCATCAGCAACAGGCTACCTTGTGATTTTATCTATTACATATTAATGTATACTTTATTTAAGTGAAGCAATTATCTCAGATAGCCACACTCCCTGATGAAGGGTCATGTTTGTACCCAAAGTGCTAGGGCTGCATCTTTTGCATGTTTGGCTCTAGTAACCATGAGTTTTTTCCATGACATTAGAGTTTTGACTAATTTTCAGGACTGAGTGCAGAA
This sequence comes from Neoceratodus forsteri, assembly GCA_016271365.2. NCBI lineage: Eukaryota > Metazoa > Chordata > Ceratodontiformes > Ceratodontidae > Neoceratodus > Neoceratodus forsteri. The sequence continues at coordinate 591,384,072 of CM028132.1, read as the reverse complement.
ACCTGTGTGCATGTTCTAGTTATGGCTTTCTAAACATATTAGCTGTAATGCATGAGCAGTGAGGATTTTATATTTGCTTTGAATATGGCCTCCTTTTTATCAGCTCATGTTATTCTCGATTAGCATGTCAGTAACATGGGTAGCACTTACTAAGCTTTTGAACACCGGGGCCTTAGTTAAAAGGCTGTTGCTAGCCTTGCTTGTAGAGCAGAAAGCAGCTAACTAAAAGAAGCTACATTTTCTTATTAATTTAAAACTTATATCTCAGCAGGAGTCAGTGACTGTTAAGATTAAGTAGACAGATAACTTTATTAGAAGTAGAAGGGTCTTATTTAGGGTTAAAAAAGAAAAGAAAGAAAGTCAGTGTGTGTTCTGTGCAGGGAAGGGTACTGTATCAGCTGACTTTGCTAAACCAGTAGGAGGAAAGACAGCTTACCTGGGGGTGTGGTTTAGACACTATAAAAGCAGGTGAGTCAAATTACAACTTCCTGTTGCTAGCCTTGTAGAGCAGAAAGCAGCTAACTAAAAGAAGCTACATTTTCTTATTAATTTAAAACTTATATCTCAGCAGGAGTCAGTGACTGTTAAGATTAAGTAGACAGATAACTTTATTAGAAGTAGAAGTGGTCTTATTTAGGGTTAAAAAAGAAAGAAAAGAAAGAAAGTCAGTGTGTGTTCTGTGCAGGGAAGGGTACTGTATCAGCTGACTTTGCTAAACCAGTAGGAGGAAAGAGAGCTTACCTGGGGTGTGGTTTAGACACTATAAAAGCAGGTGAGTCAAATTACAACTTCCTGTTGCTAGCCTTGCTTGTAGAGCAGAAAGCAGCTAACTAAAAGAAGCTACATTTTCTTATTAATTTAAAACTTATATCTCAGCAGTAGTCAGTGACTGTTAAGATTAAGTAGACAGATAACTTTATTAGAAGTAGAAGGGGTCTTATTTAGGGTTAAAAAGAAAGAAAGTCAGTGTGTGTTCTGTGCAGGGAAGGGTACTGTATCAGCTGACTTTGCTAAACCAGTAGGAGGAAAGAGAGCTTACCTGGGGTGTGGTTTAGACACTATAAAAGCAGGTGAGTCAAATTACAACTTCCTGTTGCTAGCCTTTTTTCTTACTAATTGCCCTCCATCCCACCCACCCAAAGCCAGTTCTACTTTTATAGCCACTGGATTTGACTGTCAACAGGAACTTCCTGTTGGGCAGTAGGAAGGAAAGGATCATAGAGAAACATTGGTTTTGTCAACCCTAAAGGAAAAAAGTAGCTCACTCTCCCCCTAGCTGCTGGTGGTTTGATACTGAGCAAGGAAGAAGGAGGCTACTGAAAAGATAGGAAGTTGCTGTCCCAGAACAGGAAGGGTGAGAGTTGTAAGGAGAGGAGTGAATAAGCATCCAGAGAAACAGTAGAGAGGACACAAAATAAGACATGATAGGAGTGGTTCAGTGCAATGGCTGTGGGGCGGCAGTGTTCTGGGAGACATTCTGGAGGCTGCGATGCTGCCCTATTTGCAGGCACCTCTCTGGTCTGAGAGAGGAGGTTGCCCATCTCCAGGCTGACCTGGCTAGGATTCGTGAAACCTCCTCCCCCACCCAGGGACCACCAGGGCCAATGCCACTACCTCAGAGGTTGCCAAGAAAGAGGAGAGGCTGGACCAGGGTGGGCTCAAGGAGGAAGAGGGTGGTGGAACAGAGTTGCATCCCTCCAGCTGTACCTCTCCACAATTCATTCGCTTCTTCTGGTGGATAGTGGTTCCTCTATGGAGGCACCTGCAGTGGAGACCAAGGAGGATGCTGGAACCTTCACAAAGGAGACCCACAGGAGGGTGGCATGGGACCCCACAGGGAAGAAAACAACTCCTGGTGGGGACTCAATCATTAGGGGGTAGAAATGGAGGGAGGAGGGAGAGGAGGTAAGGTGCCTTCCTGGCGCCACGGCTTGGAGGGACAGGAAGCGAATCCTCAGGATCGTGGGAGGAGCTGCACGAGGGAGGGAGCTGGATGTCATTGTCCTCCTAGGGACAAATGACCTGGCTAGGAATGGGATCAGAGCCATGCAACAGGAGTTTGTAGAGTTGGGAAGGGGCCTTAGACAAGTAGCGCATACGGTAACCTTCTCGGAGGTGCTGCCTGTCTATGGCAAGGGAGATGCTAGGGTACTTCTCACCAGGGAATTCAATGAGTGGTTGAAAAACTGGTGTGGAGCTCAGGGTCTTGGCTTCATTGGGTACTGGGGAGCCACCTGGAGGGATGCAGGCCTATACTGGTGTGATGGTCTGCATCTATCCAGGGGGGGAACCAGGATCCTAGGTGAGAGGTTTAAATGCTTCATTGGCAAGCATTTAAACTAGCCAAAGGGGGAGGCACTGAAAAGGAGCAGGGAAATCCGAGCCTCCCCCCACAAAACATGGTGATTAGTGAGGTAAACACCAAGGTACAGAGGTTATTAGGGAGCAGAATAGATTTAAATGTAAAAAAAGGCAAAAGGCAGTAAGGACAGAAATGGGGCTAAAAGGGGTAAGGCTATCAAAAAGTGGAGGGTGATGAGTACCAATGCCCGTAGTCTGTGTAACAAGCTCCCTGAACTAGTGGCCTTGATGGAAGAGGGTTGTCTGGATATTGTGGCAGTCACAGAAACATGGTACACAGAGAACCATGACTGGGATGTCAACATACCAGGATACACAATCTACAGGAGGGACAGGGAGGGTAAAGAGGAGGAGGAGTAGCTCTCTATGTAAAGGAAGGATCAAGCAACAGAACTAAAGAGTAAACAGGGAGCAGATGAGGCACTTTGGGTCACCCTGGAGACAGGAAATGGCACACAATCTGCATGGGGTTGTATACAGACCCCCATCTCAGGAGGAGGAGTGGACAAGTAAATGATAGAAGGCTTTCTTAGAATGGCAGAAAAGGGAGATATTGTTGATGGGGACCTGAATATGCCAGATGTTAACTGGAGCACCTTTGCTGCAGCACATCCAAGAGCAGGGTCATTCTTGATGCCCCAGGGGCATGCCTCAGACAGCTAGTATTGGAACCTACTGAGGGAGCAGTCTTAGACCCGGTACTCAAATGGGATGGAGAAAGAATCTCAGATTTAGAAGTGGGTAGCCACCTGGGAACAAGTGACCACCAAACAGTGTGGTTCATGATAAACACAGCCATACAATCAAGCCATACAAAAGCAAGAGTACTGGACTTTAGGAGGCTGACTTTGGGAAAATGAGAGAGTGCCTCAGAAAATACTAGCAAACAGGCAAGAAGGAGGGTGGAGGAACAATGGGGAGTGATCAAAACAGCCATCACAGAGGCAACAAGCCTTTGTGTAAAACAAATCAATAAAACACAATGAAGGAAGAAACGCTATGGTTCTCAAAAAGTGGCAGGGAAGGTTAAGGAGAAAGGACAGCATTCAGGAAATATAAGGATACACAGAAGGAGCAGGACAGAGAACTTTATCAGTTAAAGCAGAAAGAGGCTGGAAGGCAGTCAGAATAGCAAAGGCCCAAACCGAGGAAAGGATAGCCAATTCTGTTAAGAAGGGGATAAGACCGTTTATATGTACATTAGGGAGTGAAGAAAAGAACAAAGGAGGGATACTGAAGCTTAATAAAGGGAGGGAATGTGGGTAGAGGGTGACAGTGAAAAAGCAGAGATACTGAACAAATATTTCTGCTCAGTATTCACAAAGGAAGAGGAGGGGGAGTTACCTAAACCAAACAAGAGAAACACTCTGAAGATGGGGGTCGATACCAGTCCATTTACAGAAGAAAGGGTTCTGAAAGAACTAATAAAATTGAAGGTGGACAAAGCAATGGGGCCTGATAGGATTCACCCAAGAATTCTAAAAGAACTAACAGTAGAACTAGTGACACCACTGACTACTGTCTTTAACAAATCATGGGAGGATGGGGTGGTACCCGAGGACTGGAGGAGGGCAGATGTGATTCCTCTTCACAAAAGTGGGAGCAGGACAGAGGCAGGAAACTACAGACCAGTTAGTTTGACCTCAGTGGTAGGGAAAATGATGGAATCACTTCTGAAGGAAAGAATTGTTGAGTACCTAGAGGCCAGTGGGGCACAGGACCCAAGGCAGCATGGATTCACATTGGGAAGGTCGTGTCAGACGAATCTAATAGATTTCTTTGACTGGGTGACCAAAGTAGTAGACCAGGGAGGGGCTGTGGACATGGCCTACCTAGATTTTAGCAAGGCATTTGATACAGTCCCACACAAAAGATTAATACACAAGTTAGCCAGCCTTGGAGTGGGTCCCAAGGTGGTAGCCTGGATAAAAAATTGGCTAGGCAACAGGACGCAAAGGGTGTAGTAAATGGAGTACACAGTGAAGAAAGGAGGGTTACTAGCAAGGTACCACAGGGTTCAGTACTGGGACCGGTCCTTTTTAATGTCTCTATAAGTGACATTGCAGAGGAACTGGAAGGAAAAGTATGTCTCTTTGCAGATGACACAAAGATCTGCAACAGGGTCGATACACAAGATGGAGTGGAAAGGATGAGAAGGGACTTGGCAAGGTTAGAGGAATGGACAAATGTATGGCAGCTCAGATTCAATGCAAAGAAGTGCAAGGTAATGCACATGGGAAACAAAAACCCAGAGTAAGTGTACACAATGGGGGTAAGATACTGACAACAGTAAAATAGAAAGGGACCTGGGGTAATTACATCAGATGACCTAAAGGTGGGCAAGCAATGTGAGAAGGCAGTAAGGAAGGCTGGTGGGATACTGGGATGCATAGGAAGAGGCATCAATAGTAGAAAACAAGAAGTTGTTATCCCTCTGTACAGACAGTTGGTGAGACCCCATCTGGAGTACTGTGTGCAGTTCTGGAGACCCCATCTCCGCAAAGACATAGACAGAGTGGAGGCTGTCCAGAGGAGGGCAACCAAAATGGTGCAGGGTCTGCACCAGAAGACATATGAAGAAAGACTAAAGGAGCTTAATATGTATACCCTTGAGGAAAGAAGGGAGAGAGGGGACATGATAGAAACTTTCAAGTACCTCAAGGGAATTAACAAAGTCCAAGAGGGTAGCATCTTCCAGAAAAGAGATGTGCAAGAACAAGGGGCACAATTTGAAGATTGATGGGGACGGCTCAGAGGTAATGTGAGGAAGTATTTTTCACTAAGAGGGTTTGGATGATAGAACAGCCTCCCTGAGGAGGTCGTGGAGTCAAGAACAGTGGGGACTTCAAGAATGCATGGGACAGGCATACAGCAGTCCTAGTGGGGGGGGGTAGGAGGAAGTAAGCTTTTGGTTAACTAGGATCTGCAGCTTATCTGTTAGGTAGAAAATTGGGTAGACTAGGGGGCCAAGCGGTCCTTATCTGCCATCAGATTCTATGTTTCTATGTTTCTATGTCTTTTCTGAAGGAGTACTAGACTGTGACATTTATGTAAAGCATTTTATGCTTCAAATCCCTACACAGGGCTTAGTACAGAAGGAACTGAGGAAACTTTGAGGCAAAATCACAGACCTCCTGGAAAATCAAGGCACTTTCTTGTACAGTATATCAAGAACAGTTGAGAGGTTTGACTGCTTGTCTGGAAGCTGATAAAATGTAGTCAGTAAGGGAACTCTAAAAGAAAGATTTCAACTGCAGGAAAAGAGATTCTTGAATTGCAGTTCCTGACTTTACAATGCAGGATCATACCTTTTGGCTTTTCATTATTTATTCATGTATTCATTTATAGATTTTGATCAGTTGAACACAGTTAGCTGGATAGCTTAATTCCAACTGCATCTGGATGGATGGATGAACAGAAGGAGTGATACTGTAAGAAGGGAGTGGTTACAAGGTAAGAACATATAGTGTAAAACTGACTGTGCACAGAGACATAATCCATACAATAGTATAGTAAGCATACAATGACTTGAGGACACACCTGAAGGTAAGCACAAGTGCGAGGGTGTGAGTGCCTGCATAAATCAAAAACAGTTACAGAGAGGAATGGTAGGCTCATATAACTGGGTCTTCAAACCAGGGCTGGAGTCAAAGTGGAATGCAGTGGATGTTGTTCCAGAGGTGGGGAATAGGGTGTGAGAAGGCCACCTGGCCCACAAAGGATAGTGAACAGAAATCTGCCTGTGATGTTTCCTCACCCAAATGTGGGTCACTGAAAACAGGTACATAGTGGGGCACATTATGGAATGCTTAAGAAGCCCAAAACATGGTGGAAATCCCTATCTCTACCCCTTAACCCCTATACTCCTGTTCCACTCATTCACCACAAACAAACTACCTATCACTGATACCACCTGCCTCCTCCCTACCTCTGATAGTTCCATATCATAACAGTGATCACAGAAAGGCAATTGCCATTATAAGCGAAGTGTACATCACCGAAAATCAATTTGGTGATGTAACATATTAACTACAACAAAATGGCACAAAGACTTTTTTATGTGGGGCTGTGCTCCGCCACACCCTCACCCGCGAGGGCTTTGCCCCACACTCCCTACTAAAGGATTCTCAACTCCGGGGGGGGGGGTGCAAAAACAGACAAAAAAAAAAATCACAGCTGGGTGCAACAAAATGAACACACACCCAGAACCGAACTTGGCATCCTCGCAACCCTAGCCTGCCACCAACCCACCATGCCACGGAGATAGTTCGGCAGCCCGCTACTGCAGTACGTCTCACAAACCCTCCCTCCCCTTCCGCCCATCACATGACATGCTCGCTCTCCCCCATGCACATGTACATATAGTAACATCCTGTCACTATATTTGCCGCCCCCATCCGGTCACCCTCCCTGTCCAGTAGCCCTGTGAACATGGTGCCATTATTGAGTTACCCTTTGTGAAAGCACTCAATAGTAGTCGCCCTCATCACAGGATACCCCTCTGACTCTCTAGTTACTAGGGAATCCCATACCTCTGACTCTCTATTTCCACTACCCACTTGGAAGGCCCACTGTCCCACATGTTACACCTCAAACATCAATACACAGGCTTTATAGCCTACTATTTATCTAAGACAAGGCTATGGATGTATAGCAAACTATTATGACAAGGTCAATGGTTGCATACTGCATATTAACTTGCTTTAATAGCTGTTTATCTTAAGTTGTACTGAATGTTAGAAACCTATGTATTTAAATGTGACTGTGTATCATGTATTTTTGATGTGGAACCTTTGTAAAAGAGCTATTAGCTCAAAGGTAATGTAATCCAAAGTGTTAAATAAATAAATAAATGTGTGCATTGCTATTCACAAATTGGCCTGTTCATTTAGCAACACAGATTAATATGGATAGATGGATGGATAAATCTTTACTTTTCAGCAGGATTGAACTGTTAGGACTTTGCAGGCCTGTTTACAAAGTTGTCTTGCTTGGATACGTTTCTTATGTACAAAGGAGGAATACAAGAGGTTTCAGCCTGACAGTGTAATATACACACTCGATACAAAGCTTCTTATATACAAGGAGGGATACATTTAGATACAAAGTTTCTGTTCCATATATACAATGAGGGATACATTTAAATACAAGTTTGCCTTTCAGTAATCACATCCTTATACTGACTGTGACACTCATGGCTTGATTTGGGAGTTATTTGCTTCAGCAGTGTTATCTTATGTCAATTAAATTTATGTGCAGTAGGATTCTTTGCATGTGTGTTGCACCAAGCACATCTGAACCCAAGGTTCATTCGGACTGAGGGCAGTATTGTACTGTTAAACTTCTCTGACATCATCTTCTGTTTTTTTTAAATGAGTATTTTAAACCAATGGGATTTTTTCTGTTTTCTCTGCATTATCTAGCTGTTATAAGTATTGTATTTTCTAAACAACTGCCATGAGCTTCTGAAGAAGGACTGGTTGGTCCGAAAGCTAGAGCACTTTGTTCTTGTTGTTACATCTATGTTGGTCCATTAAAAGGTATCAAATCATTTGCTTCTGGATCTATTCTTGCAAGGACCAATACGGCAACTACTAAATCTAGATTATACACAAAGGAAGGATACATTTAACCTACTAACATGTATCAGTGTGGCTGACGCGCTTGACATTACTCTACAATCAATAACAGGTGCAGATATCGAGTAAATGTTTGTTTTAACAAGGTTTTGAATGCTTTCACAGCAGATGCCTTACTAATCTCTGGGGGTAGCTTGTTCCATTGATTTGCAGCCCACCAGTAGGAATTCATTTCTTCATAGTAACTGGATATTCTAGGTAAGAGAACTCCTCTGTTTTTGCCTCCCTTAGATTTTGTGCATATGTATTGGTTATATCCTTTTTGTTTTCAGACGGTATAGTTGGATCCTTGTAAAATTTGTAAGCGGTTAATGCTCTTGATTTTTCCCCTCTGAGTTCTAGCGAGTCCAATTATAGGTCAGTATACTGTACACTGAGCAGTGATGTGTGTCGTATTTGCATCCTAGTACAAATCTTGCTAGTCTGTTGTACGTTCTGTCAAGCTTTTTCAGTGTAGAGTCGGTAGTATGCTGATATGCAAGGTTACCGTATTCTAATATGGGTAATAAGAGTTGTGTTGCCGTTATTTTCCTAGTGTCTTTGGGAATGAAGTAAGCCTTCCTTCTTAGTGCTCCTAGGCATTCGTTTACTTTTATGATGGAGTTGTTAATGTGTATGTTATTTTAGTGCAGTCGTCTATCATAACCCCAAGACATTTGTATTCCTTCACATTTTTTAATGTTAGTACGTTAATATGAATATTTGCTGTAGAAATGTAGATACAGTGTGGGTCATCACCTTCTCCGTGTTGCACATAAGGCTTCTGAGAGGTAAGATGAGGGACTGGCCATCATAAATGTGGCGTGGGGTGGTTGAAAAGTAGTGCAGGCCAGCATTTTCCCTATGAAAAACAAAGGAAACTAAGTAGTACAACAAGGCATCCCATCTGATGAATGACAGGTAGAAGGCATAACTCCCTTCTCAGTCAAAGAAAAATTATTATTATTATTCCTAAGTTTGTTCATTGGGGAGATTTCAGGTACAATTTCACTTTTCGGGTGGGGGGGCACAGAATGCACATTTTAAATTCACCTTTTGGCCCCTGCCTTGACTTCAGAGCTCATACTTTCTCAGTCGAGCAGCTCTCTCTCTCTCTCTCTCTGCAGCAGCTGACACTACTGCTGCACCTAGTGGGTCTGCACAGAGTGTTTCTACCCCAGTCAGTTAACCTCCCCCACCCCTAAGACCAGCTGTGCCTCTGCACAGCTAACCACCTGCTGGCACAATGTGAATGTTTTCTTTTCACTCCCAAATCTGGTTCTGCTGTCACGCAAAGAGATGTATTTATTTATTTTATTTAGCTTTTGTTAACCAGGTAGGTACACTAGACAAGACAATTGCCTATTTTCAGGTATGACCGGGAGAGTACAGGAATAATAGATTTAGGTACATACAATGACATTGTACAAATTAGACATGTTACAGTTCGTGGAGGATACAGATTCAACAGAGTATACGTAAACATGGTAAGGCACAGATTATACAGTATTAACATAAAAATAAACACCTTGTGGGAGATAAGAGCAGTAATGTTACAGATTCAACACAGCGACAAGCATGGTAAGGCATAGATTATACAGAATTAACATAACAACATAAACACCTTATGGAAGCCAAGAGCAGTTCCAGGGGCACAGTATCGAAATCCTTCAGATGTGACACTATATACAGCTAGCAACCTCTTGAGTCTGGTCTTTTGTCCAGGAGTAGCTCCAGAGCAGAGGTGCTGTGATGGATCAATTCATGGGGTTTGGGCAGCCACAGGCTGAGAGCAAGTTTGAGATGGTTCCATAGGGAGGAATGGAGACACCTCTGTGAGTGCATGGCATGGACCTGGGCAGGGAAGGAGTTCCACAGTCTGGGAGTGAATGCAGCATAGTCCCGCCTACCGATTTGAGTCTGTGTAGCCAGTGTCTCGAGGAGGGCCTGTTCCTGGGACCTGAGGGAGTAGGAGGAGGAGAAGACGGATGGGACAAGAAATTTCACAAGCCCTGGAGGGGTGCCAGTGCCAAGGACGTTTCCGGTGAAGCACCCTAAGATGAAGTCTATGTGGTTAGCGGGTGAGAGCCAATTTAGCCTGCTATAGAGGTTACAATGCTGAGTGAGACGGGGGGCAGCCAGTGCAAAGTGGCAGACATTACTGTAGGCAGTGGACCACCTAGTGAGGTGGACTTTGGATGAGCGGGCAAACAAGAGGAGCCCATAGCAGAGTGAGGGTTGGAGCTCCCCTCTGGCAAGTGTTTGCTGTTCCATTGAGAAAGTCCACAACATACACATAATTCTTCCTTGCCTACCCAAATCTCCACTGTGTGCAAGGGCACTACCAGTGTGTGTGTGTGTGGGGGGGGTAGCCTCCCTCAATTTTTTAGCCCAGGGGCATCAGTATCAAACACTTGGTAGATCCTTGCCCCCCCCCAGCTTTTCAGACGTGGTTGCACCTATGATTGCGTTGCGCTGCTATATCTGTTGCCTCAGCTTGCACTCCTGTGGTGTTATAGAATCTGGCACATGACATCTGGATGTCCATCCAAGTTGACTTCCTGCACTCCTCTCCTAAGTCAATGTAACAGCCTCTTGAGTCACTCTCGCAAGCAGGTGAGGCATGTAAATTAACATCGGTCCAAACAGAGTCATGGCAGACATGGGACGTACAATGTGTTAGAAATATTATTAAGGTGAGTCATAAGACTCGATAAAAGAAAGGACTGGAGTCTATTTATGTGACAAAAGTCACATGGCAGCCTTGTAAATGGAAGACCTGCTTACAAGGCAGGTTTGCCTCCTACAAAAAAAAAATGCTTTCACAAAGAAAAAGCTATCCAGGGAAGATCTGCAGCTACAGTGTATTGCAATCATAGCAGAAATATTTCCTGATATCTCCCATTGTAGCCCATGGATGAGGGCCAACAGCTGCTGCCAGAAAATGACAGCCAACTAGTATGCTTTCATGGCTGAAGAGGCTCCCATTGACTCCCTGTTACCAGAGTCTATTCACACATTTCCGAGCCTCGGCTTTCTCCTCCCGAATCTGTATGATTCCCACATGCTTGTACAGCATAGGACAAGAAAGAGTCCTAAACTGCCAACAGCACATGACCACCATAGTTTAGTAACTTGCCAGTGGCAACGCTGAATAGAGCAGAGCCAGTAGACCCCACGCAGTCATGCTTTTACAGTTTTCTTCCCTGGTAAGTTAGGAGCACACCCCAGGCCTCCATCCCTGCCTCGCCTTACAGTCCCATTTTTAAGAGATTGGGGAGGCTGGCCCACAACCTTTACATGACCTATCAGTACCCCACCTGGCCCTGTTTTCTTTTTTCAGGTAGGTCTAAAGTTCATCCTGGACATGCTACTCAAAGCCTTTTCCCTGGCTCCTAGGTTATATGCATATAAACCCTTTACAATACTTACCAACAGTTTCAGCTGGTCATTTTGTAAAATGTCAGTCAACCATGCAACAAACTTGCAAATGTTAACATTGACTTTTTTTAACCCCCATTTTTCTTTCCCAAAATCCACTCCCTAGAGTCATATGCCAAGCGGTCCAGACCCTAACCTTATTGTCTACTGATCTTCACTGACTGCTGTACCCATTACCGAAATAGTGGTTGGCTAATAGAAAGCCCTCAGCCAGAAACAACCAGCAGCAACAGCTCAGACACAAAGGGCAACCCTAGGAGGTATATGCCAAGTGCGGTTCGGCCTCTAGCCTTACTGTCTGCTGAGCTTCACCAACTGGGAGAAAGACCACTCATGGAGAGAAGGCAGACTCCAACAGGTGCAAAAGCAAGGATTCCTTGACAGCAGTTATACCCGAATCCTCCTTGGAGTGCACAGTCTGGGCTCCTTTCTCCGCTGAGGCAGCTTCCCTCACTCGCTCTGCTCAGACCCAGCCTGCCTTTTCAGCATAAGGAGCTGTTGGAACACTTACTCCACACCCCCTTAATATAAAAACAAGTTTCCTTTCCATCCTATCAGCTCTGTATGCAGTTGATGTAACAAGGGCTTGGTACATCTAAAAGGCAGAACATCACTGATTGTTTTTACAGGTAACAGAAACAAAGGTTGGTGCGAGGCAGGTTCCAAAGCAACCTCAGGAAGTACTTCTTCATGGAGAGAGTGGTGGAACCATGGAACAGCCTGCCTCAGGAGCTGGCAGCATCAAAGACAATTAGAGATTTCAAACTTGCAAGGGATAGGTACTGCATACAGGTTGGGTTGCAGGGAATGTGTGTGGGGGTAGTCTTTTGGGCAGACTAGATGGATCATGCAGTCCCCAGCTGCCAACATTTTCTTATATTCTTATCAAAATTAGGTGCTTTCAGAAGTGGTTAATGGGAGTTTAGCTTAGCTCATGCCCTCTTACCCAGGGCTGTTGCAGCAGTGTGACCACCCAAATCCATGAGTAAAATTACTAAGTCCCACTAGGTCTTAATTATAGAGATAATCTGGAATTTAAAATGAACTACTGGGACTTTGGGTGGATCTACGCCAAGATAGTAGTCTTACACAAGAGCTTTGTGGTACTAAGTAAGACTACTACCAACTGATTCCTAAAATCTGACATCAATCTATGAAAAGGTAACTGGTGTATGTGGATGTCAGGCTGAACTCTGAAGCCAAAAAATTTAGGATTGAGGAAGATGATCACAGTTCTCTCAGTAGTTCGTGTACTGGATGTCTTCATCGCCTGGTGGCTCATGTGAACTGCTGGACCAGGTACACAGAAGATCGTACAGGCGACTGCACAAATGGATAAAACACTTGACAGTGGTCACCAGTGCAGTGGACCTAAAACAAGACCTGAAAGATATACAGAAAGGATATACATAGAAATACAGTGCAACAGGGTCACCGTGGTTTCGCAATTGCTACCCCTGCCTTGTGGGCTCAACAAAACTGAGTGGCCGAGGTTCTGATTTCCCCGGCTGGGGGCTCAAATCTAGATCTTTCAAGTGTAGTGCAGTGCCTCCACCCATGTAAGATTTAAGTGGGTCTGGTGTCAGAGCAGTACAACCTCCTAGGATGCAGTATCTGCCACTTCCCACAGTGTCCCCCATCACAAGGAAAAATCACAGTGCAGCCTTAAATTCAACAAAATGCAATTAGTGGCTAGCCACTAATAATATGCTCATGAGACAAAATGTTAAATATCAATAAAATATTTATTGGGAAATATTCACAAGGGATGGGGCATGCAATGCAAAACTGTTCTTGGCAGAAACTCTGGTTGCAGGACCAAAATTAAGTGCCTGACTAGGTTTGTCCAGTAAAACACTTTAAACATGAAGTAACAGTGACAGAAACAGTAACCGTGCCCACCCACAAGTAAGACAAGACAGTAACAAATAATACTGTAAATTTTTAGTATCACCAGCCCACCTGTGCTGGTGGTACTACTCACTGTACCAGTTTAAACCCTAAACCTTAAAGGAAGCTCCTTGTGCTTCACTATCAGCTGTAGCTGGTGAGGGACTGGTGATGTTGCAGCTGGTTACCCAGAGGTGGTACACTTTAAAACAAGCAGAACAGTTAAACCCAAACCCCACAGGCCCTGCAACTGCTTAAATGGCAAACTCCTGGCCAGCTGGCCAAATCTATAGATTTGGTGGCAAAACTTTGTACATACTTTCCCAGCTACAGGTCAAGCCCTGATAGTACTCATGGTTCTGATGTACCAGCTTCCTTGTCAACTTGAGCTCCTCTTCCTCTATCCTGTAGTTGCAGGTCCTCTCAGGCTGATAGTGCAGTTGGTGCAGATGGGGGCAGCTGGAAGATATTGGTTTCGGGTACCTCTGGATGTAAATCAGGCTGTCTCTGTTCACAGTTGCCTGGACTTCTCTGGCTCTTCCCTTTTCCTTCTCTGCAGCACAGATCAGTCTAAGGAGCAGGGCCACATTCAGTGGCGGAGCTAGAGGGGGCTGGGGAGTCGCCCTCCTGGCTGCCCCAGTGTGAGTAGTGGTGCCCCACCACCATCTTTATTCACTGTTTAGTGCCCATTGTGGAGCCCATGATTGACTGAATGGCCCCCCCTGGCTCCCAAATGCTCCCAAACCTGGCTCCGCCACTAGCCACATTTCACACATATGTCTAGGATTCAGAACCCTAGTGTGGTAGGTTAGCTAGTACCTGGCAGTAGCACTAACCAGGCATTCTCACAGACTGTCTGCAGGATTGATGCAGGCTTTCACACACAGCCTGTGGTGTTCACAGGCTGGCAGCTAGGACACATGTAATGGATCAGCAAGCTGTTTCTCCCATTCACAGGGAAAACAGGGTCAGCCTCTTTCTCCAAATAGTTTTTTTCTAGCACAGTCAGCAGCAACAGTTCAGGTTCTGTAATTTAAGGTTGTAAAAACCTTTGCAATCTTCCTGACCAAGTGACTGTGGAAGCCCCAGCAGGTTTACTCTGATAGTTGGGTCAGTAGCCCCAAGCTCTCCTCACTATTTGAGAGCTAATGGTTGACTGGCTTCTCCCCTCTCTCTCCACTGTGCAGCACAAATCGTGGCTTAGGATCTTCTATTTTTCTTGCATTTTCTTAGCCCTCCCCTGGAATAGAATAGTGTAGGACCAAGGAGCGTGATGTCATACTCCAAACAAAAAGTACTTAAAAACATGTATTTTTAATTAGAAGCACCTAAGTGGAATTCCTCCTTTAAGATAGTGTAAAGTTTTATTGTTCTGGGTGCTAGCTGGGGAAGTTGGACATAACTGATTAAGTATCTATTGTTTCACACGTCTAATGGTGCTTGGACGTTAAACCATTAATGTCTTGGTTTGTTTGCACTGTAACAATAGACCAGTCTAAGGCAAAGAAAAAAAGTCAGGTAAGCCCCCACCATTTGGTGGTGGGGGGGTTACACTCTCTCTCACCTAAAATCTTGACATCCACATCAGGTTCATCAAACAGAGTCCATCTGTAACAATAACCAGGGTACAATACAACATACAGGTAGCATGCACAATCTGCCTAAACAATTGTGTCCTGCCTGGAGTAGGCATACAATATTTTTTATTTATTTATTTTTTACTCCTTCCCAAGCCCCCGTCAGCCACTCCAGGCTGCCAAGGCCCACCGCTGCCACATGCCCCATTGCCATCCACCACCCCTTCATTGCCATGACCCCGGGTAACCCAACAAAACCCTTTGTCAGGTGGTCCCCACTACTGTGAGGGAACTGGGAAAGATGAAATGCCCACAGGGGCCTAATACATGTCCAAGGCATGGCAGAGTTTGCATGGACACTTCTGGACTACTGTAGCGATGGGGACTGGCGGCCATCATCCTTGTCAACCTAGGGTGGATTTTTCTGCTTTTCTCCCACCCGGCCACCCCACCCACAACAGGCCAGCCACAGTGGCATCCTGGTGGAGGGAGGGGGCATTTGGCAGTGTGCCAAAGCCACACACCTCCAAGAACACCACCCGAGACATCTCCAGGGGCCAACAAACAGCAGTTCAAAGCCCACCCACCCCTCTGGGAGGGAAGCATCCAAAGAACACTCTAAAGTCCCTCCCCACCAGACTCCACTCCTGACACCTGGGCTCAGGATGAAAACCTGGGTCACCAGCATGCCAAGCAAACACCTTTGCCTGGTGCCATGGAGCCAACTTTATTTAGTTTTTATTTAGTATTTGTTGACCAGGAAAGAAGGACTAGGCAATTTTGTCTATTTCCAACCTCATCCCATGGGTGGGAGGAAGATACAGATACAAACTGACATACAGAACCAGATTAAGCTGTTGGTGGTATTTTAGTGTATGGGGACATTCGGTGAGGACACTGGGAAATTCACCACTCTTGCTGGTAGAGGAATCCTTGAAATTTTGGCAAGGCAGGCGGATCGAAGACTGCCTGTGCTACCTCTCCTAGTGTGGGTTAGCATGCCTCCCGCCTCACACCTAATAACCATGAAGCTGTGTCTGATTCTGGCCCTCTGGATTACTGGATTGTGTACCCTGCTGTTCGTATGAAGCTCTTCAGCTCGGCTGTTGCTTCCCTGTCTGCTTTATGACTTCAGGAAGAAGAGTCACACTTGATTACAGTATTGCAAGCAAAAATATCCCACTTATGGGCTGTTCTTGAGAAGGAAGAGAGGATGCATGCTGCTAACAGGGATTGGGTGCCTGCTGGCTCAATACCCTCTGCTCAGTCCAGAACTGCTGTTTCACCTTCCTCTTTCTCCTATGCCTGCAATTCCTGAAGTCCCAACTTTCTCTGTGACTCCTCAGTGACTTTCCTGCCTGCCACCCTCAGCTGTCCCCCTGCTGTCCCTGAGTGGCTCGTGGGGTGGATGCAGAGGATGGATTGCTCACAGACTGATTTGTTGCTGGATTCCTCTTGGACTTGGGATCCTCCTATTTTGACCTCCACTGGGACTGCTTTGGTGATTTCTCCTTTGGCCACCCCCTGCAGTGCAGTCCTTTTGTCTCCAGCTCCTCAGCTGGCTTTGCTGCCAGCACCATGGCTTCACCCACTATCTGTCCAGCATAGCTCTCTGGAATCACCAAGGGACTCTCAGTGCCTCTATACTACTGGCTACCTACCCCAGACTGGAGCCTGGATACTGTTTGGAAAATGTCGGATGGGGGCAATCTGAGACGCGGACTCTGGCTGCCAGCATCCCTTCCTTCAAAGGCTGCCATTTCTCCCTGATATTTCTGCAGTCTCTGCAGCCCCATCCTCAGTAGTATCTACTACTGGTGCCTCTCTGCCCATGCACTCTGCAGATGCTGTTCCGCCACCACTGGCCTGCTCTGCCCCTCCCAGCAGTCCCTGCCACCCTGTCCCATTACCTCCCTCTACAACCTGGACTATGGTGGCAATTTCTGACTCTGTCTTGGTGCCTGCTCCTCCGGGGAATCTCATAGCTCTCCCCCCCAAGCTGAGTTGCCTGATGCTCCAGTGCTCTGCAATGCTCTCCCCTCCCTGTTCTCTTTGATTTGGTTTCAGATTTTCCACCCTTGCCCACTGACCCGACTTCGGCTTCTGCCCCTGTTTTTGCACCTCCTGTCTCATGGGCTGATATGGTTGACCATGAGCTGCCTCTCCCCCACGTGCAGATGTGCCTATGGAGCTTCCTGACCCTACTGCTAAATGACAGTCATTTTGTAAGAGGACTCAGGGATCATCTTCTTCTACCCCAGTGCAGCGACGCAATGCGGTGCGGCTGCTTTACTGAGAGGCCTCAACCAACCTCCAGATCATATGTATTTGGCAAGATGTTGTTAAAGCATTCTTTGTTATTCACCCCTCAGAAAATATTTTGAATTGCTTTATTCAACTTCTGACCCCTACTTTGATGTCAGTTTAAAACTGCCTCCTGTTGGTTAGATTTTGGCATATGTATGGGCAGCTTAAGGCCACTGCCGTTGTGGTCCCCCCTTCAGGCCATTCCTCCTCACCAGACCTGCTATGCATATAGTCACCATCCTTTTGAAGAATGAGGGTGCTAGTGTTCAGGACATTAAGTATTGGCTTGCTCAGCATTGCACCATTCTTGGTGATCCTGAGCCGATTCTGGGTTCTGAAGCCTTTTGGATGGGCAATTGGAAATTTCATGTTCAGCTATGGCCTTGTCCCTCTGGTCTCCAACATTTGCCCAGTGTCTCCTACTTGGGGAGAGATAGGGCTCTTTGTTTTTACCTGAGGCAACCCAAGATGTGTTTCCGGTGTGGGTCGGACCAGCACCTCAATACTGCTTGTGACATGCTGCACTGTATGCTTTGTCTGGACTTTGGCAATGTGAATGTTCATTGCACTAACCCACTCAGATGCCATCTCTGTGATGCTGTAGGCCACTCTTACTGTGCTTGTCCTTGGGCCTCCACAGTCAGGAAGATGCCCTCCTTCTGATGCCCATGTGGATAAGGCCCAAAATTGCAGCAACAGCAGCTGCATAGATCTCTGCCCGACAACTTGCTCATGATTCTGAAGACACAGGGCCCCACTGACGATTTGCAGTCTCTGTCACAGCCTTCAATCCCTGTGGCACCTCTGTTTCCTGCACAAGCATCTATGATTGCATCTCTGCAGCCCTAGACATCAGCTGATACCAGTCCCTTCCCCTCGTCTTTGGATGACCAGGCTATGGACCTTGGTCTGGCATCCACATCCATGCCTCCACGGACTCCATCATGATGACTCGTATGCACCCACTCAGGCAATTGCGCTCTTCCACTTTACTTCAGAGGGACCTCCTGCAAGTCACACTGCTCCCTTAGGACAACCCTTTTGCTGTCCTTGACCTTGAGAAGTAGGATTCAGAAGACAGCATTGATTTAGACTCTTCTAAGCTGCTCCCTGTTGCACAACCCCAGATGCCTGCTCCTATGGATGTCTCTACCCCTGGTACACTGAAGAAACAACAGCACAAGTGCAGTAAATGAGGGTCTAAGACTGTTTCCCATCCTGATCCAGATCCCTGATTTCACTCCTTGCTTCCAAGACTCCCCTTTCATCAATAGCCTTTGAGCTCTCCCTTGCCACCCTAAATACTAACAGTATTAAGAACTTTACTACCCATCACCTTCTTTTTACCATTTTACACCTCCTCCCTTATGATGTCATTTTTCCACAGGATACCCAAATTTCTACCACTGCTGATATTCATCAAGCCCAGATATCCTGGCACTGGTGCCCTTCCTATTGGTCCCTGGACCCAGAGAAATGTGATGGAGTGGGGATCCTGTTTCGGGGTGTGTCTTTTTGCCTTGGCAAGTTAGTTGATACTGAGCCTGGCCACTCTCCTTTTGGGTGTCACCATTTGTGATGTTCCTTTTAGTTTCATCTCCCTGTATGCTCCTCAATGGAAGACCGTGTTGACTTGTTTAGAAAGATTTGTCCTTACTTGTTCACCTCTAAGCCTCTAGTGGGGCAAAGACTGACAAACCTTATTGTGATTCTACCTTTCTCAAGCAAATGGTATCTGATGCATCCTTGATGGATGCTTACCAGGCTCTTCATGCAAGTAATGGCTTCACCTATTACAGGAATACCTTAGCCACTCATATCAACTTTATTTGGGGAGGGAACTTAGACAACTAGCACGTACAGTAACCTTCTCAGAGGTGCTGCCTGTCTATGGCAAGGCTGAGCCTAGGGTACTCCACACCATGGGATTCAATGAATGGCTGAAAAACTGGTGTGGAGCTCAGGATTTTGGCTTCATTGGGGACTGGGGGTCCACCTGAAGGGATACAGGCCTATACTGGTGCGATGGTCTGCACCTGTCCAGGAGGGGAACCAGGATCCTAGGTGATAGGTTTAAATGCTTTATTGGCAAGCATTTAAACTAGCCAAGGGGGGAGACACTGTAAAGGAGCAGGGAAACCCCAGCCTCCTCCCTCACAAAACAGGGTAGTTAGTGAGGTAAAGACCAAGCTAGAGAAGTCAATAGGGAGCAGGGCAGGGGTAAATGGAGAAAAAGGCAAAGGCAGTAAGGACAGGGATGGGGCTAAAAGGGGTAAGGCCATCAAAAAATGGAGGGTGATGAGTACCAATGCCCATAGTCTGGGTAACAAGCTCCCTGCACTAGTGGCCTTGATGGAAGAGGGATGCCTGGATATCATGGCAGTGATAGAAACATGGTACACAGAGAACTATGACTGGGATGTCAACATATCAGGGTACACAATGTACAGGAGGGACAGGGAGGGTAGAAGAGGAGGAGTAGCTCTCTACATAAGGGAAGGGATCAAAGCAACAGAACGAAAGGGTAAACAAGGAGGAGAGGAGGCACTGTGTGGTCACCCTGGAGACAGGAAATAGCACCACAATCTGCACGGGGTTTATACAGACCCCATCTCGGGGGAGGCAACAGACAAGGAAATGACAGAAGGCATCCTTAGAATGGTAGAAAGAGGGGCGATATTGTTGATGGGGGACCTGAATATACCAGATATTAAATGGAGCACCTTTGCTGCAGCCACATCCAAGAGCAGGGTCATTCTCGATGCCCTACAGTGGGCGTGCCTCAGACAGCTAGTGTTGGAACCCACTCGGGAGGGACAATCTTAGACCTGGTACTCTTAAACGGTGATAGAGAGAGGATCTCAGATTTAGAAGTGAATAACCATCTGGGAACAAGCGACCACCAAACAGTGTGGTTCACTATAAACACAGCCGTAGAGTCAAGCCACACAAAAGCAAGAGTATTGGACTTTAGGAGGGCTAACTTTGGGAAAATGGGAGAGTGCCTCAGAAAAGCACTAGCAAATGGGCAAGAAGGAGGGGTGAAGCAACAATGGGAAAAAGCAAAACAGCCATCACAGAGGCAACAAGCCTTTGTGTGAAGCAAATCAACAAAACAAAATGAAGGAAACAAACACTATGGTTTTCAAAAGAGGTAGCAGGGAAGATTAGGGAGAAAAGGGTGGCATTCATTATAAGGAAACACAGAAGAAGCAGGTCAGAGAATTGTACCAGTTAAAGCAGAAGGAAGCGGGGAAGGCAGTCAGAATAGCAAAGGCCCGAACTGAGGAAAAAATAGCCAACTCAGTTAAGAAGGGGGGATAAAACCTTTTATAGGTACATTAGGGAGTGAAGAAAGACCAAGGGAGGGAGAGTGAGGCTTAATAAAGGGAAGGGGGTGGGTAGAGAGTTACAGTGAAAAAGCAGGGATATGGCATGAATACATCTGCTCAGTATCCACAAAAGAAAAGAAGCGGGAGGTACCTAAACCAAAGAATAGAAGCACTCTGGATAGGGGTTCGATACCAGTCCATTCATAGAAGAAAGGGTCATGAAAGAACTCCTAAAACCAAAGGTGGGCAAAACAATGGGCCCTGATGGGATTCACTCCAAATTCTAAAAGAACTAAGGGGAGAACTAGTGACACCACTGACTACCTTTTTTAACAAATCATGGGGGGGGGTGATGTGGTACCTGAGGACTGGAGGAGGGTGGATGTGATTCCCCTTCACAAAAGTGGGAGCAAGACAGAGGCAGGAAACAACAGACCTGTCAGTTTGACCTCAGTGGTAGGGAAAATGATCGAATCACTTCTGAAGGAAAGAATTGTTGAGTACCTAGAGGCCAGTGGGGCACAGGACTCAAGGCAACATTATGTCAGTCGAATCTAATAGATTTCTTTGACTGGGTGACCAAAGTAGTAGACCAGGGAGGGGCTGTGGACATGACCTACCTAGACTTTAGCAAGGCATTTAATACAGTCCCATACAAAAGATTAATAAACAAGTTAGCCAGCTTGGGAGTGGGTCCCAGGATTGTAGCCTGAGTAAAACACTGGCTGGACAACAGGATGCAGAGGGTAACAGTAAATGGAGTCCACTCCGAAGAAAGGGGGGGTTACTAGTGGGGTACCGCAGGGTTCAGTACTGGGACCAGTCCTCTTTAATGTCTTTATAGGTGACATTGCAGAGGGACTGGAAGGGAAAGTATGCCTCTTTGCAGATGACACAAAGATCTGCAACAGAGTTGCTACACAAGTGGGAGTGGAAAGGATGAGTAGGGACTTGGCAAGGTTGGAAGAATTGTCAAAATATGGCAGCTTAAGACCGGCCCGGTGGCACTGAGGGTTGAGGCACTGGACGCCACACCTCATGCCACGCCAGTGACCCAGGATTGGGAACAAGACCAGGTCATTGGGGGTCGGACTGGGATTGAGCGTCCATAGACTGCTCTCCTGGTCCTAGGGTGGGTTGGGGAATCCCACCATGCTGTGGCGGCCCCTGGGGATGCTCGGGGGCACTACTGGAGTGCGGGATACTGGAGGGGGACATGGCGGACGTTGGCACGCTGTGTCCGGACATCACTGCACATCCACATTCTGGGGGACCAATCAGGAGGAAAATGGCTGGGCGCAACAGTGCAGCTTGATGGCCACACTCCAAGCTGCTTGGAGGATTATGGCAGAGTCCTGTCAGGGAGGGTCCTGGGCTATCCTGGCTGGTTGAGGCAGAGGGGAGCCCTTCAGCGGGTTGGCAAGGCGGCTGTCCCGGATCCTCCTGGGTGCAGTCTGAGCTACCCAGTTCTCTGGGCGGGGAGGGGTGGCTGGATGCCCCAAACCGGAGTGCACCGCAGCAGGCAACAAAATGTTAAATGATAAAAAAAATATGGCAGCTTAGATTCAGTGCAAAGAAGTGCAAAGTAATGCAACTAGGAAACAAAAACCCAGGGGGACAGTACATAATGTGGACAGAGGTAATAACAGCAACAAAAATAGAAAGGGACCTGGGGGTAGTTGTCACAAGCCCCTGGTCCCTCAAACCCCGGGCAGCCAGGTGGGACCTCCCCCTTTTCAACAACTCATGAACAGGAGTAAGGGATTCCGGAAGAGTTACCAGCCTTCTTTTTCCCAGTGGGAGGGTGGATTCTGTAGTTTCAAGTTCCCTTGACTCTGCACTATCTTCAGTATTTGAATACCACCATGGCCACTGGCTACATCTTGCCTAAGTAGTTTGAGTACGATAGCCGAGCAGTACTATCTGTCAAGGTGCACATTCTTTTCAAAACCCTTATGTTAAAATGTTAAATCACACAACCAGACCCCAGGCAGAGTTGATAAGAAAATCATAAAAGTTTACTTAAAAGCAATACAGAAAATTATACAGTTTGGAACAACTTTGAAATGCACACAATATCAAAAGTAAAACTGGACAGTTTACAGAAAACACTAGACTGTATTCTAAACTATACCTTGTTTTGATGTTAAGAGTTCAGACAAGGTTTTAAATGTCCTTGTACAGATGAGCCCATAAGCAACAGTTGTGTAGCAAGTGTATATTCCAAATCAGTTCTCTGAAATGTCCTTTTTAAAAAGTCTTTAGGCACTTCCTTGGTGCAAAGTCTTGGTTTCCAAAATTCTGACTTAAAATTAGAATTTTCTGTTCAGTATGTGACAAGCCAAACTTTCCACACACTCAGGTCTGGTTTAGAGATTTTCGAGGTCTATACATATACTTCTGGTCTTCAAGTATATGCCAGCTGGACAGGCGATCTGATCCCCAGCTAAACTGTTTATCAACTGCCCTTAGTTCAAAAAGTGTGTCTCATAAATACATGCTGGTCATTTTCAAGCCACACCCACTGTGTGATGGGGTGCAACAGTTTACCTTTCCCTGAAGGTGTCACTGTGTTTCCATGTCATTTTTCATGTCAGCCCCAGTTATATCTGGTCCATGCATTTTGCTTGACCCCTGACCCCTAGGTCACTACATTACCTTCTGGTGTTATTGGAAGTTAGACACCCAGTCTTCTCTAACAGTTATGGTTTCTGGGCCCCATAAAACTGTCTCCCTTATCTGGAGATGTACCAGATCTACCCTACCCATTAGAACAATTAAGGTTAGTTTTGCAATTTCAGTCCTAAGGCTTTTTAAACAGACAAGGCCTTCATTCTAAAGTACAGTACAGCATGTACAATATGAACCCACATAAATGGATATAGGCCTGTCATGTAACAGCAGTCATATCAGATCATGTAAAGGTAGGCAGGCAATGTGAGAAGACAGTAAGGAGATATGGGGGGGGATACAGGGATGCATAGGGAGAGGCATCACCAGTAGAAAACAGAAGTTGTTATCCCTCTGTACAGACAGTTGTTGAGACCCCATCTGGAATACTGCATGCAGTTCTGGAGACCCCATCTCCACAAGAACATAGACAGGATGGAGGCAGTCCAGAGGTGGGCAACTAAAATGGTGCAGGGTCTGCAGGAGAAGCCATACAACGAGAAACTAAAGGGGCTTAATATGTATACCCTGGAGGAAAGGAGGGAGAGGGGGGACAAGATAGAAACTTTCAAGTACCTCAAGGGAATCAACAAAGTCCAAGAGGGTAGCATCTTTCAGAAAGAGTGATGTGCAAGAACAAGGGGGCACAATTTGAAGACAGAGGGGGGATAGCTTAGGGGCAATGTGAGAAAGTATTTTTTTTTCATGGAGAGGGTGGTGGATGTATGGAATGGCCTTCCTGAGGAGGTTATAGTGTCAAAGACAGTGGGGGAATTCAAGAATGCATGGGACAGACATAAAGCAATTCTAGTGGGGGTAGGACAAAGTAGGCTGTTGGTTAACTAGGATCTGCAGCTTATCCAATAGGTAGGGAAATAGGCAGACTGGGTGGGTCAAGTGGTCCTTACCTACTGTCAAAGTATATTTTCACTGCAGCCCATGTGTTTGCCCACCACATTACTGTGACCCCAATTGAAACTTCTGATCACCTGCTGCTTGGGGGTTCCTTTTCTGGCAATCCTGTGATTCATCCTGGCCTGGCCCTGTGATGCTTCAATATCTCTTCCTTGTGGGACATTGCAGTTCAGACTACCTTGAGGGACTTAATACGTGATAGATGGTCTGTACTCTGTATGTATGATTCCTTGGGAGATAGGTGGGTGGATTGAAATGCCTTTAAATCTTTGCATCATACTGCTTCCTCAATCCCATTCACGTTGGTTTCTGCAGTATCTAACCCTGCACTCAACCTTTATGTGCCTTTATCTGCTGCCCACCTCCCAGATGATCTCTCAGGCCCAGATCATAAATGTGAAGGAGGTGAAGAAGCACCTGCAGTATGACAGAATAACATCCCTATACATGGAACATAATTCTGGCACCCAGGTCTGCTCAGGTGGAAGCAATGCCTTTGCAAGCTATAAAGAGAGGGTCTTGAAATGAAGCATTATTTCACTCTGTATGGTGAACAGCCAATTGGCCCAATCCCTGGCTGAGATTCTCCAGGATGTGTATCTCTATTTAACTGATTTATTTTGTTCTAGCCTTCCAACTCCTTCAGTTGCTTCCTTTTTGCACTCCGTTGAGGTATCCTCCATTCCACACAAGGCTATATCCTCCCTGATTGGCTCGATTACTGGAGCTGAGGTCCAGCAGGCTGTTTCTGCCCTTCAGAACTGTACTGGCCCAGGCATGGATGGCCTTACATCCGAATTTTATAAACAGCATGTAGATGACCTCCTTGATATGTTGGTCCAGGTTTATAATTGGATGTTATCCAACCCCTCCCCCCATCTCTGTGAAGCAATTCAGATCTTTCTATATAAAAAGGGAGATGTTGCTGATATTCTCAGTTTGTGCCCCTTCTGTTTGTTGAATACAGGCCTTAAAATCCTCATGAAGCCCGGCTGACTTGTGCGGTCCGGATGGTCATACTTGACTTCTAGACCTGTTCTACCCCTGGTCGGTCCACCTATGATATCCCGATTTTGCTTCATGAAGTTTTTTCCCAGCATCAGACAGATACTATTTCCAGTCTTGTCCTCTCCCTTGACCAAGAAAAGACATTTGATCGGGTTTCCCAGTCTTATTTATTTTCAGTCCTTCAGCACTACGGTATCCCCCCTCCTTTCTGTGGCTGGATTTGTAACCTCTGCAGTGCTACGAGTTTGTTCCCTATTATTAATGGACATTTGGGTAGACAAATTCCGGTTTGCTCTGGGGGTCTGTCAAGCGTCTTCTATGAGCCCCCTCCTGTATGTCTTCTGTATTGACCTGATCCTGTACAAAATGTTAGCCCATTCATATGATGTAAGACTTCAACCTACCAGAAGAGGGGTATATTCCTGTCCATTGGATATAGTATGTAACTCTGAACTAGTTCTTCCTTATCACCCATTATTTAAAACATCTGAAATGCTTACCCAGCTAACAAATGAGAGGATCCCAAACTTTACCTGGGATGTTCTGTGGCTTAGTATCCACAGAAAACTGGTGTTAAAAATAACAATAAACAATCTTGCGACGGAAAGATACTGCTTAAGACCAAACTGTAACAACACGCGGGTTTGTTAGCCCAGTTTGGACATTCCTGTTTGTTACCATGTTCTTCTAATCCCCTTCCCCCTCTGCAGCTCTGACTGCTCTGCCATGTGACAGAGGAGCCTCAGAGGACAATCCTCAGCCTGGAAGGTCAAGTAAGCGTGCAGTGGTGGTTTGTGGGGTCCCCACCCTGAAAACTGTTTTTCAGCTGAATATCCCTAGACCAGGTGGGAGGGCATACAAACTATCTTTTGTTCAGAAGACCAAGTAATAGAGGCAATTATCAATTTCCCACACAGCTGTACCCCAGGCAATACCAACATAATATAGCACATAGGAACCATACACTGCCTGGGTTGTTCAATGTTGCAATTACAAGTAAGGCTGAAAATGACAGCAGACGGGGTTTCTCAGATTTGTAATGGTTGCATAAAACTCACAGCATAGCAGCCGGGATGGAAGATAACGTTCTCTCTATTCAATAGCTGGAAACTAGTTGAGCAATTTTTTTTTGTCCCTATATAAGAAAAATATGGGGCATCCACACTTTCTATCTTAAGATAATACTCTGATATAAACTTTCAAGAACAACAATAATATAAACGGCTTTAAAACAGAGTCACATGAAAATCAGAGTAAATTAAGGAAACCAGTCTTCAAGTCCATAATAGTTAATGGAATCCCAAATCATCTAGATTTAGAAAAACTCCAGTAATAATCTGATATGAATTTTCAAGAACAATAACACAAATGGCTTAAAACAGAGCCACATGAAAATCAGAATAAAAGGAAACCAGTTCTCAAGTCTGTGATAGTTAATAGAGTCCCAGATCGTCTAGATTGAGAAAAACTCAGTAATCATGCATTTAACATCTGTAAATGTTTACATCAATACTAGCAGCCACCAATGTGTCCTGAAGACAATCCTGTTTCCTGTGCTTCTAAGCCATCCTCGTTCCCTTCACCTCTCCGTCTTCTCTGTTCCACTAATGTTTCAGCCAGCCACTTACCTGTGCCCAGCAGGTTTAAGAAGAAGACCTTGTCATTGTGTACTGTCCTAAGGCAGGTGGGGTAGACCACTGAGTGGCTAATCCTGGCTTCCCCCAAGGTTTTGCATACCCTGTCAGTATTTTTACACCTTTGGTTGCTTAAGATATGTTTAGGGGGAATATATAGATTTATTGCTCAGTCTTCATGATCTGGCCTCTCAATACAGCGTCACCACCAGTTATTTTTAGAAAGCACATGGCTCCATTGAGAGACTACAGCCTACCATGCAGCGTAATCCTTATACTTTCTGGATCCCCAAAGAAACATCCTCACCCTCCACTCTCAAATTATCCAAAACCTACTCACAAATAAAGAAGAGGGATAACCCCTCCAGTCTCTTATGGGGACCCAGAGCCTGCCCGGTTTGCTGAGCTAGAGTCTCTAGATGACCATAAAGATATTGGTTTTCATTCACATGTTCCATAGTGGCTGTTGCATTGGTGGTTGTCAACACTTGTTTCTGTGTCTTTCCACGTTCCTGCTTCACTCCATCTATTGATGTTTCAATCAGGGTGCACCTTATCAGGTGTTCTGGTTTTGCTTCGCTTGTCCGAAGTCTGCAGTGCTACAGCTGGCTCCTGGACCCTGCATCTACGCAATGTGCAAGTGGACCCTGGCTACCCTACTCCACCTTCTCATCCTCTTTTTTTTTACTCAGTCACTCTGGAAACCCTAACCCTAGCAGTATTCAACCATCTGATAATGATCTTGGATATAACCTCCACTACAACAAAGGCTGGACCTCTGGGAATTTTTTTAGCTTTTTAGCATCACAAATGGGCCATGGTCTCCCCTTTTTATCCATCCTCGCCTTACTAACTGGGCTTATTATTGCCCACCTGCTCACATCAATACTCTCACAGAACCGATCATCTTTCTCATCCCGAGCAAGAAAGTGAAAAGACGCCATAGCACCAGAAGGTCTGTTAAACAGGTATCAGGGCTGCTAAGAGAACACCTCCTTAGGTTCGCCCTCCTGTTACTTCTGCTATCAGGCAACACCCACCCTAATCCAGGACCAGCAAGCCTAACTACAAATGATGTTAGCTGGAAGCAAGGTACTCTAAATTTGGCTACTCTCAACATCTGTAGCCTTCTGTGCAAAATTGACTCCCTTAAAGCCTGGGTTTCACAGCACAACCCAGACATACTCTCTGTTATGGAAATGTGGCTGTCTCCCGAAATACCCAACACAGCGGTTGCCCTACCTGGTTATACAATATTCAGACTGAATAGGTCCTCCAAGTGTGGTGGTGGTTGCACCTATCTAAAAAACTCGCTAAAGGGTCTGGCCTCGCCTTTGGCTAACTTAGGCTGTCCCACCAAGGTACTGACAACTAAAGTGCTTCTGGGGGCTCACCACAAGACACTCACAGTACTATCAGTTTACATACCCCTAAAGACCCAACCCCAAGTCTCCACAAAGTCCTGGATTATCTGCGAGCCCAAAATCACCTCGCCGAGGCAATAATTCTAGGTGATTTCAAAATAAACTGGCTGTCTACTGCCACTGGTCCTGTAAAGGATGCGTTATCAGCTCTGCACCTTGCTCAACTAGTCAGCTCCCCTACCAGAATTAACTATAAGACCGGGTCAAGCACCACCCTTGACTGGATAATCTCCAATCACCTGAATGTATCTCTACTGTAACTGTACACCCTGACTCACTCAGTGACCACTCCCTCATCACCTGCAGCTGGTCCAACAAATTTCATACCCCCCCCACCTCAAACTATTTTCAACAGACTGGTAAGACGAGGCCATTTGGAATTCCTAAAACAACAACTGCGTTGTCAGGACTGGAATCTACTGGACTCCGCTGCTGACATTAATGTAACACTTGAACATTTTATCAAGGCATTCAATGCCACCTGTGATATACATGCACCTCTCAAGAAAAAGAAGGTCGTGGTACTGTGCATCCCTGGATCACTCCTGCGCTAATAGATAACATGAAACAGAGGGACCATCTCTGGCACCATGACAAATCATCTGGTAAACTGCAGGATCTGCAAATCTATAAAGCTGCAAGAAATGCCTGAACTGGGCTATTCATCAGGCAAAAGTAAATACCACAGGGTGGCTGACCAGTGCATGGGAGAGAGCAGGAAATTTGGTCGAATATCAAAGATATCACTGGAAAAGACTCAAAGATGTCACCTGCTATGCTAAACCTTGATGGTACCCTCATCCTTGACCCGATTAGAATTGCAAATACCTTTAATGATGCCTTCACCGACCTGAGCAGTATCCTTCCACAAGATTTATTTGATGATACCCTGAAAAGTTAGCATGTCAACCTTAGAACAAGACCCTGAGCACCCCTTCTCTTTAAGAAGATCTCAGTGGCCCAAGTTAAAAGCTACTGAATAAGCTGAGGTAAGTCTTGACATAGTAGTGACTCTCTAGATCTCAAGCTAATTGCACTCACCATAGAGGAAATACTCCCACCCATTAATAAGATGCTTAACCTCTCTCTTACCCTGTCACACTTCCCACAGGTATGGAAAAAAAGCCCTTGTGACACCAGTTCATAAATCTGGTGATTGAGCCTTACATAGCAACTACAGACCTATATCAATCCTCCCTCCCTCCCCTTGCCAATCAACTTGTGGATTACCTCAAAAAATACTCCCTCCCTTGTCAGCAACAGCATGGTTTTAGGAAAGGGCACAGCACCACCACAGCACTTCTAGAATTTACCAGCTTCATCCAGCAATCAATTGACCTAAGCAGTCTTGTAGTTGCAGCCTTTATAGATTTAACGAAGGCATTCGACACAGTTAATCACCCACTTCTTCTCGAATAACTCTTTGAAACTGGTCTCTCCCCTGACATGCTGCCCTGGTTTAGAAGCTACCTTGTTGACAGATCTCAGCGTGTAACAATATCTAATGTTGTCTCAGAGCAGAGGCCGGTATGATCTGGTGTACCACAAGGATCAATTCCAGGCCCACACCTTTTCAGCATCTTCCTCAACAACTTACCGTCTGCATGCCACCAATGAACCCTGCGCTATGCGAATGACACTGTTATCATTGCAAGCCACTCTGACCCAAACCTGCTTGAAAGCAACCTGCAAAATGGATTCATGGAAGTTGAGCACAGGTTTAGTGAACAAAAACTGGTACTAAACTACAAGAAGACAAATGTTCTGTTGTTTTCATCTGCACGCAATAAACACAAGGTGCATGCTGTTACTATCAGAAATAGCCAAGGAACCCCCCTCAAACAAATACAGCACTTCAAGTACCTTGGGGTAACCCTGGCTAGTCACCTTACCTATGCGTGTCACATCGAGAATGTTGCCAGGGCTATCAACATTAGGATTGGGCTACTCTGTCGACACAGAAGGAGTCTAACCCCTGAAGCTCTCAAACTAGCAACTCACAGCTTGGTGCTATCGATCATCGATTATGGCCTAGTCACATATGGAGCAGCTTCCACTACCACACTAAAAAGACTCACTGTTACCCTGAACAAGGCCTGTAGACTTCTAGCGGGTGCTTCCCATTTCACCCACACTTGTGAGCTCTATACTCAGTCTGGGTGGCTCCAGTTAAGTGGGAGAATTAAATACCAAACATGCCTCCTTACTACAAAGGTGCTCCTTGGGCTCATGCCACTGGGACTGAGATGCCTACTTAACAAATCTCTCAAGACCCAACGCATGTGCACCTCATCAACCAAACTCCTCCATGTCCCAAGGTGTCAGACTACTCAATGCCAACACTCCTTTCTTTTCAGAGCACCTTTTTGGTTCAGTGGACTGCACAGTGAACTGGCTAATCTGTCTAAACTCGGTCAGTTCAAACACAAGTTCAATACAAATATATTGAAGCCAGCAGTGTGGTGCGCACTTTACACTAAATGGAGCCAAACAGCATCTGCCATATCCCCAACTTCCGGACTTTTCAAAAGTAAAATAAAGTAAATTCCAGCAGGGAAAACAGAGGATTTTCTTTAGGGGGGATGGTGCATTCTGTATTTGGCCAGCTTTCTTTTAATTTATGCACTTTCGAAGAGCATAAAAACAAGTATAATATCAAAATACATTAATGTGATTAAAAATAATTTTGTTGGTGTGTTGATTTTTTTCATTTTAAGTCACTGTGTTAAAAAAAGGCATTCCAGGCAGGATACTCATTAAAATATTGTTTTTACACCAGCTGAAAATGGGCTGCGCACTGAATGGGTGCTAATCCATGTTAACAAATGCATGGTGAACTGTGAAAATCTGCACTTAACTGGAATGTGCACTTAACCAGGAAATTTAACATTGGAGAGATAGGAAAAAATTGGGAAACAGAAAAACTGTACTGGGCTCCACCATAATGTGTGTATTGTGTGAGTGATGGTATTTGTTTAATTGGGTTTGGGGCAGTTTTATTATTGCTGAGGGAGGTTTGTTTTTTGAGTAGCTTACTTGCATTTTAATTGTTTAGAATGTGTTGGATGGGCTGTGGTCCCAGTTTTCTCTACTCCCCAGAGCACATGTGTCCTTTTGGGGGGTGCAAGTGTACTATACCTGGGATTGTCACTGATTGTTGCAAGGGGTTGGGCATCCTTTGGGGACATGTACAGAGACACCAGTTTGATCATGTGGGAGTACAGAAGGATGGCATGATTGGGTGCGTGAAGTCTAACAGGCACCTTGGGCGAAGATCTGTCCAGGACAGAGGTCCATCCTGTCTGATACTGATCCCAAGGGCTGCCCAGATTACAACAGGACAGGTAACAAGAGAGCTGGCCGTGCCTGCCCCCCCTTAGATCAGTTTTGCGTAATGCGGTAATGGAGGCATTTATTACGGACTCCTCAGTGGTCCTGGTATGCATCACAGAGACCTGGTTGGGAGATGACTAAGGCCCTGTGCTCGAGGCATCCATCCCTCCAGGTTTTTCCATGCAGCATTGCACAAGCCTGGGGCATAGGGTGGCTATCTGTTTTAGATCCACCTTGCGACTGACAGCGTATCCCATGGCGAAGACTGTGACAACCCACCTCTCTCTCTGAGCTGTAACAGCTTTCAGAGAGGTGTCTGTCTTTGGGTACTCACGCTGAACTCCCTTGCACAGAACTGGGAAGTCAAACATACAATGCACAGATCAGAGCCTGGTAGTGTGTTTTCTCTCGGTGGCGGATGCTAAACAGAGTTTTGCCTCAGCCAGTGGAAACCATAAATTACCTTAGAAATAACTGAAATCACAGCCACAACTGTTGAGTAAATAAATAGCTTTTTATTTAAAAGAAGGTCAAAAGTAGCATTAAAGGATGTTTAACACAAGAAAATAACACTGTTACAGGAAAAGTAAACAGATATGTTTTTAAATAACAGATGACAAAAGAAAAAGGCTATTACTGAGATATGCTATTATTATTCTTACCCTTCCCTATCCATCCAGAGAAACTGGACCCTATGCTATCTGCCAGCTCCCACAGACATAGCTCGAAGGGTAGGCCCAAGCTAAGCCTCTTGGATGTAGCTTCCCCCATCAACTCCAAGAGCAACTGTCCGCTGTCTTTCAGCATCTTATATTCTCTCTTCAGAATAGGTGATTTCTATTCCCCCTTTGAATGCACCAACCATCTACCATGAATGTATTTAATTGTCCCAGTCAGACTGAACACCTATCAGTGTCCAATTATATTCATTTTTAACCTTAAGTTTATATTTGAGTGATTCAATCCCTTTAAACTGTGAGTCTGTGAGTACATGTCCACTCCCCTTCTTGGTTACTGTGTCTGATTTATTACTCAACCCTTATCTAGATGCTGGTGGACAGTGGAATCCTAGCCTGTGTGTGTGTGTGTATGT
The DNA here is from genome assembly GCA_016271365.2 of Neoceratodus forsteri. Lineage (NCBI taxonomy): Eukaryota > Metazoa > Chordata > Ceratodontiformes > Ceratodontidae > Neoceratodus > Neoceratodus forsteri. The sequence continues at coordinate 591,351,469 of CM028132.1, read as the reverse complement.
GTGTTTTTTTCAGACTGCTAAAAAAATACCAGCCCCAAATCTTTAACAACTTCTTCCCATTTCTGTCACATCTCCCCGCTCCCCAGGTGATGAAGGCGTGTCGTTTGGGCCACCCAAGGGACACAGCAGTTCATGCAACTGTGGAGTGCCTAAAGTATCCAGCCATGCCATTAGACCTGCTAGATAGCCCATCCACATTGGCATTTTGTTTATCACTGCAGTGCTGGATGGTCATGTTGTTATGCCTGCAATACCAAACTCCAACGTAGCAGTTTTCCATTTTGCCCACTTGACCTACGAAGCCAGTTCAGAGGATTATGATCTGTGACCACAGTAAATTCTCTCCCATATAGGTAAGGTTGCAGCTTCAGAAGGGCCCACACTAATTCCGAAGCACTCCTTCTCGATTGTGGCATAGGCCACCTCTCCTGGCAGAAGCCACTGGCTGAGGTACATGACCGGGTGCTACTCCCCCTGCTGGGTAACCTGGCTCAGCACAGCACCCAGACAATGGTCTGAGGCATCCACATGGACAATGAACTTTAGACTGTAATTGGGGCTGGCCAATACCAGCTAGCCCATAAAGTCTTCTTTAGCTCCTGAAAAGCGACCTCACAGCCCACTGTCCTCTGCACCTTATCTGGCTTTCCCTTCTTGGTTAGGTGTGTCAGGGGCTTAGCCAGATCACTATAGCAAGGAACAAACCTCTAGCAGTACCCTGCTGTCCCTAGAAATGCCCTTACCTGTTTCATGGTGGTAGGAGTGGGCCAGGCCAGGATAGCATCAGCCTTGGCAGGCTCTGGGCAGATGCATCCGCTACCCACCCGGTGCCTGAGGTAGGAAACTTCTGCCATACCTATCTGGCACTTTTCCGCCTTGACTGTCAGACCTGCATTCTTCAGTCTGTGGAACACATCCCATGCATTTTTGATGTGCTCCTCCCAGGTCTGGCTGTATATGGCTATTTCATCCATATACACCAATGCAAACTCACCTGCCCCAAACAGAATGCGATCCACAAGCCGTTGAAAGGTTGCAGGTGCATTCTTTATTCCAAATGGCATTATCTAGAATTCGTACAAGCCAAATGGAGTGATGAAAGTTGATCTCTCCCTGGCTGCTGGGGTCAGAGGTACCTTGCAGTAGCCCTTTGTTAGGTCTATTGTGGTCAGATACTTGGCTCCCCAGTCGTCCAGAGTATCATCTGTTCTGGGCATGGGATAGGTGTCAGACTCCATGCAGCTATTAAGCCTCTGGTAGACAATGCAGAGATCATGTGGTACCATCCTTCTTGGGGATCACTACCATGGGTGAGGCCCAGGGACAACTAGATTCCTGTATTACTCCAAGTTCCAGCACTTCCTTGAGCTCCTCTTTCACGGTCTGCTTAACCCGCTCAGGTACCCTGTAGGGAGACTGTTTCTTGGGCACCTGGTCCCAGTATCCACGTGGTGCTCTTTCATTGTGGTGTGCCCCAGTTTCCCTGTGAACATGTCCTCAAATTCTCTCAGCACACCCCGAATCTCCTGCACCTGGGCTGGTGTCAGCTGTTTGGAGAGGGTAAGGTTGTCCATGGAGGATGCAAGCGGGCCTCCCGAACAGATCCACCAGTGGATCCACCTCAGTTTCCTCTTCTGGGTGCTGCACACAGCATGGACCAATTTCTCTCTGTCATAGTATGGCTTCAGCATGTTAATATGATACATCTTTCACCTGCATCTTCTGCCTGTAGCTCTAGTAAGTAACTGACATCACTAACCTTTGGACAATGGAAATTACCCTCTCATGCTGCCTGTAGTTTATTCTGTTGGACAGGGATGAGTGCCATGCTCGCTGTCCTATCTTGTATTCTCTGGCTCGGGCCCCACGGTCATACCAGAATTTCTGCTGCTGTTGCACAGTGGCCAAGTGCTCCTGAGCAAGCCCCATGAGCTCCTTAAGGCCGGTCCCTGAAGTTCAGAACATACTCTATAAGACTCCTTAGGAGGCACAGTTGCCCTCCATTCATCCTGAATCAAATCTGAGGCCCCTCACCCCTGTGGCCAAACAGGAGCTTGAAGGTGAGAACCCTGTGGACTCCTGTGGGACTTCCCTGTATGCAACTAGGTGATAAGGCAAATATCTGTCCCAATCCCTCTTATGCTGGTCAGCAAAAGTCCTTAGCATGGCCTTAAGGGTTGAATTAAATCGCTACACCAGACCATTAGTTTGAGAATGGTATGGGGAGGTTTTGAACTGCTTTACCCCACACGTCTCCCACAAACTACTCATTAACCCTGACATGAAACTGGTGCCCTGATCAGTCAGTGTCTCCTGGGGAAAGCCAACCTGGCTCAATATTCCCAACTGTGTGTCAGCCACAGGTTCCGCATCAGAGGACAACAGGGCCACTGCCTCTGAGTATCTTGTGGCATAGTCAACTACCACCAGGATATATCGCTTGCCAGCGTGACTTGGGGTGCTTAGTGGCCCCACTATGTCCCCAGCTACCCTCTTGAAGGGTTCATCAATACTGGGCAGGGGCACCAAAGCTGTCTTAGCCTTGTCCCCATTTTCCCCACCCTCTGGCACTGTGGACAAGTCCTACAGTAATTTGCCACATCCTTGCCAATACCAGGCCAGAAGAAAGTGTTGGTCAGCCACTTTTCCATGCGTCTCACATCTAAGTGGGCTGAAAAAGGGATATGATGGGCAAGGGCCAAAAGTTGCTGGCAGTGAACCATAGGGACTACCAGCTGCTGGAACACCTCACCATCTAGCCCTTCCTCTGCTGTACATTCTCTGTACAGCAGCCCATTGTCCCAGTAAACTGACTCTTTACCCCCCTGAGGACCCTCAGCCCTAATAGCTTTTCCTCAGTTTTGCAAGGTGGAATCGTCCACTGTGCAGTGCTCAACTCCCTTGTCTGACCTTTCCCAGTGCCTAGAAGGAAGTCCTGTGGGAAAAGCTACATTTGATGACTTCTTGTTTCAAATTGCTGCTTCTAGCCAGCCCTCCCGCGTACTAGCCCTTCCTCAGCTGCTGAGGAGGGCTGACTCATATGAGTCACCCCTCTTCACCCTCAGAAGCTTGCCCTTTTCCTGGCTGTGGGTTGCACACACATTAGAGATTCCCTGTGGTCAAAATTATTCTCCATGATCACATTTACAGGGAGGTCCTCTACGAACCCCACCTTCTTTTCTCTATGGCCCCCCTCCCAGCTCAAGAAGACTCGAGCCATTGGTATTTGGACTACTGGCCCTGTGACTCTCCAGATCTTGGAGTATTTCCCTGGTAACTCAACACAGACACTCTCAAAATGGAGGGTGGGGGGGGGACTCTATTTTTTACAGCAAACAGGGAAGTGCACTAAATTACCTCTGAGCTGGAATGTATTTTTCAAAAACAGTAATCCAACAAAACTTATGTTGAAGAAATCAAGGTCAGTACTATAACATGGTAGTTGGTGAAAATAGAGTAAAAAGACGTTTATTGCATAATAACACAAAATCACCACCAAATCAATGACATAAACATTGACATACCAAAAGACTGCGTACTGCCAAAAAAACATAAAGAACAGTACAGCTCACCATGTTAGGAAAAAACTTATTGCAGGGTTAGTTAGGAAATGGGTGGTTGTGGACTTGCAGCTTCTGTTTCAATGACAGACTTGCTCCCGTGGTGCCCGCATGGAAATCCTGTCAACTGAACTGGTTGTAGATTCGACCTGACTCCAAACGAGGAGAATAGAAACAGTGATAAGCTGGCACATACCATAAGGACTAAAATGTTTAAATGCAAAAAATTTTAACTGAAAATCACGCTGGTTCACCGCCGAGACTCCTGCATGCCACACTTCCTGGTAGAGCACTTACGTGTTGACCAGCAATCAGATCCTGCCCACCAGGAGATGAAGCTCCTGGGTCCCTCAGTCCCTGGGTTACTGTTCCATTAACTACAATGGGGTGCATATTCACGTCAGAGGAGAGTGGTTCTTCAGGCTGCACACACCCCACCAACAGACCAGTGCTGTTTTGATTACTCTCTTCCCTAGGCCTTTGCCTCGTAACCATTTTCTGAGGGTAGTTATATCTCAAGTGCCCCACTTGATTGCAAATATGACATTTCTTGGGTCCTGTCTCTTGGGTCCTTTTAGAACCAGAGGGTCTGCTTTGGGCTCAGGTGCAGGCTGGTTTCTTTTGGACTGCCACCCATGGGACCCCTTAGAACCATGTGCTACCCCCCCCCACCATGAGAATTACGCTGTGTGTATGGCCTACTAGCCATGTACATGTCAGTGCTTGCTGTCACCTCCTTTGAGGAGGTGCATGCCCTGTCTAGGAGCCATACACGCATATCCTTGACCTCGGGAACAATTTTAAGAAACTGTTCCCTTACAAGCAAATCTCTGATTAGCTCCACAGTGTCTGCTTTTGCCCACTCCACCCACCTATCAAGGTAAGTACACAACTGAACCTGCAATTCCACATAACTCTCTTCTGGGCTTTTCTTTAACTCCCTAAATTTCCTTCTGTAAGCCTCTGGAGTTAATTCAAAATGTTTTAACAACACTGCTTTAACCTTATCATAATCAGCATAGTCTTCATCACTCATTTTAGTAAATGCCTGCAAAGCCCTCCCCGTAAATAATGGTGTGAGTAAGTTGACCACGAAGCCTTAGCCAATTGGAATTGCTCAGACACTCTCTCAAATGCCCTTAAATGCGCTTAAGATCGCTCTCTAAACTGAGGGAACAATTTAGAATTCATTTTGGCTTCATGAGGAGAACTCACTCCACCATTACTCACAGTTTGCTGGTTGTGCCTGGTCATCATCTCCTTCCTGTTGTTGTCTCTGGACTTCATGCTGTTGTTCTTTTCTTTCTTTACATTCTTTTCTCTATCTGCCAGTCTTTTTCTTCCATTTGTTTCTCTGCTTCCTATCTTCTTGTCTCTGCTTCTGCTTCTAGTCTCTTGTCTCAAAGTCCAGCTTCTTTGCCTCAAGCTCATTGTCTCGCAGCAACAGCTGCAGTCATATGACATCAAGCTGGTCTAGGGGTCCTACATCAGCTCCTGACTCACCCCAGGGACTGTCTGCTTCTGATCTCATGTGCCACCAGGGCAGGTCTGCCCTTTTCTTGTGTTTTTAGACCACTTCAAGCTGAATCCCCTTTTCCTGGCACTTTTCACAAAGCTGTTGCACAGTAAGTGAGTCATACTCCATGGAGCTCATTCTCTCAACCTACACTACACTGTGCTAACTAGAAACAAAAAATACAGTTGTACAAGTGTACTCTTAAACTGTATATCCTGTTTTGTAACTGCTAAGGTAAAAGTTCCACTGGCAACTCTGTATCTCAGTATGCTAGAAAGTCATGATCACTCCACCACTGCCAACCAATTTGTGACAGAGACCACCCAATTTGAAGCGTGGCCATTAAAGAGGGTCTGGATACATGTTGCAAAATCCTTCTCATGTACTGTCCTCCACAAGCGTGACTTTCTGCAGGAACTGGAGAGTTTCATGGTTGATCTAGCTGTGAATTCACCCAGCCTGTTAGTACAGGGCGATTTCAGCACCTGGGTCAATGACGACAACTCTGTGTTTGGACAACAGTTCCTCCAGTTTATGTCTTCACTGGCCTAGTATAGGCAGTTGCCACCAGAGACAAAAAGTATGGAGACTCACAAAGAGATCAAAGTGTACCTACCTTGGAGTGCAAACTCACATATGTACACAGGAGCTCCACTATGTGGAGAAAGGGTCAGTAAAATAAACAGGAAAAGTCTTACCCAGATCTTAGTAGTTTATTTTCCAGACAGCAGAAAATGTGTGCAAATATACAGCAGCGTTTTGTGGAGACCATTTGTAGTGTTATTTCATTTGCAATTTAGCACACACCTTCTTTTCTTCAATAGTGACAGTCTGGAGCTGTCTGCCCTCCTTCCCCAGCCAAAGCCTACAAGCCATTTTCTACATGTGGTGAGCCTACTTACACTGCTGTATGTTTGCACACATTTTCGACTGTCTGGAAAATAAACTACAAAGATCTTGGTATGACTTTTCCTGTTTATTTTTGCACCTGTGCTGACTCTTTCTCCACCAAATGGAGCTCCTGTATACATATTCTTAGATCTGGTCATCGCATTGAGTCCTGACATTAATAAAGTTAGGGTTGATCCAGTTGGGGTGTAAGATTATCTTGCTGTTCTACTCCTGTGTGGGCCTCCCCATGTGGAGATGGTCTGATATCACCCTTTGAGAAATCAAGAGCAAATGATCTCCTGGCTTTACTGGACATCTCAGGTATGCTATCTGCATGTAATGGTGGTGCGGAGAAAGCCGTGGAGGGCTATAATAAAGCCCTTACAGCGGCTTTCAACTCCCTCGCACCCTGTCATGTTTGCACCTTGACATCCTCTCTTAGGTTGCCATGGTTTGATAATGACTATAGGTGGTTGAAGACTAAGGGGTGGAGGTTGGAGGGTTCCTGGCAGAGATCTGGTTCTGGGCACAAGTTGGCACTGAAAATCACTACAGTGACTATCAGCGGCAGTCACGCTGAAAAGACAGTATTGATGTCATGCTTCACTGCTGAAGGAAACAAACTGACTCATCTCTTCAACACTGTAAACAGAGTTTTACATGCTCCCCGCCTACTGTCACATCAAGTTTTTTCAGCACAGAATTGCGATGAGTTTAATCATTTTTTCCTTCACAAGGTGTCCTCTGTCAGAGCTGGTATCTACTCAGGCAGCTTGTTATGGCCTGGCAATGTTCCTGTGGATGGTGAAGTGAGCACTTGGCCTTTGTGGGTTGAGTTTGACCTAGTTCAGATTGAGGAGGTCTCCCCAGAGGTCCTGGGGCTGCACCCTATGCACTGTACGTTGGACTCGTTCTACCGGCTTCCTTTCCAGTTGTTGGCTGATCTTGGTTTGAATTATTGCCAAGATCATCAGGTGTTCACTATGGGAGGGTGTTTTCCCCACTGAACTGAAGAAGGCAATGGTGAAGCCCCTTTTGAAGAAACCCTTTTTGAACCTTGGTGATTGGACAAATTACAGACCTGTCTTGAACCTCCCATTTTTAGTGAAGGTAATAGCGAAGGTTGTAGCGGCACAGTTGCAGGACCAGTTGTAATGTTTTGAGATCCTTGAGCCATTCCAGTTATGGTTTAGGCCTTAGTACAGCACGGAAACTGCAGTGATCAAAGTGTTCAATGATTTTCTAGTGGTGAGAGACAGTGTTTAATGTTCCATCTTGCTACTGCTGGATCTCTCTTTGACTTTTGACACAGTGAATCATGGGGTGCTGTGGCTCACTTGAGGCACTATGTGGGACTCACTGTCACTGTATTGCACTGGCTTAGCTCCTACTTGTCTGGCAGGGTGCAGCAGATGGCACTGGGTGGTAACATCTCGAAAGCTGCTGCTCTCTGCTGTGTAATGCCTCAGGTGTCGATTCTAGCCCCCGTGTTACTCACAGGTAGCCCTATTACCATTGGGAGGATCATCATGCAGTATGGTCTGGGTTTTCACTGCTGTGCACCCATCTGATACCCAGACCTACCTGTCATGTGCACCTAACAGGGTCAACACGGTAGCTGTGCTGGATGTGTTTTGCAGAAATCCATGACAGGATGGCATCAAACTGACTCAGGCTGAATCCATCTAAGATTGAGGTGTTACTGGTGGGACGGGTTTGTGGGGGCAATAATAAATAGGGATAGTGCCTTGTCGTCATCATCAAATGTCACTTCCCTATGAACTGTCAGAAGGTAAGGAATCTGGACATCACTGTGGAGGGCAGACTGACCTCAGAACATCAGGTGTCAGCTGTTGTCCGCACTGGCTTTTATCATCTGTGTAATATCATCCAGACCCAAACCAATCTGGTGGCCACCGACCTGGAAATTCTGGTGCATGCTTCTGTTACCTCCATTTGGCTACTGCAATGCTCTCTACCTAGGGCTATCTGTGAGGCTGATGTGGCATACCCCAGGGATCAGTGCTGGGACCAGTGCTCTTCAATGTCTTCATAAGTGATATTGCAAAGGGTCTAGAAGGGAGGTTTAGCCTGTTCACCGATGATACAAAGCTATGTAACAGAGTAGATACACAGGAAGGTGTAGAAAAAATGAGGAGAGCTCTGAAGAGGCTAGAAAACTGGTCCAAGGAATGGCAGTTGGGTTTCAATGCAAAAAAAGTGCAGGGGAGAAGGAATCCTAGGGTCGAGTATGAACTACACTGTGTAAAACTGGAGGCCACCAAAGAGGAAAGGGATCTAGCAGTAGTCATAGAAGACAACCTCAAAGTGGCTAAACAGTGCGACAAAGCAGTTGGAAAGATAACATAATACTAGGGGCATAGAGAGGTATAACAAGTAGAAGGAGGGATGTGGTGGTACCATTGTACAACTCCCTAGTAAGGCCTCATCTGGAGTACTGTGTGCAGTTCTGGAGGTCCCATCTCCAAAAGACATAGACAGGATGTAGGTGGTACAGAGGAGGGGAGACAAAATGGTGCCTTGAGGATGCAGCATGAGTGGTATAAGGAGACTCAGAGCTCTATATGTACTCCCTGGAGGCGGGGGGACATGATAGAGACCTTCAAGTATCTGAAGAGGGGATCAACAGGGTACCAGAGGGGAGCATATTTCACATGAAGGAAAATAGCAGAACAAGGGGGTACAGCATGAGACTGAAAGGGGGAAAACTTAGGGGAAACTTAAGGAAATTCTACTTCACTGAAAGGGTGGTGGAGAGATGGAACAGTCTCTCCCAGGAAGAGGTGGGGGCGGCCACAATTCAGGGATTCAAGAATGTGTGGGAGAGGCACATGGGAATTATCAAGCTAGGGCGAAAGGGGCGGGGCAACTTGTCCTAGCATCTAGGGTACCTTAAGCATTAGAAAGAGGCTAGGGCAGACTAGATGGGCATGGCCTTTATCTGCCGACAACATCTATGTATCACTTGCAGCTTGTGCAGAACTCAGCAGCCTGGCTGATAGCTGGGACCTCCTGTTCCATACATATCACACCGGTTCTCCAGGAACTGCATTGGCTGCCAATGAGGTGATGCGGCAACTCCATGATAGGTATCTTAGGTTTGTTGACATACAATGCCCTGCCCTGCACAATTTGGGCCCTTGGTACCCAAAAGACCTCCTGACATTTACATGGCTGTCTGTCCCCTTCGTTCCTTTGAGGAAGGTCTTCCATTTGCCTTGTGATTCCAGGGTCCCACTTAAAATCTGCTGGGGACTGAGCCTTCTGCGTTACTGCACCTGTTTTGTAAAACTGGCTCCCTGGGGGTAAGCAGAGAGGCTCCCTCAATGGAACTTTTCAAGAATTTGTTAAAACCTACTTATTTAACGTGGTCTTTGGGACCACTTAGTCTGCTGTAAAAATATAAGGGTGGTTTACTTCATCTCTGTCACTCTTATATTCTGACCGCTTTATTATAGTTTTCTATTTTAAATAATTTTATTCTGCTTGTAGGGCTCGAGACCCTGGATGGATGCCTACTATAGCGTGCACTCGTTTGCATGCACACAGCTACCAGCAGGGCCAGTGTCATGCGGATCGGTTCGGGACGGGAATGGTTCCGATAGATTAAAACACATGTGCAGTATTCATTTCACTGGAATGTACTAATGTTGCTGGTTCGGTTCCAGACGTGCTTACTGACGCTACGAGTAGCTTAGTTAAAAGCGCACACCTCGTCTGAATAAAACTGCAATGACAAGCTCTCGTACTCGGGTAATAAAATATCTTTAAAGACATTAGTTTTTTTGAGAGTTTAATTGTACAAACTAAAGTATAATTTAAAGTTTGAGTTGATTGAGTCTGCCATGGTCCACAGTTCCACTGTCCGTATTCAGCATACACAGTGTCCCAGAATGACTATTAAGATGCTGCTAGTATATATGCAGGCATTTAACTAAGTTCAGTTCTACCTTGTGTTGTCTCTATTTTTATTGTTTTCTACGGAGGTTTGTAAATGCATCATACCATGAACTACATGAGTATATTTCAATAATTAAATTAATGTTTGTTTGTGTTTACACATTCTGTCTGTACTGAACTTCATGTTTTGAAGTGGTTGGCTTGATCTCACTCAGAAATAAATTCCATTAATGTCCCCTGTATAAGGTTTTAAATTTGTCCTCTGTCACCTATTCTCAGGCTGTTCTATGAGACACCGAGAGAGAGAGAGAGAGGAGAGAGAAGAGATATATATATATATATATATATATATATATCAATCCCTAGTGGCTGCTTTATCTGTTTTATTATTCAAGTATCCAACTGAATTTATCACTTTGGTGACTGTTACTAACCCCGGGCATATATATCTGGTCACCCAAGATGCATGGGCTAATGGACCTACAAGATGCAGGGTAATGGCTTCCCATCAGGTGCAATGATTGATCACCCCATTATATGGACCAGCCCATCATCCATCCACCAAGTAGTGTGTTCGGGTTCCCACGGCAACGTCAGGGTACTGGTCCATCCCAGTTTCACTGTACTGTTCCCCACCCCGTGTACAGTGAGCTGGTTTCATCTCCCCTCCCCCATGTGCACACTTCTGGTCCCCAGTCATATGGTGCTGAGCCCTTCTCCAACCCCATCATGTTCAGGGTACTGTCCCTACCCATGTAGGGATGCTGTTGCCCCAATGCAGGGTTCTGGTCACCTCCAGGGGCAAGGCACTGGTTCCCCACATGTGCATGATAGTGGTCCACCCACATGAGCAGCGTGTTGCTCTCCCCAGTACTGGTACCGGTCCCCAATGTGATGGTTACTCAACCCCTCAGGTGTAGGGTCTGGTCACCCCCAGGTTCATGGGGAAATGGTCCCCCAAGATGCAGGATACTGGCCCCAATCAGGGCAGTGATTGTTCCCCCTCACCAGGTTCAGAGACCAGCCAATCCTCCCTCAAGTAGTGTGTACTGGCTGCAACCCCACTGTCTGGTAACTCCCCCACCATGTACTGTGTACTGGTTGCCAGCTCAGTATCAGTGAACTGGTCCCCTAACCTCTCCCCATGTGCACAGTTCTGGTCTCCCACCCTTGCATGGTACTGGGCACTTCCCCACCCCTCAAGTTCAGGGTACTGTCCCACCCCACCTCCCCATAGGTGCTGGTGATCCCCCCATGCAGGGTTCTGGATCACCCCAACCAGCAGGTGTTTCTCCCCTTCCCCATGTACTGGTAATAGTCCCCCAAAACTGGAGGTACCCTCCAGGTGTGTAGGTGTTGGTCACTCAACCCCAGGTGCACTGGGAACTTGTCCCTCATGATGCAAGGTACTGGCCCCCGTTAAGGAAAGTGATTGGTTCCCCACCCCGGTTTCCCATCACCCCCAAGTAGTGTGTACTGGCCCCACCCCAGTGTCAGGTTACTGGCACCCCTACACCCATTTTCAGTGTACTGGTTACCCGCCTCACTCTCCCCATGTGCATGGTTCTGGTCCCCAGGTGCCCTTCCCCAACCCCTGTGTTAAGGGTACTGTCCTATCCACCTCCCACAGGTGTTGCTATCAGTCCCACCTCCCTCAGATGCAGGATTCTGGTTCAGCCCAACTAGCAGTGTATGCTGCCCCCTCCCAATGTAGTGGTACGCCCCCCACCAAGGTGATGAGTACTGCGCCACCACCCACTGAGTGCAAGGTCTGGCCATTCCCCAGGTGCACGGGAAATGGTCAGCCAAGATGCATGGTAGTGTCACCTCATAAGGGGCAGTATTTGGTCCCCTCCCAGTTTCCCCATCATCCTCCAAGTAGTGTCTACTGGTTCCCACTCCAGTGTCATGTTACTGGCACCCCACCACAGTGTACTAGTTACCCCATGTGCACAGTTCTGGTCTGCAGGTGCATGATACTTGGCCTTCCCCAATCCTCCCCCTACCCATGTTTAGGGTACTGTCCCACCCACCCACCTTCTCATATGGGGTTGCTATTGGTTCCCCCACCCCCAATGTGAGTTCTGGTCACCTCCCAGGTGCTGAGCACTGGTTCCCCACATGTGCATGTAGTTGTCCACCACCACGATCAGCGTATTGTCCCCAGTACTGGTACCGCCCCAATGTGATGGGTACTTGGCCCCAGATGTAGGGGTCTGGTCACCCCCAGGTACATGGGGAAAGGGTCCCCAAGATGCAGGGTACTAGCCCCCAATCAGGGCAGTGATTGCCCCAGGTTTAGAGACCAGACAATCATCCCTCAAGTAGTGTATACTGGTCCCATCCCACTGTTAGGCTCCTGGACCCCTCCACCTCCATGTATTGTGTGCTGGTTTCCACCCCAGTTACGGGACTGGTCCCCACACCCATTGCAGTGCACTGGTTCCCCCCTCTCACATGTGCATAGTTCTGCCCCCCACTCCCCATATTAAGGTACTGTCCCACCCCACCTCCTTAGAGATGCTGGTATCTGCCACCCTCAGATACAGGATTCTGGGTCACCCAATGAGCAGGGTAATGCTTCTCTCCTCCCATGTACTGGTATTGATCCCCCTCAAGGTGATGATTACTTGCCCCCCATGTAGGTGTCTGGTTAATCCCAGGTGCATGGGGAAACTGGAACCCCATGACGCATGGTACTGGCCCATTAGAGAACCGATTGTGTGCTCCCCAGTTTCCCATCATCCCACAAGTAGTGTCTACTGGTTCCTCCCCAGTGTCATGTTACTGGCAAGTACGGTTCTGGTTCTCCAGGTATATGGTACTTGGCCATTCCCCTACCCCCATGTTTGTATGTATACTAGAATTGTGTGTATAGCAATACAAAATTTAAACACAGAGATTATGCCATTAACAGAAATAATAAGCTAGGATTCCAGCAGCAACCAACATTTGTAACTTCTTTTGGGGGGGGGTGTAGGGTTAACCATTTGAGGGTAAATAGTACAACATAAAGGGCTGTATTAACAATTGCACAGAAAGGGCAGCTACACAGGTACTCGCGTTTGTGGTCGGACCCCCAGCAGCAGTTACATTTATTTTTATTTAATTCATTAATTAATTATTGGTTTTCTGAGCGATGGAGTTAATGAGAAGCCGAGCTGGAGCCATCAGTAAAAATGAAAGGGTATTGCTCACCAGTGTGCCTATAGAGACCAGCCATATAAGAGTTGTATGCCTCCTTGCTGCTGGCTGTGGGACAAGAACCAGAGGGTGGTGTTGGGGGTCATTGAAAGAGAAGTCATTGGAGTGCAAATATTGAAATTGTGAACTTACGAAAGCGTATGCCTTAGCTTATTTAAATCCTGATGTTATTACCAAGCTCTTTGAAATCATTCTTGCTATCACTGTATAGGCAGCCTTATGACATTCTTTTCAATGTGTAATACGATCACTGGCATACCTCTCAACCTTTCTTCACCAAAATGTGTGACACGATGTGTGACAAATGAGCAAAATGTGTGACATATCGTCTAACATGGCATTGCAAGCTCAGAACACTACAGCTATCAGTGCACTAATGTTCATAATGTTTTTTGATAACTGAGCATAATAGATTATTATGAATTTCTGCTTTAAAGTCTCAGTGGAGAATGTGGACTATCACCTTCCCCATGATGAACAAAGGGTTTCTGAGAGGTAAAATGAGTGATGTACCACATAATGTGTGACAGTTGAGAGGTGTGATCACTGGTTCTTAAAAATATTTTTTGTTAGTTGCTCTTGGTAAGTAGGTTATCTCTGTAGCTTCAGTCCCCCAATATATAATGGTGTTAGTATATTTAATAATGGATTTTCCCATCACACAAATATTTTTATCCTTGCATGTCATGTGCATTTCCATTACTTCCTGATGTTCCCATAAAACAGGAGGCACACAGTTTGCAGAGATGAGGCATGTAAACCTGTTAGAAGTTTCACTTGGAAGATTTTCAAAAGATACTGCCCTTTTGCCTTCTCCCCTTTCATTTCGAGATTGTACAGGCCACCATTCCAGGTCTCTTTCTATGTCCCCTGACAAATGGGGATGGGGTAGGAGATGTATCGGTGGGGAACATCTTGGTACAAGTGACACAACACGGTCAAGTTTAGAGTAAGGAACACTACGGAGGTTCACCGATCTAGGTTGAAGGTGCTGGATTTCAAGAGGGCAAACTTCAGAAAATGGGGAATTAGTGGAGAGGGCTTTGGAAGGGTGGAGGATTTGACAGAGGCAATGTGGGGAGGATAAAAGAAGCTATTGTAGAAGTCACTGACATCTGTGCCAAGAGAGCAAGTAAAAATAAGAGGAGGAGGAAACCTCTGTGGTACACTAGGAAGTAGCGGAAAAGGTAAAGACAAAAGGAAAACCTTCCGGAAGTTCAAGAAACAAAAGCAGAAGTGGACTGGGGAAAATACCAGGTGAGCCAGAAAGACTTTCTTTCGGTACGTAAGTGAAAAGATGAAGAATAGGCAGGGAATACTCCAGTTAAAAACAGACGAGGGGGAGATGCTACAAGGGGACAGAGAGGAAGCGGACCTGCTAAACAACTATTTTTGCTCAGTGTTCAATAGGGAAGAAGAAGATGAAAGCAGCAGAGTAGGAAAAGAAATGGCAGGGGAGGGGGAAGTGGAGATGAGGCCTTTCCTCGTGGAGGAACTTTTGAGGGAACTAGGCTACATGAAGGTGGACAAGGCAACGGGGCCAGATGGGGTGCACCCAAGAGTGTTAAGAGAACTAAACGAAATACTGGCAGTACCATTGACTGCACTCTTCAATCAGTCCCTGGAGACTAGGGTGGTGCCGGAAGACGGGAGGCAGGCAAATGTGGTCCCGCTGCATGAGGGAGGAAGGAAGTGGAAACTACAGGCCCGTGAGCTTGAGCATCGGGTGGTAGGCAAGCCCATGGAGAAACTAATAAAAGGCAGGAACACCAGCTACCTGGAGGAAAGTGACCTGATGAATCCAAGGCAACATGGTTTTACTGGGGCAGATCCTGTCAAACAAATTTGATAGAGTTTTTGACAGGGGTCACAAGGAACTGGATCAGGGAGGGTGGTAGATGTGACTTATTTAGATTTCAGGAAGGCGTTTGACTCCGTGCCCCACGGGAGACTGCTGTATAAAATGTCAGGCCTGGGGCTGGGGCAGGTGGTAGTTAAATGGGTGGGAAACTGACTGGGGGACATGAGGCAGAGGGTCATTATAAATGGGGCAGCATCTGGAGAGGGCAAGTTCACAAGCAAGGTCCCTCAGGGATCAGTGCTGGGGCCCCTACTATTCAATATATTTGTAGGGGACACTGTGGAGGGCCATGAGGGAGGTGTGAGTCTGTTTGTGAACAATATCAAAATCTGCAATAGGGTGGACACGCAGGAAGGGGTAAAAAATATGCAGAGAGATTTGGGGAGGCTTGAGGCATGGTCAAAGAGGTGTCAGCTTGCATTCAATATAGAAAAGTGTAGCTGGACAAATGGGCAGACTTGGTGGGCCTTGTCGGTCCTTTTCTGCCGTCACACTTCTATGAATCTATGAAACACTGGACCCTCCGTCAGGATTGTCTCCATCAGTTAACCCACAATGGATGTGAGTCTATCTGGACTGTAATTTCCAGGATCATCCTTGGGGCACTGTTATGGAGAGGAACCATGTGAACCATCCTCCAATCCTGATGTATATACCCTGAATCAAGTGAGGCATTGAATTGGTCTGTCAAAGGCCCCGCTAGGACATACTAACATACTAAAAACCAGTAGAATAGGCCTGATGGTCTGTCGTGTCTGCTTGTTAGCCAGCCCCTATTGGGCACTAGCTCCTCCTCCCCCCGGCCCCCGAGAGGGTCAACTTCGGCTTCAGTATACCCATGCATCTGTCCCACCCCCTCTTAATGCCCTCCACTGTGCCCTGTTCGACTAGACTCCCAGACAATGCATTCCATGGCTCCACCACCCTCTCAGTGAAGTAATACCTTCTATATTCTCCCCGGTAGATTCCCCCTTCCAACTTCCACTCATGCCATCTGGTTGTGCCCCTTTCCTTAGTCTGAACATTTCCTTGGCTCTGCCCTGTTGATCCCATTCACATATTTGAATACCTCAATCATGTCACCCTGTCTCTTCTCTCCTCCAGCGGTACAGCCCAAGGACCTCCAGCCTTTCCTCACAGATTCTTTCGCTCATGCTCCAGATCATCCTGGTTGCCCTCCTCTGAACCCTCTCCAACAATTCTATGTCCTTCCTAAGGTGAGGTCTCCAGAACTGCACTGATACTCAAGTGCAGCCCTGACCAAGGCATTATACAGAGGAAGGATCACCTCCCCTTTCCTGGTCGTCATTCCCTGGGCTATGCAGCCCAGAATACAGTTGCCTTTGCCACAGATCTTCTGCAATTTTCAGTGTTGTTCATTCTGATGTCAACCACCACCCCCAGGTCCCTTTCACTCGTTGTGGCTTTCAGTGAGACCCAAGAAGCCCTTATCACCCTTCTTAATACCTTGTGTCAGCCTGAACTCCGTAGACGCCTTGGCTTCACTTACTGCTGTGTTGCCTCCTTCGATTCTCTTCATGTACTCCTCCCTGTCTTTCTCCACTCCCTGTATTCTTGTACCTCCTAAAGGCAGCTCTTTTCCTCCTAACCTTTTTCATGACCTAATTGCTAACTCAGTTAAGCTGTAGCCCTATCCTTCTTGTCTCTGGGCCTTGCTGCAGCCATGGTTGCAGGTAGAGGGAGGGACTGATAAACACAGGGAATATTAATAAAACAGCGGGACATGGTGTGAGGAGGAAGGGCTACTAGACCCAGTGCCTATAAGCCACCTTCTTGTCTCTCACCACCTCCTGAACCTCACAGGTCCACCAGAAGGGTTTTCTGGCCTTATCGAATTTTCACCTTTCTCTTCCACAGGATCTGGTAACCTCCTGTAGTCCCTCCTAATGATCTCCCACCAGCTGTCAGCATCCATGTCAGGCCTTATCCCGTCCAAATGATCTTTAAGGATCCTTCCCATCTCCCTGAAATCTGCACCCTGAAGTCAGTTACTACCATCTTCGTGTGGCTACCCCCGTCCAGGAAGAACCAGACTGTGGCATGATCACTCATTGCCAACAGGTCCCTCACCTCAGGCCCTTAATCTGGTCACTGTCTGGCAGGACTACGTCCAGTGTCCTGGCCTCCCTAGTTAGCTCACCCACCTGCTGGGTTAGGAATGCGTCCTGGAAGACATCCAGCAACCTCTGCTCCTTGGCCACTGGGGACGTCCACAGCCCCAGTCTGTTCCTGACATGTTTAGGTCCCCAATACCACTACCCTTCCTTCTCTTCCCCAATCTACAGTGGCCCTCAACATTTGCCACCAAACTCTCTTCTAGATCCTCTGCCAGTGCAAGAGGTCTGTGCATCACTCTGACCTTTACTCTTACTCTTACCACCCTGCGTCTGCAGGATGGCCCAAATTGCCTCCATGTTCCCCCTGCCTCGTCCACCCCTCCACTACCTATGAACTTTTTGACTAACAGTGCCACACCAACCCCTGAGGGATGCTACTGAGTACCCCTCCCCGCACCAGTCTCTAAGGGATGCCACTATTGGTTGGAAGGACAATCATGCAGCACAGCGGCGGCCTGCACTCAAGCACACATCCGTGGCACCCAACACGAGCACCAGGATCAGGCAGAAATGGTGCCAGTATGTCAGTGCCGCAAATTTTATTTGTTTTGTTTGGCTGAAGGCTCACACAGATGGACTGTACTTCTTGAGGTCGGAGGACTCGGGGAGGGAGCCGGTAGTACCAGTATGGACGGTCGCTCATGCCATGGTGGTCGGTCCGCATCCAGGGGGTGGTCATCGGAGTCAAAGTCAGTCTGCAGTGTGTGCGAAGCGGAAGCGCGACAAGCGACACAGCCATCTGCAAGAGTGGGCCTGGCACTGTGGGAGAGAGAGTGTTAGGAAGGTCCAGCCAGGAGATGGTTCACAATCAGACAGACTCAAGAGGAGTGAGATCAGGACTTGGAGGGCACCGGAGACCATCACCAGACTGTGTAGCAGCGAGGGACGAGGCCTACCCTGTCCGGGGTGGGTCCCTGACTCCCTGGTAAGCCTCTAACCTAGTTCTTCTTCAAGAAGACTAGACATAATTTTATTTACAAATTCACAGCAAAACTCCCTCCGGCATATAGTATGGTAATGGTATGATGTAAGACTCAGACCCTTCCCCCGCCAGCACCTTCCAAATATATCAGAAGAACTAGCCTAGGAGAATAGGATTATTTATTCTTTTTAAAATATGGGCTGGGACTCGACTCAGGGAGGGTGGATTAATAATGGTGTAAGGGCATAGGTCACAAGCACCCAAACCCTCCCTATTGCCCAATGTGCTCCCCACCCTACCATATGCCCGATCTTGGGCAGCAGTATTATGAAACCACCACCCGGTGATCCAGTGGTTCACTCCTCCCATTCAGCCCGATCGCGGACGGTAGCAATAGTAATCCCTCTTCCTGATGGTTCAGTGGAGTACCCCCACCCTCCTGTGTCTCCCGATCATGAGCATGTTATGTAAACATTCTACCTGGTAGTCCAGTGGTCCCCCCCCGTGAAGCCCGATCATGGGCAGTAGAGTATGAGAACCCCATACCTGGTGGTCTAGTGGTGCACCCCCCTCCTTTACACCCGATTGCGGGCATCTGTAGTACAAACCCCATCACCTGGAGGACCAGTGGTGCCCCCCTCCCATCTCACCCACGGAGGACCAAACACCCCCGTCATTGGCGGGTGGCTGCACCCCACCTGCATACTGCTCGGCCACCCGCCGAATGACAACATACAGTATGGCCTGTACACTTATTGCAGCTTGCAGACCATACTGTACTACACAGACTCAAGCTCAAGACTCTACTGCCCGCATTGCAATATTGACCTTCTTATTTTTGCTCTACCACCCCGCCAGAGAAATTTATGGACAGTGGCGTCTAGCTGTTTGAAGTGCGCCAGAGGACATTGATAGGAAGGACTGATACAGGTAGAGAACCCTCAGCAATATTGTCATTTTAACCACTCCTATTCTACCCAGCAAAGAGATAGGCAAGGCTGTCCATCTCTCGCAGTCTTCCATTATCTTGGTTAAGAGGGGTTTAAAATTTAATTTGTGTAAGAAGCTGACAGAGGTTGATAAATATACCCCAAGATATTTGAGCTTTGAGACCATCTGCAATCCACCAAGATTAGCTATCAATTGGGCTGTACCCAGGGTACCCACAGGGAGAAGCTCACTCTTGGACCAGTTGACCCAGTGGCCCGAAATCTTACCAAATCTCTGCATTAGGTCATGAATCACAGGAAGATCATGAGCCGAGTTCTGCAGATAAAGGAGCTATTCATCTACGTACATTGCAGTTTTGTGTTCCCGTCCTCCCCTGTAAATCCCTAATTCTAGTGTCTGCTCAAGGGCAGCCCCAGAGCTCAAGGAAAGCACATACAGGAGGGGGATGAGGCATCCTCAGTGCCTTTCCCAAGGGAAGGGCTTTGAGAGTGTCCCATTTACTGCTATTTGTGCCTGTGGGTGGGTGTACAATGTACGGACCAAGAGCGGAAGGTAGGCTCCACTCCCAGTCTACACAAGGTATCAAAGAGATACCTCCACTCCACATGGTCAAAGGCTTTACAGTATCCAAGCTACCACGACCACCCCATGATGCCACTTAGCCCGACCCCATATGTATATAACATTTAACGTATGCCTGATGTTGTTTTCCCATTCTTCCTCCACAGAAGCCAGTTTGATCTTGGTGAATTCACTTTGGCAAGAGTGGGTCTAAGTGGGAAGCTAAAGCCTTAGCCACTACTTTGTAGTCAGCTGTTAAGGGAGCTATTGGCCTATATGAGGCACATTTGGTGGGATCTTTCCCAGGCTTTGGCAATACTGTAATTATACCAGACTGCATGGAGGGGGCAGCTCACCTTTGGCAAGGCCTTCTCTGATCATGTCAAATCAGGGATCCAGGAGATGACCACCAAGGTCTTTAGAAAGTCCACAGGGAGCCCATTGGGGCCTGAGGCCTTACCACTATTAGGGCTTTAATCACTTCAGATATTTCCTGTTTGAGGATCGGGGAATCCAGTTCCCTCGTCCCTTCCTCACAGAGCTTACTAAGGAGAACCCCTGCAAAAAAGAATACAACTCTCCTTGTTCTGGGCAGGTTTCAACCATATATAGCATGCTATAAAATTCACCAAAAACTTGCCCAATCCCTGCAGTGTGCTGTACTAGTTCACCTTGTGTGTTATATATCTGCCCTACCATCCTTTCTGCTTCCCTACATTTTTATTGCCCCGCTAATAACTTACCAGCTCTATCCCCATCAAAATATTCCCCAGCCTTTGACAACAAAATCGATCACTCGAGATGGGAGCTAGTCAAAGTGTTAAATTTCCATTTTAACTTTTGGAGGACATTATACAGAGAGGGGGTTGGATTCAGCCTATGCACTTTCACATGCCTCAATCTTAGTCCTCAGGAGGGCCAACTCCTTCACGCACTCCCTTTGTGGTGTGCAGCAAAGAGGAATAGTCTGAACTCTGACAAAGTCCTTCAAAGCCTCCCACCTAGTTCCATGAGTGGTCTCCTCCTGCCAATCAACGAAGATACTCTGAGTGCACCCATGCATAAAATGTATATACTCCTGATCTTTAAGGAGGAGGGATTGAGCCTCCATGGCCTTAAGGCCTTAGGTTCCCTGGTACCTTTAAGAGAAACATATTGAATGGCATGGTGGAAACTAGGTTGGAGTATACACTCCCCACACTCATCAATCAGGACCTAGAAACCAGAATTCTATTATTTCTGGCGTAGAATGTGTGCATAAGAAAAGAAACTATAATCTCGCATGGATGGGTTGGCATGCTGCCAGGCATCAGTCAAGTCTAACCCATCTTGTAGATCCTCTAAGGCTTTGGAATTCTGCATTTGGGGATCAGTCTTGCTAGAATGGTCCAGCACGGGTCCAAAATGCAATTGAAATCCTCCACCCAGTATCCACTGCCCATCCTGACAGAGGGTTGGAACCAGTATACACTACTTGAGGATGACTGTCTGGTCTCTAAACCTGGAGGGCAAACACTGCCCCTGATTGGGGACAGTACCCCACATCTTGGGGACCATTTCTCCATGTACCCGGGGATGATCAGACCCCCTGCACCTGAGGGGCCAAGTACCCATCACATGGGGGCGGTACCAGTACTGGGGAGACAATACGCTGATTATGGTGGTGGACAGCTACCATGCACATGTGGGGAACCAGTGCTCATCACCTGGGAGGTGACCAGAACCCTACATTGGGGTTGGGGAACCAATAGCAACCCCATATGAGAAGATGGGTGGTTGGGACAGTACCCTAAACATGGGAGGATTGGGAAGAGCCAAGTACCATGCACCTGGGGACCAGAACCGTGCACATAGAGGGAGGGGGGTAACTAGTACACTGTGGGTGGGGTTGCCAGTAACATGACACTGGGGTGGGAACCAGTAGACACTACTTGGAGGATGATGGGGAAACTGGGAAGGGGGGACCAAATACTGTCCCTTATGGGGTGACACTACCATGCATCTTGGCTGACCATTCCCCAGTGCACCTGGGGAATGGCCAGACACTTGCACCTGGTGGGTCGTGGCGAGTACTCATCACCTTGGGGGTGGTGGTACCACCACATGGGGAGGGGGGCAGCAATACACTGCTAGTTGGGCTGAACCAGAATCCTGCATCTGAGGGAGGTGGGACCGATAGCAACACCTGTGGGGAGGTAGGGTTGGACAGTACCCTTAACACAGGGGGTTGGGAAAGGGCACCTGGGGGACCAGAACCATGCACATGGGGAGAGTGAGTGGGGTAACCAGTACACTGCTAGTGGGGGTGTAGGGGGTGCCAGTAACCTGACACTGGGGTGGGGGCCAGTACACACTACTTGGGGATGATGGGAAACTGGGGGGACCAATCACTTTCCCTAATGGGAGCCAATACCCTGCATCATGAGGGACCATTTCTCAGTGCACCTGGGGTTGAGTCACCAGACACCTACACACCCAAGGGGGCACATGTCAGTTTGGGGAACCATTACCAGTACATGGGAAGGGGAGAAATACCCTGCTGGTTGGGGTGATCCAGAACCCTGCATGGGGGAGACACCAGCACCTATGGGGAGGTGGGATGAGACAGTACCCTGAACATGAGAGGGTGGGGAAGGGCCCAGTACCATGCACGGGGGAGACCAGACTGTGCACATGGGGAGAGGTTAGGGGACCAGTTTACTGATACTGAGCTGGCAACCAGTACACAGTACATGGTGGGGGGCAGTTACCAGACAATGGGGTTGGGGCCAGTACACACTACTTGAGGGAGGATTGTTCAGTCTCTGAACCTGGTGAGGGGTGGATCAATCACTGCCCCTGATTGGGGCCAGTATCCTCCATCTTGGGGGACCATTTCCCTATGCACCTGGGAGGGTGACCAGACCCCTACATCTGAGGGGGCTGAGTAACCATCACATTGGGGGGAACGGTACCAGTACCAGAGGAGAGCAATACGCTACTCATGTGGGTGGAACACTATCATGCATATGTGGGGGAACCAGTGCCTTGCCCCTGGGAGGTGACCAGAACCCTCCATGGGGGGGACCAACAGCATCCCTACATGGGGAGGGACAGTACCCTGAACATGAGTGGGTTGGAGAAGGCCCAGCACCATATGTCTGGGGACAGAAGTGTGCACATGGTGGGGGAGATGAAACCAGCACTGTAAATGGGGTGGGGATCAGTACAGTGAAACTGGGATAGACCAGTATACCCTGATGTTGATGTGGGAACCTGAACACACTACTTGGTGGATGGATGATAGGCTGGTCCATATACTGGGGGGTGATGAATCACTGCACCTGATGGGAAGCCATTACCCTGCATCTTGTGGGTCCATTAGCCTATGCATCTTGGGGTGACCAGACATATATGCCCCGGGGGGGAGGGGTTAGTAACAGTCACCAAAGTGATAAATTCAGTTGGATACTTCAATAATAAAACTGAGATAAAGCAGCCACTAGGGATTGTTGTTCATTCATCTCTCTCCCCCCGTGTCTCACAAAACAGCCTGAGAATAGGTGATAGAGGACACATTTAAAACCTTATACAGGAAGACATTAATGGAATTTATTTCTGAATGAGATCAAGCCAACCACTTTAAAACATAAAGTTCAGTACAGAGAGAATGTGTGTAAACACAAACAAACATTAATTTAATTCTTGAAATATGAAGCATTAATCAGCGCCAGAGGGGCTCTGCGGTGGATTAATGCCCGCTGAGGTTGGTGCCGGCGCGGTCAAGGGTCAACAGCCGAGCGAGTAATCCGCGGAAACCGAACTAGTGATGTGCACTATACTATAGGCTCATCAAGCGGCGAGCCTATGTTACGGCATCACCTCGGCGGGCAGCCAGCGGTGCCTGTTTGTCTGGATTCCAGTGCTGTACAACTGCGGCGTGCCGAATGGCCACAGCTGCCTGAAACTGAGCGGGTAGTAAGCCACAGGTAACGCCCGCTCGGTCAGTACCAGCTGTGGCCATGGAGGCACCCGAGGGTAGCAGCCCGCTCCGTCACTGCGGGCCCCCGCTGTCTGTGTACTGAGTGCAGTACTGTGGGAAAGCCAGGGACCAGTTGCCAACTGCCCATCTGGAACACAATATCTTCTGCCACCATTTGGTTCAAAAGGGCCGTCACTTTTCAGCTGTACAAAAATAAAACATCTCCCCATATTCTGACATGTGGAGGCAGGTAAACATGGAAGTTTTACTTTACATTATGGAGCAGGTCTTCTGATTAATTGCAGCTCAGTTCATCAGTCAACAGAGTAGGCGTATGACAACTTTTCCTTACCTTTCCCACAAGACTGCAGTCACATAACACACAGCGGGGGCTCGCAGTCCCAGAGCAGGCTGCTAACCTTGGGTGCCTCCATGGCCACAGCTGGTACTGACCGAGCGGCGGTATGTGTGTCTTAATACGCGCTCGGTTTCTGTCAGCTGTGGCCATTCGGCCAATCCTCGCGCTCCTTTGCAGCGCCCGACAGTGAGCCGTGTTACAAACTCATGTAGTTCATGGTATGATGCATTTACAAACCTCCAGTAGAAAACAATAAAAAATAGAGACAACGCACAAGGTAGAACTGGAACTTAGTTAAATGTCTGTATTTCATACTAGCAGCATCTTAATAGTCATTCTGGGACAATGTATATGCTGAATATGGACAGTGGAACTACGAGACTCAATCAACTCAAACTTCAAATTATACTTTAGTTTGTACAATTAAAGTCTCAAAAAGTAGTGTCTTTAAAGATATTTTGTAACACGGCTCACAGTTCGGGCGCTGCAAAGGAGCCGGTTACCGAATGGCCACAGCTGACAGAAGCCGGGCGGTATTAAGCCACATAGCGCCTGCTCGGTCAGTACCAGCTGTGGCCATGGAGGCACCCGAGGTTAGCAGCCCGCTCTGGGACTGCGGAGCCCCAGCTGTGTGTTATGACTGCAGTCTTGTGGGAAAGGCAAGGAAAAGTTGTCATGCATACTCTGTTGACTGATGAACTGAGCTGCATTAATCAGAAGACCTGCTCGTAATGTAAAGTAAAGTTCAGCGTTTACCTGCCTCCACATGTCAGAATATGGAGATGTTTATTTTTTGTACAACCAGTAATGACCCTTTTGAACCAAATTGTGGCAGAAGATATTGTGTTCGGATGGGCAGTTGGCAACGGTCCTGCCTTTCCACAGTACTGCAATCAGTACACAGACAGCGGGGCCGCGGTGACGGGCGGGCTACTACCCTCGGGTACCTCCATGGCCACAGCTGGTACTGACAGCGGGCGTTACCTGTAACTTACTACCGCTTTCGGTTTCAGGCAGCTGTGGCGTTCGGTACTCAGCTGCAGTTGTACAGCACTCGGAATCCCTAGACAAACAGCGCCGATGCTGCCGCCCGGAAGAAATCCAGTAACATGGAAAGCTCAAATAAAGCGCCGCTAACTAGCCTATATTACAACCTTAATCACCTTCAGCCTCGGGCTCTGCAGGTGGATTAATACCGGCGGCTGAAGCCAGTTAGACCCCTCGGGCCTAAGCCCTCGAACAACCCCAGCAGGCATTAATCCACGGCAGAGCCCTCCTCTGAGATGATGATGCTTGCTATATGCCGTGTCACGAGAACTTGTCGTTGCAACGCTTTATTCAGACGAGTGTGCGTTTAACTAAGCTACCGAGCAACAGTAAGCATGTCCGCAAACCGATCCAGCAACATTAGTACAGTCCGTGAAATGAATATCGACATGAAATTTATCTCCCGAACCATTCCCGTCCCGAACCGATCCAGCATGACACCGCCTAAGGGTTTTGCCCCCAGCCCAGCCTCCAGCCCAGCCCAGCCCAGCCTAGTGTTTGACTGTAGCCTATACTATTTATTTATTGAAGAGTTTCACCAGAAAAGTTACACTGAGCAGAAGCTCGTCTTACGGTACATCTTGGGGGAAGGGGATTTAGGACAACAGACAAATATTGCAACAAAATACATACAGTAGCAGCTAAGTAAACAACCATATATAATAGCGCTGTAATATACATTACATCTAATACATGCACCTATACTGATATCCATATAAGTATACATTTAGAAGATTGTACTGTTTACAAAGTACAACATAGTTACAAGAGTTTTGGGGGATAGAAAGGAATAGGTGAGGAGGGGTGGGAAGTAGAGGAGTGGAGAGTGCTAAATCGGAGTAGGTGCGGACTTGCAGGGGCTACCTACTGAGCGTGAATTAAACCAGAAATGTGGCCGGCCCTCAGAGGTTAGTACAGGTGCAGTTTGTCACTAGTAGTTTGTTAGGGAAGAGGAGAGAGAGTACAAGAGGAGGAGGGGATTGGGCTGGGAGTACAAGCATTTTTTACTTCTCAGTACAACTTGTGGTATATTTAAATTTGTTAGGAAGCTAGTGGTGTCAGTCTCTGGGGCTGTTCTTCCCGTCCATTGCTGCCATTTACCTCTCATTGACTGGATCATAGCTTAGTACGGCATTTCACGACATTATGCTGCACAGCAGTTTGTTGCTGTTTTGAGAAGACACTAGATCAAAAAAAGGGGGTATGGTAAACTGCTCGGGGGGGGGGCGCTCCGAAGCAAGGTTTGCTGCTGCTTAAAACCGGCTCTGCTAGCTAGCCGGTGAACGCAGCCTTATCTTTATCCAACAATGTTAGCCCTGCCGTTCCAGTTCTTTGCCCTGTCGCCATCTGCAGGCGGGACGTTAGATTACGAATAGAGCTGTTATAAGTATTGTATTTTCCAAACAACTGCCATGAGCTTCTGAAGAAGGACTGGTTGGTCCGAAAGCTAGAGCACTTTGTTCTTGTTACATCTATGTTGGTCCATTAAAGGTATCAAATCATTTGCTTCTGGATCTACTAGAGCACAAGGAACTGGGTTATGAGACAGCAGCATGGCGCCTCTCCTGGATTCGCGTAGAAGGACACTAGTTAGCGCTTAATCTAAGGGTAAACTGCGCATGCTTTGTTTGCTTCCTGTTTTGTGGGTCAGGCAGCAAAAAATGATTTGTTTAGGCCAGCTTTGTGTGCGTGGGGAGGGTTTATAGCGCTTGTTGGTCATCGTATACAGAAGATAAAGCAGTAGTCCATTTTTTGGTTTGAAAACACGTTTTAACATTTTCCAAGTTTCGTAACTGCAAGCAGGATGTACTGAGGTGCTTTGTGCAATTTCCCCCACGAAAGTGAAGATGCCAAAAAGAAAAAACTCGTGGGGGTCGAATAGCCCCATGCAGCTGAAAACCCACATTTCCCAGAAGGAGGTGAACGAAGGGGTGGCACGCCAACATGCAGATCGTCTATGGTAGGGTATGATCCAACTTCGTTTTCTTTGCTAAATTTCCAGTGGGCAGCGTACTTGGATTGGCAGAGGTGCTAATAGAACCTGCTGTTAGTTGCATTCCCTTGGTTGTAAAAAGTGCTTGGATTTACACGTGTATGATCCGGGTGGCTCAGATTTTTTTTAAATTATGCATCATATTCCAGCTTGGCCCTTAACCACCTCTGGGACTCCAGAAACCCCTCTGAATTTAGTGTTGAGGAGAGCCGATCAGTGATGTAGGGGATGTTGTTTTGCCCTGTTGCTTCCCTCGCCTGGAATGCTGACATAGCAGGTCTCTAGTGTATACATTCTGTGGGCTACATACGCCACTGTCTCTCTCCCCTCCCCCGTTGCTGGCCCCTTAGATTCACTATCAGAAAAGCTCATGCAGCGGACTAAGACTAAACACATGCCAGCCGCCTGTTGTTTCAGTCTTTGCAGATTGTTTTGAGTCTTTTGGCACCATTCAGTCCTGTTCCTTCAAGGTGATTTACACTGCATTAGAGGGTATGCACAAAGTAGAATAAATAATGGGTAAGTGTGGTATAAAAGGAAACAAAAGTATAAAAGACGGCTAACCAAATCAGGAAGCCACTGTCAGTATGCTGGTACAGGCACTATTCTGCCTGCCAGTACAATGGGACCTTCTCTTGCAGGGTCCACCGCTCTGCCTCACGGTAACTCCTGGAATTTGAAGGCCTAGTTACTGAGAGGAAGAAATACAAAATGAGTGTATTTGGATAAAAAAGGTTGGTAAACTTTTTCAAAAGTCAAGATGCTTCAAGATAAAAAGATAGCAGAAAGTGCAACACTGTAACAGAGCAAAAGAGATCCACATCCGTCTACCCAAGTTAGCTCCAAACTGACCCCATGTTTTGAGTAGCTCTTACTTTTCTGCTGGGGTAATGTTTGGGCACTGATGGGCCTCCTGTCTTACAGAGAATAAATAATGGCAAATTGTTCTTTATGAGGAAATAATGCCATTGAGGGGTTGAACGAGCCATAAAGCCACAAACCCAAAAGGTTAGTGGCCTTTATGAGCGTTTTCAACCCTGAGATGGTATTTCCTCATGTACCACAGTTTGCCATTGCTTTTTTTATATAATACATAAGGTTGGACACTTTTTGCTGTTTCCATATAGGCAGCTAGTTAGGGTCATAATACCCTACTTGGCTACCATCATATATGGGGAATTATACAATGTGGTAAATCCAATGTCCCAAATACTGCATCCTGATTGGTTGGCTGGCACAGTTGCCACCGTGATAAATCCTCCAGTGTACCCACTGGAAAAAG
Organism: Neoceratodus forsteri; assembly: GCA_016271365.2. Lineage (NCBI taxonomy): Eukaryota > Metazoa > Chordata > Ceratodontiformes > Ceratodontidae > Neoceratodus > Neoceratodus forsteri. The sequence goes on along the minus strand of CM028132.1, from coordinate 591,323,303 downwards.
TGCCAGCCAACCTTATATCGTGCTAATCCCGTCACTTTCACTTCAAACGAAACTGCCGCGATTTGTCCTGTCACCGCTTCGCTAAAACACAGCGGTAAATTGTTTACAAAATGACATCCTCTTTCGAAGTGTAGGGACCTCAGTGAGTTAGAAAATAGTTAAAAAAACATTAAAGAAACAACATTTGCCATTGTATAATATAAATTTATCCCTCAGGTGTGGGTACATTGAGATAACCTGACTGGTAGTAGTTGGGTCACTGGCTGCGCCTCGTGGACCAATCACACCAGCAGTGGTAATCCTCCAGTGTACCCACACCCTGAGGGATAAATTGCTTAAATAAATGATGGCTATTTCAACGGGGAAGGCCCAACCATGTATTACATTGTGTAATCTTGATATCAGTAAAATATTCCTGATGACAAAAAAATGGTCTCGATCTTTCTCTACACATCATATGAGAAGGCCTGAAAGGGCAAAGAAGTGCTAGTGCGACCACACCAGAACAACAAAACCTACAGTGATCCAGTTTAGTGAAACACGATATCCCAATAGCCAATACAAGAAAGATAGAAACTGGACTACAGTAAGTAGTAAACAAAGTCCCAACTAAAATAGAAAAAAATGTAGGAGTGTAGCAGCCCTTGTAGCCTAGTTGTACAGCATACATTGCTGCTAGGCTCAGTCATCCATGTTGACTTGAGAGGAAGAAACTGCTAAAACCAGGTTATGCACCCACTGAGGTGGACACTGTACTGCAGTCTGTAAGACGGTCAACAAATGATGAATATAGTAGACAGTGGTTAATTAAGTGGTAAATCCAAATGCCCAATCCCTGAAATCTGATTGGTTGGCTGGCCCCTTTTCAGCATGATAAATCCTCCAGTGTACCCACCGGAAAAGGTGCGCCACCATCGGCCCTTCCCGCCTAAACCTGCCTAACATCGCGCTTCACATCCTACCAAAAGGAACTGAAAGCTGCCAAAAGCCATACAAGGACCCAAAACAGTCTCTCCCCTTAAGTACTTTCCCTGTAACCACTTCCTCACGACTCACCTTTTCACTTTTGGTTCTGCTTCGTTCATATGTTCCCCAAATCATCACGGCTCGCAAAGTCACTGAACACTCCTGCAGAGTAAATAAATCTATTGATGTCCCCAATTTAAAAAAAAAAAAAAACCTTCAAATCATAATGATTAAAAAAAATAGCGTTTCAACAGTGAAGGCACCAGGACACAGACTGTTAAAAACAGCAACCAGTAGTCTGTTCAGACGTAGCCCACCGTGCGCTAAACTATCACTCCTCACTACACACTGCAGCCCAAAATATCACATCGAGAACAAAAATAACAAATCCTCACCTGTCAGCACTTGTTGCGTACTGATGTTTACCCACTGCAGCCCTTCACTAAACTAAAAAAATTAAAAATCTCCAGATTCAGTGCCACCTATCCTGTTACAGCAGGGCTCACTTAATCTTGCCTTTCAAGTTACTATATTCTTATTTATTTCATTGTTCAGAAAGAATCTTTGTGCATAGCTCTTTTGCAAAGGTTCCACGTCAAGGACATGGCATATACAGTACAACAGAAGAGAATTGTCCCTTGCTGCAGATCACGCTTCATGGGAAGGAGTGTACACAGTAAGAACAACTCGGGAACATTTAAACAAACAGTGCAATAGAGATGCAAGCAGAGAGACATATGCGGAATATAAGTACAGAATAACAAGTAACCAGCTACTGAACCTACTGCAAAAAACTTAAACGGAGTATGAGTATGAGTAAGACTTACAAGCCAAGGGAACACAGAAACAAGAACCTCAGCAGCCCATCATACAGGCTTTGTCCTGGTAACCAGGATGGGACTGAAAATAGCCAGTACTTGGGGGCATAGTACCAGGCCTGTCCTCCAGTAGAACAGTAAATGCTAAAACAGGGCAGTGCAAGCCTGTAGAGGATATTTTGCCTATCAACAGAGAGCTATTTTTGCCTTTACAACAATAAACAAAAAAAGATTTAAAATTGAAAAAAATACCTGTATTTTCATTTTCTTTTCAAAAACAGAAAGGGACATTAGTATAACAGCAGGGTGTGGGTATATGGGTGGTTACCGCTTCTGGTGGTTGTCACTTGGCCTGCGACCTCATGACTGAACCACACTGTGCATGGTAATCCACTCCATATACCCACACGCTGTTGTGGTATATTGCTTAGAGAACCAATGGATAACCCCCGGCTCCAGCTGCCGATACCTGTGCTCCCAGTAAGCCTGGGGCTAACCGTATCCAGGCCTTGTGGAAGGTACAGAGGAATATCGGAGACTGTTGTCTGTGAAGGAGCAATTTTGTTACGTGTATACCAGTTACCATCCAGACATAGATTCCATAAAGGCTGGGAGTCCTCTGTGATTGTATTTATCCCCAGGAGAACTGCGGGTTCAGCAAGCAAAAGACCGGAACTTATAAAAACTTTTAACATATGAAGTGGGCAAGGGAGGCCACTGGTGCTGACTGAACTCTTAATACATCAGGTCAGAGCGCAGATTCAGCAGGCTGCATCTTGGAGGGAAAGTGAAATTCAACTATACCAACCACCTGGCGGTGGATTTTTAGGTGAGACCCAGCAAGTGGGTGTCGGGAATTTAGAGGAAGGAACCAGGCCAGTTGCCACTGACCAAGACCTGCAAGAGAGAGGTGTGAAGGTGACTCAAATGCAACCAAAGTTTGTATTAAACATTTCTAAATGAAGTGCGGGTCATAATGTTGTACACTTAATAGCGTCGGCATTATGGTGCCTCGGACCTGTGGCTGTCGGAGTTGGACCCCCAACCGAGTTAGAAACCTTAGGTGGGGGAGTCTGGGGAGCGCAGCCCCCCTGTGACGGGGTTGTGGGGGGGCAGAGCCCTCCACAGAACAAAAGAAATGGAGAAATCATGCAACGCGATTAAGTTGACCCCGTGCCTTTCTAAAGTAACAACATCATCTATACTAAGCATCTCAACTGTAAAATATTTGTAACATCACTAAAATCATTACTGACACTCTAAATGGGTTTGTAATACATTAAATGAGACCTGACATAAGCTTTACAGTTCATCAGTAGTCCAGCCACCACTGTGTGTGTACTTTAAAGGGAGGGAAACTGGATCGAGAGCCCCTTTGGATTTCCAGGACAGTTTCCCCTCCAGATGGGACACAAGCTGAAGAGGAGGGGAAAAAAGAAAATTTCAAGGATACTTGTCATTGGCTTCGGGCCTGTCGTAGACCACTGGTACTCGTTGTCCCTCCTGGGCTGAAGAACTGCATACAACTGAGGCAGTGAGGACCATCGGCAGAAGGTCGTACGTGGGCCACTAGAACAGATCACCCCTCAAGGAAGAAGACAGAAGAACTGAAGAAAGTTACCAGCCTTTCGGATCACACCTGCATCGTTGGGATGCAAGGAACATTAAGGAATCTCCTGAAGAAACTGTTGTGGATGAATCTGGTCTGGAATATCAGGGCTGGGACACACTGGGTACCACCCACAGACTGGAATGGCAGAACCATAAAGTTAACACTCTATATGAGCGCCTATTATTTAACGACTCAATATGAGCGACTCAGTAAAAGCACTTGGAAGTAGAGCCAGTGGTGAAAGAAGTCGCTATATCCTGTAGAAACATAGAATTTGACAGCAGATAAGGACTGCATGGCCCACCTAGTCTGCCCATTTCCCTACCTAACGGATAAGCTGCAGATCCTAGTTAACCAACAGCCTACTTCCTCCTAGCCCCCACAAGACCTGCCTTATGTCTGTCCCATGCATTCTTGAATTCCCCCACTGTGTTTGACTCTACAGCCTCCTCAGGAAGGCTGTTCCATGCATCTACAACCCTCGCTGTGAAGAACTACTTTCTCACATTATCTCTGAGCCACCCCCTCTATCTTCAGATTATGCCCCCTTGTTCCTGCACATCTCTTTTTCTGAAAGATGTAACCCTCTTAGACTTTATTGATTCCCTTGAGGTATTTGAAAGTTTCTATCATGTCCCCCTCTCCCTCTCCTCGAGGCTATACATATTAAGCTCCTTTAGTCTTTCTTCATATGTCTTCTGGTGCAGACCCTGCACCATTTTGATTCACTCCTCTGGACAGGCTCCACCCTGTTCTGTCTTTCTGGAGATGGGGTCTCCAGAACTGACATAGTACTCCGGATGTGGTCTTACCAACTGTCTGTACAGAGGGCCAACAACTTCCTGTTTTTACTGGTGATGCCTCTCCTATGCATCCCAGTATCCCCAAGCACTTCTTACTGCCTTCTCACATTGCTGGCCCACCTTTAGGTCGTCTGATATGACTACCCCAGGTCCCTTTCCATTTTGTTGTTGTCAGTATCTCACTCCCCATTGTTTAGTCTTTTCCTGGGTTTTGTTACGCCAGGTGCATTACTTTGCACTTCTTTGCGTTGAATCTAAGCTGCCATACATTTGACCATTCCTCCAACCTTGCCAAATCCTTTTCATCCTTTCCACCCACCTTATGTATCAACCCTGTTGCAGATTTTTGTGTCATCTGCAAAGAGACATACTTTCCCTTCTAGTTCCTCTGTAATGTCACTTATAAAGACATTAAAAAGGACCGTCCCCAGTACTGAACCCTGCGGTACCCCACCAGTAACCTTCCTTTCTTCACTGTGGACTCCATTTACTATTACCCACTGTGTCCTGTTGTCCAACCAGTGTTTTACCCAGGCTACCACCCTGGGACCCACTCCCAGGCTGGCTAATTTGTTTATTAATCTTTTTGCGGGACTGTGTCAAATGCCTTGTTAAAGTCTAGGTAGGCCATGTCCACAGCCCCTCCCTGGTCTACTACTTTGGTCATCCAGTCAAAGAAATCAATTAGATTTGTCTGGCATGACCTTTCTGCTGTGAATCCATGCTGCCTTGGGTCCTGTGCCCCATTGGCCCCTAGGTACTCAACAGTTCTTTCCTTCAGCAGTGATTCCATCATTTTCCCTACCACTGAGGTCAAACTGACAGGTCTGTAGTTTCCTGCCTCTGTCTTGCTCCCACTTTTGTGAAGGGGAATCACATCTGCCCTCCTCCAGTCCTCAGGTACCACACCATCCTCCCATGATTTATTAAAAAGGGTAGTCAGTGGTGTTACTAGTTCTTCCCTTAGTTTTTTTAGAATTCTGGGGTGAATCCCATCAGGCCCCATTGCTTTATCCACCTTCAGTTTTAAGAGTTCTTTCAGAACCCTTTCTTCTGTGAAAGGACTAATATCAACCCCTATCCAGAGTGCTTCTATTGACTGTATTAGGTACCTTCCCCTGCTTTTCAGTTGTGTATACCGAACAGAAATATTCGTTCAGTATCCCTGCTTTTTTCACTGTCGCTCTCTGCCCAACCACTTTCTTCTTTATTCAGCTTCAGTATCCCTGCCTTAGTCTTTCTTTGCTCCCTAATGTACCTATAAAAGGTTTTATCCCCCTTCTTAAGGGAGGGAGCAGGGAGCTACACTCGCTAGAGCAGGATATAGCATGATGATTGGGCTAGCACTCCTGAGCTGGCCATGTACCATGGTGTTATATGCTGCTGCCCCTGAAGTGCGAGTGACACGGTTCTAGTCTAGTGGCCGGAAAGGAAATATTTTAGTTTTTAAATCTTTGTTTTCCTCTAAGTCTGTGCCCCTCCCATGGATTGTCTTTATTTTGGGAGTCTTGGGGAGCTTACCCTGGATAAAATATATATCTCTTTTTTTTTTTTTTTTAGATGCATTAGCGACCATCGTTATTTGCGACAGTTGCTCTACTGTCTGCCCTTTGTCAGGCAGTTCTTGTCTACTTTTTGTGGCAAGGCAAAGTTTATTTAAAAGGCGCCCAATCCCAGAGGCTCTAGGCGCCCGTACAAAGCATTTTAAACATAATAAGTATATAAATTACACATAATAAATACAAATCTTACAAAAACCAAGCCTTAACTATAAATATTCATCTAAACATTAAATGCCTTAGAAAAGAAAAAGGGCTTAGCTGGGCCTTAAAAACATCCACTAATGAAGCTTCTCTGACCATAGTTGGTGAGGTTCCACAGAACAGGGGCCGTGGCGCTAAATGCTCTGTAGCCTGCAGATTTTAGCCTAGTTCTGGAAATGGTCAGGAAGCATTCACTGGAGGAGGAGCGAAGAGGAGCGAGGAGAAGGTAGGTGACGGAAGGTCTAACAGGTAACCAGGGCCCTGCCGTGTAGAGCCTTATAGGTGAGAAGACCCACTTAAGAGGACTCTCCACCTGACTGGCAGCCAGTGCAATTCCATAAAACCGGTGTAATATGACAAAACTTTGCTGCCCGGTTGTGAGTAGTCTCTCATTAGGAGTCCCACCATTATCCACATAAAACCGTTAAATAGGGCTGGAAGGTGTAGCCAGTACACTCCCTCAGCACCACTGGATGTACCCTGTAGCCTTATCCACTTTCAGAGTTGCAAGTCCTAGGCAGGGGGGGGTGAATGGGAAGCTGAGAAGTCTCAGGAGGCGTGTGTCGGGGGCAAGCTGGCGTGGCCAGTGGGGCTCATCGGTGGACCACAAAAAAAAAAAAAAAAGATTTGCAAGTCCTTTTCAGCACTTTCTTCTGTGAATGGTCTGTGTCCATGTACCTCCCCTATGTTCCCACTGCTTCTGTGTGGTTCATCACCTCTCCCTCCACTAGGAAGACTGAAAAGTTTCTGTTTAGGATATCTGCTTTTCCTGTCCTCCTTAATCCCTCACAGTACCTCCTTGTCTTCCTCTTCACTTATGTATCCGAAGAAGGTCTTGTTCTTTCAACTGCCCTTGGCTACCCTTCCTCTGCACCTTTGCACCCTCACTGCCTTCCCTGCTTCCCTTTGCTTTTCCTAATACACCTCCCTATTCTTTTCCCTCTTGGTCTCCTTGTACTTCCTGAATGGCACTCTTTTGCATTTACCTTTGCAGTCACTTCCTCAGGAACCATAGTGGTCTGTTTTTCCTCATCTTTCATGCACAGGTTTCTTGCCTTCACTGTGCCTTCTATTAGCTTGCCCCACTGTTCCTCCACCACGCCCAGCCCAGCTGGCAGTCCCCTCTGCTAGGTTGTCTCTGAAGCATTCACTCATTTCTTTTTTTTTTTTTTTTAATTTGCATTTTGAAGGTTTTCCATTTCGCCCGTCCCTGCCCTTGGTGGCTGGGCGGGGCGCGCAATGTGGAGGCGCCATCGCACACCTAGGCACTGCAGGCGCCCACCCTCCACTAGTGGCCCACCTTTCCTGCCTACACCACCACCAGACCTCCACCCGGTGGTGACGGGACTATGGGAGGGACAGCGGCCACCCCAGGAGAGGAGATCTGCTGAAAGGCTGCTCATTCCTGCTCCCCCCCGCTGGCTCCCCAACGACGCAAGGTCATTCCCGAACCCAGGTTGCCAGCATGACGCGAGGTAAGGCTAGATGTCTCAACCCTCTGATTTTTTTTTTTTTTTTAATCAGCCTTCCTGAAGTCCAGGACCCTTGTTCTTGTGTGGTTTGTCTCTGCCGCTATCCTTAGGTGATCACTGGTCCCCAGGTGGCATCCCACCTCTCGATGTCTGTAATATTGTCCCTGTTTGTGAGCATCAGATCCAGTATTGACCAGTCTTTAGTGGGCTGCTTGACTAGTAGCTTAAGAAATGCCCCCTGCAGGGAGTCTAGGATGGCCCTGCTTCTGGCTGAGGCTGCGGCTGGCAGGCTCTGATCTACATCTGGCAAACTGAAGTCCCAACTAGCAGTACACCCTCCTTTTTTTGCCAATGTGCTGATGGTTCCTCCAGTGCATTATCCAATTCTTCACCCTGTGCTGGAGGACTGCATGTCACCCCAGTGTGAACAGTGACTCCATCTGCTGTCTCCACGGTGACTCGCAGCACCTCCGACTCATCCTTGACCCCTAGGTTACATTGCATTTCAGTTTGTTTGATACCCTCTGTCTCATACAGGACAGTCTCTCCTCCTTCCTTCCCACTCTGTCCTTCTGAACTGAGTGTAGCCTGGAATGGCCATGTCCCAGTTGTGGCTCCTGCACCATGACTCAGTAATGGCCACAAGATCCAGTCTGCCTCAACACAGATGGACTTCAGTCTGGAATCTTAGTTTCAAGACTCCTTGCGTTGCTTACATGAGCTTTCTACACCCTGTTTCCACTCTGCCTGCAACAAGGGGTTTGCCGCCATGAAGCGTCCCTCATTCCCCCCCATAACCCCTTCTTGTCTTGCCTGTTCAACACCTCCATTTTGCATCTTCAGTTTTGTCCGTCATTCCCTCTTACTGCTGTCCTTTAACTTGCACTCAGGAGAGTTTCTCCTTTTGGACCTCTCTTCCTGTTGCTTCAATCTGTGGTGGGGTGGGGGGCAGTTTATACTCCCTTTGCATCACTGCTTCCCCTCTCAGCTCGTTTAAATGCTCATTAAAGTAACATATATGTTTTTGGTTTTTGTAACTTCAAGTTCATTTTACCAGAAAAGGTATCGATACAGAGATATAGCAGAAATACATTCACGTGATTAATGCATAGCATTTGCATATATTGGGCACTGAACCACATTACTTATATCAGCACAATACAATGCTTTATGAGCATGCCATACTTTGTTAGCAGTACAATTCAGTCTAAAGCAAGCATCTTAACCAGTGGTATAGCATTTCATATCAGTTGTTACATTCACATTGCAGTGCTTCTCCACTAGGTGTTAACCATGAATCCAGTGAAATAAAACTTTGGTTATAAACTGAGAACTTTGTGTTTGTTTATTGGTTTGAAATCTGTTCTGGTTTACCTATGGTGTATGGACTCTGACTGTGCCTTTGTAGTAAGTTTACCAATGTTTTTTCTATTTCTGTCTGTCTTTTCTTTCAGTGTTCTTCACTCACCCTTACTTGTCCTATTCATGCCAGACGCTCCACTTACCTAGGAATTTCACTTGAGCAAGCCAGAGGGTTGTTGTTACCCGTTACATAGAAACATAGACTTTGACGGCAGATAAGGACCGCTTGGCCCACCCAGTCTGCCCATTTCCCTACCTAATGGATAAGTTGCAGATCCTAGTTAACCAGCAGCCTACTTCTTCCTACCCCCACCCCTAGAATTGCCTTATGACGTCCCATGCATGCTTGAATTCCACCACTGTTTTGACTCCACAACCTCCTCGGAAGGCCGTTCCATGCATCCACAACCCTCTCTGTGAAAAAATACTTCCTCAAATTACCTAGGCCGCCCCCCTCCATCTTCAAATTGTCCCTTTGTTTCTTGCACCTCTCTTTTTGAAGATACTACCCTCTTGGACTTTGTTGATTCCTTGAGGTACTTGAAAGTTTCTATCATGTCCACCCTCTTCCTCCTTTCCTCGAGGCTATACATATTAAGCTCCTTAAGTCTCTCTTCATATGTCTTCTGGTGCAGACCCTGCACCATTTTAGTTGCCCTCCTCTGGATAGCTTCCATCCTGTCTATGTCTTTGCGGAGATTGGGTCTCCAGAACTGAACGCAGTACTCCAGATGGGGTCTCACCAGCTGTATGTACAGAGGGATAATAACTTCCTGTTTTCTAATGGTGATGCCTCTCCCTATGTATCCCAGTATCCCCCCAGCCTTCCTTGCTGTCCTCTCACATGGCTTGCCCACCTTTAGGTCATCTGATATGACTACCCCCAGGTCCCTTTCCATTTTTGTTGTTGTTAGTATCTCACCCCCCATTGTGTACTCTTCCCCTGGGTTTTTGTTTCCAGGTGCATTACCTTGCACTTCTTAGCATTGAATCTAAGCTGCCATACATTTGACCATTCCTCTAATCTTGCCAAGTCCCTTCTCATCCTTTCCACCACCTTGTGCATCAACTCTGTTGCAGATCTGTGTGTCATCTGCAAGGGGACATACTTTCCTTCCAGTCCCTCTGCAGTATAGCTATAAAGACATTGAGAGAGGGACGATCCTAATACTGAACCCTGAGGTACCCCACTATAACCCCCTTTCTTCAGAGTGGACTCCATTTACTATTACTCTGTGTCCTATTCTCCAGCCAATTCTTTACCCAGGCTGTCATCTTGGAGACCCACTCCCAGACTGGCTGCTTGTATGTTAATCTTTTGTGTGGGACTGTGTCAAATGCCTTGCTAAAGTCTAGGTAGGCCATATCCACAGCCCCTCCTGATCTACTACTTTGGTCACCCAGTCAAAGAAATCTATCAGATTTGTCTGGCATGACCTTCCCGCTGTGAATCCATGCTGCCTTGGGTCCTGTGCCCCTCTGGCCTCTAGATCTACCAATTCTTTCCTTCAGAAGTAGTTCCATTATTTTCCTACCACTGAGGTTAAACTAACAGGTCTGTAGTTTCCTGCTTCTGCCTTGCTCCACTTTTGTGAGGGAATCACATCTGCCCTCCTCCAGTCCTCGGGTACCACCCCATCCTCCCATGATTTGTTAAAGAGGGTAGTCAGTGGTGTCACTAGTTCTACCTCTTAGTTCTTTTACAATTCTGGGATAGATCATCAGGCCCCCCGTGCTTTGTCCACCTTCAGTTTTTAGAGTTTTTCAGAACCCTTTCTTCTGTAAATGGGCGTATCAACTTCTGTATCCATAGTGTTTCTACTGTTTGTTTAGGTACCTCCCTCTTCCTTTGTAAATACTGAGCAAAATATTTGTTTAGTATCTCTGCCTTTCACAGTCACCCTCTGCCCACCCTCCTCCCTTTATTAAACCTACTATCCCTCCTTGGTCTTCCTTTGCTCCTGATGTACCTATAAAAGGTTTATCCCCCTTCTTAACTGAGTTGGCTGTCTTTCTCGGTTTGGGCCTTTGCTGCTCACTGCCTTCCAGCTTCCTTTTGCTTTACTGATACAGTTCTCGTCCTGCTCCTTCTGTGATTCCTTGTACTTCCTGAATCGCTTTCTTTTTCTTGAACCTTCATCGCTACCACCTTTGAGAACCATAGTGGTTTCTTGCATCATTTCGCTTTTGTTTATTTTCTATACAAAGGCTTGTTACCTCTGGGAAAAGTTGCTGAAACATGGCTGGAAGGTGACATGCCTGCTACTGTTTCCATCCTGTTCCCTCCACTCTGTCATAGAGGGTAATGGGGGGGCAGCCAGTGTGCAGTGATGCATTTCATGGCCACAAGACACATCATGTAGAAAACTTCATCGTCCTCTGTCCGTGATGTTCTGTGGGGGAACTCCCAGGGAACAGTGCTGGGAACAGTGCAATGCCCTGACCCCAAATTAGTGCCCATTCCATTTTGATCTGGTGCCAATATATTCTGACTTTGGGGCAGTCCCAAAATATATGATACTGATTTCCTCTATCAGTGCACTCCTGCCAGCATCTGTCTGTGCACCCCCCAAATGGGCAGTTACAGTAGGCATGTGAAAGTGTTGTATTACCTTCCAGCATTGCTCCTGTAGGTCAGAGAGAGGCTGTCACCTTCAGCCATGTTTCAGCAACTTTCCCAGGCTTGTTGGATTTGCTGTCCTCACTCTCTCTCACATTTCTTCCTCTGTCTCTTTAGGAGAGTGTACCCCTGCTTCCAACAGCAACTTGTATAACATGGAGATATACCTACACTCCGTGGCCAGGCGGGTTACCCAGAATAAGAGGGCCTTCCTATTTAGTTAGGGTCTGGTAACATGCGCTACAGTCTGCCCTGTCACCTCCACCTTCCGAGCCCACCAAGTTCCATCTGGCCTTTTCTGCCTAAGCGACCTCTGGGACAACAGCAGCAGACTCATTGGCCCCTGGGTGAGGCAAGAGGTCCTTAGATCCCTAGCCAGCTATGCCCCCAACCTAGAGAGGTGCGTGCAGATGGGCGCATCACAGTCTCCAGAATGTCTCCTGGAATACTGCAGCTCCACAACCATTGCATTGCACCACTCCCATAACTACTGATCTGAATAATTTCCTTCTGCTTCCTAATGTTACTTGCCCTGTTGTCCATTCTCTTTACTTGCCCCTTTCCCAACTATCCCCCTCTATCGGGGCTTACTTTAGCACCTTATCCTAGATAGGGTGTTGTTTTCCCTCTTAAAGGAGTAGTACAGTAAGAATTTGCAAAAACATATGTTGTGCAGAGTGTTTTGACTTTGTGTGTGTCGTCCTAATGTGCCCTTCCCTTTATCTGCTATTAGTTTTTTTTCTAAATTAGCCTGCTAGTTTTATGGCCCCTGAGGATCTCCATCTTAGCATTGGTTGTTGCTCTTCTTGTTCCTACAATGCCTTCTGTCCCATGTGACAGGGCTGTATATGTGAGCCATGTATTCAGCTAAGCATTGGTTTGAAGTCAATTTACAACAGCTGAGCTGTGATGTTAAGCAACTTTCCTTATCCAGTGAGCACTAATGGCGCATTTACAGTATAGCAAATACCTGAGGCTAATTGAATGGGTTATTCTGTAAGAAAACTGCTAGAGTCTACTAATTATAGCATTGATGATCTGGGGTGATTTGTGTGCTTTTTATGGCTGTGTGTAGTTTGACGAAATATACAGTTTTAAAAGCAAAACATTTACTTGTGCTGGCTAGACCCGACCCACACAGAAAACAAAAATATTGACCTAGAGCTTGAACTAGAGCTATTTAGTGGAGACCAGAACATCAGGCTCCATTCTTTAGTGCTTGCTGAATCAGTGGTCCCGGATGCATCACTGTCACATGGGACAGGAAGCACTGTAGGAAAAAGAAGAGCAATACTCCTTGCTAAGATGGAGATCCCAGGGGCCATAAAACTACCATATAACTAGAAGGCTATTTTAGAAAAAACTTGTAATAGCAAACAAAGAGGACGACACACCAGGACTACACACACAAATCAAAACACTATGCACAACATATGTTTATGCAAATTTGACTGTACTACTTTAACAGTTATTTCTAGGCAAAGTTCTCTGTACCACCTAGCTACTTTGCTCCTCCCTTTGCTACCTCCCCTGTTGTCTTTCCTGAGTTGCTCGTCACCCTTCCCCAGATAGAGTATCACCTATATTATTTCCTGTAGTTGCTACCTGCCTACTTTTTCCTAGCAATTTCCCACCACACCACTACCTATTAGCTTTTTGGTAGAACTGAAATGCATGCTAATGGTGTAATTATACCTAACCATTTTTATTTCCAGATTTATTCGCTCTCAGTTGATAAGGCTCTGGCCTACTTCAAGAAATATTCCTTGCAAATTGGGCACTTTCCCCTCTCAAACAAATCAGGGTTAGGGCAACTCTGATCCATCTGCATCTCATGCCCTAGATGCTCCATTATCTACCTCGGCCCCTTCTGTTGCTACCGCTGTCCTCCCGAAGGGTTTCAAGATCCTTCATCTAAATATATGTAGTTGCAAAAAATCGACCTTCTACAAACCATGGTGGCCATTCTAAAACCTGACATACTGATCATCACAGAAACTTAGCTAAAGAGCATGATCCCGGATCTCTCGGTCTCCATTCCTGGCTACTCCCTCCTGAGGCAAGACCAAGGAGGTAGAGGTGGTGGTGTTGCCATGTACGTTCTTACCTCCCTCCAGTATTCTATTATTTATTCATCCACTAGCCCAACATCCCACAATGCACTGGCTATTCATTTAACTCTGCTCTTTACTCTCCCCATCTTTATAGCTGGCATTTACTGTTGCCCAAATGTCCAGCCCTCTATTGCTCTTGACCTCATGACCTCCATCACAGCTCTTTTTGCTCTGGTGAACTGTACATCTTAGTGACTTTAACTTAAACTGGCTGTCTCCCAAGACATGCAAAATATGTAATGATCTTGGGCCCTGAACCTCTAGCAATTGATCTCTGAACCCACCCGCCCCTAACCATAGGCCTTAAAATCACTCCCCTGATTGACTGGGCTCTAACACCATCACAAAGTAATTAGCTCTGACATCCTCCCAGACACTCTCAGTGACCACAGCCCTAATGTTGTCAGGAAAATCCACCAACCAAAATCTGTGCATAAAACCTTGCAACCTGCTCTTTCAGTCCTTTAACTTGAACCTCTCTGCACAGCCAGTCTGAAAGGTAAATGGCAGTCTTGTAGTGGACTCCCATGCCATAGTTGCAGAATTGCTCCTATTATACCTCCTGTGCAATCAAACTGCTGAAGTCCGTCCCTCCCCTCAAATGTCACGGGTGCCCTCTATCCCCCTCCCAAAAAATGCTCCCACTTCCTATTCCCCATCCCTCCTTCTCATTCTCTTCAGTCTCCCCACCGATACTCTAATTGCCCTCCTTGCCATCAACCCCTCAAAAGGATCTTCCCCAGATGACCTTGACCCTAAACTCCTCCTCTTTCTCTCTCTCTCTCTCTCAGCCCCGGCCATTGCCTACTCCCTCTCCTTAATCTTAAATTTCTCCTCCTCCACCGCCGATGTCCCTACCACATGGAAGCATGCAGTGGTCCTCCCCCTACCTAAAGGTGGAGACCGCTCATCTCCTGGCAACTATCGCCCCATCTCGCTGCTCCCTACTCTAGCCAAACTACAAGAACATTTTGGTCCTCTCTCACCTCACCTCCTTTCTATCCGATACCTCTTCCTTCACCCCGTTCCAATCTGGTTTCAGTAAAAAACACTGTACCACCACCTCCCTACTTTGGCTCACTGACTTCATCCTCTCCGAGATGAACAATGGCCAAATCACCTCAGTCATATTTGTCTACCTTGCCAAGGCTTTTGACACTGTTTCCCACTCCCTTCTCCTTGGTTCCCTCTCATCTGCTGGTCTAACCCCTTCTGCCACTAACTGGTTTAAGACCTACCTTACGGGTAGAACCCAGTCAGTTGAGATCGCAGATGCCATCTCGCTACCCCTCCCAGTCTGCACTGGTGTCCCTCAGGGCTCCATGCTTGGTCCCCTTCTATTCTCCATCTTCCTTAACGACCTGTCATCTGTCTGCTCCTTCTCCTCCACCATACAGTGTACGCTGATGATATTGTCCTGTATGTATTTGGCTCATGCCCAGCTGGGGTTACATCCAGCTTGCAGCACGACTTCAACAAGGTCCCGCTCTGGTTTGCAAACCCTCAGTTATTCCTCAAGCGCCAACAAGACAAGTCTCCATGACCTTTGGCACAAGGCATGCTTCCCTACCCCACTTGCACTCTTGACTGGACTTCTTGAGGACACCTCATCCTTCAGATACAGCTGGCAGTTTGGTTAGACCAACACCTCAGCTTCTCTGGACACATTGACGCCATCTAGAAAAAATTGTACTCCAAGCTCGGTGCCTTGTTCAGGAGCCGCAGTTGCATCCCTCCTGCGGCTAGGCGTGAGCTTGTCCAGAAGATGATCCTCCCCATTTTTGACTCCTGCAGTGTAGTCTATGGTGCTGCTTCCAAGTCCTCCCTGACCAGATTGGACACTCTCTTCAACTCCTTCTCCGCTTTGCCCTTGATGCTCCTTCTTGCACCCACCACTGTGACCTCTGTCGAGCCCTTTCCTTCCCCTGCCTTACAAATAGACGCCTCCCACACTGTGCTAAATTCACTGCTAAACACTGGCTGGATGAACTCCCTTCCTATCTCTTGCCCTCATTTATAACACCCCCTCCTCCTCCCCACTCTTTCAGATCTACCGACACTCTGCGCTTAACTTCATCCCCACTGCTCAGCCCTCTCCGGCCAGTCTGGGTACTCTCACCATTTCTAAAATATGGACCTCTTTACCTCCCCAAATCCGGCACTCCTCTTTCCTCTATTCCAACAGCATTGCCCTCTCCCAACTATCTTGCCCTAACTGTTCCTGTCATGACCCACTTAATTTCCTTCATCTTGTTCCTTACAGTTCGTCCCCTTTGGAATTTACCCAATGCCTTTATCGATTCTACTGCCTCTACTGACCCTAGCCCCTCCTAGGTGCTAGTTCTCATACCTTTCTCCCTTCCCCTACTCTCTCCCCCTTTTTCCCTAGCCTTCACACTCCCCTTGCAGGGTTCTCAGCATCCTGAAGGGGTCCTATTGTGCCTGGGCTTGCCACCTTTTCTTCTCCAATCTACCTATCCCTGGCCTTCCAGGGTCCCCAGCATCCTGGAAGGTTCCTTGGATCAGGCCTAATCCCTGCCAGGTGTTGTTCTCATTCCCTCCCTCTCACTATCCCTCTATAATTACGCCTAACCGCAGGAGAGTTTATAATTGCCTGAACTTCCTTGCCCCCTTGCAGGGTTCATTGCATCCTGAAGGATTCTCTTTTTGGGTCAGGTCTTATTTCCCCTCCTAGGTATTAAACACACTTACTTCCTCTCTCTCTCTCTAATCCCTACTCCAGTCCCTTGTCCCCTTGCAGGGTTTCCCACATCCTGCTGGGGTCTCTCTGGGACACAACTCTGCACTATCTGTCATCTAGTCCTCTCTCTCTTCACCCCTTATTTCATGATAGCACTTGTTCAGTTGTTACCATTGCACTTAATTGTTCTCACAAATTATATATGCATGCAACACTGTTTGTAACAACTACCTTAATTAATTGCATGCTATGTTGATCTTTGTAACTTGAATGTAAAATGACTCATCCCTATTGTACCTCTTCCCCCAGGTTGCACCAAGAGACGAGCAACCTGTTGCTCAGTGTGTCTTCCTAGTGAAACATTTACTAACATACTAAAATACCAGCGGAATAGGCCTAACAGTCTTTCGTGTCTGCTCGTTTGGTCAGCCCCAACCCTGGGAGCTGACCTTGCTGCCTCCCTCGCCTTATCTGGCTTCTCCCTTTCCCAGTTCAATAAATAAAATTATTTTTGAGTTTTACCAGGAAAGACATACTGAGCTATAACAGCTCATTTCCAGATGCTATGGGAAGGGGGACTACAATATGAATGCAGAATCAAGTAAAAATATAAATCAATCACTTTATTTAACCAAGCATAGAACAAGTAAGTGTGAAAACATTAAAAAAATACAAACATCTTTAGTACTCGTATGTGAAACATAAACATACCCACAAGCACGTCAACACAGAAATAATTGCTTTATAACACCGGGAAGAAAGGAGGACTGTGACCTGATAGGGAGAGGGTTGGATAGCAGATTTGCCTGCACCCCTCTGGGATGTAACCCACAAGGGATTGGCAGAGAGAACAAAATAAAGGATGGAATTGGACCTGCACCCTCCAGGATGTAAACCCCTGCAAGGTGATAGGCAGAGAGGAACAGAAAAGGGATGGATTGGGCCTGCACCCCTTTGGGATATAAACCCCGCAAGTGGAAAATGGCAGGAGGGAGGAAAGAAGGGATGAAATGGGTGACAAAATAATGGGAAAAAAAAATAGGCGAAGGTGACTAAGCAGCAAAAAATGTGGCTGATGGTATGCGATCTAGAGAGGGAAGGGTGTAGATAGGAAGTTGCAAAGAGAAGAGTGTAAGAGAAGAAGGGGAGGCAAACCTAACCCACAGGAGCAGAACCCCAGGGGAATGAACACTACTTGATGCAAACCCAGCTAGTGTTAAAGGCAGTTGGCATGCCTAGGGAGGGTCGAGGAGTTGAGAGTGGAAAACTGAATAGAGGAAGGGCAGTGAGGAAGAAAATAAAGGGAGATAAGTTAGGCGCAACTGCAGGAGGGAATGAAGCGCCGAAGGAGATGGGATAACAAATGTGGACAGAAGGAGGATATCTAAGGAAGAGAGTTCCAAATGGTTGGAAAGTGATAAGAGAAGGCTGTCTCCTTGGCGTTGAAGAATGGGAAGGAAGGATGAGGGTCCTAAGGGCTGCTAGGGAGTGTGAGGGATAGGTGGGGTGGAGAGTAGGAGTGGAGGTAGGGAGGCAAGCCAGAACTTACCAATTAAAGAGGCACTATGGGCAAAGGCATCTGTCCACAAGAGAGGAAGGAGAGAGCAGTGTAGAGGTCACAGTGGTGTGTATGTAGTGGACAGGCAAGAACAAAGCATCAGAAGGAGTTGAACAGAGTGTCCAGTCTGGTAAGGGTGGTTTGGGGGCAGTACTATAGACTGTGTCTCCAAAATCAAAGATAGGGAGGATCATCTTCCGGACAATGTGCTGATGGGGAAAGCAGCTACGTGTTCTATACAGAGCTCCTAGTTTAGGAAGTAGCTTTTTGTGGATAGCATCCACATGACCAGTGAAGTCAAGGTTCCTGTTTGTCGAACCGAAGCCTGAGGTATTTGAAGGAAGAGACATCCTTTAGTAAGGAACCATCGAGAGTATGGAAGGAAGGAGTGATAGCAAGCCTGGCAAGCTTTTGCCTGGAGCCAGCGGTCATGGAGACCATCTTTTTAACATTCAGTGACAGTTGATTTGCGTGAAACCAGCACTGGACATTGTTGAAATCAAGTTGGAGGGTGGTCGACACATCAGAGGGGGAAGTACCAGACGCATACAAAACAGTATCAGTAACGTACATATGGATGTTTGCAGTTAACCAGGCAGCAGGAAGGTCATTTAGAGATATCAAGAAGAGCATTGGTCCAAGAACCAAACCTTGAGGGACACCTGTTTTTATGAGGCGCGAGGGGGAGAGGGAGTTGTAATCCTGACTGATTGGGACCTACCCATGAGATAGAACGGAACCAGCAAGTGGCGGACTCAGAGATGCCAGCCGCTGCAAGTTTATTGAGTAGAAGGTAGGGCAACAGTATCAGACTTTAGCTAGGTTGACAAAGATGGCAGAGGAGATGCGCTCCTTTTCCATGCCAGAGAGAATGAAGTCAGTCAGCCAGAGAAGGGAGGTAGTAGTAGAGTGGGCCTTATGGAAACCAGACCGGAAGGGAGTGAAAAAAGGAGAAGGAATCAAGGAAGGGTGAAGGCTGAGCCAGAACCAAGTGCCCTTGGAGTTTAGCAAGGATTAGGAGCAGAGATATCAGGCGGAAGTTGACAGAGTTAGAGGAGTCACCACCCTTGTGAAGAGGGACAACTGCAGCAAGCTTCCAGGAGGTCGGCACAGTGGCAGGTGTGAAGAAGAGGTTCCAAAGAGTGGAGAGAAGGGGAGCTATAGAGTGGGCTGATAGGTGCAAGAGCTTGGGGTCTGCCCATCTGTGCTTTTGCCCTTATGGGGGATAAGGGAGAGAAGAGCATTAAGGGTGTCATTGGGGGAGACTGGAAGGAAGGAAAAGCAGAAAGAAGAGGAAATAGATGTGGAAGAAGCTGGTGGAGGAGGAGCTGTGGGGATAGGGATGCTGGGAGGCAGAAGCACAGGTGGTGAATAATTTGTTGAATTCAGTAACAACAGTGTGGAGGGTTTAGAGATGGTGATGTTGGCAACCTTAAGAACTGGGGGAGGGATTGGGTGGGAGGGAGAATTAGGGCATGGATTACTTTTCAGAATTTGGAGGGGCTGTTAAGGTTTTCCTGAAAGGTGGGAATGAAGTATTCAGCTTTTGCAAGGCGGATAGCCCTAGTGCAGGCATTACAGAGAATGCGATATGTAAGCAAATCTTCAAAACAAGTAGGCGCCCGGCCGCGGGTGCATGATGAGGGTTACCGCTCCGCAGCGCCAGCGACTCGGGTTTGGGGAACAGACTCTGGCTGCTGGAGGGTCGGCAGGGGAGGGAGGATTGAGCGCCCATAGACCGCCTCCCTTCCTCCGGGAGGTGTTGCCTGCTGCGCTACTCTACTGCCACCTGGGTGACCACGGGTGGCGGTGCAGCAGGACAGTCTGTAAGGGAGGGAAGGACGTTGGCCGGGAGTTGGAGCATCGGCGTGTCACAACGTGCTCCACCCCTAGGCTCCCCGTGCGTGCCGACGCCCATGGGATGGCACCAGAAAACAAGGAAAAATGGACCCTTGGATGCAGGTGTAGACGGGGATCCAGCTCCCAGACACCGTAACCCAGCTCCCATGGGAGACCGCTCAGACCAACCGACACACTCTCTAATGGACTGGAGGAGGGAAAGTCCCGGGTCCCCCCTCCTCCCCGCCTCGAGAGGTGGGCCAAGGCAACATGGGGTCGGTCTGGAGGCTCCCTGAGATGTGCGGGGAGCAGGAAGCGAGCATCGGATCCCCTGAAGAGAGTGGCATCCAAAAGGTGAGAAGGAGGGCATAAAGAGGAAGTAATAAAAACAAAACACGCAAAGCTTTGTAAGCTATCCATGACAGGTCACGAGCATGCTGACAGGCCAGCAGCTCAGCTGATACTCAGGGGAGGTGAGCCTTGAACCCTGGTCTTCTAAAATCATTGATCTACTCTACTGGCATACCTCCTGAACATCATGAACACCTCAAACAGAGCAGCCACCCGAGATGCAATATTCCATTCTTCTCCCACTGCATTTAGTGTGTCTGAGCTGTGTTAGGGTGTTCCCAAGTCCAGGAAAGATGCAGAGGGGGTTAATCAAGGACTGTAAACAAACACGTTTTGAGTGGTATGCCAGTATGGTTCTTGAACAGTCTTTCATTTTTAAAAAGAACTAAGTAATCAGAATCGAACAAGCTGCTATATCATTACATCCTACAGAATGTGAGCAATCATAACATTTGATTTTTTAAACTGGAGACAATTTGAGGCCTAAGGGGATTGACAGTGTCCCATTAAGTAAACACTTATTGCGTTCATTCTTGCCTGGAAGTCTTTTTTTTTTTTTTTCTTTTTTTGTACTATTAGAGGTCCCCTAAGCTTTGTGCCTTTCCTGTGTCTTTGGAAGTATCATACTAGTTACAGGCAGTTCTAGGGTTCCTGGATCAGCTTGTAAGGAAAGCACACTTAGCCCATGAGGTGATGGCTCTAGAGTGCTGTAAAGGGTGCTAGTAAATGTACCTGCTACGCGCCTTTATCCGGTGAGCAAACTGCATAGCTCCAGAGTGGCCATGAAGGATGAAGGTCTCAAAATATAGCCAACCTGGCATTTGGGAACCATCCAGCTCCCACCTCAGCAGGTTTTCCTGGGCTAGGGACACATGTTCCACTCAGGTTCACTCCGCTATAGCTAGATACTTAGTTCCTGAACTGAAAAGTGTCCTCATATTATGCTGTTTGAAAAAAGTGGTACATATAATGGGATTTTTTTTTTCTTCCCCCTCCACTCTCCCATTCTTCGGGAGTCGCTGGTGGTCTGTTACGCCCTCGCTCACCTGACCACCCTCAGAGCTGATCCACCCCATGAAGCCGTGGTTATCCCCCCAAAGGCGGGTATGGGGTGAGGGCCCTTTCACCCGTGTGTCTTTTACTTGGGATGCTGTCTCCGGAGTGGCAGGCGTTAGAGTCGGGACGAAGTAGGCGCTCGTCTACTGGGAGGCGGTGGGTGTTTTTCCGGCTTTCTGGGTGTGCCATGTGCCCATGATGTCAAGGCACTGTGAGTGCTGACGTCCGGCACGCCTATCCTCTTAGTTCCCGAGCCTGCTGTACCTCAAGTCTCACTTGGGGGTCACCCAGCACCAGGTCAAATACCCCCTCCCGGGAAGGTGGGCCGTCCATTGGGCCTCAGACCTCCTCTCCTGGCTGGCCCTCCAGCTCCCGGGCTCATTCCAAACCGGGTCACTGGGCGTAGCGTAAATCCAACCACTGCGCGGCAGGCAGCATGTATATAAAATAGAATTTTGATAACTTTTGACAGATGGGCCAGAAGGTTGGAAGTCTGACCCACAAAGACTTCAGTGCCGCAGAATCATACATTTTCTATAGACGAGGCAGACAAAGGTTTTCCCACAGAAGTCAGCAGGTTCAGGTCCCCATGATGTGGGCAGTCCTGAGGCTCCTCAAGAATTCTGTTTTAGGGCCTCACGCAGATGTAAAAATAACATGTATAGAGCAGTCAGCAAGTCCAGAACAACCTTTAGATCCCTAGTATACCCATGGGTTCTCCATGCAATGCTTCAGGCATTTGTAAGACCACTTGAACAGTTTTGGGTGTCTGAAGATATCGTATATGTCGAGGCCTACTTTTTTGAAGCTGTTTGATTAGAGCACTCCAGGCTCGCTTATGTACATAGCCTCTGTGCTTTGTTTTTATCAGAAAAAGGTCATGCTGTGAACTGTACCTTCCTTTCTACCAAAGTTCCTACTATTTTGTCTGGTTAACCAAGTGATTATTCTGTCCTTTTCTTGGCACAGACTGACAAAAGCCATGGAGGAATAGCTTTACAGATTAGACATTTGTAGAGGTCAAAAGCTTACCTACTGTACTAAAAGTTAAAATTTCATCAGTCAGAATAACTACTAATTCAGTATAGCATTGCAAAGGAAGGTTAGAAGGCTCCCAAGACAACCTTGTCTTTGATTGGAACGCATCCCATCAGGTTTCTGACAATGTCCTGTGTGGGGAAAAACAGGGACTTTGGTGTCCAAGTTATGCAGACAGGCATTTGTCTGCTTTGCATTCATTCAAGAAACTCTACAGTTCCGACACTCTGGGCTGTACTGCTGCAACTTTTGGGTGCAGAGTGCTTCACACACAGTAAGACCTAGGAATTATAAATCGGAAGAATATTCTCCCCTCCCAGTAAAGATGTGGGGTATTGTTCATTGTATCCCAGTTTTGAATAACCCAGTGACCGTGTGTAATGATATAGAAACTTTTTTGTGATGCTTACTGTTATTTCTTTTCTTTTCTAACATTGTCAGTGGGACCCACTCAAGAGTTTTACTCTTTCTAGGAAAATAGTCTTCTAGTGTATGAAAATCTCATTGGTTGAGGAGTGCTGTGGAGATCAAGCAAACTGGCCACTCGGGATTAGCGCTCCACACTTGCAGACAGCATTTACGTTTTAAAGTACAGTTTCTGCAACTTACATTTGATACTGACTCCTTTTTCTAGTCGTTGGAAGGTACACTGTTCAATATGGTGAAGCATCAAAAAGAGAAAATGCAGCTGGAAGGAACTAAAGGCAAGTCTACCCCAGCTACGACCTCTACAGCACCGGGCCAAGCTGTTTTTTCAGGAGAAGAGACGCTGTAAACTTTAGGCATTAAAATCACTTGCCTCATTTCAATAGTGACAGGCCTTGCTGATAAGTCTGAAACATAAACCAATTGTGTGACTGTTGGAATCCTCCCTAGACTGTAAAAACAACAAGACTCTGGAGGAATAAAAAATTGGACGCTGCTATGGGAGTAACAGCAACTATCTTAAAAGAAAATACCCACCTTCGCTCACGGCTGAGAGTTTGGAGACTCGGGCAAGGTTAGCCAATATTCAAGTAGTTGGGAACCCCTAAGCAAGAGAAGGAGATCATTTGTTGTCCTTCCGTAGAAACTGGCTTGAGCAGCAGTTTGGCGAGGACATCAGAATTAGCCGTTTCTAGGGACATGGATATGTTGTTCATCCACACTCATTGGCAGTATCCTTGCCGCTTTAAATCTTGCCGGAAGGTCTTCAAGCTTGCTCCTCCCACCCACCCGGGTGGTATAACTCGGCTCCGCCCCATGGCGCCAGATCTTCCTTACCGCTTGGAAGCTCAGGTTCCCTCCTTAACGCTCTGCGTTTGTTGACTAGTTCCTATTTCTCCGTTTGCGGTTAAAAATAATATTTTGCAAAGACTTTCAGTCTTGATCCCTACAGCGACTCGCGATGGATCATCGACTCCCAGTTTGGCGGAGATGCCCATGCGGGTGAAGATGTCTCAGACGGATCCACTCCACGTGTGTCTACTGCTTAGGCCTTGAGCACGACCCGCGGAGCTTACGACCTGTGCTCATCTTTCTCGGCTCGTCCTCGAAGACCGTGCTGCCCGATTGCGACTGGGCGTCCGAGCGTTTCCCTCGGTGAAGTCCAAGGAGGCCGGTTGGCGGTGTCGCGGCCGTGAGCTTTCTCGGCGGATCAGCTCGGCGGATGGTGGCCCCTCGAAGAGGCGGCGCGGAGCGTATCTTCCTCGACCGGCGGCATTTATCCCGCTCTCTGGGTTCTTCCTACGGCTTCCTTTGGGGCTTTGTCTGTCCCTCTCCACTAAAGGAAGAGCCTCCGTCTGCTGGACCTTCACCGGTCCAAAGAGGGACAAGGATAAGTCCCTCCGTCGGCGCTCTTGGGGCGGGAAAGGTCCCTCTCCGGGCCGTCGACCGTCGGCCAGTCGACCGCTCGGCAAACCACTGGCCTCACGATTGTCCCGTCAGGTCAGTTGACCGAGACTCCACTGATGAAGTCGAGATTTTCTCGACCCATTAGACCGGGCTATCGCCTTTAGCAGCGAGATTCCCTCTCCCGGTTCCCCGGGAGGAGTTGAGGATCCGTAGGGCTCGCCTGTGCCTCGGTTCCGGGCCCTCGGATGGACCTTCCGAGCCGAAGGAAGTAGCCGGTTCGGCCGACACCTCCCTACCGACCCGGAAATTCCGGGACTCTCGGTCTCGGACCTCTTGGCGGTCCAGCCGTTCCCACCGTCATAAGGCGGTCTGGTCGGCATCATCGATGAAGCTGGCGTCGCCGCTCGTCTCGTCCTCCTCCTCCGGATGAGGAAGCATGGCGTAAGTCGTCGACTGATGCGAGAACCTTATGTTGCAACAACTCCTCCTGGCAGAATAAGCCGACTCCGGGCGCCTGACCCATTAAATAACTGTCACGGGCGGCCGACACAACCCCTCGACTTGCCGAGGAGCCTATACCAGGCGGTTGTTGGCCAAAACCAGCTGCTCCACCCGATTGCGGTGGAACCTCCGCTCCACAGCCACCAGTTGGGGCTCCGACCAAAGTTACCGATGCGGCTAAAGGTTTACCCCCGGCTGTCAGTTACCCTCACTCACGACCGACCTCGGCAGGGTGAAGGGTAGCTCAGGCCAGAGGCAGCTCTTCGGACTCTTCCGAGTCCGAAGATGATTCCTCCTTCTTCTCAAGCGACTGGACTTGCAGGTCTTCGAGTCAGCCAATGGGCGAGTAGCCCGTGCGTCCTTCCTAGGACTGCTTCGGCTCATCTCGGAGTCTACGGGATGGGCTCGAACCCGTTCCAAGCAGGCCAGGTATCCCCTCACGGAGATTCTGGACCGAGGGATTCTCCAGCGGAGGCCTTTCCGGTGGCGAGGCCATAGTGGGTCCAGCACTGGAACTTTGGCAGCCCTGCTTCCTGCCCTCGCCTTCGGCCAGGATGGCCAGAAGTATCGCGGTCCCCTCGGTTCCTTGTCAGGTTTTGGAACACCCCTCTGCTGAGGGGTTGGTTACCGACAAGCGTTTTCAGGCGCCCGGCTGCGCCAGGGATGATGGACAAACCTCCTGACAAAGGTCCAAGAAATTGGACTATAACCGGGCGAAAAGTCACGCTCGTCCTCTCTCGTATCCGTCAAGCCCAGTTCGGCCGTCCTCATGGCATTTTCTCATGCCCTGTTGGGCCCTGGATGAGGTCATCCCTCATCTTCCCCCGATCTCGCAGACTACGGTTAAGCAGGTGCGGGACAGGGCAAGAACAGTGGCCAAACAACAGCTCCAGACTGCTTTGGATGTAGGGACTCATGTGCCAGATCGGTGGGCGGCCGCAGTGGCTATCGTCGTGACGGGCTTGGCTGAGGATATCCACCTTTACTCGGATACCCAGCACAAGTTGGTACGGATGTTCCCTTTTGGGGACTGACCTCTTCGGCCCTGGGGTGGAAGGTCACCTGCAGAGGATCGAAGTCAATGCCACCTTGGACTCGGTCTCTTCCATCAGAAGGACAAAGGCAAGACCACAGCTAAGCCCTTACGTCCTTCTAGCCCCGGTAGCGCCCGGCCAACAACGTCCAGGGCCAGCAGGCTCGACCTTGGCATCCCAAACCCAAGCCCGGCTTCCTCTAACAGGAGGCAGGGAGGAAAGGGCCCAGGAGGTCCCTCGGCGGTCCCTCCTCCAAGCCTGCCCAGTGGCGGGCTGAAGTGCTTCGCCCCCATCCCGTCACCTTACCCCTAGGTCCCCCGTGGAAGGCCGCTCCCACTTCCGTTCACGCCTGGTCGCTGTTACCACGCGGACAGGTGGGTCTTGGAGGTGGTGGGAAGAGGCCTGCCTCTGGAATTGAGCAGGCACCACCCTTCAGGCCGTCGCCCCTCGGAGAGCTTGGGATCCCAGCCTCACTGGGCGGCTCGTCGAGACCGACGCGCTCTCCTCCTCCAGAAGGAGGTAGTAAGAGTGGGTGGACCCTCCTTCAGACCCAGGGTTTGTGTCCAGGTACTTCCTGGTTCAAGCAGACGGGGGCTGGCGCCCATTCTGGAAACCTACGACCTAAACAAGTTCCTAAGGTCTAGAACCTTCCAGGATGGTCACTCTGAGCTCAGATAATACCATCCTTGGAGCAGCGGCGTGTGGTTCTGCTCTCTCTAGACTTACCAGGGCGCAGCTTTTTCACGTCCCTATCCAGTCCGTCTCACCAGAGATTCCTTAGCTTCCGGCGGAAGGATCTCTCTTGATTCAAGCCATGCCCTTGGCTTGTCTCCAGCTCAGGGTCTTCACCAAATGCATGGCAGTGGTGACAGCATTCCCTCTTGGCGCCGAGGGGTCGGGTGTACCCTTACCTGGACGACTGGCTGATAGCAGCTCCTCCAGGAAGGAGGCGGAGTGGTCAGAGATCTGGCCCTCCAGGTCTGCTCTCAACTGGGCCTCCTTGTCCAGAGAGCCAAGTCAGAACTCGAGCGAAGCAGGTGATTTTTATTCGCCGAGCAGCTTCGACTCTCTTCGAGCCAGGCGGCGGCTCCAGCGGACAGGGCAGGGTTCTTTCCTCTTTGCCCGATCATTTCTGGTTTGGGCAATTGCCCCTGCCGGGACTTCCTGCGCCTCCTGGGTCTCATGGCGGCCTGTACCAGCGTGGTCCGTTGGGCCCGCTGGAACATCGTCCCCTTCAGTGGGGACTGGCCAGCCAGTGGTCCAGCATGCGATCCCTTGGACCAGCTTGTGGTCGGTGACACAGGGGATGTGGAATGCTCTCCAGTGGTGGACCGTTCAGATCCAATTGCGGGAGGGCATCCCGTTCGTCCGCCCGAGCCGCGGTCTCTCTGTCGACCGATGCCTCTCTGATGGGTTGGGGTGCCCATCTGGGGAACACCGGGCTCATGGCCTCTGGTCCCTCGGGAGTCCCGATGCCACATCAACCTGCTGGAGCTCGAGGCAGTCCGCCTAGCTCTCACGCCTTTGCTCCGTTCCTCCGGGGGTCAAGTGGTCCGAGTCAAGACGGACAATACCACGACCATGTACTATCTAAACCCGCCCAGGCGGGGTGGCGCTCCATAGCCTACTATGCCAAAGGCTCTCGCATTTGGTCACTAGTCCGCAGCCTGGGCGGATCTCTAGCCATTCCGTGGCAGGGCCTCCAACACCCTGGCCGATGCCCTGAGCGGATGGGGCTGCATCCTGAGTGGTCTCTCTGCAGGTAGTACAGCATCTGTTCTCCCTTTGGGGCACACCTCAGGTGGACCTGTTTGCCTCCACGGAGAGCATGAGCTGAGTCTGTTCCATGCCCGCCCCTCAGCAGGGGCTCGCTGCGGGGATGCCTTCTGAGGCAATGGACCCCGGGCCTCTTTTCACCCTTTCCCCATTTCCCTTGATCCACAAGGTGCTTCTCAAAGGCGAGGAGGGACAAGGCGCAGGTGATTCTGATAGCCCCAGACTGGCCTCGCCAGTTCTGGTACCAGATCTCCTCAGTCTCAGCTCCAGGACTCCGCGGCAGCTTCCAGCTCGCCGGACCTGCTCTCAGTCAATCAGGGAAGGTGTTCCATCCGGACCTTCAATCCTGCACTGTCGACCTGGTTCCTGAGCGGCTAGAGTTCCAGGCTTTGGGTCTTTCCGACAGGGTCCTCAATGTAGTTAAGGGCGTCCCGTAAGTATGACCAGAAAATGCTATGCCTTCAAATGGAAAAGGTTTTCCATTTGGTGTCAGAACAAGGGCTTGGACCCTTCCTCCTGTTCCTTGGCAAGCATCTTGGACTATTTATGGTCCCTTTCTAGTCAAGGGCTTAGGTCGAGCGACCCTAAGGGGTGCACCTGGCAGCCATCTCTGCTTACCGGGCGCGGGCCGGGAGCAGTCGGATGGCACAGGAGAAGGTGGTCTGGCGCGCTTTTCAAAGGCCTCGATCACATTTCCCTCCAGTGCAGGAACCCCACCTCCGTGGGATCTACTGCTGGTACTGGCAAAGCTCATGGGCAAGCCATTCAACCTATGCACAGGTGTGCTCTCTCTCACCTGTCGTGGAAGACCGCCTTCTTGGTGGCTATCACGTCAGCCAGAAGGATGGGAGAGCTCAGGCTTTCCATCGAGTCTCCTTACCTGGTCTTCCACAGGGACAAAGGTTGTCCTCGCCCCCACCAGAAATTCCTTCCGAAGGTGGTGTCGGAGTTCACCCTTAACCAGGTGTTGACTCTGCGGTGTTCTACCCCAATCACACCTCGGAGGTCGAATATAGGCTCCATACTCTGGATCCTAGAGGGCGCTCGCTTATTATAAGGCATGCGGCTGAAATTCGAGGAGAGATTCGCCAGCTGTTTGTCACCTACGCTGAAGCCGCATCTGGCAGACCTGCAGCCAAGCGGACGATAAGCAGGTGGGTAACCTCCTGCATAGATCTCTGCTATAAGTTAGCGGGCATGGAGGCCTCCCAGAGGATAAGAGCTCATTCTACCGCCATACTGCTGCAAGCGGTGGCTGCTTCCAGGGGCGTCCCTATCCAGGAAATCTGCAGGGCTGCTACCTGGAAGTCAGCAAACACCTTCATTACCCACTACCACATCGACCTTGAGTCACGCCCGGGATGCTGGTTTTGGGGCCTCAGGTTCTCCAGTCTCTCTTTCCCAAGTAAGTATTGGGGTGAATACGTCTTGCCTCCCTCCTCGGAGAACTGCTAGGAGTCTGCCAATGAGTGTGGATGAACAACATATCCATGTCCTAGAAATACAGGTTACTCACCTGTAACAGGAGTTCTAGGAATGGTATATGTTGTTCATCCCAGACTCCACACCTCCCGGCTTGACGCACAACCTGAGCTTCCAGCGGGCCAGATCTGGCGTCATGGGGAGCCGAGTTATACCACCGGGTGGGTGGGAGGAGCAAGCTTGAAGACCTTCCGGCAAGATTTAAAGCGGCAAGGATACTGCCAATGAGTGTGGATGAACAACATATACCATTCCTAGAACTCCTGTTACAGGTGAGTAACCTGTATTTACTCTCCAGAAAGCATACAGAGTGACACAACGAGGAATGCAGGACAACCTGGAGGCTCTCAGAGTGATCTTGCTGGTAACCAGTAGGCTTGGTATCGGGGATTTCCTTTTGGCAATGGCAAGACAAAACAAGCATTTGTCAATGCCGAATGTTTGCTTGCTGGTATTGGCATTGGTACTGAATGACTTGGAGAGATGTGTAATAGGAGTGGCAGTGAAGTATTGAACTGAGACCAACCCCCGCCCTTCAGAGACTGACAGGCATTGGGGCGTGCCTTTGGGTCGTTGGCTGTAACGCTCATGCCATTCCACCTCACCCCACCCTGCAGACACTGACAGATGTCACAGTGTGCCTCGAGGTCTTTGGCTGTTACGCTCACCCCATTCCATAAGGAAATAAGCTGAGATGGGTGCAGTATTGGAGAATGGGGTGAACATTAGGGTCGAAGACCCCAAGGCACACCTCGATACCTGTCAGTGGCTACAGCATGTGGGTAGGGGTGGAATGGCATGAGCAATGCTGCCGACAACCCCAAGCCACACCCCCGATGCCTGTCAGTGTGTAAAGGGTAGGGCGTTACAGTTGGAAACCCTAATGCCCCGGGCATTTGTTGGTATTTCCAAATTTTCAGCATGGACTTTTTGGGACTCCACCTTATAAATAGTGGCACTATCATTTTGTTACTCAATCCTGAAAGATGATTTCGCACATTTGGCGCAACAGCTGCGAAAAGACATTTTGGTCAGGATGTGAAAAATGACATCTGTACAGTTCATGAGAAGGTGTGGAAAAAATAGCAATGTTGAAAATCTGGATTGAAAATATGAAAAAGTGGCCAAGTTACAAGCATGTGTAGAAATTGCTTAACGCCAGCTCGTAACACAGTCATGTTTTGGAATTTGTTCACCAGATTTTCAACATGGCCTTTCTGGGACCTCTTCTCATGAACAGTGGCACTGTGATTTCATTACTCTGTCCCAAAAGTTGATTTTGCACAGCGACTACGCCATTCTGCGCCCCAGGTGCGAAGACACATTTCAGGCAGGATGCAAAAAATGACAGCTGTACTGTTCATAAGGAGGTGTGAAAAAATGGCGATGTTGGAAATTTGGAGTGAAAATATAAAAAATTGGCGAAGTTACAAGCATGTGTATAAACTCAAAGCACGCTCGTAACAGTCATTTTTTGGAATATTTTCACCAAACTTGCAACATAGGCTTTTTGGGACATCACCTCATCAACAGTGGCACTGTCATCCGTTAATCGGTCTGCACAGTGACCGCAAAATCACCCTTTGGGACCAAGAAACGAAATGACAGTGTCAGTGGTCACGAGGTGGGGACCCAAGAACCTCATGTTGAAAATTTGGGGTCAAAACTCCAAAAAATGGCTGAGATATCAACCTACAGTAAGTTGAAAACCCCGCCATTGATTGCCATTATACGGCTTACTGTGATTTTCTTCAGTTTGCGGTCGACTTTTGAAGAGTGCAAACGTGTTCACGGTCCACAGAAGATCACTGCTCCTCACCTGCGGAGGTAAGTATGGGTGAGGGGGGTGCAGGGAGGTGGGGGTGCACAAAGGGAGGTGCGTGTTGGAGGAGGGGGCAGGAGGCGATGAGGGACCGTTGTCTTTTTCTTTCAGGTTTAAAAAACAAAATCGTCATGGGACTGTTTTCTTTTTTACAGGTGAAAACAAACAGATTTTGGCACACTGGAGTGGGCTCCCAGTGTGCCAGACTAGTGGGGGGGAGTCAGTGCCAACCCTGAGGTCGACTGAGAAAAAGGGGGCATGGTGGGTGCATCCGACACCGGGAGTGGGCATTCTGGTGTTGGAAAAACAAAATTACTTTGGCACACTTGGGTGGGCTCCCAGTGTGCCACAATAATGGGAGGGAGGCACGCATTCCGACATGGGGATTGGGCACCCCGTTGTTGGCAAAATATATGTTTGGGCTGGGGGGGCTTGCCAACACGGATATTGGGCACCAGTATGTCAGCTTTGGGAGGAGTGTGTGGTGGGCGGCAGGAGCCATCAATTATGCGTGGGGGCTAGTGTATTTCTACCAGGAAGACACTGAGCAAACAGTTGCTTCAACTATGCACATTACTGTGCATATGTAATGGCATGGCTGGAATTTGGTTGCCACGGGGGATCTGTCGCTGCAATGATGAAACTGTCCATGATTGGAGCAGCAGATTTCTTTCAAGTCCGGCGCTCTGAAACTGCTGTCGGCAGCTTCCCTGTTGATTGGTGGCTGAGGGACGAGCCACTGAAAGCTTTGGGTGGATTGGCCAAACACTGCCACACCTCTGCACTACTCTACTCAAAATGTTTCTTGTGTGCTGCGCATGCAAGCAACATAAAAGGCATCCTCTTGCAGGATGGTCAGTAGGGTTGCCCATACCCCAATATAAATTACACTACGAGGCAGAAGAAAAAGTAATTTGGCGGGGTGTGTGCTAGTTATGGGAGATAGAAATCTCACATGGCATAATCTTCTTGGCGCACCTCGGCATTGTGCATCGGGGGGAAGTGTTTGTTTTTTCAGATCCTGCAGATGCCATGAAATGGGTTGAAAAGCATGCACCTCCCCAACTTGAGAGGGAGAACCAGCAAGCCTCTGTTTCAGAGGACGAAACAATGTGAAGCTAAGTGTTTTATCAGACTGTGTCTCTCATTATTGCTCCCTAAGCCTCTCAGTAAGAGCTGAGACTTTTCATTTCTGTAACTACCTTGGACTTATAAAATCCCTAAATAGGGTTTTGTTTTGCATCATGTTGAGACAGTTGGACTGCTGCTATTATGTTTTTCATACCCTCTTATTTAAGCTGGTTTAGTCATTTTCTTACTGGTTTACAGCCTGTTGCTTACACAGGGTGTTAAATAAGCCTAAAAAACTGATTAGCTGTTTCTCATGAAAAACTGTTAATCAAGTGTGAAATTGTATATCAAAGTTTAAAACAAAAAATTTTGTTTTATTTAGGTAGTCTCCTGTACCATGGAGTTGCTCAAAACATGGTTAGCAGTCTACTGCTATTCTGGGCGGACATCTTCTGTTTCTACAGAGCCCTGCAACTGACATCAGAGCAGTGGGAGATTCACTAGCTTGCAGTGCATGTCTGAGTTTATATAAGATCTCATATTTTGTTTGCTAGTTTTGTCCCTGGGCTAAATATAGTCACAGAACAGACAGTTCCCCTTTTAAAGTCAATTTATCTTAAATGAATTTATAATAAGTAAGAGCAAAACTTTTTCTGAGTATCTGTGTTGTTCTGTGCTCCACCCATTTTAGTGTTGCATGCCTTTAGGTGTGTGTATAAGAGGTGTAATTACTTGAGCTTGGAAAACCAGGTTATAATTTTGCATTACAACTGGGCGGTTGTAACTGCCAGCTGTCCGTCAAGCTCGCTCTAGTGACAAGGCATGCAGCACTCCCACAATTGCCGCCTGTTTAAAAAATAAAGTTAAAGAATCATTTTGCTGTTTTTTTTTTTGTTGTTGTTTTTTTAAGTTCATGAGTTCAGCTAGTGAAGCAAACAAGTTTAAAGCATGATTTTTATTGTTTTAATTTTTTCAAAGCTAACACCCTAAGCTGATCATTTGTTAAAAATGGTCATTAGGGTGGAAGTCTTTAACATAGAAACATAGAATTTGACGGCAGATAAGGACCGCTTGGCCCACCCAGTCTGCCCATTTCCCTACCTAATGGATAAGCTGCAGATCCTAGTTAACCAGCAGCCTACTTCTTCCTACCCCCAGAATTGCCTTATGACTGTCCCATGCATGCTTGAATTCCACCACTGTTTTTGACTCCACAACCTCCTCGGAAGGCCGTTCCATGCATCCACAACCCTCTCTGTTAAAAATTACTTCCTTAAATTACCTCTGAGTTGCCCCCATCTTCAAATTGTGCCCTCTTGTTTTTGCACAATGGGCCCCTTCTAGCCTCACTTAGTGGGGAGGAGGAGATCACCTGCGCTGGGGCTTGATTGAGGAGGTAGCAAGATGATTAATGCCTTGTTGCCATCTGAATGATACTAAATTCATGATCTCTTAGAATGTAAAAGAAATCCTATATGTATGGAATGGACTGGAAGGAAATAGTTATGTTAATTCATAACTGATTGTAACTGTATTGTATTACGGAATGCATTTGTCTGTTTGTTGTATTGTCTAAGTTGTAGCTGTTATAATCTTGAATTTAAAAAAAAGATTATGCAAAAAAAATAAATAAATGGTCATTAGCAATTATAAAAAACAAGACCTGGGTAGGGTGGATGTAACTCAGAATTCTATACACACTGTTGGTGTGGGATGCTTTTATAAACTCCTAGCTACACTCTCAGGGTTAAGTTATTTTTTTAATTTGTACTTTTTCCTCTGGGCGTGTCGCAGGCAGCTACTCAGCCCTGTCCACCCCACCTGGCAACTGCCTCCCGTATCCCCCACGGATCCCCACCCGTGGCGGGGCCTGGAACGGGAAGGCCACCTTCCCACCCAGAGACTCTCATCCAGATTTGTGGACCGGTGACAGCGCAGGCAGGGGTAGGTAGGCAAGGCTTCATATGGCCTGCAACTGCCATTTTCCCAGTTTTTCTCCCACTGTCCCTGCCATGGCATAAGTGTGTGCACATGGAGGCGTACACGCACTATGACCGCGGCCCCTCCCTTCATGCTGCACGTGCTGCTGGCGCTACCTTTGGGCCTCCACCTGAGGGCAGTCAAGGGCCAAGTTGACAAGTCTCCCTCTGTGGCTGACCTCCAGCAACCTGAGCTTAGTCCTAAACCCAGGTCACTGAAGTGACGAGAGGTAAGGCGTACAGCGCCTCAGCCCTCGGCGTGTGTAAAATTCTGGTTACACGCACCTACCCATGTATTATTCTCTGTTTATTGTGTGGTCATTTCTATCCTCCTCTGGTTGGAGACAGAAACTTCGTGAGACTTATGTAATGGATTTCTGATAATTAACCATGCTGCTCACGGGTCTTTGCCATACTGGCATATGCTGGACATTCTTTGCAATATTAAGTATTTTTTCGATAAACCCTCAAAGACATATTTTATGGAGGCGTTTTAGGTTGTGTATATTGTGAGAAGTGGTGCTCTCACTACTTTGTACCACGCTCTATGTCTGGTATATTGGACTGTATATTAGTGTTAAACTAAACATATAGTTTAAACAAAATCTGCATAATCTGCTTTGTTGGACTATTGCTGTAAGCAGCTTACGTTTTTGAGACATACAAATTAAGTTTTACCATTATTGCTCATGTTCATACTGTTGTATTGTCAGTTAAGCCCTTGCTGTCCTGAAGCCAACCATGAAAGCCCACTCGCTCTCCTTCCTACCTTTGGACAAGGCTTACTACGCTATTGCTGTTGACTTTGTGTACCTTTTAAATTTTTTTTTTTGCTGTAATTGCATTGTTCCATATAGCACATGCTGCCTTTATATTTGTACTTCTCATACACTGTTTTGTATATATTATTTTTATTTTTTTTAAACATACGTTCAAATTAGTTCAACACATGTACACATTTATATGCATATTTATTTATTTATTTATTTATTGAATTTTGGTGACCGGGTAGGCCCACTGAACCCCAGAGGTCCCTTTTTCAGGGGCGACCTGGGAGTTACAAGGACAATAGGATATACATCAGTAGTACAAGGAGTAGGTCATAACCTGTGCAGGTCATCTCGTAGCAATAATATATTACATAACAGGTTACAGTGATTAGCAAATATAAACATTGATAGGGAAAGCCAGAGCATCTCAAAAGGGTTGCGGTTACCTGCAACAAGCATTTGTTAAGTGGAGAGCCCAGTTAGGAAGGGTTTGGGCTCCCAGCTTTGGGTAGGGCAAGGTATGTGCTCGGGCGGGAGGGATGAGAGGAGGTGTCGGGTCACATAGCATTGACATTGGCTCGTAGCGAGCATGTGTGCCTTGAGTCGTGTTCGGAAGATCGTGATTGAGGGAGCTTCCTGCACCTCTGGAGGAAGTTTGTTCCACAGGGAAGGGGCAGTGTAGGAAAAGGACTTGCCACCTGCCTTGGTCCTTATCCTAGGAACTTGGAGAAGAGTTTGGTCTGAGGTCCGATGGTTGTGAGGGTTTCACTTGGCAGTTATGAGCCCAGAGAGGCTAGGGGGAGGGGCTGGGCTAATTGGCTTGTGTGCTAGGCAGAGCAGTGGGTACCAGAGGCGAGCTTCGAATGAAGGCCAGCTGATTAGTGCTAAGGAGTCACAGTGGTGGCTCCTAGAGTGAGACTCTGTGGCAAAGCGGGCCACCTTGTTGTACAAGACCTGTAACTTACTGAACTGAAGCTTGGCCATTCCCTGAACTATCGGGGTGGCATAGGTGAGTGTAGGCAGGAGGACAGTAGAGGCAATGGCAGTCCTAGCTTCTGGGATCAGCTGATCCTTGAGGCGATAGAGGGTACCAAGTTTCCCATGAATGACTTTGGTAACTTGGTCAACATGTTGTTTTAGAGTGACTCCTTGGTCCAGAGTAAGGCTTGGGTATTTTATGGAGGCCACCACTTCTAAGCTGTTCCCTGACCTGGATGTAAGTTGCAGGTATTGTGTTCTGTCTTGGCCAAGTGATCTAGGTCCGAGCAACATGGCCTTGGTTTTGGCGGTATTAAGAACCATTTTGTTCTTAATTAACCAGTCCTCCATTGTGAGCATGTCCTCTTGGAGGGGCGGGCCGAGGTCCCCCAGGTTGTCAGAGGATCTGTAGAGCATGGCGTCATCAGCGTACTGAATAACAGCACTGCTCCCGCAATGGCCGTGCAAATCATTTATAAACAGGGAAAGAGGAGGGACCAAGGATGGGCCTTGTGGTACCCACTCCTTTAGGGCAGTGGGTCAGAGATCTTATCCTTCCACTTGACTCTCTGAGAGCGACCGGTTAGATAGTTTTCAAACCATTTGAGAGCATGGGGTCCAGGCCTATGTTACACAGCTTGTGAAGTAGAAGTATGTGGTCACTAGCTCAAAGCCTTGCAGAGGTCGATGAAACCGCACCTGTGTTGGACCCTACATCAAGTTCCCTGAGCACATCCGCAGAAAACTTTGTTAGAGCAGTGTCTGTCCCATGTTTGGCTCTGAAGCCATGCTGGGACAGGAAAGGAGCCAGTGAGCCTCTATGTAGTCTTGTAGTTGTCCATACACCAGTTTTCCTGTTTTTTGCCAGGATACAGAGCAGGAGATAGGCCTGTAGTTGTTAGTGGGTTCCGTAGGGTCTGCCTTGTGAATAGAAACCACGTGAGCCTGTTTCCACTGTTCTGGGACAGTACCTACTAGAAGGGACCGGTTTATGAGCCAGGTGAGGGGCCTTGCAAGGGCTGGGGCACCATCCTTGAGCAGTCTGGCTTAGATACCATCAGGCCCTCCTGATCCTTTGGTTTTCAGGGGCTATAGGAGGGTGAGGACTTCTTTAACCTTTACCAACCTCACATGAAAGGTTGGACTGTCTAGGTTAGGGGGTTCCAGTGTGTTGGGCCCCTTGTTAGGCGCAGGAAACCCAACCTTGTAAGAATCTAGGTTTGTGAAGTGACAATTGAGCTGAAGAATGATCATTCATAATACCAATTTTAGTCGGGACACTATCAAAACGGAAATGAAAATAAAGTAAAAAAAAAAAAAAAAAACTCAAAAGAAAAATGCAGAAATCAACAACAAGAAAAAAAAGACCATCAGTGAAATAATTAAACCAAAACCATTAGTTGGTTAATACGAAAATGCCAAATATATTCTGAGGCAGCTCTAAAATGCGAGGAAGTAAATAGGACATTTGTGCCCACAGTTCTTTTTTAATTTATTGGGAATACACCGAATGGTCGATCAACCTTTCCAAGTTTGTCTAAATTCATGTAACCAGCGTTCCTTCTCAAATTTAGGTAAGGAAAGGGAATACCAGTGACTTAAGTCTTTTTGCTGCCATAGCCCTGCAGGGGGCGTACCTCAAGCAGCTTGTGGCAGAACCCACCAGAGAAGGAGCAATATTGGACCTGGTACTCACCAGTGGGGGACAGTCACCGATGTAATGGTGGGTAGCCACCTGGGGTCCAGTGATTATCGTACGTTGTGTTTCAGTGTGAGAACAGTGGAGGAGTCAAACCACATGAAAGCAAGTGTCCTGGATTTCATTCGGGTCGACTTTGCAAAAGTGGGGGGATGTCTCAGGGAAGCCCTGGCAGGAGGAGAAGAAGGGGGGATGTAGAGGAACAATGGGTTAACCTTAAGGGAGCCATAGAAGAGGCAACATGCCTTGTGTTAGCAACAAAGCAAAACAAAGAGAAAGAAAAACACTATGGTTCTTAAAACGTGGCTGGAAGGTGGGTTGAGAAAAGGCTAGCTTTCAGACATACAAGGAAACACGGGGGAGACAGAGAACTGTATCTAGAAAAGCAGAGGGAAAGCAGTCAGGAGCGAAAGGTGCAAATGGAGGAAAAATAGCCCAGGCAATGAAAAAAGGAGACAAGAACTTTTCAGATACATTAGTGAAAGAAAGAAGACCGGGGTGGGATTGTGAGGTTAAAAGGAGGAGGACCTAGAAAAAGCTGCAGTCCTGAACAGATATTTTGTTCGGTATTGCAGAAGTTATAAAATGAAGTGCTTCAGTCACGTAATTTTTTAACATTGGTGTTCTTTGCTGATCATGAAAAATTCCCTTCCTATCCTTATGATGACAAGGGAAATTTCTGTTGCTTAACCTGTTGCAGATGAAACAGAAGCACTGGCTTCGTTGGAGGCTTTCTGTTGTGTAATTGTGGGGTGAAGAGTCCGCCAATAGAAATGAGCAGAAATTGGAATTCTTGTATTCCATCCATAGTAAACATTCCACCTATTGAATGTAGGAAAGACAGAAAGAAACAGAGTGGGCACAATAAGGAAATAATATTAAAAAGGAGGAAATGTGAGGAATAAAGTAATGAGGGGAGGGTTGGAGAATGCAGGGTTTAAGGGCTAATTAAAAAAAAAAAAAAGTCTCTTGCTGTGCATATTTGAAACAGATGGCATGCCGATAATGGGATGTACTAGGTCTATTTCGGTGGGGTGAATAAACTTTTTTTTTTTTTTTTAAAATTATTTTATTTTTGTGCCCCCCCCAAAAAAAAAACTTGGACCCATTTTATAACCACAGTAAGACACTCCAGGGTGTGCTTTTAGGATGGGAGGGATAATGGCACTTCTTGGGTAATTGAAGGCACTCTGCAATGCCTCATGCCTGAGAGCATACCTGAGTTGTGCTGATATCCCACCACAAGGCACATTTTGCCAGTTGTCTTATTACTTAAGTAAATTACCTGTGAAACTGTGCTTTAAGTGCTAAATGTAATGCACAAACTGCTTAAAAAAAGTTGGTGCACAATCTTGCTTTAAATAACTTTTATGTAGCAGTTTTAAAACAGCAACATTGACAAGACCAAAATGTTGAATGTATTAAACATAAGATGCAGCTAGTATTTTCATGCATAAACACATGAAATAGAAAAGCATGTTTATTTTACTGCTATGAAACCTAGCTGCATGAAAGCTACCCGACTGTTATTGGCCTGTTATTTCACAAGAAACAAATTAGCCTACTAGGAACTGAAAAGTACTGATCAGATTTACAGTTAGCTGACTGCTCTCCAAAGCAGCTTCTGTCTGTTTCACAGTGAGCTCACAATTAGCTAATTGGTGTAATAATGAGCAGCTTTTAAATGTGCAGGTAGCTAATCATGCCTTGTACTCAATCTGCCTGCTTTGCAAAAAGGCATATTGTGTTCCTTTTTATTTCTGTTAAAAGTCAGAAACGATAGGCTGCCCTTATGGCCCGGCTGTGTCGGGAGGCAGGCCGGATTACAAGCAGCTGCCGGAGGGCAACTTGCCACATTTGGGGAGAGTTGACGTGTGATTCAAGTGCATAGGAACCCCTTTGGGTGGGCTAGGGTTACTCCTTTCACAGGGTCACACTGTATCCCTGAGCCTGTATGGCACATCCGACACCAAAAGGGAGGGAGAGAACAAAGGAGAAGTGGGGACAGAAAATTCCCTGCTGTCTTTATGAGGGTAATCTCCTGAACATGGTATATGCCTGAACAACAGGGTATATTCCTGGGCAGTGACAGAGAGGGGCAGAAAGATATATATGGGGAAAAAAGTCAGAAACCATTTTAGGGGGTAACGCATACTGGCTGTGCGTCACAGGAGATAATGCACTCTTATGGACTGAATGCACACGCCAGGGTGCAGAGGCATGAGTCTAATGCCGTGTGCCTTCGTAGCACCCGGAGTGTGCATGTAACTCCTGGATCATAGTACATCATCCCCTG
This sequence comes from Neoceratodus forsteri, assembly GCA_016271365.2. NCBI lineage: Eukaryota > Metazoa > Chordata > Ceratodontiformes > Ceratodontidae > Neoceratodus > Neoceratodus forsteri. Next base: position 591,283,989 of record CM028132.1, on the reverse strand, counting down.
CAGTGTACAGTCTTGTGGTTTGTTAATCTCTAGTTGTCAGAAATTACTTTTCTTGAGACAGATGAATTAGTAGGCAACCTATCCTGTGACAAGCTCGATAAGCTCAGGGTGGACAAGGCAATGGGACCTGATGGCATACATCCAAGGGTACTAAAGGAGCTAAGTGTGGAACTAGTAGAGCCATTATCATAACTGTTTAATGAGTTCGAGGACCAGGAGAGGTCCCAGAAGACTAGAGAAGGGCTCATGTGATCCCGCTCTACAAGAGTGGTAGCAGGGAGGAGGCAGGGAACTACAGACCAGTTAGTCTTACCTCAGTAGTGGGCAAGATTATGGAGACACCCTTAAGGAAAGGATAGTGCAACACCTGGAATCCATAGGAGCACAGGATCCAAGACAGCATGGGTTTACAAAAGGAAGGTCCTGTCAAACTAATCGCATAGTTTTCTTTGACTGGGTAATCAGAGTGGTGGACCAAGGGGGAACAGTTGATGTTGCTTGCCTTGACTTCATCAAAGCTTTCAATACTGTTCCACATAGGAGGTTGATTAAAATAAGCTGGGTAGGCTCGGGGTGGGTCAGACATTGGTCAGCTGGGTGGCAAACTGGTTGACGGGCAGAAAACAGAGAGTGGTGATAAATGGTATACAGTCAGAAGAGATGCAAGTCACAAGTGGGGTACCTCAGGGATCAGTCCTGGGGCCAGTCCTTTTCAGTGTCTTCATCAGTGACATTGCAGATGGACTGGAGGGTAAGGTTTGTCTGTTTGCAGATGACACCAAGATCTGCAACAGAGTAGATGATCCAAATGGGGTGGGCAGAATGAGAAGAGATCTGGATAAACTAGCAAAATGGTCGGAAGAGTGACAACTGGGGTTTAACGCAAAGAAGTGCAAGATCATGCACATAGGGAAGAGAAACCCTGAAGCCACCTATAGGCTGGGAGGGGAGTTGCTGGCAGTCACAAGGGAAGAAAGAGACTTGGGCGTCATCATCACCGATGACCTGAAATCATCCAAGCAGACCTCTAAAGCAGTAGGTAAGGCTAGAGGGATGTTGGGGTGTATTAGTAGGGATATACAAGTCGGACGAGGGAGGTAATATTCCTCTTTACAAGACACTGGTTAGGCTCCCATCTGGAGTACTGCATGCAGTACTGAGGCCACACCTTCACAAGGACATTAACCAAACTGAGGCAGTCCAGAGAAGGTCAACCAAAATGGTGCAGGGACTGCATCAGAAAACATACGAGGACAGATTAACTGAACTCAATATGTATACCCTAGAGCAAAGGAGGCAGAGAGGTGATATGATTGAAACATTCAAACACCTTAAGGGCATTAACAAGGTGAAAGAGTCTAACATGTTTCAGTATAAGAAAAATAGCAGGACAAGAGGACACAGCATGAGATTAGAGGAAGGCCGATTAAGGGGTAATGTAAGGAAGTTCTTTTTCACAGAAAGGGTGGTAGATGCATGGAACGGCCTACCTCAGGAAGTAGTGGATATGAATACAGTGCAGGGCTTCAAACAGGCATGGGATAGGCATAAGGGAGCAATACAGAGATGAGTATGACTAGATAGGCCATTGGCAGAGCAAAGGCCGATGGCACATTCATAAGATAGAAAAAGAAATGGGCCGACTGGATGGGCCTTGCGGTCCTTATCTGCCGTCAACTTCTATGTGACTGCTCCCTGACCTTATGGAACTCTTGAAGACATCTGGGTTAACTCCAGGTCACAAAACGTTAGCTGTTGGATTAAACTTGCATAATGCCCCATACAGTACAATACAGTGTAGAGTACTGTACACTGTACTGTATCGGGGACAGTGTACAGTTCTGTTACCAGGACAACACCCTAAAACTGGTTGCATTTACAGTGAATGCATGCCGAGAATGTTACTGAAGAAAAGTACCAGTCTCATTAGACAAGTATTAGTAGTTGAATTAAAAACCTATTCAGAGACCTGGTAGTTCACACTGTCTGATGGAAAGTTTTTCAAATGACCCAACCATTGTAAACGGGACGTCAAGTTCAACTTCTACCAGCACTTGCTCATTCCAAGGGAAAATTGGGACATTTTTAACCAATGAGGTGGGTTCTGCTGTATTTAAAGACTAATAGCCAAATCAGACATTTGTGTGGGAATCTTAATCTTCTTAGCAGCGATTTCTGAGGACATGACCAGCGGGCAGTTGCTATTTGTTTGATTTTTTTTTTTTTCCTAACGCTGGCAACAGTATTCCAAATGGGACAAAATGCTGTAATTTAGCAAACCCAGGTGATGTGAATAGGCTTCTTGTGTGAGTAAAAATGCATCTTTAATTAACATCATAGCCATGGTATTCCTTTTGCTCACTTCCTTGCCTTTTTTTTTTTTCTTCTTTTTTTCAGAGCGCACCAAAGCACTGTTGTTTTCTGGAGCTCGTTCTGTGAATCTGAATAGCACAGTGCAAGCAACCAGTAATGGCGACTCGTTAGTCTCCAAGGCAGATGCAAATGGTTTAGGGTGTTCCACCATTGGGAAAGGTCAACTGCATCTTGGGGCTCATGGAGAGCTGTTGAGGAGCCCACAGAAAGTGCTACAGAAGGGTAAGGGATGGATTATTCCGGAGCCAGTGCCTTCTGAATAGTCTGCCATGTTGTATGTTAGAAAATGTTTAATAAGTATGTTAGTGCCTGGGCTGGCAGTGTTGCCATGCATGTGACCTGGGTTTGAGTCTGGACAATTAGCCCTGGGTTGGAAGAATCTTGGATGTGATGCAGAGGTAGAACCTACATACTTTGCCGGGGGGGAGGGGTTGAAGTATGACTCACCACTTGAGCTCTGTGGTGGGTTGCACAAGTGGCATAGATGTTGTGGGTTGCCACACTGACATTCACGTTCCTGGCGGGTTCGACTTATTAGTGATGACATAGAGTGAACGGGAGGTGGGATGGAAGTTACATGGCGCTAACATTGGGAGTAACATAGCAGCATGATGCCTTGACTCACCAAAGTACCAATGGCCCACCCATCTCTCTGGGTTTCCTGTCACTCACTGGATACTGTCCTGGCTGGTAGACAGCTCCTCCTACCTTTTCAACGTCTGGGGATTTCTGCAACAGAGGTTAGACAAAAGGTTGTCTATAAGCTCCCTGAGGGTGCAGGTGGTGGCCCTTGTCCACCGTCCAGTGTTCTTCTGGGTTGTATTCCCTAGGATTCCCTCCAGATATGGTCTGATTAATAAACCCCTGCCATAAGCTGCTACCCAGGTACATGCATGCATGCATGGATCCGGGCCAGATCACCTCAGCCATCTTTGTTGACTTGTCCAAAGCCTTCAACACCATAGCTCACCTCTTTCTCCTTGGTAAACTTATAGCTGCAGGGCTTTCCTTCTCCACTACTAACTGGTTCCACTCCTACCTTGAGAATAGGACTCAGTCAGTTAGAATTGGAGATTCCTTGTCTCCCCCCCCCCCCATCAGTACCAGTATTCCCAAGGATCCATCCTTGGCTCATATTCGGTCTTCTAAATTACCTCCCTGATGCCTGTTCCTCTGCGGCCAACCATATGTACACAGTTGATACAGTTCTATTTGACTCAGGCTCCTCCCCACCGATGTGATGACCAGGCTCCAAGTGGACTTCGACAACGTTCAGCACCAGTTCCGATCAAATCAGCTGTCCCTCAACATCAAAAGAACGGTCTCCTTAACCTTTGGTGCTAGGCAAAAGCTGTCAAGGCTTATCACCCTCCCTTGCTTTCACACCCTAGATGGGTCCTCCATTGAGGATGTTCCCTCTTTCAAGAACCTCTGGGTTTGGCTGGACCATCACCTGGACTTTTCTGGGCATGTGGAAGCCATCCACAAAAATCTGCACCCAACACTAGGTGCATTGTACAGAAACCGTTGGTGCATCCCCCTTCAGGCTCACAGAGCCATTCGCCAGAAAATAATTCTCCATATTTTTGACTACGGAGACATTGTTTACAGTGCTGCTCCCAAGTCCACTCTATTCAAACTGGATCCCCTCTGTAACACCTTCTGCAGCTTTTCCCTGGGCTGTCCGCCTCGAACCCACCATTGCTCCCTTTACACCTCCCTCTCCCTTCCGTCCCTTGAAGCCAGGTGCCTTGCTCATTGCTCCACCTTTATTACAAACACTGGCTAGGCTCTCTACCCTCTTACCTCTCTCTCTTCCCCCACTTTCTCCTACACCCTTCACAACTCTGGCTTTCACTCCTAGCACTCCTTCAAGATCATCCTCAGCTGGCCAGGCTGCTTTCTTCCCACTTTCCCAAGCTGTGAATTCTCTCCCTTATCCATCTGCTCTCTCTTCCTTTGCACTTTCTCCTCTCTTTCTCCGAGACTTCATCTCGCTGACCTGCAGATGCACCCGATTCTCCCCTCTGTTCTTCCACTCAACTACTCCCCACCCATCTCCTGCTTGTCTCCTCTTCCCCCATAACCCTCCCTAGCCCCCGCTTACCTCCACCTTGAAACCTGCTGTATAGGTTCCACTGCCTCCACCTGTGTAGTTCCTTGATGCACTTAAATCATATGTTCTGTTATATCCAGGTGTAACTTATATATTTTTAAAGTTGCCAGTCGTTGATTTACTCAATGCAGATATTCCCTTCCTGCCTTGTAAATATTGCTTTGATTTGTTGTGCTTTGCCTCCCTTCACCCCTTTCCCCCAAGATGCATCTGGAAATGAGCTGCTGCTCAGCTCAGTATGTCTTTCCTGGTGAAACTTTTGAAATAAATAAATAATATTTCTCTCCTCTGGAGGCTTAATGTGGTCCTTAAAACAAAAATGGACCCTCTGTTCATACCGCTCCATGAGGTGTCCTGGTGGCTCCACTTAAGAGTAAAGCTACTGATGGTCACCCTTGATCTTCTGGAGTATCTTATCCATAGAGCCACACTCTTTGGTGTTAGTCTGGAGTCACTAGGACCCCACAGGAATCAGAACTTTGGGGTTGGTAACATCAGAGATATAAGGTGCCATGCATGCACTAATAACATATAATGTTGCTCTGGTACCAACTGTCTCGGAACCTTTTTTTGACAAGGAGGAGAGCAAAAGCTACTGATCAACAAATTTTTTTAGAAGAAATTTAGGAAACATAAAAGGTATAAAATAACCCACAAAAACATAATTTCTATGGATGTGGATATAATTCACTATCCACACATTGGTAGTTCCACTGGAAGTGCTGATTCGTCGGAACGTCTTTAAGCTACTTCCACCACCCGGGCAATATGTCCTCCGATTCCACCCTGTGATGTCAGATCTTCCTTTCTGCTGGAAGAGTTTGATTTCCTTTGTAGCTCTATGCGTTGCAGAACTTAAAGTGTGCCATTGATGATTTTGTTACTTTTGAAGAGTTTCTTCGATAATCTATATTTCCTCAGTTCTTCTCCTACCTGGGCAGTAGAACATAGAACACAAAGAAGGCAGTCCACTCCCAGCTTCAAGTTCTGCATCACGTGCCACCAGAAGATGTGGATGAACCCACACGTGCCTTGCCTGTACTGTCTGGGTGCTGCACACAATGTTTCAGGCTGTGTCCTGTGCGAGATGATGTTCCCTTCATTGGAGGATCACACGGTCTGGCTTCTCTGCCGGCTGGAAGATTGGGACCCAATAGTATGGCTGAAAGGCTGCAAGAAGGCTTCCACTGTGGCAGGGTCAAAGGCCCAGCTTGCAGCCATGGAAGAGATGGCGATCAGTCCTACGGTGGGTGCCTCATTGGCCACGGCGTTGCTTTCGGCTGGGGCCTGCATCGGAGCGTCTTTTACCGGTGAATTCAGAGAGATGTGTCACGCCCTCCAGGCCTTTGGGGAGAGTCCTGCCTGCCACGTTAAGAAACAAGTGCTGCCGGCGCTGGTTATGGGACTGGGAAAGCTCACACTCCTCCCAATCTGTAGTCTAGTGCTTAACTGCAGTCGAACCTTCATTGGACAAGGGCCAGGTCGCAAGCTCTACAGTGCTCCCATCAAGCTTGTTGACCTCAAAACCGCTGAGACTTTTCTCTGTCTTCTTCGAGCCAGTATCTTGCAGAAGGCCATAACACAGGGGATATCCAGCCATAGGCATCACTTCCTCTGGATAGTTTCCCAGCAGTCTTTTCAGGGGCCTCCCCTTTCTGTTACCTGATGTGCTTTTGCACATATATAAAGGGGAGGTCCCTGATACTCCTCAGTTCTTTTCTGACCTCGACTGAGTCAACATCAGGTTCTCCTCCAAGAGTACTGGCTTTCTATAATTCGTCGAGAAAGAGTTCTACAGTCACCTAAGAGTTAATCTGCTGATATCTTCGGAACCCTTGTTTCAGAATGTTCCTGTACCGGAGAATCGTGTCTGAGGACCTCCATGAGCGTGTGTTTGGTGGCTTGGTCCAGAGCACAACACCAGGAGTGTATCCTCTGCGCCCGGTTCAATAAGACCTGGCGCGAAGGCTCCAGCAGCTAAGGGAATACCTCATGGAGCAGAAGGTAGCCCTTTTGGAGCAGCAGCAGTGCTGCACTGCAGGAGGGTCTTCAACCTCCTCGGGGTCTGAGGGGTAAACCCTCATCTTCAACAGAGCTTGGTGCCAGGAGGAAACATTCCTCTAAGACTAAACATGTTTCCTTCATGCTGGCATCTTCATCATCGAAGACCTTGTGCTCCTCAGCAAAGGTAAACAGGAGGGCTCCCACTGAAAACATGTGTTCTTCACTGTTGACGGTAGTGGGCCCTTCCAGGTCATTGACAATTCCTCCATCGGCGTCCGTAGTTGTGCTGCAGCTTCCACTGCTGCCTCCGTAACATGGTCAGCTATCATCCATCGATGATAGCTGCGTCTCTCGGCAATTTACTTCCCTCAGCGGGTGTTCAGTGGTCTCGTGGGTCGGGGCACTCTAGCCACTCCTCGGCTGCTCCGCCGACTGTGCTCCCATCCACAGCCCATTCTGGCTGTTTCTCGTTGACGGTGGACTCTTTGGCTTCCCTTTCCATCTTGTCGACTGTTCTCCCATTGATGGGACTTACATACTTGCCTTCCTTGTTGATGGAGTGCCAGTCGATGATCATGGTACTGCCTGCAACGGCTTGGGGGGGGAGACCCCTTTGAGTGCTCCCCATCCTCTATTTTGGGATCTTATGTTCTACATCCATACCTCTGCCATCCCCTCAGTGGTACCCATCCAGTCCATGGACCCTCCTCTTCAGGGGGTCACTTGGCCATGGTGATGTCCAGGCTCTGGTCCAATCTATTACAGACCTTACCAGATCCTCCCTCACCCTTTGGGGAGGCTGTAGGTCACTACCTCAGTCCCCTCCAGGCCTTCTTTGGCCTCCTGTGCGGGGGGGGGGTCCTCTCCTTCCTCTCCTGGGTTTCGTCCCAGGACTGAGAACCCATTCTTGCAGGAATGGGATCTAGAGGAGGAGGTGGATGAAGAAATGGATCAGGATTATGGCTTACAAGTCTCTTCCTCGGAGACGTCTTCCCTACAGGGGACGTCCGGAGGTCATCCCCTGTTCTCCTCCAGATGACCCTTCCTTTTCAGATACTGTGGTGCATCTGCAGAAAACCTTTGGTTTCCAAACTATGGAACAGGATGCCTCAAGAAGCAAGTTGGCCAGGTACCTGGGTCTTCCGGATAGCCCCACACTGGTCATCCCCCCCCCCGGGTGGATGCTTTTGAGGAGGTCATGTTGACTGCCTGGCAACGACCATTCCAGATCCCCTCTACTCCCCGCAAGTTGGATAGACTTTATAGGGCCCTATGGATCACCCTTATCTTTTACACCTCCACAGGCAGATTCTGTAGTTAAAAATGTGGCTCTTGATAGATCTACAAGACATAAGTGCTCAAACCTCCCCACACCCCACCCGATAATGAATCCGAAGAAATTGGATATCATGGGAAAGAGAGTCTGTGCTTTGGCTACTTTGTCCCTTCACATTTTAAACTATATGGGCCATCTCCTCAGATATCAGGAGGAGATACTTAAGGCCACTCAGGCTTCGGTCCAGTCCCTTCCACTTGGCCAGCCTCAAGAGGACCTTGATGTGAAGCTTTCTACTGCTACAGCTGTCTGTCGCCACCTGCTCAGGGCTACCTATGATGCCGTTGATTCTTCGGCTGGGGCCTCCTCTGCGGAGTGCTTGCCTCAGATGCCATGCATGGCTGAAGGTTTCCGGATTCTCGCAGGATGTCCTGACACTCCATCCTTAATGCTCCCTTTATAGGGGACAAATGTTTTGGGCCACAGACCCAAGATATTCTAAAAGACCTGCAAGACTCAGGTCATACCCTTCAGTCTGTTCGGACCCTATATTTAGCATGCATACATGGGATCCTTTCGGGGCCGCTCTTCCAAGGGTAAACCTACTATTCAGCAGTAACCTGCTCACAAACACAAGGCTCACTTAGCCCTGCCAGGCCCCAAAAATGCCCCAAAGACATCCCAGTATATCCCCTGCTGCTCCTCAGCAGGGCCAACCTTCAGCCTGAAGGCCTGTCTTTGGCCGTGGAGGTGTAGACCTGCTCCTCGGCCGTTGGGGGCAGATTTCTCCCTGCACCTCAGAGGTTTTCAGAGGATCATGTCAGACCCATGGATCCTTCAACTGATCCAGTACAGTCATATATTGGACTTGACCAGTCCTCCTCCTTTACCTCTTCTGGTCTTACACTAGCATGCTCTAGTACTGCAAGTAGAAATAGGTGCTCTGTTACAGAAACATGCCATAGAACCAGTTCCCGCCTGTCAAAGAGGCTCAGGGTATTACTCCCGTTTTTTTATGGTTCCCAATTGGACGGGGGACTTGCATCCCATTCTAGATCTCAAAGGTCTCAACCTCTATGTGAGATACAAGACGTTCAGGATGGTGACATTACTCACCCTGCTTCCCCTGTTAAATACGGGGGACTGGCACTGTTCCCTGTACATGAAGAATGAGTATGTTTATATCTAGATGCACCCTGCCCACATGCGGTTCTTACAATTCCAGTTTCAGGGCCATCATTTTCAATTTCGGTCCCTCCCTTTCGGCCTTTCTTCGGCCCCCAGGGTCTTTACGATTTGCCTGGCGGCAGTGGCAGGCGCCCTCTTCCAGGAGGGCCTGTACTTCTTTCCATACCTGGGCAACTGGCTTCTCAAGGCATCTACATGCCCCATGCTGGAATACACCCTGACCTGCACCCTAGAGATGTTCTTCATGGTGGGCATCATGGTCAGCTACCCAAAGTCTATGATGAACCCATCGCAAACTCTCCAGTATATAGGACCAATACTAGACATCTCTCAGGGCATGGCGTTTCTTCCCGAAACTCGGGCAGACACCATTCTGACCCTCATTCTGCAGTTAGAGACTTGTCGGTATGTCTTGGCATGAGACTACCTTCGGCTTCTGGGACATTTTGCGGCTACCATCCTCTTTGTCCCTCATGCCAGACTTCATATGAGGATCCTTCAGTGGAATCTCAGGGTCCAGTGAGATCAGAAGTGGGACGACTTCGATGCCCTGGTCCTTTTGTCCTCCCCAGCACTTCACATACTGCAATGGTGGAAGTCCAGGGACAATCTTCTGTGGGGCATGCCATTCCATCCCCGGGTTCCAGACCTCATTCTCATGACGGATGCCTCCTTGATGGGCTGGGGTGCCCATCTTTAGGGGGTTCAGTCTCTGGGCTCTTGGACAATGATGGAAGTTAGTCTTCCCATCAGCGTCCTGGAAATGAGGGCTGTTCTGTATGCATTACAACATTCAAGACATTACTCCCTCAGTGGTGCCTTCAAGTACAATCGGACAGTTCTGCAGTAGTTCACTACCTGAACAAACAAGGCAGTACCTATTCATAACATCTCTGCCGAGAATCCATGAGGGTGTGGCATTGGGCAATCCAGAGAGGCACTTACCTTCTGGCGGTCCACATTCCAGGGGTTTCAGATACCTTAGCGGATGCCCTGAGCAGAACCCATGCTCGGGCTCACGAATGGGAACTCCACCCAGATGTCGTAGCAGACATCTTCCTCCGGTGGAGTCGCCCAGAGTTAGACCTGTTTGCCTCTCGGCAACACGCAAATCTGCCTCTCTATTGCTCTCTAGAGTGCGGTCCTGGAACTTTATGGCTGGACGCCTTATCTCGTTCCTGGACAGGAAAATGTCTTTACGCATTCCCGACGTTTCCTCTACTACAGAGCGTACTCCTAAAACTGGTTAAAGATGGGGCATCGATGATTCTCATAGCCTCCTACTGGCTGAGGCAAATATGGTTCCCCCTGCTGTTGCAAATCTCTGATCGGGATCCTCTGCCTTCTTTGTCCAGCCCTCCTATCACAGGAGCATGGCTCCCTGCTCCTGCATCCATGGCTCCTGAGGACATAGTCCTCTCTCATCAGGTGTCCCCAGGGGTTGCAGAGATCCTACAGGTGGCTCAGAAGCCCTTTACTAGGTCCTCCTACCCTATGAAATGGAAACGTTTCTCTATTTGGGCCTTTTCCAGGGAACTGGAACTCTATGAATGTTCCCCCTCAGGGAATACTGGACTACCTACTCTCTGTGTCAGAAGGTGGCCTAAAATATTCCTCAATAAAAGGACACCTATCGGCTATTTCTGCTTTTCAGTTACCTATGGACGACAACAAACCATTGTCCCAGTTGCCTCTGATCAGAACCTTCCTGAAAGGTATCCCTACATTTACATCCCTCTATTCAGGACCTGGTCCCAGTGTGGGATTTGAATTTTGTGCTTGAAAAATTGACTGAAAGTCCTTTTCAGCCCGCAGATATATGCGAGCTCTGATTTCTGTCGTGGAAAGCTATTTTTATGGTGGTGATTACGTCAGGTAGATGTATCTCATAGTTACAGGCACTTATGTGCAAGCAACCTTACTTAAAGTTTCATATGGATCGGGTGTCCTGATGTACTAACCCCTCTTTTCTCCCGAAAGTAGTTTCTGACTTTACTCTGAGCCAGTCCATTCAGTTGCCAGTATATTTTGCGGAGCTTGGGAATTCAGGGGAAGCCCTGCTTCACACTTTCTATGTGAAAAGAACATTGAGACTATCTTCTCTGCACTGAACAGTTGGGAAAAACTGATCAACTTTGTTTCTTTCACCCAGGTCAACTGGGCGATCAGGTTTCTAAGCAGTGCTTGTCCACATGGTTGGCCAACTGCATTACGTTCATATATAATAAATATGATAAACCTCTCATAGGATCCGTGAAACCCCACTCTACTAGAGGCATGGCTACTACCTCCACAGCATGTTTCAAGGCGTCTCGGCTTCAGAAATTTGCGAGGCCGCTACCTGGTCTACTGTACATACATTCATGAAACATTGCAGTCTAGGCATTGCTTCTAAGAAGTGTGCCGCTTTTGGGCGGGCTGTCGTCAATGGCCTCCTGTCCTAATCTGCTTCGGTTTGTATCCTCCTCCCATGGATATTATAACTTGCTTGGGATTCTTCCCATGTGTTATGGCCTGCTGCAAGAGATTGGCTTGAAGAAGATAGTACAGTTGCTTAAGAATGTACCATAACAGTAGATCTTTGAGAGCATTTCTTTCAGCAGGCCATGCTGCCCTGCCTGTCTTCCCCCTTGCTCCTGCTTCAGAAGGGTGCCTTGCTCCATGCTCTTGTGAAAGCCTTGAGCTGCTGCCTTTTGTTCCTCTCCTCAATTCCCATCGGAGACCTATGATTCACTTTTTATATCGGTCAATAAGATGGAAAATAGAACTGAGGGGTATCAGGGGCCTCCCCTTTATATATGTGCAAAAGCACATCAGGTGACAGGAAGTGATGCCTATGGCTGGATATCACATATGTTATGGCCTGCTGCAAGAGATACTCTCGAAGATCTACTGTTACGGTATGTTCTTACACAACTGTACTATCCCGTCAACCAGTTGTCAGACGAGGTCACCGTGGAGTCAGTCTCTGAGACTTTGGTGTTCACGGTCCTTACTCAGGAGGACATGGACTGATCGGTGTCCCTGATGGGCAGCACTCAAGAACAGTCTCCACTGGAGGTCTTTCCACTGAAGCTGGTGCATGTCATTTACACTGCGCCCCAAGTGGCTTCTCTATGTTAGCCCTCAGGTTGAGAGCCTGGCAGAGACGCCACTCGGGCTTTTGGTCTTGCTCAGCAGGGAAACATCACCATATACATTCCTCGACCTCCTCAGATGAGGAGAGGCTCCAGGGTAGAACTCTGTTCCCAACATCAACTGGCTGGCGCCAGTCAAGCCTCCATCGGTCAGTCCAAGACAGTTGTCCCCAACACCTTTCTCCCCACCCTTGCAGATGGAACCAACTTACCAGGTCTGCTGTCAGTGCAAATCATCCAGTTAGATAACTCTAGGGTGCTCCAGGGCAGCAAACGGTTAGGAGCCATTTTTGAGGAGTCCTCGTATGACTTGGATGGCTCGCCCATGCAGTCATCGAGGATGCATACCTTTGTGTGTAAGTCAAGGAGCTGAATACTGACCATGGGCCAGTGTCATTCAGAGTCTTGCTCTGACTAATTTCAGAGGCCATGTCTGTCCCCCCTGAAGTCTATTCAGAAAATGGCCAAGTACCCATTCACAGACATCCTTGATATGGACAAATCCAGGAGGGTTGCCTTTCCCATGGCTGAGGCCATTTTGAAACTGGTCTAGGAACTTTGGCAGCATTCAGCATCCTGCCCGACACCCTCTGCCTGTATGGTCCACAAATGCATGCTCCTTACTGGCTCTTTTTCTGGGATTTGGCTTTCTGAAAGTCTGGAAACCACAGGGATGTGAACAAGCCACCTGACAAGGAGTCAGAAAATTCAGTAGAACGTTAAAATAGGCTTCATCAGAGGTATTTTAACGGGTGAAACATAAGGGTGGTGCTTAGTGGGAGCACCACTGGTCTTTTGTTGTTTGGTCACACTGTGATGACTGAATAAACCAAACTTCAGTAAGAAACCAGTGTCGGTTTCTTTATTCTTCAAAGTGAGAGGGGGTGAGTGCAGTCCGTTAACGGAATTTCACGAAGTGTCTATTAAGACTGCACCACCAGCACCACCTGAGTGCTTGCCTGGCCTTATTTATCAAGTACAAGGAGTCAAAAAAAGCTTGACACTGCGGCCAAGAAGGTCTACGCTGCCTTCTCTCTGTCTCCATCAGGCGAGCTAAACTATGATGATCATCAGCTTTGGTCAGTCCCTACTGGGAGTGCTTGATAAATGTCATCCCTCACCCCCTGCTGACAAGCAGCTGTTGGTGAAGTTGATCACAGACCAGGGTCAAGCACTGGCTAAACACCAGCTGCAGATGGCCTTAGACATGGTCACACCTGTGCCCTTGCCATAGCAGTGGCCATCACGATGCATTGCAGGGCCTGGCTGAAGCTCTCCACCTTTATGGCAGTCGGCACAAGCTGGCTGATGTCCCCCTCCTTGAGGACGGACCTCTTTGGTTTAGGGGTGGAAGGTCATCTCTCAAGGATTGAGAAGTCCAGTGCCACGCTGCACTCTGTGGCTTCGTCCCTGAGGGATCCAAATGTCCAGAAACTGAAAAAGAAGGCTTTCAGTTTCGATCCTTTCAGCCATAGCAGCAACAGCCTCAGCAGTGGTATAGAAACATAGAATTTGCTGGTAGATAGACTGCTTGGCCCATCCAGTCTGCCCATTTCTCCCTACCTACACTATTACTGCAGACCGTTTCCTATCTACAGCTCTTTCTCCCGCCCCTTCTTTTCCACTATAATTCCCCTTGTGCTTATCCCATGCATTCTTGAACACCACCACTGTTTTCGCCCCTACCACTTCCACTGGAAGGCAGTTCCAGGAATCCACTATTCTTTCTGTGAAGAAGTACTTCTTCGCATCTCTCCTGAATCTACCCGCCTCCAACTTCTTAGTATGTCCGCTTGTTCTTGAGCACATTTTCTTCTGAAAAATACTTCCCTCCTGTACCTTTTTTACCACATGAGGTATTTATAGGTCTCTGTCATATCTCCCCCGCTCCAGGTTTGTGTATGTGTAGGTTTATAGATGTGTGTGTGTCTGTGTCTGTATATATAGTGTGTGTGTGTGTGTGTGTGTGTGTGTGTATGTATGTATGTATGTATGTATGTATGTATGTATGTATGATGTCCTTTAGTCTCTCCTTGCAGGGCTTTTGATGCAGATTCTGCACCATTTTAGTTGTCCTCCTGTGGACCATCTCCACTTTTTCTATGTCCTTCCAGAGATCTGTTCTCCAGAATTAGACACAGTAATCTAGGTGGGGTCTTACCAGTGATCTATAGAGGCAACACTATCTCCCTCTTTCTGCTAGTGATACCCTTCCCAGTACATCCCAGCATCCCACTGGCCCTTCCTACTGTCATGTCAAACTGCCTGGCCACTTTTAGGTCATCCGATATGATTACCCCCAGGTCTCTGTGGTTGTCAGTACCACTTCACCACCTGCCCCTGGATTACTGTGCCCTAAGTGCATTATGTTGCACTTTTTCGCATTGAAACCCAGTTGTCATACCCATTGATCACTCCTCTAGTTTTCTCATGTCTCTGCTCATCCTTTCCGCCTCCCCCTGAGTGTCCACCCTATTGCAGATTTTTGTGTCATCTGGAAAGAGGCAGACCTTCCCTTCTAGCTTCTCTGCATTGTCACTTATAAACTAAACTGTCAGAGGTGCATCCAGTATTTCCCTGAGTTCCCTCAATACTCTTGGATGCATGCCATATGGCCCCATAGCTTTGTCCACCTTCAGAGTAGCAAGTTCCTTCAGGACTCTTGCCTCCAAAAAAGGACTAGTGTCCACCTCCCTCCCTCAATACGCAGTATGAGCCTGGTGCCTCAAGGCCATATTCTCTGGTCAGAGGGCCCAAAAGAGGCAGGGGAAGGGGAAGTGGTGCCCCTCCAGCCGGTGCCCCCTCCAAAGCTGCCCAGTGTTGGGTCGGGGATTGCCTACCTCCCTTCTGTCCAGTGCTTGACCCAGCTCCCTGTGGGGGGTTGGGTTCGCCAATTCTGGTCACACTGGTCTGTTATTACTACAGACAAGTGGGTTCTTGAGGTGTTAGGCAAAGGGCTGCCTCTAAACTTCAAGTCTCTCTGCCTTACCGATCCCACACTCCTCGGGAGTCCTAAGTGTTGCAGGACATGCTCTCCGCCATACGCGAGGATGTCACTTGGCTCCTTGCGAAAAGGGCTACAGTCCATGTCCCACATGCCCTGGCAGGTCAGGGGTACATCTCCAGGTACTTCCTGGTCCCGAAACAGATTTTTTTTTGTGGTGGGGGTGTGCTGGCACCCCATGCTGGATCTGCTCAATCTCAATCAGTACATGTGGAAGCGCAAGTCCTGGATGGTTACTCTGAAGCAGATTATACCATCCTTGGAGCAGGGCATGTGGTTCTGCTCCCTGGACCTCCAGGACGTGTTCTTCCACATCCTACTCCATTTGACCCACTGGTGGTACCTCCGGTTCTGCCCAGATGGGGTTCTTTATCAGTTCTAGGTCATACCCTTCAACCTGTTGTCCATGCCCAGGGTATTCACCAAGTGTATGACAATGGTGGCAGCCTTCCTGTGGTGCAAAGGTGTCAGGGTATACCCCAGCCTGGTTGACTGGCTGATTGTCGGGCTGTTCAAGAAGGCTGTGGAGTGGTCCAGGGATCTCGCCGTCCAGACTGTGTAACGAAGTAGAACTGAATGCACTCAAACTCAAAACTCCCGGAGCATGAAAATATTCAAAATGAAGATAATTTTATTTTAAGTATCGGCTCCAAACATAATGTTAACAGAGCATGCCAGCTAGCCACCCAGCGCTTCGACCCCTCGCGAGTCTACCTCAGGGGTGCAGTGACTTGAGCCCCTTGGTCAATCCAGCCAAGTCTGAACTGATCACCTCACTGGTCATTCACTTCATCGGTGCAGAGCTGGACTCCCTGCGGGCCACAGCCTGCCTCCCTGTGGACCGGGCACTGGACCGTACCTCCTTTGCCCAAGCATTTCAGGTTGGGTGCTCACGCCCTGTATGGGACTTCCTGTGGCTGCTGGGGTACATGGCGTCCCGCACCAGCATGGTCCAGTGGGCCTGTTGAATGCAGTACCTGCAGTGGGAGTTGGGCTATGAATGGTCCCAGCACCTAGGTCACTTGAACCAGCCGGTCACAGTGACTCAGCTGATATGGGATGCTGCCCAGTGGTGGCTGATCCCAGAACATCTGGAGGAAGGAGTCTGGTTTGTCTGCCCAGAATCGACTATCACTCTCACAACAGACACGTCTCTGGTGGGGAGTGCACCTGGGAGACCACAGGGCCCACAGATTCTGGTCACCCAGGGAGTCCGTCACCACATTAATCTGCCAGAGCTCCATGCAGTGTGGCTCGCTCTGACGGAATTCGCTCCTATGGTTGGGTCAGGTTGTGTAAGTCCAGATGGACAACACCACAACCATGTTTTACCTGAGCCGGCAGACGGCATGCATTCCCTTCCCTTGTGTCAGGAGGCTATCAACACCTGGACTCTCGTGCACAGCCTGAATTCAGATCTCCTGGCGAGTCATGTCCCTGGAGCAGACATTCAGCTGGCAGATGCTCTGTCAGGTTGGAGAGACATCGGACGAGTGGTCCGTGCATCAGAAGGTGGTGAACCACCTGTTCTCCCTGTGGGGCACACCTCTGGTGGACCTGTTTGCCTCCTGGGAGAGCACAAAACTGAGGCTGTTTTGTGCCCTCCCTCCATAGTCCAGGACACTGATGAGGGATGCCTTCATGAGGCTCTGGACCCCAGGCCTCATGTATGCCTTTCCTCCCTTCCTCCAGTCCACAAGGTGGTGGTCAAGGCCTGGAAGGACAAGGCACAGATGATCCTGATAGCTCAGGACTGGCCATGGGATTTCTGGTACCCTGATCTCCTCAGGCCCAGCAGCAGGCCTCCATGGTGGTTGCCCTTCTCCCTGACTTGCTGACCAGATAACAGAGAAAGGTCCTGCACCCAGACCTTTAGTCCCTGCACCTCACAGCCTGGTTCCTGAGTGGCTAGAGTTCCAGGCTTTGGGTCTTTCAGAAGATGCTCCACGTTGTGAAGGCCTCTCTAAAAGAATTGAATCACCGGTGCTGTGCTTTTAAATAAAAAAGGTTTTCCATTTGGTGTCAGGGCAGAGGACTCGATCCCCTTGCTTGCCCTGTGGCAAGTATCCTGGAGGAGTACCTCTGGTGCCTCTCCCAGCAGGGGCTGCGAGAGATGATCCTCAAGGTGCATCTGGCAGCCATCTCTGCATACCAGGCATGGGCTGGTATGTCGACGGTGGCCCAGGAGAAGGTGGTTGGGCATGTTTTCAAGGATCTGGATTACCTGTCCCCTGCAGTGTAAACCACCACCACCATGGGACCTTCTGCTGGTCCTGGCTATGCTCATGGGCAAGCCATTTGAGCCTTTCTACAGGTGTGAGAGGTCACACCTGTCGTGGAAGAGGACCTTCTTGGTGGCCATCACGTCAGTCAGAAAGATCAGTGAACTCCAGGCAGTCTCGGTGAGTCTTCATATCTGGTCTTCCTCTGGGACAAGGCTGTCTTTTGCCCACACCCAAAGTTCCTCCTGAAGGCTGTATCAGAGTTCTACCTTAACCAGGTGATGAACCTTCTGGTATGTTTTCCCAACCCATCTTGGGAGGCTGACTGCAGGCTGCACACTCTGGACCTGTGGAGGGCGCTCTCCTACTATGCAGAGTGCACATCTGGAGTTTGGGATGAGGCTCACCAGCTGTTTGTAACATACACTGAAGCCACACCTGGTAGACCAATAGCAAAACGGACGATTTGCAGGTGGGTCACGTCCTGCATCGACCTCTGCAATAGGTTGGTTGTAGGGAGCCCTCTTATAGGGCTCAGGACTCATTCCTCCAGACATACGGCTGCTCGGTGGCTGCTTTCAGAGACACTCCTTTACAGGAGATCTGCCACCTGGAAGTCAGCACACACCTTCATCTCCCATTACAGCATCGACCTAGAGTCTTGTCGGGATGTTGCATTTGGGACCTTAGTCCTCCGATTTCTGTTCGCCAGGTAGGGGGTGCGTGCCTTGCCGTCTCCTCCTGCAGGACTGCTGGAAATCTGCCTGTGTGGTTAGTGGACTATATCCACACCTCTAGAAAAATAGGTTATGTACCTGTAACCGTAGTTCTAAGAGTGGTGTATATAGTTCACATCCATACTACCCACCCTGCCTCCCCTGGGAAATGGCACAGGGGTCCCTGCTTCCAGCATGCAGGATATATCATCACAGGGTGGAGCCGAATGATATACTGCTTGGAGTAGAGCCAAAGAATATACTGACTGGATGGTGGGTGGAGCTTAGCTTACAGACATTCAGGCAAACCAGCACTTCCAGTGGAACTGCCAATGTGTGGATGTGAACTATATACCACTCCTAGAACTATGGTTACAGGTAACATTTTTATTTTTGCAGGCCATTTACCTTCTGATGGAAAAATAAAGCACTCACACAAAGTGAGATCAGTGAGTCTGGGAAATGGTAGGTGGGCATGTTTGCTTCTATAGAAGAGATATTCTAGGGAAACCAACAGTTACAGTAAGTAACTTTCATATCTTTCTAGAGTCAGTCGCCTCCATATAGCCACACTTTTTCAGCTGAGCCGTGTCAGTCCCCGGACAAGGGAAGTTAGCTACCACAAAACTTACAAAGAGCAAACCGTACAATACAGCTAACCGAAAACATCCATGTCTCCTAGCCTGCATCTCTGTGGCGTAGTGTTTTGTAAGGGTGTGAACAGTACTTCAGGTTGCGGCCCAAAAAAATCTCTTGATAGGGTGCAGTCTGAATGAAGCCACTAATGTGGCCATGGCTTGAGTGGAATGATATCTAACAAAACCTTCTGATTGCTTCCCTGCCAGGGAGCAGCTGGCAATACAGCTGGACAAATGGGGTTTAAAAATTGGGACTTTTTAAAAAAAAATATTTATTTATTTTTTTAATTTTAGTGTTTGTTGACAGGGAAAGGACTAGGCAGATCTGCCTATTTTCAGCCTTATCCTGAGGGGGAGGGGGGAAGATACAGGTGCAAACTGACTTACAGAACCAGATTAAGCTGTTGGTGGTACATTAGTGAATGGGAGTATTTTAGGGTCTTCTTTACTATTTGGATCGAAGAAACTAACTTTTTCTCCCCATCTTCTCCTCTTTCTGCCCACCTCCCACAGCATGGGCGCTAGCCATCCAGGGTTCATGCTTGCACTTGCCATTTGCTCAAAACAAGATTTTTTTTTTAATGTGACGATTTTATTTCTTTCATTTTCATGATCTGGCATTAGGCAATTGCTGTGAGCAGGGCCGCATTCCTGGTATAGAACTGTATGGATCTGTGCATTCAGGAGTAGAGGAGTCTGCTGTATGTGCTGCTGAGCACCGCCGCACTCCTGATGCTGACTGCTGATGAGCGGTCACAATTGGAGGAGCCACAGCCAGCTCCAGGGTGGCTACGTAATGCTTACGCTGTTGTGGTTTGTCCAGTCATGGTGAACTGCCCAGTTGCAATCAGGTGATGGACAGAAAAAACTGAGGATTTTCTTTTTGTAGGAGTAACTTGCCAGTCATACATCTGTGAATGTATAACAGAATTGGTCATTGTGGGATTGACCGTTGCAGGGAGCCAATCGAGAGAGGTGACTGACAGCTATGAGCACGCTGCACATGCGCATTGTGTCAGCAGCACTCAAGCGGGATCTCTCTGTTCAGGGACAGCATCAGCTCTGCAGCTGTAAATCTTAAAGAAATTTTGAATAAATGATTTTGCAGCATGCAGCAAAGAGGGGGGGAGGAGGCATATTAGCCAAAACAATTGATAGGGCAGAGGAATTTGTGGCTGGTAGATCAGTGCAGAAGAGGGGGCAGAGTCTGCAATGAAGGCAGCTTAGGCTGCATTTTGCAGGAATAACTACTGACTGCCTTTTGGGGAAAAAAAATCAGATCTCTTAACAGGCAGCCAGAAAGGAAGGTATATCACTAATAGCACAAAGTACTGTCGGTCAGGGGTAGAGTTGCTGGCAGGGGAAAAAGAGATTATCGTTGCAGAGGAGGGGGCAGGGGCTGAATGCATTCAGGCATTTCACGAGAACTGCAACTGACTCAGACTCTTGTAAAAAGAAAAATATATGGTCTGCTGCAGGCAACAAGGAGGGGAGGAATATTAGCCCAGAAGCAATGTCTTCAGTCGGGGAATTGGTGCTGGGAGAAAAGAGATCAGTACAGAGGAGGGGACGGGGATGAATGCATGCATACATACAGCTTAAGCTGCATTTGAGCCAAAACAGCAACTGAACCACCTGGTTTTAAAAGGTATTTAAATTATATATCTCTGCAGCAAACAAGGAATACCAGAGCACTAATGGCCTCACTGTGACTGGTGGCGGGAGAAAAGAGCACTGAAGTGCCCATCTGTCTAGAGTGCTGGTGGCTGATGAGGGGACAGGGGCTGAACGCATACAGGTAGCTTAAATAGCTGCATTTGAACCAGAAAAAAGTGCAACTAAGCCGCCTGCTTAAAAAAAATAATCTAATAGCTCTGCAGCGGGGAGCTAAGAAGATACCAGAGGGGCACAAATTTCAGGGGCTCACAGTTCTGGTGGCAAGGGAAAGAGCACAGAAGTCGAGTGCATCTCCCAGGGGCTATTGCTGGCTAATGAAGAGGAGGGGTCTCCCGGCTTGCAGTTCCATCCTGATTCCTGAATCCAGTTGTGAGACAGAATTGTCCTGTACAAATAAACTTTAATAAAATCATAGGCCATAAAAGAAGAACCCAGTTTGAATGATACAATACAATAAAAAAAAAAAAAAAAAAGCTTTACATTTTTTAGAATAAAGATGAAACAGTAGTACACCAAGCACAGAAATATAGACTAATATATGGGGTAGTTATGTATAACGAGAATTTTACACACATCCAAGGTGTTGGATGCCACATAAACCCTGAGAGCAAAGCTTGAGGAGTTTATAAAAGCATCTAGCACCAAGGGTGTGTGTGTAAAATTCTCATTTTTACACACTACTCCCAATGTTATTTTACATAATTGCTGTGGATTGTTTTTTCGACATTGCAGTTACATAGAAATCCATTTCTGTGCCAGTAGCCGCAGTCGGGTTGAAGGAGCCGATAAGGTGTGCGCATGAGGAAGGGCAAGAATGCAACAGGTGCATACATAGAGCAAGGGAAGCCTGGCATGTGTTCGCTGTTATAACCAGCTGGTTATAATGGCGCATTGCAACTGGGTTTCTCTACGGGGAAAAAATGTTCCCCAGTTACTATATAGAGGATGATGTATTGCCAGCCAAACAAGCCTGTGTTTGCATTGAGGGGTTTCTGTGGCACTCAGGAACCTCAAGAACGAAGCTTGGGAGGTTCACTGGTTGCCATAGAAAAACTGGAGATGCAGACTTGTCTGTATATGCATGGGCTTACGTTATGTTTAATTATAGAGTATGGGAATGCGTGCTCATTTCAGACACTCTGCTTCCTTCTAATGAACCGAGGGGTGGGGTGGGCACTTGAGGATTGGTGGGGGCTTAAATTACTGATTCATTGTGTATAGCTTTTCTGTAAGTTCAAGTTTAAAAGAATACCCGGCCAGTGGCGCTGAGGGTTGGCTGGGCGCACGCCACCTACGTGCCACGCCGCGACCTGGGTTCGGGAACGCAGCTCGGATCGCCGGGGGTCGGCAGGAGGACTAAGATTGAGCGTCCGTAGAAAGCTCTCTTAGTCCTGGGCTGGGTTCGGGGTTCTCCCATGGTGCTGGCATCCCCTGACAGAGGCTGGGGGCACTGCAGTGTACGGCGCAAGAAGCATTGGGATTGGGGCAACTGCAGATGTCCAGGTGTGTACAGGAGCATGCGCACGCCGGGCGGGACGTCATTGCACGTCCGTGCCTCAGGGGAGGAAATGCAATAAGAAAATCCCTCGGGTGAGGTGACAGCAATCTCTGGCAAGCCGACCCACCACACGTCCAATACCAGCTGACTCTCCGGTTCTCCTTGGGGTCTGGGGGGGGTCTCTCCGTGGGGCAGGGAGAGCCCCAGACCCCGCATACCTGTTGTAGCTTCCGGAGTGGCCAGTTCAGGTGGGCGGTTGAGTGTGGCGGCTGCCAGCGAGACCCTGAGAGATGCCTTGAGAGTAGGGTGCAGAAATAGACCTTACAAAAAAAAAAAAAAGTTTAAAAGGAAAAAATAACAGCTTCCAGCTCTATTGGCTATAGGAAAGAAGCTATGTGGGGGCATTCTAAGTTTTTGTGCTGCAGTAGTGACATCATTACTACAGCACAACAATATAATGATGTCACTTCTACAGCACATCAAGCATATTGTAGGCATGGAATTACATGCATAACAGGGTTCCACTATGCACAGTAGAGAGGATTGCTTATGGGCAGGCATACACAACAAGGCTGTGATTGAATCGAGAGGTTTCCGTGGTAACAGGTTACCTCGAGAGCGCAGCTCAAGAGGTCTCCTGCTACCAAGAAAACCTTGAGATTCAGTTCACAGCCTTGTCTGTATACTCCTGCTCATACAGTCTTCTGTAGTGTATGAGCAGGTATCCCAGCTTAAAGCACAAATTCATAAAGGGAGGAAAAAAAACATAAGCACAACACTGTAGAAACACAGATGTCTTTTTTTAGTACAACCAAAAAACAAAGCACAAGTAACTAGACACGGCACAGTGAGAAAAAAAACAGTGCTGCTAAACTAGCATCAGAGCCACTAGAACTGGCCGGCCCGGTGGCGCTGAGGGCTGAGGCACTGGACGCCTTACCTCGCACCACACCGGCGAACCGGGTTCAGGAATGAGCACTGGCCGCCGGGGGTCGGCCGGGGAGGAGAAGGATTGAGCGCCCAACGTCTGCTCTCCTTCTCCAGGGGGGGTTATCTGCATGCTCCCGCTGCAATACCACCACCTAGGGGAGCCTGGGTGGAATGTGCAGTAGGAGGGAGTGGCAGCATGAGGGTGGGGCAGATGTTGGAGGAGGGGTGGAGCAGAAGGCACGTCTCAGCGTGCCTCCGTGTTCTTGCCCTAATTGCACGCCAGCATCGGGAACGAACAGGGAAAATCACCCTTGTCTCTCCTAGGTGATGACTCCTTGCTGTGTCCTCAGGCTCGTCGGGCAGACTCTGCTGTACCTGTCCATGTCGCAGCAAGCATGGTTTGGAGGAGATAAATGGGGGAGTGCCTCCTTACCCTACCCAGGGGTTATCTGGGCACCTAGGTTAGTGGACCGTGTACTTTAGGGGCAGATCCGGATAGGGGGAGGTCACACAGGTTGAGGTAGTCTGAGAGAGTGGAGAGAAGAGGGCAGGAGGAGCATAAATACAAGGTTAAAAAAAATGAAAAAAGAACCAATAGAACTTAATGGAATAACTGGATAATCATTTATTATGGGCAACCGATTAACTGGCTTGCCTGAGCTGCTGCTACCATAGATTCCGCCCCCCCGTTAGTGCTGTCAGAGTCTGACAGAAACAAGCAGACGACAGCACTAGCAATGGCATCAGCAGCTTGAGCAGGTTTCAGCATGAGAAAGCAGTAGTGATGTACCTAGTGCTGCACAGCAGCAGTTTGACGTCACTACTGCAGCACAACAAGCTGATTCTAGTAATCGATTTTCATACATAACCAAGTTCTAACATACACTATAATACTTGATGATGTTGAACATGTGGCACTACTAGCTCTGCTCCACTAAGAACCGTAGCTGCTGAATCTCTGGAACTGCAGACTTCCTCTTTAGTGACACAGACAAGTGCATCCTTTGAAATCATGTAGGGCCTTGTACATCAACCACCCAGGCCCATTCTCTTTCCAAAACTCTTGCATCTTCAGAGTTATCATCACGATCTGCCTCTGCTCCATGTAAAAGTTTTGCGTCTCTTGAAATACTTGATTCTATTTCTGAAACTCTGTCCAGAAGTCCTGCTTCTTTCAAAGTAAATGGTTCTAATGCCCCGGTTCGTTCAGGTCCTTCTGTAGAATTTCATGTCAGTGAACAAAGTGGGGCCTAACAAAACCCAAGTCAAACTTCCATCAGCATTTGACAAATCCAGATTTCATAATCATAGAAGATTATTCAGGCCAGTTTGGAAGAACGTCGGGATGTACGGTTTCAGTAAGAGAATGATGTACTGCCAGTTGTCTTGCAATGCAAAATGAACACATATATGTACAACTGGATATTCTGTAATAAAGTTGGTAATTATTGCAAAACATTAATCTTCCAAGGGGCGTATTTCAGCTAAAGAATGCCAATTACTGGCAAAAGCAGTGCAGCAAGGGCAGATTATTTCAGTCAAAAATCAGAGGTGGAAGTAATAGCAACTCTAAAAAATGTTTATTTTGCTGCTAAATTGAGTCTCCCAATTACAGTTGTCCCAGAGATGAACTCTGCATTCAGCACGGAGTTGAGGGCCTCGACTCAAAAGTTGAATCACACATTGAGGTGAGTTGCAACTGGCCTAGCTTCCATTGTACGAAGGCCCAAAGGATCAGTTATTCCTGTAACAAACTGGTTGTTCTGAAACTTTTTGTGTATCAACAGTGCAGCTGTTCCACCCCTGCCTAATGTAAGAATCAAGCTGATTCCACCAACAGAGAAATGTTGTTAGTTGCTGCTTTTCCTTTCTCCATTCTAGGTGCTATGAAGTCTCCCTGCACAGCGTGTGCATTTTGTGTCAAGCAAGCTTTTTCAGGTGTTCTGTGTTATCACTGTGAACGCTCTGCCTGCCCTAGTTGTCGGCGCCAATGTAGTCTCTGTGGGAATATCTTCTGTTTTCAGTGTTGCGCCGTAAAGTAAGTGAAACATTTGGAGTTACTATATAGAACATATGAAAATACATGACTGTAACTATGTTTTGAAAAAAAGGAATTCTGTATTGCTCCACGTTGCCAGTGGGGAGGGAATACATATGGGTAATGAGCTCCTCTCTGGGGTAGTGGTACAGCCCAAGGCTGTCAGTCAAGCATTGAACTCTGGAGTCCTGAGGATCCTGAAGGCAGTAGCTACCCAGTCTTTGCTGTACCACTGAAGGGTAAACAGCATAGATAGAGCTCTCTGAAGAATAGCTGTTTCCTTTATAGCTGCTACTGTTTTATTTTCAGCTGGATTTAGCAACTAGGAGGTAGATTGGGGTGACCTGGTGACAGGGAGCACCCTAAAATTTAGAAATCATGCCTTTTTAGCCGAAGCTTTAAAACTAACTTGCTAGCAGAACTTTCATTTCGTGCCTACAGTGCCTGAATGAGGACCACATGCCTTTTTGCTGGATGTATACTAGAGATGGGTGAATTTTGCTTCTGCCAGCAGAATTCTGACAAAATGCTGATTTAGCTTCTGTGACATTTCATAGAATTTCCATGAAAAGTTCTTGAAATGTTGCCAAAATTGTGGTTTCGGTTATTTCCGTCTACATCACACAGTATTTGTCCACATTACATGAAGTTTGGAACGTTGGCTGTCCCAGTGCCTATACAGAAGTGTACCAAGTTTCAGATCTCTATCTCTAAAAACAACCGAGTTGTAAGCCTCCAAACATTCAGACATTTTAAAATGACAGTTAACTATGTGAACTAAAAGCATTTGTGCAGATTGCACCAAATTTGTTATGATGACATTACCCATGTCCATACATATGTGTGCTAAGTTTCAGATCAATAACTTTAAAGATGACTGAGGTATAGTCCTCTGAACTTTCAGAGATTTTAAAACTACATTTCGCAATTACATAAACTGATGAATTTTAAGCCCCTATAAGTTTAAAGCTAGAGAATAGAATATCACCAATGTTGTTAAGGTCATTGGCCCTAAATATTAGACTTTAAGATAGCCACCATGGTCCAGAATCAGAACATCATGCTGCCATACTAATGACCTGGGTTCGGAAGCAAGCCCCTGGAATACATATGTTATGAAACGAACAGTGCGGTGCCGCACTTTTCCAGTAAATGGAGCCCCCCAGTGTCCGCCATATTCCTGGTTCACGGACTTTACAGATTAAACAAAAGTACGTGGCGCTAAAAAAAAAAAAAAAAAAGGCTTTTCTGTGTGAAAAGCTTAATCGGGGTAAGCCTTTTGGGGTGGGAGTTCAGTATTTAGACAGTTTTCTTTTAAGAGGGAACCTGTGTTTATATATATAATATATATATAAAAACGGTTTCCAAAATGTTCTGGTAATACTCTTCTAACATAAGCTTATAACCTTTACAGTTCAGTGCATGTGCAGTAAAGCAAACAGTAAAGTTTAAACTCGCACTTTTTTTCAACCATCTGATTTCTCAATTCCTGATCCATATCTTGACAGAAAATCAGCATTGAGATTCTTGTTTCCAGATTTGTGTATCACCTTGAATTTAAGTGGCTGTAGTGCCAGTAGCACCTTGTGATTCTGGAATTTGTATCCTTCATTTGGTTAAGTCAACAGAGAGGATTATGATTGGTTAGAAGTACAAAGTCAACTCCTAGCAAATAAAACGTAAGGGACTCCATAACCCATGTTGCCACAAGGTATTCCTTTTCAATGGTGGCATACCTTTTCTCTCTGTCATGCAACTTCCTACTGATCTATAGAATGGGATGTTCTGTCTCATCTATATTTTGATTCAAGACCACACCTAGGCCAATCTCTGATACATCTGTTTGTAACAAAAATGGTTTCTCCAAGTCTGGGCTTTGTAAAACAGGAGCTGAACATAATGCAGTCTTGATGGCCTAAAAAGCTTTATCACACTCTGGGGACCATTTCACATTATTCCAGAACTGTTTCTCTGCGAGTTCAGTGAGGGGAGTAGCTAACTGGGCAAAGATGGGAACAAATCTCCGATAGTAACCTGCCAGCCCTAAAAATGACCTGACATGTTTCTTTATTATAGGGCTAGGACTGTTACTACAGCTTCTGTCTTAGAAATCTCTGGCTTCTCCAGTTCCCAAAATGTTTCCTGCATGCCCAGTGCATGCACATTTGGTAGGATTAATGGTCAGACCTGCATTTTTGATAGTTTGTATAACTGCTGGTAGGAGTTCCAGGTGGCTTTTCCAGTCTGGTGTGGACTGTACACCATGACATCCAGGGACGCACTACAGTAGCCAGTGTGAGGGGATACAATTACATCCATGTACTGCTGGAAGGTAGTGGGTGCACCATGTAAACCAAATGGCATGGTGATGAACTGATAGAATCCAACAGGGGTAGCAAATGCACTTTTGTCTCTGGATTTTTTAGCTAGGGGAATCTGCCAGTAACCCTTGATGAGATTGAGGGTACTGATGTACTTTTGGCACTTTCCAATCTGTCCACCAAATCATCTGTCAAATTCGGACACTTGATTAGGTTTTCTAAAATCAAGGCAGATTCTTACACCCACCTCTTTTTTATTTACAATCACCATTGGTGATGACCAAGCACTTCTCGACTGTTCTGTGATGCCCAGTTCTTTCATTTTTTGTATTTTTTTAACCACGTCAGTTCTTAACCGCTCTAATAATCTGTATGTCTTTTGTCTAATAGGGTGAGCATTCCCTGTCACTATTGCATGCTTGACCCCTTTTGCTCAGCCTGGCACTGTGGTAAAAGTACTGTTAAATGTCTTTAAGTTACAAATTTCTGTGGTTTGTTCGGAGGTTAAGGAAACATTCATATTTACAGCATCAGCAGTTACAGTTTGTTCCAGTCTGTCATAAGCTATATCAGTATTTTCTTTTATCAGTTTCAGGTAAAAGTTACGAAACAGCCTTTGGTGATTTTTCAACCAATTTTTTCAGGAGGTTTGCATGGTGTATCTTGGTAGGATTTTTATCAGGGGTCTCAGTTTCATAGTTAACTATGCCAGTATGTCTTAGCACTTTATAAGGCCCTTGCCACATCATTAACAGTTTATTTTCTGTAATGGGTAATAGTAGCAAGACCTTTTCACGTAGCTCAAAAACCTTTTCTTTTACCCCATGGTCACAATATGCCTTCTGCTGGTTTTGGACATCTTCCTGATTACTATGGGCAATTTCAATGTATTTTGCCAGTTTCATTCTTGGGGCACACATATAAGATGTAATTGTTTTTAATTGGGGTTATCTTCCCATGTTTCTCTTATTACATCTAGTGGCCCTCTAGGTTGTAAAGCTTAGATTCAGTGCTAAGAAGTGCAAGGTAATACACCTGGGAAACAAAAACCCAGGGGAAGAGTACACAATGGGGGGTGAGATACTAACAACAACAAAAATGGATAGGGACCTGGGGGTAGTCATATCAGATGACCTAAAGATGGGCAAGCAATGTGAGAGGGCAGCAAGGAGGGCTGGGGGGATACTGGGATGCATAGGAGAGGCATCACCAGTGGAAAACAGGAAGTTATTATCCCTCTGTACAGACAGCTGGTGAGACCCCATCTGAGTACTGTGTGCAGTTCTGGAGACCCAATCTCCATAAAGACATAGAAAGGATGGAAGCTGTCCAGAGGAGGGCACTAAAATGGTGCAGGGTCTGCACGGAAGACATATGAAGAGAGACTTAAGGAGCTTAATATGTATAGCCTCGAGGAAAGGAGGAGGGGGGACATGATAGAAACTTTCAAGTACCTCAAGGAATCAACAAAGTCCAAGAGGGTAGCATCTTTCAAAAAGAGGTGTGCAAGAACAAGAGGGCACAATTTGAAGATAGAGGGGCGGCTCAGAGGTAATTTAAAAAGTATTTTTTCACAGAGAGGTTGTGGATGCATGGGCGGCCTTCGGAGGAGGTTGTGGAGTCAAAATCAGTGGTGGAATTCAAGCATGCATGGGGTAGTCATAAGGCAATTCTGGGGGGTGGGGGTAGGAAGAAGTAGGCTGCTGGTTAACTAGGATCTGCAGCTTATCCAGTAGGTAGGGAAATGGGCAGACTGGGTGGGCCAAGCGGTCCTTATCTGCCGTCAAATTCTATGTTTCTATACAGCATTTCAAGTGGTGAAAAACCTGTTGAGGCTTGTGGCACTTTTTTTTTTTTTTTTTTACTTATTTTTTTATTAAGTGAGACTTCATTTGTACACTTGATACTTATATTTAAACATACAACACTATATATTCATTGTATTTACCATTCTACAATTCTTTAGATACATTGTTATTTATACAGTGTTGTTATAATAAGTACTTATTTGTACACACACTCATATCCTCTAATAAGCCTCAGAGGCCTCTCTTTTATCCAAACCGATTGTTAGTAGTAGGCGGCAGACCTCCTCCCATCCAGCACCTTCTGAAATGGATAGAGCCAAGGGGGAAGAAAACCCTCCCCATCCCTCTAGCCCCTGGTTAAACAGCAAAACATCTTTGAGATCATAGGAGGTGGCCATGTCCTGTTTCTGTTCCAGTTGAGCCTAATTATCCCCTCAGGATCTAGGGGCACAAAGGATGGATCCTTTTGAGAAGAATGTAATATCCATCTCTGCCATTTCCTAAGTAGGGTTTCTTGTTTATTGTGGATTTTGGCTGTCATATATTCTTGTCTATAAATATCTTTAACTAAATTATGCCGGTCCATGATTGTGGGTATATGCAGGGTCATCCATTTACGGGTAATATTTTTCTTTGTGGCTAAAAGGAAAAGAGGGAGCAGGGTATTAGCCCAGTTCGGTCTGTAGGGCGGAAAGATAGATAGCATTACTATTTCAGTTGTCAATTCAGTTGGTTCCCCAATGCTATTTTCCAATTCTCCCTGGAGTGTGATCCAAAAAGGTGTTAATGCTGGGCAATACCAAAAAATATGTCCTAAATCAGCCAGTGGACAGTTGCAGTTTCTCCAGCACCTACCATACGGGGCTGGTAGTTATTTTGCTATTATTGCTGGGGAACGGAAGTATCGAGTCTGAAATTTCCAAGCGAATTCCCTCCACATTCCTGATGTTGTTATTTTGATCGCTTTTAGGGTTGATTCTTGCCATAGTGAGAGAAGGACTTTGAGTTGTAAATCTTTATTCCAGGCTTCTGATATCGAAACCATTCCACCTAGATGAATAACCCGGAGAAAGCCATAGGAAAAACATTTTAAAAAAGGCTGCTATTGCATATTTCCTTAAGTTAGGGATATTGGCTCCCCCCTGAGCCTGGGATAAAAATAATAAAGTTTGACGTATTCTTGGCCTTTGACCTTCCCAGACAAATGCTGAAATTAATTTATTCCAGGATTTAAAATAAAATCCTGCTGGAAAGATTGGTATGTTTTGAAATAGATATAATAAGCGGGGTAGAATATTCATTCTAATGGTTTCTATTCTTTGGAAAAAGGTTAATTTTAGATTGCCCCATCTCATCGGGTCACCTTGTATCTGGAGAGAAACAGGTTCCTAGTTTACTAGTTCTAGAAGTTCCAATTTGGAGGATGTATTGATACCT
The DNA here is from genome assembly GCA_016271365.2 of Neoceratodus forsteri. Taxonomy (NCBI): domain Eukaryota; kingdom Metazoa; phylum Chordata; order Ceratodontiformes; family Ceratodontidae; genus Neoceratodus; species Neoceratodus forsteri. Next base: position 591,253,606 of record CM028132.1, on the reverse strand, counting down.
AGGTATTTAAACTTGGTGGATCTCCATTTTAGGGGAAAATATCTTTTAACCGTTTGTGATGGGGTAAAGTACAGCAGCATGGCCTCTGTTTTTTGATGTATTTAATTTAAAATTAGCTATACGCTCATATTTTCCTAATATTTCTCAGATTCTGGGTATTGAGAATTCCGGTGAAAGGACTGATAATAAGATATAATCTGCAAATAGGGAAATGTTGTAATTCTTTTGGCCTATTGGGATTCCCTCTATCTCTGGGTCTTGTCTTATGGCCAAGGCCAAGGGTTCGATGTAAAGGGCAAATAAGTAGGGAGAAATTGGGCAACCCTGTCTTGTACCCTGATGGAAAGATATAGGCGGTATGGTAGCTCCATTTAGATGAATATACGCTTTAGGTTGCGAGTACATTGTTTTAAGCCAGGATAAAAAAGAATCAGGGAAGGAGAAACTTTTAAGGGTGTCCCAGACAAATTCCCATGATACTCTGTCATAAGCTTTTTGGCATCTAAACTTAGGAAGGTTGTAGGAATTTGTCTAGTATGGATATATTCCATTAGTAACAAGGTTCGACGTATATTCTCAGAGGTACTTCGTTGTTTAATAAATCCGGCCTGATCTGGGTGGATAATTGTGGGGAGGAGAGTTTCTAATCTTGAGGCCTAAATACCCATATAGATTTTATAATAGGCTTGTGGCACTTCTCTGTAAGCAAAAAGCAGATATGGTAAGTATTGGTCCCAATCTTTCCCTTTTACAAACCTTTTTTTCTCTGTATTTTTACTGCCAGGGCACACTGGGGGCAGGAATTCCGTCCCTGCCAGCATGCCACCACCTCTTCCGAGACACCCCCCCCACCACGGATTACCCCCCATGGTGGGGCCAGGAAGGAGATTCCCCCTACCCGGAGCACAATCCAAATCCAGGAGAGGCTGCTGTGGCAAGCCGGTTGGATGAGGTCAGGGATCTCATAGAGCTCTACAGCCGCCATTTTTCCATTTTCTTTGCCCCTCCAACATGCAAGGCGCCATGCACATATGTGGGGGGCACAAGCCATCGCCTTGACGGCTCCTTGCCTCCTCAAGCCTGCATCACCTCCCCTAGCGCGCCCCATAGGATAATCAACAGGTGGGATGACACGCCTCCCTCCCTGAGAGGAGAGCTGTCCTTCAGACGCACCATCCTGTGTTGCCCTGCTGACCCCCCAGAGGCCCTGGCTCATTCCTAAACCTGGGTCGCTGCTAGGCGCTCCAGCATCTCAACCCTCAGTGCCACTGGACCGGCCTTTACAAACCTTTTTAACATGCATTTTAGGGTTTGGTTAAAATGCTCAACAAGACTTTCTGTCTGAGGGTAATAAGGGGAGGTTCTTATAGCAGTGATACCTAGTAGTCGGTACAGCTCCTGCAGTAATGCAGCATTAAAATGACCACCCTGATCAGTAATAATTTTTTTAGGTATGCCCACCCTGCTGAAAATTTTGGCAAGCTCTGCTGCCACTTTTGGGGCTGTGCCAGTATGCACCAGAACTACTTCTGTGTATTGAGTAGAATAGTCGCATACTACCAGAATTAATTGATTTCCCTTTTTACTTTTGTCTAAAGGGCCAACCACATCCATTGTAATTCTCTCAAAAGGCACATCTATCAAGGGTAGGGGCACCTTGTCTGTTTTAGTCACTGGGGCTACTTTCTGACACTCAGCACAAGAACTGCAATAGGTAGCAACATCTTCATGAATTCCAGGCCAGTACAATCTGTACAGCAATATGGCAAGGATGCGATCCCTCCCTGAGTGACCAGCCATAGGACTATCATGTGCTATCTGTAACAACTCGGATGTATACTTTTGCGGTACAACCGGTTGTTCTGTTTGTGTGTCTGAGGTTTAAAATAAACTCTGTATAGTAACCCATAACATTTTTTAAACATTGGTTCACCCTATTTTTGTTTCACCCCCAGCTGCTTAAAATAGTGGTGGAGAGAAGCATCATTAGTTTGCTGTGAAACAAAATCACAATCCGTTATCAGTTCAGCTTCAGCATTTTCATATTTAACCCCTTATGTCCATCAGTCATTTGTTGCCACTGTTGTTTCAGGCATCTTCTTTCTTTCCTGGACTTCTAGATCTTGGAACTGGGTTTAAACAAGTCTGCATCAAAGTCGCCGAAAGGAAAAGTGTCCCTATCATCTGAAATTTTCTGTGCCTGTACTTTTTTTTTTAAACTTTATTTTTATTAAATAGATTATAGAGAACATACAAGGGGTACATAGGCATTCGCATAATTTCATCCAGAGAATAAAAATTCATATCTACCACATAAACTAAAAGTGTACTTCATGATGGTTAGGACAGGAAAAAACAAGGAAAGGCCATTACAACTAAGGTCAGTACAGGGCTCAATCGTCATACTTTCCGGGAAAAAAAAAAACGTTGTTGGGGGTGGGGGGTGGTCAGGCTCCTCCAGTTGTAGCTCCCACAGTACTCTGGGTATCCCACAGGACCTCATGTTTGCCTGTGCTCTTGTTACCACTGCTGCTGAAACTGCAGGGTTCAGTTCCTCTGAGATTAACTCAGTAAACCCTGGACAGTCCTTTCCAATAATCATGGGAACAAGTAACTTGGGTACTGTCCCCATTTTCATTTGGTGTGACACCCCGTTAATATTCAGTATCACTTGTGGGGTAGGATAATATTGTGTGTCCCCATAGATGCAAATGACACCACTACCTGGTCCTTTTACAGTGTTTTCTAAGCACTTCAACATGCACTAGGGTCCATCTGCTTCCCAAATCAGCAAGTCCCTTTACAGTCTTATCTCTCACTTTGACATCTGTTAAATATTTCCCTAGATTTTCTAAGGCCAAATCTGCCTCAGTGTTACCGTCTTTGTTTTTACGGCAGTTTCTTGCGATATGGCCTAAGCTTGTTAGTTATAAGCAGATAGTCTTTGGGTGCAGATTTGTTACCCTCACCAGAGCTTTTATCTGATCTGGAATTATATCTGGGACCTTACAGGTGCTTGGCTGTTACCTCGCTGCTGTGTGGTCTGTCTGGCCATCTTATGTCCTTGGCCAAAGGAACGGCCTTTTCCTCACTTTCTAGTCAGTGGTCTTTCACCCATAGCCACACATCTGTAGGCAGGATGTTAATGAATTGCTGCATTGCAAATGTGTCCGTGATCTGTGGGACTGTTTTGCCCTCTGGTTGTAGCCATTTAATAAGGAGTTCACTGAGTCAGTTGAAGGCTTCTCGAGATTTGTCGAATGAGTTGTACTTCAGGGACCAGAATCTTTGTCTGTAGGTCTCTCCTGAGATGCATCTTTTCAGGATTTCTCTTTTCACAAGGTCATAGTTTTCTGACTGTGCAGTGTCCATACTGCTATAGGCAAGTTGGGCTTTACCTGTCAGGTAGGGTACCAGTCTGATTGTCCATTGTTGCTTTGGCCTCTGGGGAAACTCCGGCAACCCTTTCAAACGTTGTCAGGTATGCTTCGATACCATCCGAGGGATGCAGTTTTGTAAGTTTAATGTCTTAAGTTGTTTGTGTCTTGTTGCTCTGCTGGACCGTGCCAGATCCTACAGCTTTGATAACTTGCAGGACATTCATCCATCGCTGCATCTCTTTTCTTCACTGCCCCTGTCGCTGCATCTCTTCTCTTATGTGCTTCTGTAGTTGCTGCATTTCTTCTTTTCCTTGCTTCTCGAGTTGCTGCATTTCTTCTTTTCCTTGCTTCTCGAGTTGCTGCATTTCTTCTGTTTCTTTTTGTTGTATAGCCCGCCATTTGAAAAAGGCAGTCAGGCTTTCCGGTTCTGTCACTGCCTGTTTTTTTTTTTTCCATCGCTGGTGCTGGCTGTACAGTCTCAGCTTGGACGTCTGTCTTTGCTGGTTTGGCTGCCATCTTTCTGATAATGACTTCTGGGTTTGCTGCTGCAGAATCTATACCTTTCTGCTATGCTTCCCTGGTACCGGGTCCAGTACCCACGCACAAAACTACTGCCGTAGACTATGCACGGTGTAAATCCCACTTAGGCTGACACCATCTGTCATTGAGGCATAGGTCAGGAAGCATAGGAAAACTAGGAGCAAGTATAAAATTTGCAAGTAGTGTTTTATTTTTTTTTTTTTTCAATAACAGTAAAATAAAATTATTCAATATAACTATTTACAAAGCAGTACAATCAAAGAAAACAAAGTCCTTCATCTGAGGGAATCTCTAATTCCAAGCTGCAATTTCTCAGTCTCTCACTCTAGCAAAAGCATTACTGCTCTTATTTTCTGCCTCCTGGGCTTGTTAAGGGACCAGAACTTTGTACGTTTCTTTCCTTGCAGGTGCAACAAAATAGAACATGATGTCCCAGAACTGGTCTCTTGTTGACAACTCTGCAAAAGTTTGTGCTGCTTGTCAAGGTTAACACCCTAAATTCCAAATAGCTTTTTGCAATCATTTCTACAGTATAACTATATACAGTTTCAAAATAAAGGATCCTAGTATCACTTACAGTTTCACACAAAAATTCACATATATTTTTATAAACGCAAATATGCAAGGGGAAAGAAAAGACAGAAACAGCAAGTGAAGGCAGAGAGATAGCGAGAGGCGGAGAATTGCAAGACTGAGTGATCAGATCTTACTTCAGGAGGGCTCTTCTAGTAGGTACTAACAGATAGGACTAAGCTGCCAGGCACTATAACCACACGGAAAACCATAGCTAGCAGTGTCTGGTGGGGGAACGCCCACCTGACGTCACAGCGTGGCACTATATAGTGAGCGGTCCCCATGCCCTCCCGCCCTCTGGTTCTTTTCAGCCATCGACCTGTGCACATCGAACCTCACGGAGAATGTTGCTTCTGTCGATTCCATTTTGGATCAGTATTTTACTTGTTTACTTATTTTTCTCATAAAGTATTCGTGTGTTTTCGCATCGTGCATGTCGACTCTGACTGCTCCCGATTTGCATACAAACATGCCAACAGAAACAGGTCTAATGGCCTATCGAGTTTGCTCAATTGTGCAGCTAGCCCCTCAGCTTGCAGCTGTCCCACCCTCCCTCCCATTCCTCTTAATTACCCTCCCTCACTCTGTCCCACCCTCTTAAAACTCCCCACCATAATACAGTCTACCACCTCCTCAGGCAGGACATTCCACTTATCCACCACCCATTCAGTGAAAAAGTGTCTCCTGATTTCCCCCCCACCAATCTCAATTTATGCCCTCTCATGTCCCTCCCACTTCTAATCTGGAGGATCCTCTCTGTGTCAGTTTTGTTAATCCCCTTTAAGTATTTAAAAGTTTCAATCATATCCCCCCTACCCTTCTCTCCTCCAGTGATTACATGTTTAGCTCGCTTAGCCTATCCTTGTAGGACATACCCTCCAGACCCTGGATCATCTTTGTCGCCCTGTGCCCTTTCTAATAATCTAATGTCTTTCTTCAGGAATGAGTGCCAGTACTGCACACAGTATTCCAGGTGTGGTCTGAGCAGTGACCTGTACAGGGGAAGGATCACCTCCCTATTTCTGGAAGAGTTGCCTCTCGCTGTACACCCCAGCATCTTGTTGGCCTTTGCTGCCGCCTTCCTGCACTGTGCTGAGTTGTTCATATTCCCCGTTATAATCACCCTGAGATCTTTCTCCTCCCTGGCGCTTTCCAACTGAACCCTTCCAACTGATAGCTCCTCCCCTGGTTCTTAGTTTCAAAGTGCAGTACTTTGCACTTCTTGGTGTTGAACCCCAGCTGCCATGTTTCTTACCATTCCTGTAGTTTGGTTAGGTCATCCTGCAGTCCTTTCCACCCATCTATGTCATCTACCACAGCTCTCATTTTAGTGTTGTCTGCAAACAGACTGATTTTACTCCAGATTCCATGTGAGATATCTGCTATGAATATCCCAAACAGCACCAGTCCCAGTACCGATCCCTGTGGCACTCTGCTCGTCACACCCCTTGGTGATGAGAGCCTCCACTACCACCCTCTGCTGCCTTCCCTTCAGCCAACTGGTGATCCATTTAACCGTTTTTGTTCCCACTCTGGTATCCTCCAGCTTTCCCCCCAGCCTCCCATGTGGCACCGAATCAAAGGCCTTGCTGAAATCCAAATACAGGACAGCCACCGCATGGCCTTGTCCAGTTCCCTGGTCACCCAGTCGTAGTACTCAACTAGGTTTGTCTGGCACAATCTTCCCGAGACAAACCCATTTGCTGAACATCCTGGAGTCCATTGTCCTCCATAAATGCCACCAGTCTCTCCTTCAGGATTGTCTCCATGAGCTTTCCCACAATCGATGTGAGGCTCACTGGTCTGTAGTTCCCCTGCTCATCCCTAGGGTCATTTCTGTGAATGGGCACCACATGGGCCATCCTTCAGTCTTCTGGTACACATCCGGTTTCCAGGGAGGTACTGAACAGGTCAGCCAGTGGTCCGCCAGGATCGCCACCAGTCCGTTTAGCACCCTAGGGTGAATGCAGTCCGACCTGGTGCCTTGTCCACCCTCTGCCATTAACCCCTCCAGAACCCTGGCCTCCGTAATCCCTGTATCAGTCACCCCTTCCCCTGCCCATCTCTCTCCTTTCCTGAGATATCTGCCTCCCTTTCTCCTTCGTGAATACAGAAGTACTCATTTAGTGCCTCAGCCTGATCCCCCTCCTCCTTTACCCTCCCCCATCCTTCTTAATCCTCACAGTCTTGTCCTTGTTCTTCCGCCTCTCCCTAATGTATCTGAAGAAGTCCTGTTCACTATCCTTGATACCCTGTGCCAGCCTCAGCTTTCCCGAAGCCTTGGCCGTTCTGACCAGCCAGCTTACCTCCCTGGACTTCTTCATATACTCCTCTTTGTCTCCTTCCCTCCTGATTTCTTGAATCTCTGAAATGCTCTTCTGTTGGCCCTCACCCCCTCCATCGCTTCCTGGGTTAACCAGCTGGTTTTCTTTGCCCTGCCCTTCTTGCTACATGTCTTTGCACACATCCTAGTAGCCTTCACCAGCCCTGTTTTAATAATCTCCCACTTTTGACAAGTATCCATTTTAAGCTGAATACTCGCCAGGTGCCTATCCATAATCTCCGCCATCATTTTAAAGTCCACCCCCTTGAAATCAATCACCCTGGTTCAAGTACTCACTTTTCTCCTTCCCGTAATGAGTGTGAACCACACAGTGTGGTGGTCATTCCCAGCCAGAGGGTCCTCCACCTCCAGATCCCTTACAGCCTCTCCATTTGATAATACCAGGTCCAGAGCACAAGACCGAGGACTGTGAGGCCTGTCAAATCTTTAACCCGGCCACACAGAAACACAGTTAGCAGGCCCTGGAAACCCATTTACTAAAATTTAAAATAGTATCCATGGAAAAGAAGCTGAAGAAACTCAGGAGTTCGTCCTCTTTCCCAGCGGGCCATCGCAAGAAGAAGCAGGATAAGGAGAGACATCGGGACTGGGAACAGTCTCCATCCTGTCTGCAGCCCCCTTCTGGAGCCACGGACATGGAGGGGCCTCCCGCCGCAGAGCAGCTGTTGGCCCCCCACCGGGACCGATTTTGGTTCAGACAGGAGTCTCTGGGGTAAAGTACACACCCACTACCCTTAGACCCCTCAAGATTACAGGGTCTACTGTGAGTAGTACGGCCGGTGAGTCGACGGTTGGCTCCTCTGACGGTCACCTGGCCCTGGCTCATAAGCTGCACTTTGGCTCCTCCAATGTGTGCCAAGCCCTGGTTCCTCTGGCAGACCCTGACAACAGGTCTGATGTCGAGGAACCAAACCAGCTGCCGTCTGAGCAGCAGCTGATCCTGGAGGGTCCTTCTCAGGATTCTCTGCCTCTTGAGGTGGTGCTTCTTGTTTCTCTGCTGCCGCTGGATCCGGAGGAGTGAGAGCGACTGCTGTCAGGCACTATCCCACTGCCAACACCAGATCACCTAACGCCAGGCTCAGTGCTGAACCCAACGACGGTAATACCGGTCCCACAGGGTCCTTCGGGGCCCTCTGGGCTGCCATCAGGCCTGACACCAGCCCTTCCTAAGGGTCCTTTTGGACAGGCCATCGGGCCCTCTGGACCCACTGTCAGGTCCCCCACTGGGCCTCTTGGCTACTCCATTGGGTCCTTCACCAGGCCCAATGGCCCTCCATCAGGGCCGACGCTAGGCTGCTCAGGCGCCCCACCGAGCTACTCAACGCCCGGCTACCCAGCTCCACAATACCCTCAAGGGTACCCAACGTCGGGTTTTCCACCCTACCTATCACTGGGCTATCCCCAGATGGGATTTCCATCACCTTATCAGGTGCCAGTTATGGGCATCAGCCTCCACTGCCTCCACCCCAGCCTCCGGTGGATCTGCAGGCAATGCTTCGTTCGTGGTGGGACGAAGCAAAGTTTCAGCTCACATCTGAGCTTGAGAAGCATCAGCCCCAGTTACCCTGACGTCTGTTACCAGGGAACTGACACACAGGCATCCTCCATGACGAACTTCAGGCCATTGACATCAGGTAGCTCTAACGAGCCTTTACCTCAACCTGAGTGGCCCACAGAATTCTCTCGACCTGTGGACCTCTCTAGTCCAGTGGACATACCTACCTAGACTCAGCACTCCTGACGACAGCAAGACGTCTGAATCTGAACCTGACTCTGCCCATTTGGGCTCGGACTATAAGTCCACTTCCCGGGATGAACCGAAACCGTGGGAATCACCAAAGTCACCCCCTGAAGATCCTTCCTTCATGGAACTCCTCAGGAAGATCCAGGCAGCCTGTGACTGGCGCATGGAGGAAAAAGATCCCCAATGCCAGAGGCTCGCAGAGCATCTGGAACTGTTGGATCAATCTCCGACCCTCATCCAACCATGGATAGGCCCTTACAAGGATTTGGCCTCCACGATATGGAAACAACCTGCTTGGCTGGCCCCAGTGGCAAGGAAGACAGGATATATGAGACGCCACAAGGGAAGGACCACCTTAGTGTCCATCCGAAGGATGATTCAGTGGTCATTAGTGCTGCCCATGATTGTTCATCCAAACCAAAACACCTCAGTACTTCTCATACTGACAAGGAGTCAAAGTACTTGATCAGTTGGGGAAGAAGTTCTACTCTTCATCCACCCTGGCTATTAGAGCACTGAACTATGTTGCTGATATGGTGGTTTACCAGAAATCCATTATGGATCAGAAGAAATCCATTATGGGTCAGCTTGAATCCAAGCTGGAAAAGCTTCCTGACTTGGGGCTCAAGGAAGAAATGGCCAGTATAGTGAGGTCGGCTAGATCCGCTAGCCAACACACACTGAGGGCCACTTACGATGCGGTGGATGCCTCCACAAGGGGTACAGCTACAGTCATCAGCTTATGTGGGCACTCATGGCTGAGGGTCTCCGGCCTGGCACCTGAGGTCCAGTCAGCCAGCCAGGACACCCCATTCCGGGGTCCTGTACTTTTTGGAGGGGATATTAAAGATATTATTACAGACTTACAGGACAAGGGCAAAGCCTTGTGCTCTGTCCAGTTTATGTACAACCCCCCTCAAAAGCCTAAGCAGCTCTTTCAGCAGCAACAATGACAGCAAAGGCAACGGCAGAACTGACATCAGAACAAACGTCGGGCACCCTCAGCAGGCAAGGCTTCCCCGGCTAAAACTCATACAGCCTCATGACCCGCACCCTCCATCGTCTCCACAACCTCCTGACTTTGCTCTGACCCCTCCCACCCCCAGACCTAGATCTAGGGGAACCGGTAGGAGGCAGGTTTGCAAACCACCTACCGGCATAAGAGGCAATCACAGCAGACTCGTGGGTACTTCAACTCGTAACCAAAGGGCACACACTCGATTTCATAGAGAGACCACCGGAACATCCTCCAGGTCCCTCTTATTATCCTCCAGGTCACAGCGATAAAACCTGTTCCCCAGAGTCAGATGGGCAGGGGATACTACTCCCATTTCTTTGTAGTTCCCAAGAAAATGAGTGACCTCAGGCCAGTTCTGGATCTCAGCAGTCTGAACCTCTTTGTAGAGTACAAAAGGTTCCACTTGCTATCCGTCTTGGGTCTTCTTCCCTTGTTACATCAGGGAAATTGTCTTTGTGCTCTCGATATGCAGGATGCATACCTGCACATCCCCATTTTCCCGTCCCATCACCGCTTTCTCAGATTCTCTCTTCAGGGAGAACATTTTCAGTTCCAAGCTCTCTGTTTTGGCCTATCGTCAGCACCCAGAGTGTTCACAAAGTGCCTAGCGGTGGTTGCTGTGGCTTTAGGCAGACAGGGCATTCATGTGTTCCCCTACCTCGATGACTGGCTGCTTTCAGCACTGTCGAGGGACAGTCTAACCAGGTCTCTAGTCAGTACCCTGGACCTTTTCCATCAGGTGAGCATTTCAGTCAAGTTATCCCAAATCCCACCTTACCCCTTCACAATGCCTACAATTCACTGGTGCAGTGTTGGATACAGTACAGGGGAGAGCCTTCCTCCTCCCAGACAGAGCAGAGACTCTCCATCGACAAGCACATCTAGTGGCCTCCCAGAGGTGGACTTCCACAAGGTTGATCCTTCGCCTGCTGGGTCTTATGGCCACTGCTGTTCCGATCGTACATCTGGCAAGACTCCATATGCAAGTCATGCAATGGACTGTTAGAGTACAGTGGGATCAGAGCTCAGACGACCTAGATCACATGATCCCGGTCTCCAACCCGATGGCTCGGGACTTCTTGTGGTGGCAGAACCCAGACAACCTGCAAAAAGGTGTCCCTTTCCAGACCTTTCCTACCTCCCAGATTCTGATGACAGATGCCTCGGGACTGGGATGGGGAGCCCATTTAGGAACCCACAAGACCCAGGATTCTTGGCTCAAAGCGAACTCTCGCTACATATCAATGTATTGGAGATGAGAGCCGTGCTATATGCCCTACAGACATTTCAGCACCGACTCCAACTGGGATCGCTCATGGTCCAGACAGACATGTGCGTCATCTGGTACATAAACAAGGGGGCACTCTCTCATACTCACTCTGCTGCAAAGTGATGAGAGTATGGTACTGGGCAGTGCAACACAATCTCCACCTCATAGCAGTGCACGTCCCCAGCATTCAGAACGTCCTGGCAGATACAGTCAGCCACACTGAAGCCAGAGCCCATGATTGGGAGTTGTGACAGTCCATGGTAGATGAGATATTGACCAGTTGGGGTCGGCCAGATCTGGATCTGTTCGCATCCCCATCAAATGCAAAACTACCAACTTTCTGCTCACTCGCTCCAGGGCATGGTGTTTTCTGGTGAGAAATGCTGTCTCTGTGCTGGACAGGGAGATTCATGTACACCTTCCCTCCCTTTCTGTTACTGCAGAGGGTATTACTGAAACTACAGGCAGAGGGAGCACATATGATTCTGATTGCTCCCTACTGGCTGCGTCAGATTGGGTTCTCTCTGCTTCAACAACTGTGAATGTCCCCCTGCCCATCTGTGTAGATCTTCTGACTCTGGAACAGGGCACCCTGGTCCATCAAGGCCTCCAGTCCCTTCACCTGCATGCGTGGCACGTACTGACATAGCTGCCACTCACTTTGGGGTATCCTCTAGAGTGGCACAGGTTCTAGTGGAGGCCGGAAAGCCTTCCACTAGATCCACTTGTGCAATGAAATGGAAAAGATTTCCCATATGGGCCATGTCCAAAGAGTGGGATCCCTTCTCCTGCACCGTTCCGCAGGTCTTAGCGTATCTGTTGCACCTCTCTGACCTTGGACACAGTTACTCGACCCTGAAGGTCCACTTATCTGCCATTTCTGCCTTCCACATTCCAGTGGATGACAAAACCCTGGCTCAGTTGGAAGTATCCAAGACATTCCTAAAAGGGATTCTTCATTTGAAACCCCCTAGTCAGGAGCTGTGCTTCTCCCTGGGACCTGAACTTCGTTTTGGAAAAACTCACACTGTCTCCATTTGAACCTGCTGTGAGTTGTGACATGCGCTACCTTTCTTGGAACGTGCTCTTTTTAGTTGCCATTACTTTGGCTCTAAGAATTTCTGAGCTTCAGGCCCTGATGTGTTAGGAGCCTTATTTGATTTTTCACAGAGACCAGGTGGCTCTGCGAACTAATCCTAAGTTCTTACCAAAGATGGTTTCAGAGTTCACCTTAAATTGGACCATTCGGTTGCCAGCATAGTACCCTGAGCATTCCAGTCGGGGTGAAGTAATTCTGCATACTCTTGATGTACGTAGAATTCTTCATTACTACACTAATAGGAAGAAGCCAGTCCGTAAAACTGATCAGTTATTTGTTTCCTTTGTACCCAAGAGAGAGGGCGCTGTGGTTTCAAGAGTGTTTGTCCAAATGTTTGGCAAACTGCTTTACATTTTGTTATCAGAAGTATAACAGACCACTTCTGCGGGAAGTCAAAGGGCACTCGACCAGGGGCATGGCTGCCTCTACTGCTTATTTCAGGAACATCTCTGCTGCACATATATGTGCAGCTTCCACTTGGAGTTCTGTCCATACCTTCACTAAGCATTACAGTGTGGACATTGCTTCTAGGTGCAGAGCAGGCTTTGGCCTAGCTGTTCTTCAGGGACTCTTGTCCTTAGATCCCTGTTTCCTGCAGACTTGTTCCTACCTCCCATGTCTCAGACTTGTCTGAATTTGACTGCTTGGGACTCAGTCCTATCTGTTAGTACCTACTGTAAATGCTCTCCTGAAGTAAGATAGTACAGTTACGTAAGAACTTACTGTAACAGTAGATCTTTGAGGGAGGCTGTTGCAGTAGGAGAGGCTGGACCAGGGTGGGCTCAGGGAGGGAGAGGGTGGTGGAACAGAATTGCATCCCTCCAGCTGTACCTCTCCACAATTCATACACTCTTCTGGTGGATAGTGGTTCCTCTATGGAGGCACCTGCAGAGGAGACCAAGGAGGATGCTGGGAACCTTCACAAAGGAGACCCACAGGAGGGTGGCATGGGACCCCACAGGGGAAGGAAACAACTCCTGGTGGGGGACTCTACTATTAGGGGGGCGGAAGTGGGGGAGGAAGGTGGGAGGGAGGTAAGGTGCCTGCCTGGTGTCACGGCTTGGAGGGACAGGAAGTGAATCCTCAGGATCGTGGGAGCAGCTGTAAGAGGGAGGGAGCTGGATGTCATTGTCCACCTAGGGACAAATGACCTGGCTAGGAATGGGATCAGAGCAGTGCAAGAGGAGTTTGTAGAGTTGGGGAGGGGCCTTAGACAAGTAGCGCATACGGTAACCTTCTCGGAGGTGCTACCCGTCTATGGCAAGGGTGATGCAAGGGTACTCCTCACCAGGGAATTCAATGAATGGTTGAAAAACTGGTGTGGAGCTCAGGGTTTTGGCTTCACTGGGGACTGGGAAGCTACCTGGAGGGATGCAGACCTATACTGGCGCAATGGTCTGCATCTGTCCGGGGGGGGGGACCAGGATCCTAGGTGAGAGGTTTAAATGATGCTTTATTGGCAAGCATTTAAATTAGCCAAGGGGGGGGAGGCACTGAAAAGGAGCGGGGAAATCCCAGCCTCCCCCCACAAAACATGGTAATAAATGAGGTAAACACCAAGGTAGAGAAGTCGTTATGGAGCAGGACTGAGGTAAATGTAAAAAAAAAAAAAAGGCAAAGGCAGTAAGGACAGGGATAGGGCTGAAAGGGATAAGACCATCAAAAAGTGGAGGGTGATGAGTACCAATGCCCGTAGACTGTGTAACAAGCTCCCAGAACTAGTGGCCTTGATGGAAGAAGGTGGCCTGGATATTGTGGCAGTCACATAAACATGGTACACAGAGAACCATGACTGGGATGTCAACATACCAGGATACACAATCTACAGGAAGGACAGGGAAGGTAAAAGAGGAGGAGGAGGAGGAGCTCTCTATGTAAAGGAAGGGGTCAAAGCAAAAGAACTAAAAGTAAACAGGGAGCAGATGAGGCACTCTGGGTCACCCTAGAGACAGGAAATGGCACCACAATCCACATGGGGGTTGTATATAGACCCCCATCTCGGGGAGGGAATGGACAAGGAAATGATAGAAGGCATCCTTAGAATGGCAGAAAAAGGGGAGATATTGTTGATGGGGGACCTGAATATGCCAGATGTTAACTGGAGCACCTTTGCTGCAGGCACATCCAAGAGCGGGGTCATTCTTGATGCCCTACAAGGAGCATGCCTCAGACTGCCAGTATTGGAATCCCCTCGGGAGGGAGCAATCTTAGACCTGGTACTCTCAAATGGGGACGGAGAAAGAATCTCAGATTTAGAAGTGGGTAGCCATCTGGGAGTAAGCAACCACCAAACAGTGTGGTTCACGACAAACACAGCCATACAATCAAGCCATACAAAAGCAAGAGTATTGGACTTTATGAGTGCTGACTTTGGGGAAAAATAAGAGAGTGCCTCAGAAAAGCACTAGCAAACAGGCAAGAAGGAGGGGTGGAGGAACAATGGGGAGTAATCAAAACAGCCATTACAGAGGTAACAAGCCTTTGTGTAAAGCAAATCAACAAAACACAATGAAGGAAAAAACTGCTATGGTTCTCAAAAGAGGTGGTAGGGAAGGTTAAGGAGAAAAGGATAGCATTCAGGAAATATAAGGAAACACAGAAGGAGCAGGACAGAGAACTTTATCAGTTAAAGCAGAAAGAGGCTGGAAGGCAGTCAGAATAGCAAAGGCCCAAACCGAGGAAAGGATAGCCAATTCTGTTAAGAAGGGGGATAAGACCTTTTATAGGTACATTAGGGAGCGAAGAAAGACCAAAGGAGGGATACTGAGGCTTAATAAAGGGGAGGGAATGTGGGCAGAGGGTGACAGTGAAAAAGCAGGGATACTGAATGAATATTTCTGCTCAGTATTCACAAAGGAAGAGGAGGGGTAGGTACCTAAACCAAACAAGAGGAATACTCTGAAGACGGGGATCGATACTAGTCCATTTACAGAAGAAAGGGTTCTGAAAAAACTAACGAAATTGAAGGTGGACAAAGCAATGGGGCCTGATGGAATTCACCCAAGAATTCTAAAAGAACTAAGGGTAGAATTAGTGCCACCGCTGACTACTCTCTTTAACAAATCATGGGAGGATGGAGTGGTACCTGAGGACTGGAGGAGGGCAGATGATTCCTCTTCACAAAGTGGGAGCAGGACAGAGGCAGAAAACTACAGACCAGTTAGTTTGACCTCAGAGGTAGGGAAAACGATGGAATCATTTCTGAAGGAAAGAATTGTTGAGTACCTAGAGGCCAGTGGGGCACAGGACCCAAGGCAGCATGGATTCCCGATGGGAAGGTCGTGTCAGATGAATCTAATAGATTTCTTTGACTGGGTGACCAACGTAGTAGACCAGGGAGGGGCTGTGGACATGGTTTACCTAGATTTTATCAAGGCATTTGATACAGTCTCCACAAAAGATTAATACACAAGTTAGCCAGCTTTGGAGGGGGTCCCAAGGTGGTAGTCTGGATAAAAAATTGGCTAGACAATAGGACGCAAAGGGTAGTAGTAAATGGAGTCCACAATGAAAAAAGAAGGGTTACTAGCGGGATACCGCAGGGTTCAGTACTGGGACCGGTCCTTTTTAATGTCTTTATAAGTGAAATTGCAGAGGAACTGGAAGGAAAAGTATGTCTCTTTGCAGACGACACAAAGATCTGCAACAGGGTTGATACACAAGATGGAGTGGAAAGGATGAGAAGGGACTTGGCAAGGTTGGAGGAATGGTCAAATGTATGGCAGCTCAGATTCAATGCAAAGAAGTGCAAGGTAATGCACCTGGGAAACAAAAACCCAGGGGAAGAGTACACAAAGGGGGGTGAGATACTGACAACAGTAAAAATGGAAAGGGACCTGGGGGTAATTATATCAGATGACCTAAAGGTGGGCAAGCAATGTGAGAAGGCAGTAAGGAAGGCTGGGGGGATACTGGGATGCATAGGAGAGGCATCAATAGTAGAAAACAAGAAGTTGTTATCCCTCTGTACAGGCAGTTGGTGAGACCCCATCTGGAGTACTGTGTGTAGTTCTGGAGACCCCATCTCCGCAAAGACATAGACAGAGTGGAGGCTGTCCAGAGGAGGACAACCAAAATGGTGCAGGGTCTGCACCAGAAGACATACGATGAAGCAGTGGGGCCTGATGGGATTCACCCAAGAATTCTAAAAGAACTAAGGGTAGAACTAGCGATACTGCTGACTACTCTCTTTAACAAATCATGGGAGGATGGAGTGGTACCTGAGGATTGGAAGAGGGCGGATGTGATTCCTCTTCGTAAAAGTGGGAGCAGGACAGAGGCAGGAAACTACAGACCAGTTAGTTTGACCTCAGAGGTAGGGAAAATGATGGAATCACTTCTGAAGGAAAGAATTGTTGAGTACCTAGAGGTCAGTGGGGCACAGGACCCAAGGCAGCATGGATTCACGATGGGAAGGTCATGTCAGACGAATCTAACAGATTTCTTTGACTGGGTGACCAAAGTAGTAGACCAGGGAGGGGCTGTGGACATGGCCTACCTAGATTTTAGCAAGCATTTGATACAGTCCCACACAAAAGATTAATACACAAGCTAGCCAGCCTTTGAGTGGGTCCCAAGGTGGTAGCCTGGATAAACAATTGGCTAGACAACAGGACGCAAAGGATAGTAGTAAACGAAGTCCACAGTGAAGAAAGGAGGGTTACTAGCACGGTACCGCAGGGTTCAGTACTGGGACCAGTCCTTTTTAATGTCTTTATAAGTTACATTGCAGAGGAACTGGAAGGAAAAGTATGTCTCTTTGCAGATGACACAAAGATCTTCAGCAGGGTTGATGCACAAGATGGAGTGGAAAGGGTGAGAAGGGACTTGGCAAGGTTGGAGGAATGGTCAAATGTATGGCAGCTCAGATTCAATGCAAAGAAGTGCAAGGTAATGCACCTGGGAAACAAAAACTTGGGAAGAGTATACAGTGGGGGGTGAGATACTGACAACAGTAAAATTGGAAAGGGACCTGGGGATAATTATATCAGATAACCTAAAGGTGGGCAAGCAATGTGAGAAGGCAGTAAGGAGGGCTGGGGGGATACTGGGATACATAGGGAGAGGCATCAGTAGTAGAAAACAGGAAGTTGTTGTCCCTCTGTACAGACAGTTGGTGAGACCCTATCTGGAGTACTGTGTGCAGTTCTGGAGATCCCATCTCCGCAAGACATAGACAGAGTGGAGACTGTCCAGATGAGGACAACCAAAATGGTGCAGGGTCTGCACCAGCAGACATACGAAGAAAGACTAAAGAAGCTTAATATGTATGGGAAAGAGGGGACATGATAGAAACTTTCAAGTACCTCAAGGGAATCAACAAAGTCCAAGAGGGTAGCATCTTTCAGAAAAAGAGATGTGCAAGAACAAGGGGGCACAATTTGAAGATAGAGGGGGGACGGCTTAGAGGTAATGTGAAGAAGTATTTTTTTACGGAGAGGGTTGTGGATGCATGGAACGGTCTCCCTGAGGAGGTCGTGGAGTCAAGAACAGTGAGGGAATTCAAGAATGCATGGGACAGACATAAGGCAGTCCTAGTGGGAGGTAGGAGGAAGTAAGCTGTTGGTTAACTAGGATCTGCAGCTTATCTGTTAGGTAGGAAAAAGGGCAGACTAGGTGGGCCAAACGTTCCTTATCTGCCATCAAATTCTATGTTTCTATGTTAGGTACTGCTTTCCCTCCCACTTCCCTCTGGGTTTCTTCTACTGCTTCTCCTTTTATAGCATTATAGTTCCAGGAGCCCACTCCTACTTCGTGTCGCACCTTTCTAGGTGTCCAGTGGGAGAACTGGAGGGTGTGCATGCTGACGTTGGTCATGTGAGAGCAAGTGGGTGGTCACCCGCCAGAAACTGTTAGCTAAAAGTTTTCCATGTGGTCCTAGCACCTTGAGGCTTAGTCCTATCTGTTAGTACGTACTACAAGAGCCTCTATCGAAGATCTACTGTTACGGCAAGTTCTTATGTATCTGTACTTACCTAGGTCTCACAAGACTATTTGGTTGGCCAACGAGACAAAGGACAGAAAAGGAGAGGACAGAACAGATCCTTGCGTTTAACTCTTTCTGCGTAACAAATGGGACAGGGTTTTCTTCAACCCCGTCACAGCCAGTTGCACCAGAAATTCCTGAGGTTTGCAATTCAAGGACAACATTTCCAGTCCAGGGCTTTCCCTTTTGGTCTGGCAACTGCCCCCAAGATATTTTTGAAGATCCCCATTGTGCTAGTGGTGCAACTGAGACAGGAAAGGCTTCACATATACCCCTACGTGGGCAATCTGCTCATCTGGGCTCCGACTGCAAGGATGGCAGAGAGGTTAGTGGCAAGGACTTTTGAGGTCCTGGAAACACAGGGCTGGATCATCAACCAGGAGAAAAGCTCCTTGATGCTGTCTCAAAGGTTAGAGTATCTGGGGGTGGTCTTCCAGACAGACGAGAAGAGAGTATTTCACTTCACGTCCAGGAATACCTGACTTTGAGAGACCCAATGACTGAGGGCCCAGCCAGCAGTCTCTGTTCCCAGATTACTTCAGATTCTAGGCCTGATGAAAACTGTGATAGAGCTAATGCTGTGGGCACGTTTCCCAAATATGTTCTCTGCAGAACAGGATGCTCTAGGTATGGTTCCTAGCCTCAAATGACTACCCGGCCCTGATTCTGCTATCACAGTTGATGTGGCAGTTCCTTGCTTGACGGGAGAACCTTGAAAATCTCAGCATAGGGACTCTCCTGGAGGAACCGCTGAAAATGATTCTCACAACTGATGCCAGCCTGTTGGGCTGGAGTGCAGTTCTGGACCAAATCCCAGTTCAGGGGTAGCAGCCCCCAGGAGCAGATGCTTCAGATACTGTATATGTGTTGGAAGTGAGGGCAGCGAACCTTGTTCTGCTTCACTTTCAGATCTGGGTTCAGGTGAGAGCCGTGAGGGTGTGGTCGGACAGCGCTGTCACCGTGGCTTACATAAACAGTCAAGGTGGCACAAGAAGAGTAAGCATTCTAGCAGAAATGGACAGGATTCTGTAGTGGGTGGAAACCAACCTTCTGGCACTCTCTGCAATTCATCTGGCTGGAGAACTGAATGTGCAAGCTGACTACTTGAGTCGCAGAAAGTTTCAGCCCGAAGAATAGTCTCTGAATGCAGAGGTGTTTGATTTCCTGTACAGAAGATTTGGCCACCTGTATATCGACCTCTGCTTCAGAGGAAAACACTCTGGTACTGAGGTTCTTCAGTCGATATCAGTGCCCTCAGGCAAAGGTGGTGTATGCCTTGTGTCAGCGAGGGGAGTTCCACAGAGCATACCGGTTATTTCTGCTTTCATTGGTGCCCAAGGTACTACAAAAAAATCAGGCAGTCAAGAGGAAGTTTCCTGATAATAGTTCCAAAGTTGCCAGGAAGACTGTGTATCTCCAACCTGATGAACCTAGCATAACAACCTGTTCCAGCTTCCGGTTCACAGAGATCTCCTCATTCAGGGCCCCATTCTTCATCTGGCGCCAGAGGCGACATGATTAGGTAGCCTGACTCTGAGAGGAGGAGGCTATTGAAGCACGGTTTCTCCAAGAGAGTTGTGGACTCCATCATGGCTTCCAGAAAAGTTTCTACTTCAGTGACATATGATTAAGTATGTAATATCTTTTCTGGTTGAGCCAGAGTTTGAGGCATTAGATCCACTAAGACAACGATCCCACAGATATTGGAATTTTTGTAGGCAGGAGTAGACAATGGTCTAGCATTGAGCACCCTGTGGGGGCAAGTGTTTGTACTTAGTGTGACATTGGGAACATCAATAGGTTTATCTCGGGTAACAAACTCAAATGATATTCAGTTCCTCAGGGTGGTTAACAGGAGTCTGCTGTCCTTTCGTTCACCAGTTCCACTGCAGTATTTGAACTCGGTGTTAAATGCTTTGTGTAGGGTGCCTTTCGAGACACTTTAATCAGTCCCATTGGACATCTTGTCCTACACCTTGTGTTTCCTGATCGTCATCTGCTCGGCAAGAAGGATTGGTGAGCTTCGGGCCATTTTATACAAGGAATCGTACCATATAATGCATAAAGACAAGGTGGTGATGAGGACAGTCCCTTCCTTTATATCGAAGGTTCCTAAGCCTTTCATGAGAACCAGGAAGTTTGTCTGCTGTCATTCTGTCTGAAGCCAACAAATCTGAAAGAAAAGGAATTTCATACACCAGACTTGTGCAGGGAAGTTAAGATGTACAGACAAACCAAGAACAGCACTCGTCTCATATGTCCAGGAACAGACAAGCACCAACGTTAGGGCATGATAAAAAAGTGTTTATTCACTAAAAACACTCGGACCCTTTCAGAATAAACCGCAAGACAAAGTCGCACCCCTCCTGAACGTCAACGTTTTATTTATTTATTTATGTAAATTTAGGATTACAACCTTTGAGCCAATGGCTCTTTTACACAGATTCCACGCCATAGTATGCATTCAGAGAAAACAGGCTTTGGTAAAGCCAGTCAATAATTATTACATACAAACAAAACAAATGATAGTTACATGGGTAAAACTAGTCACATCAGTTGCAACTGTACATACAGGCAAGACCTAGTTACATCAGAGAAAGTTCATAGATCTAAGAAATATCAGGAAGATTAAAGAATTGCTATAATGGATATAATTGCAAACGAGAAGTGCAGCCGCTATGCCTTGTCAAACAAAAGAGTGACTAAGAGGACAGATAAATGGGACAGGGAGTTCCACAGGCAAAGGGCTAAAGGAGAGGGAAGAAGTGGTGTATCAAGGCACAAAATGTTGCGTGGAGATTGAGGAAGCGGTGGGAGGATTGCATGGGTAGAGGGAGAAAATGGGTCAGTGTAAATGAGCTCAGGAGGTGCCAGGAGACCAATTACTTGATAGATCCAAAGGTCAGGAGGGAGGGGAAGAGGATTGGCAAGGTAGAAGAGGATTGAGAGAGGTGGGATACTGTGTAAGAAGTAGACTGAGGGTGATGGTAGCTGAGTGTGGCAATCACAGGAGGCACTGGCCACAAGTGACTCTCTAAGCTTGCGTTTGAATAATCCCAGAGTGGTAGAGTTTGCGATTTCACTGTGCAGTGAATTAAACCACTTTGGTACTCTGAGTACAGATGAGCATTGACCTTGCACAGTCCAACAGTGTGGAATTTGGAGGGTACAGCAATTGGTACTTCTGTTGAGGCAGTTGCTGCAAGATGGGCTGAGGAGGTTCTGTACTCCCTGGGGCAAGGAACCTAGTGAGGCCTTCCTCACAATAAGGTAGGTGGGGTAGAATAATCTACCATGTAACTGCAGCCAGTTTGCTTGCTCGTTGAGGTCACAAGTGTGCATCCATGCAGGGGCTCCAGTAAGAAGCCTACAGGCTTTATTCAGTGCGATAGAGATGCGTTTTTGTGCTGTGCTGATGCCAAATCCATAAATAACAAGCCCATAGTCAATTATGGAGACAGTAGAGCTTTGGATTGCTTGTTTAAGGGCTTCAGCAGTAAAATGGTGCTTATGCCTATAAATGAGACCGATGTGGGTATTCACAGATTGGCTACATTGTCTATGTGACTAGCAAAGGTCAGGGTGCTATCCAGGGTCACACCAAGGTACTTGAAAGTCGAGATCTGCTCCAGAGGGATGCCTGAGTGCTTTCTAACTGCCAGCTGTTTGGCTTTATGCTTATTGTGAGTGCCATGGAAGAGCATTATTTTTGTTGTTTTTGTAATTGAGCACAAGTTTCTGCATAATAAACCAATCCTCAACTTCCATGCAGCTTTTCTATAGCTGGTTCGCTAGGATGGTTGGGTCAGCATTCTTTGTGAAAATTACAGCATCGTCGGCATACAGTAGGATTTGTTCAGAGCAAACAGCAGGGAGATTGTTGAGAAATATACTGAAGAGTAGTGGACCCAGGATTGACCCTTGGGGAACACCAGAGTGGACAGGCAGCTTAGTCGAGAGTACGTCATCAATCTTGACCTGTTGAAAGCAGTCAGTGAGGTAGCTGTTAAACCAATGTAGGGTGTCTGATGCTAGGCTGAGTTCCGCTGTTTGAGCAATAGAGGATGACTGACCGTATCCGACGCCTTGGTCAGATCAATGTAGATGGCGCCGACTAGGTAGCCTTGGTCCAGAGCCTGCTGGATGTAGCCCATAAATTCGAGGAGTGCAGTTGTGGTGCTGTGGCCCTTTCGAAATCCATGTTGCTGGGGTCATTGTAGGCTGTATTTCTCTATATACAGTACTCTACCAACTGATCAGCAACAATTCTTTCGAATGCTTTAGATAAAGGAGGAAGAATTGAGATGGGCCTCTAATTTCCATGGAGTGTCCTGTCTCCACTTTTATGGATAGGTGTCACCTGAGCTAACTTCAGTTTGTGGGGAAATTGGGAGAGCAAGAGGAACTTGTTGAGTATCTTAGTAAGGGGGGAGAGGACAGCATCTAGCATTAGGGCAACGAATTACATATCAAGGGAATCCCTGCTTAGTCTGGTCTTTCCAAGCACTTTTAGTATATACTTCATGGTTTCACATCACACTGATGCTTTTTCAAGACTTATCTTAATAGAAGTATGAGAGTCTCTTCATCCTGTTTGGGATTATCAGAGAAAGGTCAGGAGGCTGCTAAGGCCACCTTAGCCAGGTGGGAGAGAGCTGGCATTGCCAAAGCTTATGCGGCAGAATAGAAGGAGGCTCCCACCCTTATCAGGGCTCATTCTATCAGGTGCTTGCTACATCATGGGCAGAGAGATGAGAGGCTTCAGTATTGGAACTCTGCAAAGTGGCACCACCTTGCACACATTCACTAAGCACGACAGACTGGATGTCCAGAGCTCTGCTGATGCAGCCTATGGGCGGCGACCCTTGTGGTTGATTTGGAGATACTGCTGTCTCACAGGAGATGTGCTGCATATATGAGGTTCCTTCTAGACCACATATGTCATTATTGGGAGTATTTAGGGGCCATCAGGCATGAGCACGTCGATCCATCATGCAGAAGAGATTATCCAGGATAAAATCCCAGCGACATCTGGCTGATTTTCTTTTTTCCTTTTTTTTTTTTTTGTAAATAATGCAATATGGCTGCTGTGAAGAAGCCACACATGCAACTAGCTCTGCAGCCTGTTTGACTTCTAATCCAAGTTGTGGACATGAGGAAAGGAAATAAGGAGCAGAAACAAAGTGAAAAGGAAAAAAAAAGTGTTCCTCCTGCTCTGAGTCAAGCATATCTAAAGGCAAATGAGGAATGCTTGATAACAGTTCCTAACTGCTGCCAAGTCAGGCCCAGTATTCACAATGCAAACTGGAAGCGTGAAGATGGTGAGTGGCTGAAGGTGAAGCCAATGAGCATGAAATTACCTTCTACAGCCAACCCAATGGCTGAAGCCTCACCTGCATGCAGACCAGAGAGACTGCTGGAGAAGCCAAACTCTGAACTGTAAAGATCTAAAGCAGGTGAGATGGTCCAGATGCAAATGCAGATTAGAAATTAGTTGCAAGCTACACCTGCACAAACTCCTGAGTTGTCCAGGCATGGTACCAAAGATCCAGAAAATAATACCTGCCACACTCCAGACAGCCCCAGACTCACCTGCAGACATGGAGCCGCAATGCCCCATACAAACTGGCTAGCAAAAGATGCATTCAGCCATGAAACATTTAACCGAATCTGCTTATTTTGCTCACTCGAACAATACTCCAGCTATAAAAAAAAAAAAGAAAGTTATCAACAAAAAAGAAAGAAACAAACTTTTAAGGAACGGAATGGGGTAATAGGCAGGTTGTCTTGAGATGTTTAGAAAATAAAATGAATGCCTTCATTGAATGAACATCTCTCCTAGAACAAGAGCCTAAAAAGGTTTTGATTGAAAGTGAGCAAAAAAAAAAAAAGCTGGCCCGCTGGTGCAGTGGTAGGGCTGAAAATCCAGGTTCAAGGAGGAGTCTGGATCGGAGGAGGATTGAGCATCCCACAGGACAGTGTCCTCTGGGGAGGGAGGGAAGAAGGATCACTGTCACCGCATGACCACCTGTGGTGGAGCTGAGCTGCACCCAGATCCTTGGACAAATGGACATCTTTCCTAGCTTCTTTAAATACCCCCTTTAAAATTCTGTTGTGCAACAGTGCCTTCTGAAACCATTCCCTGCTTTCTTTTCTGACAACTACAGTAGGTTGGCCACCTGCAGTAGTTCATTCCTGTCCCTACTGTCCTTCTGCATATTCTATTATTTTCTGTTTCTGCCCCATAATCCTGTACCTGAGCAAATTAATTTGCAGTGCACAGAAAGAATAATAAAGTGCAAGGTGCTCTAAAATATGAGAGAGTGCATGGTGCTTAAAGTGCATAAGTGCTTTGATTCAAAAACTCATACAGTAAATGGATATAGTAAAGTGTTGAGTGCTAGCATTGTATATGTATTTGATATAATGGAAGGACACTGAGAAGTAGCCAGAGGTGCCTGGCTACAGAAATAAAGTGTCCCAGTCCATTTACTTTCTGTTTTTTAATATAAATACTGATTGAAGTTTATATACTTGAGACTAGAGCCCCGTTTGCCTAAATAGTGGCATAAAACAAAGGATAGAGAGAAACTTGTTAAATAAGTGAAAAAGGAGCATGTTTACTCCTCTATTACCTTTAATACAAAAAGAAGGACCATGGCAGTGTTTGTTCCAGAGAGGGCCCGTTTTTGTACAAGTTAAATACAGACACCCCTCTATTTAAAACGCATTAAAACCAAACTGAAACCAAGGGAAAGACTTAAAATAAACTACTGCAATACTGTAAGTTGTTTAAATACCTGGAAAAATCAACAGTGAGGATTCTCTGTTTTGCTTTCCTGTTTCCCTTTCCTCCACCCTTTTAGGCCAGAACTGACCTGCCTGTTGCCTGAAGGTGAATGAGCTCTCAGTATAGGGGGAGCAGCACCCTCTTCAGACTCTATCTATAGTAGTAAACCTACCACTCATTGTGGAAATAGGAGGGATTAAGCACTTATTAAGTTCTTGTTACACATGCATGGGTCTATAACTGTTGATCTTATTTCGAGAGGGTTCCTGCAGTAGGTCATTACACATAGGACTGCGCCCCCTGGCGTCAGGACCACACAGCAAACTTCTAGCTAGCAGTCCATAGCAGGGGACTGCCCCCAGCGTCACATGATGGGACATCAGCATGACACTATAAAGGGGGCGGTCTCCACACCCGCCCTGCAGTTCTTTCCCACCGTCTGCCTATGCCAGTCATACCTCATGGTGAACTCTGCTACCAGTCAACCTCCATTTTGTCACATAAGTATTTCTTATTTTCTGTAGTTGTAATTGTTTATTGCATGTCTTCTCAATCGCGTCACCTGAAGAAGTGTGGCATCCAGATCCTGCACAGGGATGAACACTCCCGCTGTGTCTTCTGCCTAGGCCCCAGACATCGGGTCCAAGACTGTGAGGTCTGCCAATCCTTTAACAAGGCCACACGAGTCAGACGCCAGAAAGCCCTCCTGCTCAAAAAGCACCTAGCTTCGATAGAAAAAGAGCTACAGGAGCTGCGGGGACATTCCTCCTTCCCCATCATGAGTGCGAGAAGGAGAAGCACCGGAACCAGTCCCCTTCTGTCCAGTGTTGCCAGACTGATGAAGCGGTTTCTGGTGGGGCTTCTGCTTCGGTAATTACCCCTCCTGCCCGGTCTCCGTCCTCTCCAGCGGATCGGTCACCATCTCCCCCTCATGCCATGGTCAGAGGGCGGAAGGGGCGCTCCTCGCAGGAGGTTTCTTCATCTGGGCCTGTGGCCAGCGCTCTGGCTGATAAGTCGCTCTCTGGTCCATCGGAAGAGTGCTTGGCCCTGGTCGATAAACCAGACTCTAGCTCGTCTGCCATCCGAATGACCCGATCGATAAGTTGGACATCGGTCCTTCTGACGCCAACTCAGTCACAGTCGATCAGTCGGTCGCCGGCTCACGTGCCAACTGCTTGACCGAGGCTCTCCCGTTGGACTCTTTCGAATTTCCCCGACGGTGGGCAGAGCAAGCTGCCAGACCCTCTTTCTTCCCTTGAGGGTTCTCCCTCCCAGGATTCTTCACTTCTTCTGACCCAACCTGACCCCTTGCTCTCCCTTGATTCTGTCCAGGAGGAAAGTGTTGTTTCTCTGAGGGTATCCTCCCCAACGTCAGGTCTGTTTACTGCTGGGTCCTCTGCCATTCCAGCAGACCTGTCAATGGGGTCA
The DNA here is from genome assembly GCA_016271365.2 of Neoceratodus forsteri. NCBI lineage: Eukaryota > Metazoa > Chordata > Ceratodontiformes > Ceratodontidae > Neoceratodus > Neoceratodus forsteri. The sequence goes on along the minus strand of CM028132.1, from coordinate 591,227,434 downwards.
CCTCTCCTAAATCCCCCTCGCACACTTTGGACCAAGCATCGGACTCCTTGGTGCCTCCAACACCCAATACCCTAATGTCGGACCCCATTGGGGACCTCACTCCTAGGAGCTCCTCACCGGTCAGTGCCCTTCCCGACCTGGTGATGGCTGATGTACCAGTCATCCCTTCCCCACCATCTGTCGACCCTTTGGGTGCCCTGCCTACTCCTCATGAGCTTCCGCCAGGCCCTTCTCAGGTCCCAACCGGGATCCTGGATCTTCCAGGCTCGCTCACAGACCCACCTGCGCCTAGTGGTCCCTCTGCCCTGCCACCTTCAGGACCATCTGCCACTTCACCTGCTGATCTTCTGGGCACAGTCCCCAGCTACCCTGCATCACAATATCCTTATTACCAGGTGCCAGGGTATCCATTGACAGGTTACCCAATGCTCGCTTGTACGCCCGAGTACCCGCTGTAGAGTCATTTGTATCGGGGTACAACCCACAGGGCTACCCCTTTGGCTATCGGCTTCCTGACTACCCCTCATACCCTCACTTGGGTTACACAGGGTTCCAACCTCCCCCTCCACAGCCCCTGGCTCCAGATAGGTCGCAGGTTGACACTCAAGGGACCATTCCTTCCTAGTGGAAGGATGCCAGATCTCAGCTCCTCCAGGAGCTTGCTCACCCGGAGCCAATTACGATCTCCACGTCAGCCCCCAGGGTGGTCCCTAGGGGCCTCTCTCCTGTCGACCCCCAGTCTTCAGATAGGGAGTCCATTGGATGCCCCCCAGGGCTTTGCCTGGCAACAAGGTCGCGGAGGATGTGTCGGGTAAGACCTCCCCAGGCCTGTATCTTCAGATTGGGGTCTGATTTGGATTCTTCAGCCAGCTTGGGCTCCCGTTCCCCTATTGAGCCCTAACCAAAAGAATCCCCGAGTCTCCTCCGGAGGACCCTTCATTTGTTGAGCTTCTTCAGTCCGCCTGTGGCTGGGCTACCTAAGAGCTAGACCCAAAAAGAAAAAGGCTTGCAGAACACTTGGATATTTCAGATGCGGACCTCCTGCCCATCCCTCTGTGGACGGGGCTACATGAGGACCTGACGTCCACCATTTGGCAGCAGCCATCTTCCATCCCTGTAGTCTCCAAGAAGGCTGACAGGATCTATCATCCCCTGGAAAGGGTTTCTGATCTCACTATGCAGCCCAACGCTGACTCCATATAACTGTGGCCCACGATAGATCGGCCAAGCCTAAACACCTAAGTGCCTCTCCTCCGAACAAGGAGTTCAAGCCATGGCCACATGGAGTACCATCCATACTTTTGCCAAGTATTACAGTCTGGACATCACCTCTAGACGCAGGGCTGGCTTTGGACTGCCCATCCTTCAGGGCCTCTTGTCCTAACTGGGGTCTTGATCTGCAGACTCTTCCGTTTCCCGGACCTCAGTCTCTGACTGTCTCTTCTTGACTGCTTGGAATTCAGTCCTACGCATAATGACCTACTGCAGGAACCCTCTCGAAGCAAGATACAACAGTTACATAAGAACTTGCCGTAACAGTAGATCTTCGAGAGGTGTACCTGCAGTGGGTCATATTTTTCCCTTCCACCTTCCCCCAACTTCTGCTTATTCTTTCCTTTCCCAGGGTGCTTTTTCAGCAGCTTAGGGCTCAAGAAGCATTTTCCTTTCTCCCATTTCCTTTCTGGGGGTCTTCTGGTGGGAGAACTGGAGGGCGGGCATGGGGACCACCCCTTTATAGCATGATGCTGATGTCCCCATCATGTGACACCAGGGGCAGTCCCCTGCTGTGGATTGCTAGCTATTAGTTTACTGTGTGGTCCTGAAGCCAGGGGGCACAGTCCTATGTGTAATAACATACTGCAGGAACCTCTCTCGAAGATCTACTGTTACGGTAAGTTCTTGCGTAACTGTTATTTCTTTCAAGATTGTACCAGATGTTCTTATGTGGTTCTATGTAATAATAAAAGCAGGTTATTATGGTGGGTCATCCTGACACATTTGTCTTAGGGAAAGTTAGTTATTTCCCTTTATTAGTTAAGGGCAGATCAGTGACCCAGTCACAGTATAAAACCCCTCCTGCTGACCACAGATGGCGGATGAGCTTTGGAAGGGGAAGCTGGAAGGTTCTACCTGAGGACTAGACCTTTGCATCAATATAACACAGAAGTAAGAGATCTTGATTTACAGTATAAGATCCAGGACTGTGTGAATGCTACCTATGGGAGTAGCAGTTGATTTGCTTTAATTTTATTTTTAATTTTTGTTTATTATTTATAAAAAAGTTTTAAGAAAATAAAGCCTCACTGCGGTGTGTTGCACTAAACTCCTGTTGTTGTGTTATCCTTCACCCACATCCATTGACACCGCCACCAGGGTGACCACAGATGGCATTGCAGGCGAAGTGCAGTACTGGGGTTAGGGACCACTAATTGGACAGATGCACACACATGGCACGAGCACACCTGTCAACCAGAGTCTAGGGGAGAACAGAAAAATGGATAAACACAACCATGCTCCAAGACGGCTCTATACAGCCCACAGACCTAGCACCCCTCCAACCTAGGCTTACTCCTGAAATCCCACTAGCAGCCTTTCCAGGGGACCTGGTTCAGCCCGAGGACTCCACCATGGGGAGGGGATACCATGGGGCACCACTCCAGTAGACAGGTAAGCCTAGTTAGATAGCGATAGTGACGGGGTTGGGGCAGCACAGGGCTCCGAGAAGGACTGTTGCTAGCTGAGGGGGAGAGGAAAAAAGAATGTGTTTTTAAAAAAAAAACAAACAAAAAAAAAAAAAACACAAAAGCAAAAATTTACCAAAATAAATGAGCAACAAATGGCCACAAAAAAAGAAATCGAAGAACTCAGAATTGACAGTTGAAGCATTATCTCAAACAAATAACTCAAACTTCTCTTTCTTTTACCAGAAAAATTGAAATGCTGGAAAATACCTTTTGATTTAAAAATGTGAGACTTGTGAGGCGTTGACTAAAAATGAACTGTTCCAGAACTTGAGAAATGGTTGCTAATCTATTAAAATAGGCTTTTAATTGCCATAGGAAAACTGTTCTTTCTGTTTTGAGGATCTTACAGGTCTGCAGGGAGAAGAGGTAGCGGAAGTGGAAATCACAGTAGAGAGAGTGAGGGAAGCCTTCAGGTCTCTTAAGATGGAGAAAGCACTGGGGCCGGATAAATTACATCCCAGAGTGCTGAAGGAACTTGCAGATGTCCTGGCTAAACCCCTGGCGGAGCTTTTCACCATCTCTCTGAGGACAGGGTGGGTGCCCCAGGACTGGAAGGTCGCATACAGTGCCTGTCCACAGGGATCAAGGGAGGTGGCGGGGAACTACAAGGCTGTCAGCCTGAGGCAGCGCCGGTGGTGGGCAAAGGTGATGGAGGGGCATTGTCAAGGAGAGGCTGGGGGACCTGAAAAAGTCAGGGTGGCTGGACGATAGACAGCATGAACTCGTCCCGGGGAAATCGTGTCAGACAAACCTTGTGGAGTTCTATGACTGGGTGACGAGTGCCTTGGACCTGGGTAGACCAGTAGACGTCCCTCTTTCTAGACTTCAGCAAGGCATTTGACTCTGTTCCTCACATGGGCCTGTTGGATAAGCTGGGAGAAATGGTGGGGAACCAGATGATCAGATGGAAAGGCAATTGGCTCCAGGACTGGACCCAGAGGGTCGTAGTTGGCGGGATAGTCTCATCCCAAGGAGGGTCATTAGTGGGGTCCCACATGGATCAGTCCTTGGGCCCCTCCTGTTCAACGCCTACGTCTCTGACATAAGGACAGGTATCAGGAGTGAGATGAGTCTCTTTGCGGATGACTCAAAACTGGGGGCGGTGGTGGATGGGGAGGAGGGGAGGGTGGCCCTACAGGGGGACCTGGAGGCTCTGGAAAGATGGTGTAGAAAGTGGAAGCTGAGGTTCAGTGCAGGGAAAAGCAAGGTACTGCACCTGGGGGCCATAAACCCGGGCCAAGTGTACACCCTGGGGGGGGAATGCTACAGGTCTCGATGGCTGAGAGGGACCTGGGGGTGGTGGTGGATGTCAAGATGAACAACTCTGAGACTTGTAGGAGGGCAGTAGCCAAGGCCACCAGGATGCTGGGATGCATCGCTAGGGGTATCACCTCCAGAAGGAGGGAAGTGATACTCTCTCTGTATAACTGCTTGGTGAGGCCGCACCTCGAGTACTGCGTGCAGTTTTGGAGGCCACACTTAAAGAGGGACATTAAACTCCTGGAGAGGGTCCAGAGGAGGGCAACCAAAATGATTTGGGGCTTGGAGGACAGGACCTATGAGGAGAGGCAAGAAGAGCTAAATATGTACACATTGGAAGAGAGGAGGGACCGGGGGGGACATGATAGAGGTCATCAGGTACATGGAGGGGGTAAGTAGGGGAGGAACAGTCAGGGTGCCTCGAAGGAAGGAGGAGGTGGCCACTAGAGGGCATGGGTGGAAGCTGAAAGATTCAGGGGAGAAAGGAGGAGGTGCTGCTTCACTGAGAGGGTGGTGGAGCCATGGAATGCGCTGCCTAGGGGGCTGGTGGAGGCAGAGATGGTGGAAGGGTTCAGAGGGTGGGACAGGTACAGGGAAGGAGTTCTGGAAGCAAAATCCAATGCAGCGAGAATATCTGGAACTGGGAAGGCAGAAGCCGAGAGAAGGTGAAGGGAGCAAGGTCAGCCCCAGGGTGGGGGCTGACCAAGCGAGCAGATGCAAAGAGCGTTGGCCTTATTCTGCTGGCATTTTAGTATTAGTATGTTCCTCCCAAAAAAAAAAAAAAAATTGAGCTGTCAAATGGAACTACATAGCAAACTGCTTTAAACATGACTTCTGAAATTGATGACATTAAATCTATGATAATGCTCACTTTTTCATTTAGAACGGACTGGGATATGGTCATATGGGCTGCAAGAAGCAAGGGAGCTTTAACATTCAGAAATCGTAGAATTTACTTGTTTCCTGACATATCTCCACTAACTTGAGCACACAGGAAAACAAATGCATGTACCGAGATAGGATTTACTTGAATTGGGAGCGACTTGCATCTTTACCTATCCAGCATAATGTGCCATATATTATCAACACAACAGAATTTTTTTTCTTTGAAGGAGAACAGATTGCTACTTTAAAAAAACAAACTCTAGTCAGAGCCAAGACGGCTGCAGTTGTGAGCAGTAGTCATGCATGTGCATCGCAGCTGCGATACTCATGTATGCGCACTGAGCTCATGGTGTCCATCTTGGGCACGGCAGGCTCTTGCGGAAGTGATGGATGGCAACAGTGCAGTCGCCAAGAGAGAAAAAATAGTGCAGTGGGACTGGTCTGCTGAAGGGAGCAGCCGTAACTCTTGCCACAGGGGTGAGGGCATGGTGGATATGGTATGCAATTCCAAGCTTAGATTAAATGGATTTGCAGGTATCCATTATATGTTGTGTGAAATCCAGGGCAGGGTTGAGTGTGACGTCGCAGTCTTTAAAAGAATGGGTCACAGAGACAAGGGAGCCTTCAAGACACCGGATAACTAGATTGGAGGCGGGGCATGAGTCCTTTGGGAGGACCCGGAGAGCATGGCTTGGGTCTTACCGACGTTAAGAATAAGGCAGTTTAGGGTAAGCCAGGTCTGGATACTGTGGAAGTCCAAGGTGAGCTTGGAATTGATATCATTCAGAGATCTAGAGCCAGTATAAAGCACAAGGTCATCAGCATACAGTAGGGTACGGCTGTTGTAGGGGGAGCTGGGAATGTTTTTATTTATTTTTTATTTTTATTTTCGTCTTTGGTAACCGGGTAAGGCCCACTAGACACAAGTGCCTGTTTTCAGGGTCGACCTGGGAGCACTGGGCGGTTAAGTGACTTGCTCAGAGTCTCACAGTATGCAAGTGGAGGTTGTGAGAATAAAACTCAGGTCTGGTCTGCTGGATGTATCAAGCTCGTTCACACCTCCTTCCTCTAACCTCTAGCCTATACTGCCTGCTCAGTGTCATTGATGGAAATAGAAAAGAGCAACAGGCCCAGGATAGAGTCTTGTGGGATGCGTAAGGTTATAGAGGTGGGGTGGTGAGGGTCTTGTTGAAAGAGACAAACAAACTAGTTGTGGAGGTTGCTTGAGAACCATTGTATGGCAGAGTTAAACCCCGAGGGACTCTAGTTTGTGTAATAAGGAGTGATTAACCAAGTCAAAGGCCTTGGTAAGGTCAGTGAAGATGGCACCAGTGATCAGACCTTTACCCATATTGGATTTAAGATCACTGGTGAACTGTAAGAAGCCTAAAGTGGTGCTGGGTGGGGCAGGGGATTGTAGATTATGTATTAGCAGGTAGTTTGAGACCTGGGAGTGAATACATTTTCGAGAAGCTTGCTAAAGGTAGGTAGGTAGAATAGCAACAGGGCAGTAATTAGTGGTTGATTTGGAATTACCCTTTTTAAAGATAGGAATAATCTACCTAACATTTGGTAGGCTTCCAAATGCCAGGCACAGTGGAGGTAGTAAGAGAGAGAGGTTAAACAGTCATGTAACGGGTGACGAGGAGGGGGACAGCCAGCTTTAGAATTTTTGGTTCGCTCCCATCCGGGCTAGCATTACCATAGGGAGGGATGAAGTTGAGAAGATGCAGGACTTTGCAGCACGAGTCAGTGCAAAAGTACAGTGGAGTAACAGAAGGGAGAGTGGTAGAGGGGGGAGGTGAAGTGGGGTAGAACATAGGAGATTCAGAGAGAGAGAGAGGGAGAGAGATTGGAGAAGATAGAGTTGAAAGTGTTGGCAGTGGTGTCAGGGTTATTGCAGCTGGCGTCAGTAACCATGTCGAGGGGTTGGCTTCAGTTCTTACCCAAGAGGCCATTTATTTGAGACCAGAAGCACTTAGGGTCTCTAGCCGTGGCAGAAGGAAGGTCTCCGCATTATTTGCTTTTGGCAGGCTGGATTTCCTTTTTGCAAATATTACGCATAGTGCAATATGCGAGCCAGTTTGAGTGCGAAGAAGAGGGTTTGTACTTGGCCCAGCATTTTCTCTAGTTTTAAGCATAGAGAGCAGGGGGCGCTGCAGCCATCTAATGGGTGAACCTCTGACCCTGCACCTGGTGGTCGGTATGTGCTTCTGTTGTAGGGGGATGAGGGTGAAGAGGAGGAGAAATATTCAGCAGCTCAGTCGACATCACTGGTGGAAAACGGAGGAGACAAGTTGACGCATTTCAGGTCAACAAGTTGGGATTTAAGGCAGAGAAGTCTCTAATGCTAATTACCTTAGGGGCGGCGGGGGGGCTAGCATTCCAAACACAGAAGACCAGTTAGGGGTCACTGATAGTCAGCTAGAGTCCCAGCAGCGGTGATCCTGTTCTTCCTATTGGTTAGGATCCAGTCTATGAGTGTGATGAGACCCATTATTGGAGTGCTTTGTAGGGTCAGTTATAATTTGGGAGAAGTGGGCTTTATTAACAATGGGTTCAAGGCTTTAGGAGTTGGACACAAGCCAGTCTAGATTAAAGTCACCCATGAGCATTATCTTGTTTTTCTGTGTGGCAGAGGGCAGGTAGTCAATGAGTTCTGTTAGACCTGGTGTACCACTTTTAGGGGGAATATAAACACAAACAGTATGCAACTTTTCAGTCCCAACAAGAAGCAGTAGGGAGTGAAGGTTTTCACAGGATTGAAAAGAGGGGGTGGGCAAAAGAGTGAGATTAAGTTGAGGTTTAAAAAATAGAACAAGGCCACCTCCCCTTTTCGACGAGGGGCGGTCAATACAAAGCATGTGGTATCTGGTAAGGGAACACATGGCATCTGGGATGGAGGGTTTTAACCAGGATTTGGAGACACCCAGAATATCAGGGTCGTAAAGTGAGGCCTATGCTTCAAGCTCTGCGTGGTTGGCCATTAGGCTCATAACATTAAGATGTGCAAGTTTTGGGCCCTGGGCCTGTGTACAGGAATGGGAGCTAGCACTGTTAGGTATGTTTGGAATAGACAGAGGGCCAGGGTGTAGTTCAAGATCACCAGACAGGGATAGGAAGAGGGCAGTAAGCCAGGTAGGAGCATACGTGATAGCTGAGAGTTATTGGGTGTTGGAAGATTCTTAGGCACCCAAAGAGGAAGCCTAGTAACTTAGGACTGTGACTTAACCCAGGGGTGGGGAATAGGATAAACTCAGCCAGCATGTTGGAGAAAGTAAAGTCTGAGTGGCTAGTCTCAGTGGAGGTAGAGAAGGGACTAGTAGCAGGAATCAGAAAGTCAGAGGCAAGAATAACACAGATAAAAGACAGGCTAGGAAGTATAGCAGGGAATGCATTCTGAAACAAAGGCAGCCCTGCAAAGAGAAAGTAAAGCGAGAGGAGTTAATAGAGGATAGGACTGAGGTGAGAGAAAGATAAAGGATAGGGGAGCTAGGGGAAGTAAGGCAGGCAAGCGAACTAGTTTAAGGAGGTAGTTCTGACCTGTGTTAAAGGACAAATGCTAAGTACAATTCTGCAGGCAAAGGTGCGCTTAATTGGGCAGAGGTAGCAGCAAAGAGATGTTGCTATATAGTAATAATAATAATAACACATTTTATTTCTAAAGCGCCTTTCAAATTTCCAAGGCGCTGTACAAGCATAATAAAACACAGATAAAACTCAGATAAAACTTCAGTCTCAAAATAATACGACACAATCAATAATCCAAAAAGGCAGACTGATACAAATAAGTTAAGTCCCTCTTAAACTCCTCCATGGAGGTGCACTGCCACAACCGATGGGGTAGAGAATGCCAAAGAGTGGGGAGCAGCATAAGAAAAAGCTCTGCAACCAGATGAATTTAGAAGACAAAGAACCTCTGTGCGCAAACACTGAGGCAAGGGTTACCCCAAAGGGCATTTGGCTGGGAAGCCAAGTTTCAAGAAAATACAAAAATCACACGTCCCCACAATGCAAAGCATCATGGGCTGCATATGCAAATCATCACTCTTGGAATCTCTAGCAACCCCTCGTTGGCCGAACGGACCAATCGGCCCGGGCAGTAAGAAACCAGAAGATCTTTCAGATAAGCTGGACCCTGATCATGTAGGGCTTTAAAAGTCAATAAACAGACTTTAAAGGTGATCCGCCACCTAATGGGAAGCCAGTGCAGATCGCGCAGCACCGGGGAGATGTGGCAAGACCTGCTTGTCCCAGTCAAAACCTGGGCTGCTGCATTCTGCACTAGCTGGAGGCAGCGGATTTCAACCCCAGAAAGCCCAAAATACGGGGTGTTGCAGTAGTCCAAGAGTGAGGACACAAAGGCGTGGACCAACGTTGGTAACGAGTCAGATGGAACAAGGTGCTTCACTCTAGCGATATTCCTAAGGTGGTAAAAGGAAGTCTTGACGACTGCTAACACTTGTGACTGTAGTGTCAGCCTGTCATCCAAGATAACCCCTAGGTTACACACCCGTTCAGAGGTTGGAAGTGACACACCCCCAAGAAAAATTCCTGAGGGTGCGCCAACAGGTGGCCTCTTTATCCGACAACCCGGATCCACTACCAAAGCCTCTGTCTTTTCTGAGTTCAACTTCAGCCAACTAGAATCCATCCAATCCTGGATTTCTTTCAGACAGTTGTTAAACACCGAGAGAGCTCGATCCTGGTCAGGGGCAAAAGACAGGTATAGCTGGGTATCATCTGCATAGCAGTGAAACCTCAGCTTATACCGTCTTATGTCTCCGAGGGGCAGCATATACACCTCGAATAACATGGGAGATAGCACAGAACCCTGAGGCACCCCACACAACAAAGGAATTGGGCCAGAGGAAAAGATCCCCGACACAACTCTTTGTGATCTCCCAGTGAGGAATGAGGTGAACCATCCGAGGACGGTTCCCGATATTCCACAGATCTGCCTCAGGCATGCTAACAACACCACGTGATCCACGGTGTCAAAAGCTGAAGAGAGATCAAGAAGAACTAGAATAGAATGTCTCTTCTGGTCTTTCACCCTCAGGAGATCATTAAACACCCGAACCAGCGCAGTCTCAGTACTATGTCTTTTACGAAAACTGGATTGGAAGGGTTCGTAGATGTCATGGATGGTTAAATGGTTCTCCAATTGGACCGCCACTACTTTCTCAATCACCTTCCCAATGAAGGGTAGGTTTGAGATAGGTCTGTAGTTTGTGAAACAGTCTGGGTCCAAGGCAGCTTTCTTCAAGAGCGGTGTCACCACCGCCTCTTTCAGGGAGCTAGGAAACTTGCCCGATTCCAGGGAGCACCAGACTCTTTGCACAAGGATTGGACCGATGATGTCACAGCAACCCAATATTAGGGAGGTCGGTCCAGGATCCAAACCACAGCTCGTAGGGCGCATACCATGGATAATCCTCATGACATCCACGAAATCAGTTCTGCTGAAGGAACACCACGAAAATTGAGGCACTGTGAACTTGCGCTGTTCTACCGCATCCCCCTTAGAAGCCGCAGGATGCAGATTCGCCCTGATGTCAGCCACCTTATTAGCAAAGAAACGAGCGAGCTCCTCACACTCTAATTGCGAAAAAGCTCTCTGAACTTGTAGACAGGCTGGGTTGCACAGCCTGTCCACAGTTCGAAACAGCTGAGCCGGTCGGTTCCTAGCAGCAGCAATCTCCCTGGACAGGAATTCTGCCTTCTTATGGGAGATTGCAGATTGATAGACAGAGTAATGGTCCATCAGTTTAAGGCGGTCGGTATCACTGACGGATCTGCGCCAGCAGCGTTCTAATCTTAGCCCCTGTCTCCGCATCTCTCTCAATGTCCCATCAAACCAGGGCACCTTGGGACGAAGGGAGAGGGGGCGTACACGAACAGGAGCACTAGTATCCAGAGCCGAAGCAACTGCCCTATTATAAGCAGTCACTAAGGTCTCTGGACTACTGCTCGCCAACGCGGGGGACGAGAGGTCAAGAACCACCGCAAGGCCTTGGGGAGTAATATCCCGTAAAGGGCGGTATCTCGCCATCTCCACAGGGGTAGGCCTTCTCAGGGGGGTATTAAAATTGAACCCCATGGTGCAGTGGTCTGACCATACGACTGGTTCCACCCCCAAATCAGTAATATAATTCCCTAGGAGAAAGAAAGACTAAGTCCAAGGAATGTCCAGATTTATGGGTAGCAGTGGAAACCACCTCTGTAAAGCCCTAATTTAAGTACTACCCTAATTTAGTGTTAGGCTAATTTGTTATTAAACACTAAGATAAGGTTTAACTAAAAGCACTTAAATGCTACTTTCTTACTGCTGTTGTGGCAGCAGAAATCAATAACTTTCTGCTGCTATAGTGGAAGTAGAAATCAAAAAAGCATTTATAGGCTGACCCTGGATAGAGAGCTTAGCTTGATTTTTGGCTAGTTAGTAGCAGCAAATATGACCAACTACTCCACAGGCACTTAAACTGCTACTTTTCTGCAGCTAACAGGGGGATCAGAAATAGCATTATAGGCTGCCCCAGAATAGAGAGCTTAGCTTAGTTCTGTAATATAGCAATAAATGGAGCAGTTTTACTTCCCTCCTGGGGCAGTATCAGACATGAAAAAACGTGCCTATCCCAGTTAGACTATTAGCACTGTACTATACTATAGATTCTTTTTCTAGGTAACTTTAGCGCTATTACATTTACAGAAACAGACGTTCCCTGGGAAACAGGCATTCAGTTATACTAACAGAATCTGACAACCTGGAACTTGTAGTCAAATGAGGTTTGACTGAATGCAACAGTCCTTATGTCTTAAGTACTAGTCACCCTGTACCAAATAGCAACATACCGTACCCTTATTTGCTTAACAATACAGTAATTTTTAAATCGGAAACAACCATTGTTATCTAAAAGGCTAGTAAAGATGGAACACTAACAGACTGGAAACAGCATTTAAAAAATAGCTTTTGCTGTAAAATAAATAAATAAATAAATTTCTGGTAACAATCCAAGGGATTTTATAGCAAGTTGTATCTTAAGTGTCTATGACATTTAGAATATAGCTCTTAACTTTGTGATGAGCACCCACAGTGTAAAAATACTTACAGTATGTTTGTCAGTGAAATACTAGTAATAAAATGATTTTCAATAAAAGTTTCTTCAGAAATAGTTACAAGTTGTGCCAGTTTTTTTCATTGCTCCTCCTGTTCTGACCTCTAAGCACCACAACATTCTGATGTTATTTTAGTCACTAGTCTGTTAGTATTTATACTCCTAGACCTTTATGAAAAGTTATTCTTTAATTAAATATTGAGATATAAATCTTTATTGACTGAATGTATTTTCTTTACCCCTAGGGGTTTATTTGCTTGTTTAGCATGTGGAGAACAGTGCTGCGACTTCAGTGACATTATGCTGTTTCCTATAGAATGTTTTAGACAGAAACTCTTAAACTTTAGAAAGGGGCAGCAGTGCCAAATGTATATAGAGTAGCACATTGTAACATTTTTATATAGTATTTAGTATTTTGTTACAAATGGCTCCTTAAAGAGCTACAGACAACCCTGCATCTGGCAAGGAGTTGCCTGCCCAAGGACCTAAATTGGCTAAACTCATCCATATTTTGAATTTTTTTCATTCAGGCATTAAGTTAAAATTTTAAACTACATTACCCTCGATCGCCCTTCTGCATTACTTAAAGCCACTCAGTGCCCATTGCAGTCCCGCCCCTAAAAGTGTTTTGATGAGCTAAGTAGGGTAGGGGTTGCAAGGCTACTAATGGCTATAGATGGCAACTGGGAGCAGCAACGACCTGCAAATGCAAGTACTTTACTTTGTTGGCACTTATACATGTTAAGGTGGGTATATACATGTAATACTACCCCTTTAAGATGTGTGCGCCTACAAAGTAAACTGCTTGCATTTACAGGTTGTCGCTGCTCCCAGTTGCTATCTATAGCAATTAGTAGCCCTGCAACTTGTTCCCTACTTAGTGTCATCAAAACGCTGTTTTTAGGAGTGGGGCTGCGCCGGGCACTGGGCAGTTTTCAGTAATGCGGAAGGGAGATCGCAGGTAATGTAGTTTCAATTTCTAAACAATGGCTGAATGAAAAAATTCAACATATGGACAGTTTAGGTCCTTGGGCAGGAACTGCTTGGCATTATTTGCCTGACCTAAAGGCATAGTGGTGTCAGCTGCTCTTGAAAGTGGAAATCAAACGTAATCATTATAACCCCCTTTTTTGCGGTGTTTTTGGGATTACTAGTAGTGGTCTGGATGCCACCTGACATCCAAGGGTTCAGAATCTGCATGCTTCCCCTGGCTGATGTGTGCGGTGGGCACTATGGCCAGGTGGAAGGGGCTTGCTGCATCAGTAAAAGCCACAACGGAATTTTGTTGAGGGCCTTCAGTGGGAGAGCAGCTGCAGTCTGTCTGTCCCTCTCTCTCTCCTGTCTGACATTTTGTGTGCTGCAAGTGACGACATTCAGTGGGCTGTGAAGTGGCAGCAGTCATCTCTTAATGTTCCAGGTCGAGGCAACCAAAGGTTCTGTCAGTATACCTCAGAGACTCTAGTTTAAATGGAGATGCCCTAGGTGTCCCTGTCCAACAGAAGAAAGTTACTGTGTGCCAAGTGGTGTCCAGTCTGCTGTCAGAGAAGCCCATGGTTATGCACTTTCCATTAACACATTTGTTTCCATAGACGCCATATGGTGTCAGAACCATCTACTGCTAGATTCAGCCCAAAATGGCCACTGGGAGCAAATGAGTTAACATATGGGACTGAAATTTTAGGGAGGTAGTATGGCACAGTGGTTTAAGGCTCTGAGCTGCTAATCTGGTGACATCCAGCAGACCAGACCTGGGTTTGAGTCCCACAGCTTCCACTTACATACTGTGTGACCCTGAGCAAGTCACTTAACTTCCCTGTGCTCCCAGATCGCACCTGTTAAAAAGCTTTCAGCTTAGTGTGCTACTCCTGGTTGAACAACTGAAGAAAAAAAAACATTTTTAGTTCAGAATGCCTATAAGGGAGATGAAGGTTTCCACACCCAGCTATGGCTACAGAGTCCACACGATCGCTGATGGTCTCCAGGGGTTGAAATCTTCTTGAGTTTCCCAAAAGGAGCTATCCCCACCTGCCGAAAAATGAGGCAGAAGGAAGGAAAGGGAAAGGAGGAAGACTTATAGAAACTGTACATTTGTTTAGATTTTGTTTGCCTCACAAATGATTTACTGAGTTATAAATCAGTTGTTCCAGTGGGATGCTTTATGCTCAACTCTTTTCTTTATTGATAGGCTAAACCTCTTCTAACTGCGTAATGGGAGTTGGATAACAAAAAACAGCCCATTATGGCTGAAACTATAATCCCATTTGATGGGGACGTTTGTCAAAAATGATGTACTAGCTGCTACATGTACAAGCTAATTGAAAAGCAACCCAGTAAGGTGGTGTTTGTTTGTGATAAATGCAGAAATAATGGTGAACTTCTAGTAGAAATAAACACATTTTACAACAAGTTAGAACTGCTAGAAAAAAGTCAGGATGAAGTGGCCTCCAAGATTAAGGCTATAAATAACAATAAGCAGAACTATCAGATCCCTCCTAATTCAGCTACTAATGACCAATCTGAGTTAACCTATCCCTCAGGTGATCATGTTCTACTTAACAATATTGCATGTGATAACTCATCAACCAATGGGAACCTGCAAAATGATTACCTCCTTCATATCCCGGTTGACTATGGCAATAGTAATATTGGTCCAATAGCAGCTAATGTGTCAAGCCCTGACTGTTCAAATCAAAAAAGACAGGGAGGAAGATGAAAGTGAGGGAGAGAATATTGAACTGGTCTGGGCTACTGTTCAGAATAGGCATCGAATCAAAAAATGACACTAAGCAATAGGTTTTGAGCTGCCCTTAACAAACAAATTTCAGCCTTGGATGTCAGAAAATAATGAGATGCAAGCAGAGAATCCCCCCCACCCAGTCCTGTAATAACGTTAGTTGAGCCATGGGGTAACTCCCAAGCAGAATCCATGCCACCTAACAATGAAACTTTACTCCCTTCCACAGAAAGATATACTGCACAACTTGATAAACCTACTCCCTCTTCACAACCAGTAATATCTAATTCAGAGACCCAGGGTACCTCCCATTTAGATTCTGGCTTTCCTAATAAGGACCACGTAGCTAAGCCATTGAGCAGTAATCAACAGAACTTATTAATCTGCAATATGATACCTCCCCACCCACCGACAATTTATCATCTTGGTGATTCTATAATTATGTGGAAAAAATTGTGTGAAACCTGGATAAATATAAACACACCTGCAGCAGAGTCAGAGGGGCTAGGATATCAGATATCACAAAGATGTCAAACAACATTAAAAAATACAGGAGTTAACCGATTGGTTATTGTATACGTTGGAACTAATGATCTTACTTCGAGAGGGTTCCTGCAGTGGGTCATAACATATAGGACTGCGCCTCCTGGCATCAGGACTGCACGGCAAACTTTTGCTAGCAGTGTCTGGCGGGGGACCGCCCACCCATCACGTGACTGGCATCATTGTGACCCTATATAGTGGGCGGTCCCCACGCCTGCCTTCCAGTTCTTTCCCGCCGTTGACCTGTGCAGGGACCTCACAGTGAACATTGCTCCAGTCAGTCGCCATTTTGTATAAGTATACTACTTATTTCTCGATTATTAGAGTGCTATTTTCGTCAATTTTATGTCTTCTTCACCTCAACTGTGAAGTCTAAGAAGGGAGTGCGAAAAGTGCAGCACACAGATCCCTCACAAGGATGGCAGCCGGCGTTGCCTCTTCTGCCTAGGCCTGGATCATGATACCGAGGCCCGTCCTGATTGCAAACCCTTCAACCAGACCATGCGCAGATGCAGGCAGCAGGCTCTGGAAGCCCATCTTCTAAAATCCAGAATGGCCTCCTTGGAAAAAGAAATGCAGGAATTGAGGGAATCAGCTTATTCTCCTTCTTCAGAGCTCAAGAAGAAAAAGAGAAGCATAGGGAAAGGGAATGTTTGGAGGACCAAGAGCGGGTCTCCTCCGGTAAGGTTGCCAGGCCCAAGACCGCGGCCCCCATGTCAAGCAAGACCGTTTCCCCACCGCATTCCCTGGTGACTGTTCAGGCTGCTTCGAAGTCTCCTCCAGGTACATCACCTTCTTTTAGGCCCATTAAAATGGGCCCCAAACCTGGCATTTCAACCAATAAGCCGCCCACCAGTGAGCGCCCAGTTATCACCAGCAAGTCGGACTCTGGGTCCTCCGGAGCCCACCCGGTGGTCAGTAAGACAGATTCCCACCAAGAGGGAATCCACACAACGCCTGCCGATAAGTCAGTTGGGGGACCACCCCCAATCTGCCCAGCTCCTTCTCGACCGGTAAGTCAGCTGCTGGGGTCTCTGATGATTGCCTAATTGAAGCTCACCCATAGGGGGCTGAAGCCGACACATCTGATGCCCGGTCAAGCTCACTGATCTCTGCTGGTCATCCCTCCTCCCAGGCCCCACCTGGGCAGGTGTCTTCTGTTCTGCCCTCCCAGGTGGATCCTGAAGCCCCAGACATTATGACTGGGACAGAGGGGGAAGAGGGTCCCCCCGGATGTGGCTCCACCTTCTCCCACCCCAGTGGTGATACCCCCCCCCACTCCCTCAGATACTGTCCCTGGGACTCTTGACGTCAGAACCGGTTCTAACACGGCTCAGAGAACCTAAGCTTTCAGTGTCTGATGGCCACCACCACCAGAGGTCCCTCTGTTGGACACCTTACGCCCGCTGTGCCGCTGGACCTCTTCGCTAATCTACCATTGGCATCACCGTTTGGGCCCTTACGACTGCCCCTGATGCCAGATGACCCGACGCCAGACCCTCTGATGTCGATTTTTCCAGCACCAGATCATCTTCCAGGCCCTTTGAGGCCTTCTTTGGATCAAGGCTATCCATCAGGCTACCACCCTTATTCGGGTTTTCCGACGTCCGGTTTTCCACCTTCGGGCCCAACGATGGCCCCTCCCGCTTCAAAACGATCTATTGACACAGGAACAGGGCAGACTCGTGCACCCAGGACTCAGGTCCCTACATCTTCATGTGTGGCTCCTTCAGACATAATTGTGTCATGTTTTGGAGTCTCCCAGAGGGTCGCTCAAGTCTTAGTGGAAGCTAGAAAGCCTTCCACTAGGTCTGCCTCTGCTATGAAATGGGAGCGCTTTTCCATTTGGGCAGCCGCCAAAGGTTGGGACCCCTTTTCCTGCTCGGTGCCCCAGGTAATGGAGTATCTTTTGCACCTGTCTAACTCTGGTCTAAGCTATTCCTCCCTGAAAGTCCACCTGTCTGCTATTTCTGCCTATCAAACATTGGTGGATGGGAAAACTGTTGCATAACTGGAGATCTCCAAAACCTTTTTGAAAGGGATCCTCCACTTGAAGCCCCCTCTCTGCAACTCTACCGCGCCTTGGCATTTGAATTTTATTTTAGAAAAGCTTACATTGCCTCCTTTTGAACCGGCAGTAAGCTGTGAAATGCACTACCTGTTTTGGAAAGTGCTCTTTTTAGTTGCTGTTACTTCTGATCGAAGGATTTCGGAGCTTCAGGCCCTGATTTGTAAGGAGCCTCATTTAAATTTTCACAGAGATCGGGCAATCCTGCGAACAAACCCTAAGTTTTTTCCCAAGGTGTTTTCTGAGTTCACCTTGAACCAGACTGTTGAGCTGCCAGTGTACTACCCTGTTCATTCAAATAAAGGTGAGGCTCTTCTGCATGCATTGGATGTACATAGGATTTTGTGTTACTACGTACACAGGACCAAAGATGTCTGCAAAGCAGATCAATCGTTTGTCTCCTTTGCCCCAAGAACCCTGTGGTTGGCAGTTTCTAAGCAGTTTTTGTCCAAATGGTTGGCTAACTGCATCATTTTCTGTTGTCAGAAGTACAATAAACCTCTTCCGGGGAAGGTCAGAAGTCAGTCCACTGGGGGGATGGCTACTTCCTCAGCCTTCCTAAAAAAATGTTTCGGCAGCTGAGATTTACGCTGCAGCAACCTGGAGTTCAGTCCACACCTTCACGAACCATTACAGTTTGGACATTGCCTCTAGGCATAGGGATGGATTTGGCCTAGCCGTTCTGCAGGGTCTGCTGTCTTAGACCTGCCCTGGTCAGTTAGTTATCCTTTCTCCCTTGTTTCAGTGGGTCTCGGTGAGGGTGACTGCTTGGGATTCAATCCTATATGTTATGACCTACTGTAGGAACCCTCTAGAAGTAAAATAGTACCGTTATGCAAGAACTTACTGATCTTTGAGAGAGGCTCC
This sequence comes from Neoceratodus forsteri, assembly GCA_016271365.2. NCBI lineage: Eukaryota > Metazoa > Chordata > Ceratodontiformes > Ceratodontidae > Neoceratodus > Neoceratodus forsteri. The sequence continues at coordinate 591,209,215 of CM028132.1, read as the reverse complement.
TGCAGTAGGTCACACTTTCCCTCCCTCCTTCCCCCAGCTTTCTATATTTTTTTACGAGCTGTTCTGGATGGGGCTCCAGGATTTCCATCCTTTCTCCTGTCATTCGCTTTTGGGTCTCCGGCGGGAGATCTGGAAGGCGGGCTTGGGGGCTGCCCACTATATGGGGTCACGCTGATGTCAGTCACATGACAGGTGGGCAGTCCCCAGCCAGACATTGCTAGCAAAAGTTTGCCATGCAGTCCTGACACCAGGGGCGCAGTCCTGTATGTTATGACCTACTACAGGAGCCTCTCTTGAAGATCTACTGTTACGGTACCTTCTCACGTAACTGTACTGTCAACACATCTGACATTGAGGATATTAAGAGAGGCTTTACTGAACTCAGTACCACACTTTAAGAATGAGGACGTGAGATCTACTTCTCTGAATTATTAACAGTCCCCAGGGTGAATCTTTCTGGACAGAAAACAAATTAAATCAGTTAATGAATGGTTTCGTAACTGGACCTTAAAAAGTGGTTCCTCTAGCATAACCCACTGGAAAACTTTTGAAAATAACTATTGCCTATTCAGTTGGGATGGGCTACATCCAAGTAGGTGAGGCAGTCTAATGCGGGGGAAGAAATTTGAAAGGTACTTTTCAGGGACTTTAAACTGACTTGCAAGGGGGCTATGGGAACCAACACCCCAACCAGAGGTCATGAACCTACCAAGGGTATTAATTTCTGATGGCAAATGAAAGAAGCCTAAATCTTCTTAAGAAATCAGAATTGGAAACAATTTTGTTTAAAGACAACGTAGACATTGCAGCGATTACAGAGACCTGGTGGGATGATACTAATATCTGGATGAGGGAAATACCAGGCAACCAACTTTTGTTTGTAAGAATAGGATTGACAAGGGGGGATATGTTTCTATGTTAAAAATGATGTAAATTGTCATAAATGTTATTTGACTAAAGATAACACTCCACCTATAGGGAGTGTATGGTTACAATTACAGTTCAAGAACGGGCCTAAGATCACCCCGGGAAATTGTTATAGGTCCCCTTCTTCTAGCAAGAAATAAAACAATTTGATTAGTGAAATTATATCATCTTCCAGCAAGGGTGACATAATTTGGGGGGACTTTAATTCACCAGGCATTAACTGGGGTGCTCTGACAAGTACTGTACTACCGAATTTGAGAGGCACTTAGTTGACTCCTTACTGAGCGATTGACCTAGAACAACTAGTTTATGACCCAACAAGGGGTAGCAGCATATTGGATCTTGTTATCACTAACATGGATAATGAATTATCAAACATATCGCTACTAAGGCCGCTTGGAAATGGTGATCACAGCATGGTAACATGATGCTTGTTTTCTTGTAAAGCCAAATCTAACAGTAAAACCATTTTCCGGGGACTATGGCAGGGCCCTTTTTAATTATCTCAGGAATACTCTACTTGCCACTGACTGGGACAAGGAAATGTCAGGACTCGCAGTAGAGGATTGTTGGGCAAAAATAAAAAACACAGTATTGGACCTAGAAAATAAGTATGTTCCGATTAAAACTAAATATAATCAAAAAGGTAAAATCCTGATTTGGTTCACGCCATCTGTATGGAAGCAGATTAAAACTAAAGAGAAGGCATATGCCAAACTAAAAATAGACCCCTCAAACTCTAGAAAGCAAAGATATAAATCTGAACTTAAGTTGCTAAAATCCATGATTAAAAGAGAAAAAATTAAAATAGAATTCCAACTAGCTCTTATGGAAGACAACAACAAATCATTCTTTGCCTATATAAATATGAGCAGTCCTAGGATGGTCGGGCCCCTGTCGGATAATGGTAGTATCATCAGTGATGACTCTGAGGCAGCAAACCTATTTGACGGACATTTCTGCTGTCTATATAATGACATATCTAATAGTGATGAGTCTTTGGATGCAAACATAACTATTAGTCACCACTTTATGGTCGATGAGGTTTTCTCTGCCTTGAGCACAATTAAGGGGAATACATCTCCCGGCCCAGATGATATTCATCCTAGGTTTTTAAAAGAAATGGCAGAGGTCTTGGTGTATCCCCTTAATGATTTTGTTCAGTAAATCTCTTGGCACTGGGGTGGTTCCTGTAGACTGGAGAAGGGTGGTCGTGGTCCCTATTTACAAACAAGCATTTGTCAATGCCGAATGTCGATTGCGTTGGTGTGTTGTGCACGCTCACTGGCCCTCTGTCAGTCACTCAGTCTGTTTCATCCGGTGCTGCAGGCTGCTGTTTTGTACTGGGTTTCTGCCTGCATTTGCACCTTGTTCTGCCCACTAAGAATTCTGCAGCTGTCCCGACAGAACTCTGTTGAGGTGGCTCACTCCCCCTCTCTCACGCGTTCATTCTGTGTCTCCTGGTGCTGCAGGCTGCCCTTTTGTACTGGGCTCCTGCCTCTGTTGGTGGCTTTTTCTGCCCACAGAGAAATCTGCAGCAGTCCCGACACAGGTCTGTTGAGCCTGCTGACTCCCCCTCTCTCATTCACTCGTTCCATTTCTGCCGGCGCTGCAGGGTGGCCTTTTGTACGGGGCTCCTGCCTGTGTTGGCACCTTTTTCTGCCAACAAAGAAATCCGCAGCAGTCACGACAGAGCTCCATTGAGGTCGCTTCACCCCCTGTGTCACTACTCATTCTGTCTGTCCTGGCGCTGCAGGCTGCCCTTTGTACTGAGCTCCTGCCTCTGTTAGCCTTTGTGTGCCCACAAAGAAATCTGCAGCAGTCCGAAAAAGCTCTGTTTAGCTCGCTCGCTCCCCTTCTCTCACTCACTCATTCCGTTTCTGCTGGCGCTGCAGGCTGCCCTTTTTTATTGGACTCCTGCCTGCATTGCCACCTTCTTCTGCCCACAAAGAAATTTACAGCAGTTACAATAGAGCTCTGTTGAGCTCGCTCACTCTCCCTGTCTCACTCGCTCATTCTGGGTTTCCCGCCAGTGCAGGCTGTCCATTTGTACTGGGCCCCTGCATGCACTGGCACCTTTGTCTGTCCACAAACAAATCCGCAGCTGTCCTGACAGAGCTCTGTTGAGGTCGCTCAGTCTCCTGTCTCACACGCTCATTCTGTTTGTCCTGGCTGCACCAGCCCTTTATGTGGGACTCCTGCCTGCATTGGCACCTTTTTCTGCCCTACAAACAAATCCACAGCAGTCCTGACAGAGCTCCGTTGAAGCTCACTGTCCTCCTGTCTCACTTGCTCATACTGTTTCTCCCACCGCTGCAGGCTGGCCTTTTGTACTGGGCCCCTGGCTGCACTGATGCCTTTTCTGCCCACAAAGAAATCCGCAGCAGTCCTGAAAGAGCTCAGTGAATCGGTCACTCCCCTCCGTCACCATCTCTGCCTGTCTCTCTCCCAGTGCTGCAGGCTGCCCTTTGTACTGGGCTCTTGCGTTGGGCCCTTTCTCTGCCCACAAACAAATCCGCAGCAGTCCCGACAGACCTCAGTTCAGCGCGATCACTCCCCCCTCTCACTCGTTCGATCTTAATGTGTCCCATGCAGCGATTCCCCACAGCGACCATGCTATTCTGCGGCAGGAGTGCAAAAACACATTTTAGCCACAGTGTGAAAAATGCCAGCTGTACTGTTCATAAGGAGGTGTGGAAAAATGCCACCGTTGAAAATGGGTGAAAATATTACAAAAGTGAGACATTACAAGGGTGCGTGGAACCAGTTCAACGCACACTTGTAACACAGTCATGTTATGGAGTTTCATCACCTGATTTTCAACATAAGTATTTTAGGACCTCTGCTCATGAACAGTGCCACTGTCATTTTCTTAATCTGTCCCGAACAGTGATTTCCCACAGCGACCGTGTTATTCTGCGCCGGAACTGTGAAAACAAATTTCGGTCAGGATGTGAAAATTGACAGCTGCACAGCTCATAAGGAGGTGTGGGAAAATTCCACTGGTGAAAATGTGGCATGACAATATTACAAATCTGCGAAGTTACAAGCGTGCGTGGAAAGTGTGCAATGCACACTTGTAACACAATCATTCGATGGGCTATTATCACCAAATTTTCAACATAGGCATTTTATGACACCTGCTCATGAACAGTATCACTCTCATTTTCTTAATCTGTCCCGGACAGTGATTTCCCACAGCGACCGCTGTATTCTACGCTGGAAGTGCGAAAACACATTTCGGCCAGGATGGGAAAAATGACAGCTTTACTGTTCATAAGTAGTTGTGGGAAAATGGCAATGTTGGAAATCTGGAGTGAAAATATAAATTCGCAAAGTTACGAGTGTGCGTGCAAACTGTACAGCATGCGCTCGTAACCTGATCATTATGGGTATCGTTACCAAATTTTCAGCATAGCCATTTCAGGACCTCTACTCACGAACAGTGGCACTGTCATTTTTACTCTGTCCCGAACACCGATTTCCCACAGCGACCGCGCTATTCTGCGTCAGAAGTGCGAAAACACATTTCCGACAGGATGTGAACAGTGACAGTGGTACTGTTCTGGAGGTGGTGACAAAATGCCAATGTTGAAAATCTGGCGTGAAAATATTGCAAATTCAAGAATTCTGACGTGCGCGTAGCAACTGCTAGCGCACTCTTAAAACAGTCATTTTGGATTTTTCCACCAAATTTGCAACATAGGCTTTTTGAGAGCCACCTCATGAACACTGGCACTGTCGTTTCGTTAATCAGCCCCGAAAGGTGATTCCGCGCAGTGATCGCAAAATCATCTTTCTGGGCTGATTAACGCCATGACAGTTCAAGAATTCATGAGGAGGGGTCCCAAAAACCCCATGTTGAAAATTTGGTGGAAAAATTCCCCAAAATGCCCGAGATATGCAGTAAAGTTGAAAAACCCTATGTAGTTGAAAAACCCTATGTATTACATTATACAGCTTACCAGCATTTCCTCAGTTCGCGGTCGGCTTTGAAGAGTGCAGACGTGTTCACGGTCCACCGAAGATCGTCACGCCGAGCTCCTAAGGTAAGTATGGAAGCGAGGGGTGTGGGGAGAGCAGGGCGTGCAGTGGGTGGAGTGCGGGTTGCGGGTGGGAAGCAGGCGGCGCCGAGGGGCCAGTTTCCTTTCTTCCAGGATTAAAAAATAAATAAATAAACCAGACATTGTGGGACCGTTTCTCACTTGCAGGGCATCTGGCACACTGGGTGGGCTCCCAGTGTGCCAGCAGAACTTCCTGGACGGGGGCAGCAGTAGCCGGGGGAGTTGGACACCCCGTCGGCAAGCAAGCGAGTTATCAGTATGCCGATGGGGATTGGGCACCCCATCGGCAGCAACAAAAGGGGGTAACGGAATGCCGGCGGGGTAGGCTCCCCGTCGACAGCAGCAAAACTCGGCAGAACACTATAGCCCGGCCAGGATTGGCCACCCGTTGGCAGGAACAAAGCGGAGGCACAGAATGCCGGCGAGGGTTGGGGCCCCGTCGGCAACTAAGCGTGGGGGTTATATTGTCTGTAAACACGGCAAGCCGCCGCGCATGTTCAAACAATCTCAGGGGTTTACATCCCGCCCTGCAATGACTGGTCGCTCCCTCATTGCAGCAGTTGACTGACGCTGCAATGATGAGGCGCCCTGATTACAGCGGCTTTTTAAGTTGTGCGCTGGCTGAACTAGTGTCAGCAGCAGTGCCACGGCGATTGGGGAAGCGGGCAAGCCTTTGTAGGCTGTGGGGGCATTGGCCACAACAGCGCCGCACCTCCACAACCTGCTTCTCGAGAAACCTGTCGCAACATGTTTCTTGCGCATGCGCGCAATCAACATAAAAAGGCAGCAGGTGCAATGTTGGTAACTATAGACCTATCAGTCTGATGTCCCTTTCTAGCAAGACCATGGAGAGGCTGCTAAAACAATGTCTGGATCTGGAAGGAAGTGTAGTGGGGTTGATGGATACCTACCAACATGGTTTCAAAAGTGGCCTATCTCGTACTACTAATCTGATCTCGTTTTATAATAAGATTAGCATAAGCACTGATAATAGAATTCCAGTTGACGTGGTACTGTTAGACTTCGGGAAGGCCTTTGACACAGTCTCCTGTACCTTACTTGTGGAGAAACTGAGAACTACAGGCCTTAGCCAAGACTTAGGTGAGTGGAGGGCTGGCTGGCTGACTGAACTCAGCGGATAGATGGACATCTTTCACATAAGAGTTCCATCAGCAGTGGGGTTCCTCAAGGGCCCAACCCTTTTTGGCTTTTTTATAAGCATTAACAACTGAGTATCAAAATTTGCGAACGACACAAAATTGGGTGGTGAGGTGGACACCCCTGCCGAATACCAAACTATGATTGATGATTTGAAAAGTATTAAAATTTGGGCCTCTAAAAACAAAATGAAATTTAATCGACAAATGTATCGTTCTCCATTTTGGTGGAAATAAACAGAGATATCCATGTAATTTAAACAATGTTCGGCTACAGTCAGTGGATAAAGAACGAAACCTAGGAATCGTAGTAAACAACAAATTATCATCCTTTGACCACTGTAGTAAAAAAAAAGAGCTGTGGTAGCCGTGTTAGTCCAGTCAACAATGTAGAGAAAAAATACAACAAATATGTTGCAGGTGATACCTTTTATTGGACTAACAAAATTATTTTTAAGACTAGCTTTCGAGAGGTGAAACTCTTCCTCAGGTCAAAAGTGAAAACAGCTGAGCAGTGTGACAGCTATAAAGGTTGGATATAGATTGGAAGCCTAGACTAGCAGGTTACAGATCAAAGCATTGCAGTCAATTTGCACCACTTACAAACAGGAAGACTAATTTTCACTGGTGTGTGTCTGTTGGAGAGATCAACTTGCAAGATCAAAAGGCTGCCTCATTTTACTCTGACTCTGGACCATTAATTAACATTTCTAAAAAGGCAAGGCATAAAGAAAATACACACCATTGTCTTAAGAAGGTACCTGTTAAAACAGCCAGAGGGTGCAGATGTGTGAGGGGTTAAAAAGAAACTCAGAAACACTGCTTTAAGCATAATTACTGGTAATGTATTAATAAAACCAACATCTTTATTAAGTCCTTTTTCTTCAGTGTCAAAATATTGTATCATTTTTATTTCAAATGTTTGCCAATCCTGGCTGTTTTTGAAGTTCCCTTTTAACACTCTGACAGTAAAATCACTCGTGGAGTAATCTGGTCTAGAAAAATGTTCCCCTACTGGCGTATTTTCATTTTTATGGGTAACTGTGAATCTGTGGTGATTCATTCTTGTTTGACCCCGGTTTCACCAATATAGCAGCCTTCCTCACATTTTCTGCATTGTATCATGTGTACTACGTTGCTAGAAGAACGAGTTTTCACACTGCTCAGCTGTTTTCACTTTTGACCTGAGGAAGAGAGTTTCGCCTCTCGAAAGCTAGTCTTAAAAATAATTTTGTTAGTCCAATAAAAGGTATCACCTGCAACATATTTGATGTATTTTTTTCTCTACATTGTTGACCACTGTAGAAAACTCACTCAAACTACAATTAGGTTATTAAAAACGGTTAGGCAAGCATTTGTATCCAGGGGCAAACAGTGTATCCTACTGCTTTATGGGACATATATAAGGCCATACTTGGATTTTGGCTCCCCCTTTTGGAACCCATATTTAAGGAGAGACATCGACCTGGTGGAGAGGGTTCATAGACAGGAGGTGACCATGTTAATTTCAGGGATAAGACACATGATCTACGAGGAGAGACTAGCAGAGACTGGACTGTGTAGTCTGGAGGAGAGAGGGGAGATGTACTTCTGCTATTCAACATATTAAAAAATCCTAAGCAAAGGACCAAGTGTGGGCTTGCACTTAATGCTAGAACAGCCAACTTAAGGTCACACAATAGACAGCTGATTATCCCAAAAGCAAATACAAATAGAATAAGCAATTATTTTACCATACGAGCTGCTAGATTGTGGAACAAATTGCCCCACAATTTGGTGAATAAAACGTCTATTAGCAGTTTTAAAACTGGGCTTGACAAATACTTGTTATTAAATTGTAACAAGGAATAATCCACCCACTAGGAGTGGGAGACAAACCTGATGGGCCTTCAGCCTTCTTTTGTCTTGTATAACCAAGTAACCAAGATTGAATGAACTGCATTGTGAATGGGAATTTAGATATAAGATGTCACTTGATCCTTTGCCAAGGAGTGTTTGGTTAATTCTGGAGTTAGATTAAGGTGCCCCTCTGGTCCCCCAGCCCATGGTTCCACTACCAAGACGAAACCAATCTTGGTTGCGTGCCTCCCTTCCCAGTGGCGGGCCCCATAGTATCTGACCATTGGGGTCATTTACATAAACAAAGTACATTTTATGTTGCTCATGATCTTTGAATGTCTGTATATGTTCCTTGTACCACTTTTGGTGCAGTTATTCTGAAATTTGGAATCTGTCATTTGGAAAATGCTATTGTAAAACCATGTGATTGTGATTTAATGGACAGGTTAATATTTCCTTCATACTGAACACTTGATTCCTTTGAAATGTATTACTCTCAGTCCTTTAATAATAAATAGCATGGTAAATCCAACTAGCATTGACTTTTTTGAGGGAGAGTACCAGTTTTAACCCTTTGTTTCCCCCTTAATTCTTGGGGCAGCTGCATCTTTCCTGCCGCTAGGAAGGGGAGCAAGCATCTGCATTTACAGCCAGTATCTGTGCTACTCCAGGTTTTGTTAGCACAGGGTGCTTTAATCTCAGGCATTTGTGCCCTACCTGGGGGCGTATTAGCTCACACCCCCAATGCACTCAGCTCCCACTAGACATACCAGTGACTTCTGACTGTTATAATTATTTTTTCCTGTCAGGTACAGGAGCACACATGCAGTCTTTCAGTTCATTGTGAAAGTGCCAGATTATCCATAAAGGAAACAACGCCCAATTTCTCAGCCTGCCCCGTTCCTACCTGTAAGCGTCTTTGGGCTTGTATCAAAGGTTACATTTTCTTAGTGTTCTTTAGCTGTCATCAACCAAGTCTTATGACAGTTAGTAGATATAAAGCATAAGTGAGTCCACACTATTATGATAGTGACTGCAGCTTTTAACTTTGAACAGATTCCTTTCAGACTTGGTGCATGCGCATGCATATTAATGAACATGCAATAAACATTATTCACTTTCACTAATGCAGAGAACTAAAAAAAAAAAACAAAGCTAGGAAGGGATTAGGTAATGTGCCATTTCTGGTGTAAAATTGTCTTTTGTGTGCCTATGGAAATGTCACTAACAGACATGCCTTGTTCTTCTTTTCCAGTTATGATGGTCGGGATGAGATAATGGTTTGCAGTGACTGCATGACCCATTAGGTGGCAAACAAGAAGTTGATATGAGTTGGGCTAGGCCTCGCATATCAACACCCCGTCCTTGGAACTAAAGAAAGAACTTGCACCCAACAAATCTGTCTGGCAGCAGTTTGTTTATAAGCTTGCCTTGGAAGCACTTTAGCAAAGATCATACCTTTTATCAAAGGCTTAAGTGGCTGTTGATATGGAAATGTAATGAATTGAGGTGGTCATACCACAGAGCAGTTAGCAGACTGACACTAGTAATGTGATGCAGTGAAGTAAAGGAATCTGTTAAAGAGATTGTAGATTCTCTTTGACATGGTGAGCTCTGCTGGAATCTCCGTTTACCATTGGTTCCCAGTGTGCATCAGTATTGGTTATCATCACTCAGTCCAAGTATCATCGTGCTAGTGGAATAAAGATGATGAAGCTCTTTGTCCCTTGTAGGAATAAAATGTTAATCTTTTGGGCTGCTGAAGGGGTACAGCTTGGTTTTTTAGTTGGTGATGTTTCTCTCCTTGGCCCCCGGTTGGCTGAATCTACCTGGCAACCTTGTCCTCCAGCTGCCATCTATCCCCCGCACCTCCACATTATGGGCCATTGTGTTTTTACCCCCACGGCTTGCCCCCCCCATGGCGGAGAGCCCCTGCGAGAAATGGATCCATTATGTGCAGTGGTGCTCACTGGAGGGGCGCGATCAGCCGAATGGCCATCAACCCGCGCAACCAGGGCCTTTTTCCTGCTTTTCTCCCTTTTCACCGAGTGGGGGCATTCAGGATGCTGGCAGAGGGAGCACACACACATCTGCACGTGCTCCTCCAGGCGTCTGCCCCCTCTCCGCACCTTCTATCAGTTTTCAGTACACCGCCCCAACCGCCAACAGGGGCAGTCTATGCCAAACACTGGCAGCCCCCGGAGAGCAATCCTTATACGGCCAGTCCCTCTCCTCCCGGCTGATCCCCGGCAACCCATGCTCATTCCTGAACACGGGTCTCTGGCATGGCGCGAGGTAAGGCGTCCAGCGCCTCAGCCCTCAGCGCCACCGGGCCAGTGGACAGCTTGGTTTTTTTTTATAACATTTTTTATGTTTTTCTAGATCCTGAAGCAATAAAAGTGCATGGATGAGGCTCACTGTGAATCAGGAACAAGTACTGACTGGTACTGCAGTAGAGAAGCCTTTCACAAATCAGACTACGAGTCGCATCAGGTCATAGCAATAATCACTGCAACACAAAGTGAATTAAAAAACAAATCATAGTAAGTTAAAGCGACTGTATTTGTTGGTAGCCATATATTTTTTCAGCAGTAATGTTCATCTGACAAAAATATCAATGTACACATTTCATTTTCTTTCATTCCTGAACCAAGATATGTGATTTTGAAGTTCTTAAACGTTGCTACTCCCATGTCATTCCTGCTATGAAACAAATATCCTGGTACACTGTTGTGCTATTTGCCACTATCCTAATACATCTACGGTATGAAACTAGCATGTAAACTCAACAGGTATCCTCACTGGAAGAGATTTTTAAAACTTGAGTGGTATCCATTTTTAATGGCATGAGTCATTGCCTTTAAACACTGTTTTAACAATATCTGAGAAGACTAAACACACACTGAGCATGAATCTCATGGTATCAGGAATACATTTTTGCTAACAGATATTGCTGCTTTAAAGGAGAACTGCACTGAACCTGTAAGTAATTTTTCCTAATAGAAGCTATTCTTTTATGTGCTAGATAACAATTCCATCTCTACAAACCTTTTAGTAACCTCTGTGAGAGTTTCTGTTTTACAAGCTGGTGGTAGGTGCCATTTTTAGAAATATATAATGTAGTTTGTCTCTCACAGCCACAAAGATCTACAGTAGAAAATGGATGCATTTTGGCAACAATAGAAGAGTAGAACCGGGACATAAACTACATCATACAGTTCTAAAATGGTTCTTACCAGCAGCTTGTAAATCAGAAAGACCCAATAGAAAAGCCTGGATAGCTATTGAAATAACAGAATCGGAACCATTATTTAAAAAACAACTTCTGCTTAGAAAAATGACTTGAAGATTCATGGCAGTTCTCCTTTAATACTGCATCCAGCAATGTGCTATTGTGTGCCAAAAGGACAAAGGTTGCCACAATTAAATACTAGAAATCGTGCAACCCCTCCACATCCCAGCCAACATGCCTACTGGGGCCATGCAGGTAGTTGTAGCGAGAGACTAACACAACGTACACATCCCACATGCTGCCACCTTTCATTAAAAGTGACTTCCAGGCTTAATTTGTCCTTTTTTTTTTTTTTTTTTTTAAGAACATGGTGTTAGTTGAGCCAGTTAGATATTTGAAAAGCCTCTTGTACATGTTAAAATTAGGGGTCCTGCTGGCCAACATCAAATTTACCATGAGATCCTGCATTCATACCCTACTCTGTTTAGAAATACTGAAAGGCAAATAATAGCTTCAGCTGGTGAAAATGATTTCCAATGAAGATTGCTTCTTAGCTTCAGTGACCTCAGAATGAGAGTGAATTGCTTACTTTGCCAGTCAGCATCTAGTCACTGGATTAAAAATTAACCTCTTCAACTTCCGGATAGGTACATTTCCACTAAGTGGACTGTAATTCTAATGGTATAACCATTATTTTGTTGTGTAGCGCTCCCCAGATGTACATTTCTCATTATTTTTGTATTACTTCTTTAATACTGTGAATATTTATAGAGCATTGTAACAGAACTTTGTAGTGTTTCTTAAATAAAATTTTTCACAAACCACTTTATGCTGTCGCTGTTTGATTCTTACATAATTTTTACAGGTTTTGAACTACTGAAGGAAGAACAGCTTATTAATGTGTTTCTAACATCATTAGTATTTTCATCTGTTCACCACTCTAAGCAGACAGTTTGCACGTGGTCTCTGCCTGGAAGACAGGGTATTTTTTAGTTGTATTAAAATATGAACAAGAATAAACTTGCTTGAGCCAAGGTACATTTACAACAAGGTCCCATTTGCAGTTTGTTACAGAATAATATAGATATAAAAAATCATATATAAATTTCAACAGATAAATAGCCAATTAAGAAAGAACAATACAACAAAAATGTAGTGTTGGAAACAATTATAGAAAGTTGTATAATTACAATTAATCCGAAACAAAAAGCATTTAAGTGCAGATCAAAAATACCTACACTCGTGAGCCAAAAATCACATACTTCAGAACAAATCCATTTAACAAGCTTTAATGCTGACCTTTGTGAGTGTGAGTACAGACATTCAACGCACACCACCAAACTGCCCTGGTGCTTCGAGTCGGAACTCTTCATCGGGGGCGTGGTCACACGAGAAAACCAAGACCAATAAATACAAAGTGCTTATAAATAAACATGAAGCTCATGAATATAACAATTGGAGACAGACAGTTTCAAAAAAGAAAACACACTGTAATGCAGCTCAGCTTTTAAATAAATTCACATCATTTTAATAATAATTTTAATATAGCGCCTTTCGAAGTATCAAAGCGCTTCACAAATCCAAACACATTCAATTAAACAATAAATAAGTATAAAATCATAGAAAATCAGGAAATGCTTTTTTCCCATAGAAAGGTCTTCATTGCCTGCTTAAAACTCCCCACAGTGCTGCACTCCCTTAGCTGGCGAGGTAGAGAATTCCAAAGGAATGGGGCAACGAACATAAAAGCCCGTGCCCCAGATGACTTCAGTCTAACCCTTGGAATCTCCAGCAACCCCTCATCAACCGAGCGGAGTTGTCACATAGGGGTGTAAGGAATCAGAAGTTCTTTCAAGTAGTCAGGACCCAGTCCGCGTAAGGCCTTGTAGGTTAACAAACCTACCTTAAAGGTGATCTGCCACTGAACTAGCAGCCAGTGCAGATCGCGCAGCACTGGGGTTATATGAGATCTCCTTGATGCCCCGGTCAATAAACATGCTGCCGCGTTCTGCACTAGCTGCAAGCGGCGGATATCAACCCCGGGAATCCCTAGGTACAGGGAGTTACAGTAGTCAAGGCACGAGGTCACAAAGGCGTGGACCAGAGCAGGCAGGTCGCTGGACGGAACAAGGTGCTTGATCCTTGCAGTGTTCCCAAGGTGGTAAAAGGCTAACTTGACGACTGCAGACACCTGATGAAGAAGGGTCAGACTACACGAACATACAAAATTTGCCAGCAGATAAAGGCCTAGAGGTCTATCAAGTCTGCTCGAATGTGCAGCTACTTGCTGTTGCAGCTGCCCTCCCTCCCACCCTTCCCCTTCATTAACCTCCCCTTGTCCTGTCCCATCCTCGTTTGAAGCAGTCCACTGTTCTACTGCATACCACTTCAGCAGGTAACGCATTCCACCCAGCCACCACACTCTCTGTAAAAAAGTGTCTCCTCATCTCCCTCCTGAACCTTCCTCGCTCCAGTCTCATATCATGGCCCCTGGTGGCCCTCCCCTCCCTTACTTTGAACAGCCCCTCTGTACCCGTCTTGTTTATTCCTTTCATGTATTTAAAGGTTTCAATCATGTCACCCCTGTCTTTCCTCTCCTCCAGTGAGTACATGTTCAACTCCTTCAACCTCCTCTCGTATGATAAGTCCCCCAGCCCCTTGATCATCTTTGTCGCTCTGCGCTGCACCCCCTCCAGTAACTTAATGTCCATCTTCAGATACGGACGCCAGTACTGCATGCAATACTCCAGGTGTGGTCTAACTAATGACCTATATAGTGGCAGAATCACCTCCTCCCTCCTCGAGGATATACCCCTTGCAAACCAACCCAGCATTTTGTTGGCCTTGCAGCTGCCTTCCTACATTGTGCCGAGTTGTTCATTGACCCTGTAATGAGCACACCAGATCCTTCTCCTCCTCCTCTGTCTGGGCTAGCTGCACTCCCCCTAGCTGGTAACTCCTCCTCCTTGGGTTCTTCATCCCAAAATGCAGCACCTTGCACTTTTTGGCATTAAAGCCCAGTTGCCAGGTGTCTGACCAGGTTTCAAGCTTTGCCAGATCATCCTGCAACCCCTGCCATTCCCCAAGGTCATCCACCACCGCGCCTACCTTGGTATCATCAGCAAACAGACTGATCTTGCTCTTGATGTCCCATGATATGTCTGCAATGAATATCCCAAACAACACTGAGCCCTGTGGAACACCGCTTGTCACTGCCCTTGGGTGTGAGAGCTCCCCACCCACCACCACCCCCCTCTGTTGCCTTCCCTGCAGCCAGTTTCCTACCCATCTCACCAGCTTTGCACCCACCCCTGTGCCTACTAACTTCCTTCCCAGCCTTCCATGTGGCACTGGTGTGAATGCCTTACTGAAGTCCAGATACAGGACATCCACTGCATGGCCCTGTCCAGTTGCCTAGTTACCCAGTCATAGAACTCGACCAGGTTGGTATGGCAGGATCTGCCACGATGAAGCCATGCTGTCTGCTGTCCTGAGTCCTTTGGCCTCTAGGAGGGCCACCAGCTCTCCTTCAGGATAGTCTCCATTAGCTTACCCACGATGGATGTGAGGCTCACTGGTCTGTAGTTTCCTGGTTCATCCTTGGGGCCACTCTTGTGGAGGCACCATGAACCATCCTCCAGTCCTGAGTACACACCCGAATGTAGTAAAGCATTAAATGGGTCTGCCAAAGGTCTTAAGGACCTCTGCCAGCTCCTTCAGTAACCTGGGGTGGATGCCATCTGGGCCTGGTGCCTTGTCCACCCTCAGTGCCTTCAAACCCTCTCGAACTCTGCTCTCCATGATTTCCCCATCTGTTACCACTTCCCACCCTGCTTCTGCCATTTCTCCCTTGGGTGTCACCCCCTTCTCTTTAGTAAATACTGAGCAGAAGTACTCATTGGTGCTCAGCCTTATCGCTGCCCTGCTTCCACCCAACCCCTCCTTCCTAATCCTACTATGTGGTCCTTACAGCTCCTTTTCTCCTGATGTACTTAAAGTCCTTCTTCCCTTCTTAATGCCTTGTGCCAGCCTGAGTTCGTAGATGCTTTGGCTCCCTTACTGCCCTTGTCACCTCCTTCGATTCTGTTAAGTACTCCTCCTCCCTGTCCTCCCCCCTCCCTGTTTTCTTGTACTTCTTAAAGGCAGCTCTTTTCCTCCTTACCTTTTCCATGACCTCCTTGCTCAACTAGATCGGTTTCTTAGCCCTAGCCTTCTTGCTCTGGGCTTTGCAGCAGGTTTTGGTTGCCTCCACTATCCCCAGCTTTATGAGCTCCCACCTCTGGTTAGTATCCATACTATATTGAATTCTGGCCAGGTACCCTTTTACCACTTCCCCCATCCTCCCAAAGTTGGCCCTCCTGAAGTCCAGCACTATTGTGCCAGATTCCCTCCTTCCTTGCCCATATCCAATGTGAGCCATACTGGCGGTGGTCACTCCCTGACAGCGGTTCCTCCACTGTAAGTTCTCTCACAAAGTCCCCATTTGCCAGCACAAGGTCAAGGGTGTTTCCTAACCTGGTTGGTTCACTGACCATTTGCAGCAGGAAGCTGTCCTGGAAGGCATCCAGCAGTACCTGCTCCCTTCTGTTCCTGGTTGTTGGGGTGCTCCAGTCCACTCCTGGCATGTTGAAGTCCCCACAATCACCACACTACCCTTCTCATGGGTCCTCCTGATCTGTCCCGCTAGTTCCTGTCTAACCCCTCCGTCTGAGATGGTGGCCTGTACACCACTCCCATTCTAAGAATCCTATTCTTGGAATCCTGGATTTGCATCCAAAGTGACTCCGTACTACCCTCCTCCCCTTCCTCCCTTACACACTTCAGTCCTTCCTTCACATATAGTGCCACCCCCCCTCCTTTCCCAATCACTCTGTCCCTACGAAATAATCTGTACCCTGGCACAGACAGGTCCCAGTCATTGTATTGGGTGGCCCATGTTTCCGTGATGACTGCAATGTCCACCTCTCCCTCTGCCCTGAGAACCTGTAACTCTGCAGTTTTCCTCCCAAGGCTCCTAGCATTAAGGGTAACCACCTTCTACCCTTTTCCCCCCTCCCATCCTGCCCTCCTTTACTAGCATCACTAATAGTACTTGCCATTTGTCCTTTGTCACTGTTATGGGGGTAAGCTCATATGGTTTCCCAACCTGTGGTCTCTGCATATCTCTTCCCCAACTGCCACCCCCCACTCCTAGTTTAAATCATCATCAAGTATCACTCCCAGGTCACGCACCCGTTCAGAGGTAAGGATCTGCTTGCCCCCCAGAAATAAACCAGATGGCAAATCAGTCCCCCCACCCCTCTATCAGCAACCAGGATCCACCACCAAAACCTCAGTCTTTCCCACGTTCAACTTTAACCAGCTGGAACTCATCCAATCTTGGATTTCCATGAGGCAGCTGTTAAATACTGAGAAAGCACACACCTGGTCGGGGCAAAAGACAGGTAGAGCTGGGTATCAGCAGCATAGCAGTGAAACCTCAGCCCATAATGTCTTACAATGTCTCCGAGGGGCAGCATATACACTGCAAATAACATGGGGGACAGCACTGAGCCCTGGGGGACCCTTCAAGACAGAGAAAAAGACTCTGAAGAGAATATTCTTGAGACAACTCTCTGAGTTCGACCGGTGAGGAAAGATGAAAACCATCTGAGCGCTGTCCCCGTCAGCCCACAGATGAACCTCAGGCGCTCGAGAACCCCCTGGTCAACAGTGTCAGAATCTGAAGAGAGATCAAGGAGTACCAAGATAGAATGGTTCCTCCGATCTCTCGCCATCAGGAAATTATTGAGCACCCGAACCAGAGCTGTCTCAGTACTGTGCCTCTTATGGAAACCCGACTGGAGAGGTTCGTATAAATTATGGATGGTTAAATGGTTCTCCAATTGAATTGCCACCACTTTCTCGATAACCTTTCCCACAAAAGGAAGGTTCGAGATAGGTCTGTAGTTCGCCAGGGACTCCAGGTCCAAAGAAGCTTTCTTCAGAAGAGGTGTCACCACCGCCTTCTTCAGGGAGCTAGGAGACTCACCCGATTCAAGGGAGCACTGGACAATCTAAGCTAAGACTGGGCCAATAACTTCACTACAACCCAAAATTAGGGAGGTAGGGCCAGGGTCTAAACTACAGCACATGGGGCACATTCCCTGGACATTCCTCTTAATATCAACGAAATCTGGCAGGTCGAAGGTACTCCAGGAGACACCGGGCATAGTGACCAAGCACTGACCAACCATATCTCCCATAGAACGGAACGGACAAATCTCCTGCCTGATGTCGGTCACCTTATTTACAAAGAATCGAGCGATTTCATCACACTCAGATTGTGAAAAGACTCGACGGAGCTGCAGACAGGCTGGGTTGCATAGCCTGTCCACAGTTCAGAAGAGTTGAGCCGGTCGGTTCCCAGCAACAGTGATTTCCCTGGACAGGAATTCTGCCTTCTTACAGGAGATCGCTGATTGATGGAGCTGGCAATGCTCTAACAAAATAAGATGGTCGGTATCCAAGGCGGATTTATGCCAGCGATGTTCTAACCTGCGTCCCAACTTCCGCATCTCCCTCAGCGACTCATCAAACCATGGGGTCTGAGGGCGAAGCGGAAGGGAACGAACACAGACCAGAGCAATCCAATTCAAGAGCTGATGTAATAGCCTTATTATAGGCCACCACTGAGTGCGCTGGATCAGTGCTGGTCTCACCGAACACATAGAGGTCAATCGCCACCATCAGGTCTTCAGGGACCACATCCTGCAAAGGGCAGTAGCTGACCATCTCCACAGGGGCAGACCTACTCAGGGGGCAGAAAAATTGAACCTCAGTGTAGTGATCAGACCAACCAACAGGTTTCACCCCCAAATCGGAGGCCTCGATCCCCAGGAGGAAGACCAAATCAAGAGAGTGACCACCATTATGGGTAGCTGAGGAAACGACATGTGTGAAGCCCAATGATGTCAACTGGAGGAAGTATTGTCCAAAAAGTGAGGATTCGTTGTCGAACCAGGCATTTAAATCACCCAGAACCATCAGTCTGGGCGACTCCAATGCCATGTCGGCGGCGAAGTCCGCTACTTCCTGCAGGAACAGCTTTTCATCCCCTGGTGGACGATAAATGAGAGCCATCCTGCACCCCCACACCAGTTACCACAGTGCACTCAAATGATTCGGCCTCCTCAACTGGTACACCAGTGAGGCCCAATTCGGTCTTAAAACAGATCGCTACCCCCCCCCGCCCCTGTGATCCAAACTCGGGCGGTGTATCACCGAGTACCCGGGAGGAATAGCTGCCTTCAAAATTGGGGCAGCATTACCATCTAACCAGGTCTTGGTGATGCAAGTCAGATCCGCTGTTCCAACAAAATCTGCAATCAGTGCAGTTTTGTTCTTACTGGATCTGGCATTTCATAACAACGCCCGGGTTGGACGATGCTCGTGGGCCGTCTTGGCTACTTGCCCACCCAAAAAGTAGGTGCCCTTGGGTATGGGGACTAGACATGGATTACCACATTCCAAGCTCCATTTCGCCCCAGGGCGAAGCAATTTCAAAGAAAAACCAACAGAATTTCAATGCTTAATGCATACTTCAAGCTAGGTTGTCAAAAAAAGGATTTACCACATCAGAATAGTGAGAAAGCAGAGGCTGCTGCGATCAGCAAGTGCCAACCTCCACAGCAGAAGCAGGGACAAAGGAATCATGTAGGAGAAATAGAAAATGTATATTTATGAGTAAAATGCTCCCAAAAAATATATATAAAGAGCTACTGTATATGAAGACCATTTCAGCAGTAATGCAAAACACCGTCATTAAATATGATAGAAGAGAAATCCTGGTGACTAGTAAGAAACCCTCAGTGTATCTAAGGGCGGTATGTATAAAGATAAAAAAAATTTCAGTCTGTCAAATAAGGCTTTATATCCCAGTGTTCTTATTCAGACCATTGGGTTTGACCCCCTTCAAAGTAAAAATCCAGAAACACTCTTGTCTCAGTAGGTGATTAGTTCTGTTTCTACCCTTCTTCAGAGATGTGACATGTTCATTACCCATAAATTGAATAAGTTCAGGATTTGAGTTGTGGCACTTAGAAAAATGTATCCCTACAGGTGTATCTTGTCTGTTGTTGGAAGTAGCTCTGACATGTTTGTGGATTCTCTGCTTTAAGGGTCTGACTGTCCACCCTATATAAATCAAGTTACATGGACACCATAATACATGTATAGTGATAGGTGTGTCACAAGTGGTGCACTCTCTTAAGTCCAGTGTAATGTTTATATCTGCCAGGTGTTTAAACTGATTCTCATTCTGTGCAAATTTGTAAATACTACACCTCTGGCATTTATAGAAGCTGTGTTGTCTTTGTGTTAACCAATTTTCTGTTGGTAGTTGATGAAGGGGTTGTAGCAAGCTGACTGAGCACAACTTTGTCCTTGATAATTGGTGCTCTGCTCAAGGACACACTAGGTCAGCACCTGAGGGGATTTGCACTGCCAGTTCTGTACAATCTTTCAAAAACAAGTTAAAGGGCTGCCAACTCCAGCTAGCATTTGGTTAGCATCTCGATTAGCTCTGCAATATTTAATGCAGTAACCTATTGTGTATGCTTGTGTGAATGGAATTTTATGTATTTATTAGCCTTTGGTACCCAGGTAAGTGCGTTAGGCAATTAACCTGCCTATTTTCAAGCATGACCTGGAAGAGTACAAAATATAATGGAGCAATTAATACAGGGAGCAAAACAGGTAAATCAATTCGACAAATAACAGGACCCCACACAGGGAAGGTCAGAAACATAATTACAGTAGAAGTAAAATGCCCACTTAGGAGTGTAAAAAAAATGTTGTAGGTGCCGTATTGATCCTTTTAAAAACAGATCCAGAAACAAATGATTTGATACCTTTTATTGGACCAACATGGATGTTACAGAAAAAAACAAAGTGCTTTAGCTTTCGAACCAACCAGGTCCTTCTTCAGAAGCTTTTTTCAAATATCCCATACTATTAACACCAGATTATATAGAAAAAGCAGAAATAATTCTCATTGGTTTAACATATACATTTAAAACATAATAGAAGATTACGTCAGAAGCTAATTAACACCAGTATGCCTTTAACTGAGGAGCCTCAGAAGGGCAAGGTTATCAAGAATTCTCTACAGCCAGAGAGTTCTTGTCGCATAAATTTTTAAATGTCTCAGTATGCCAAGAAAGCATTCTAGTGATAAAAAAAAACAAAAAAAAAAAACCTTGGGTAGCATTCTCTCTAATACATGTAAGATGAGCTCACAACTACATTCCAATTGTCCTGGTATATTAAAGGACAGATAATGAAACAAAATCCTGAAATTAGGTATAACTGCAAGTTGAAAGCAAGCCTCAAATTAACCTACACATATAAACATGATGCATGAAAGTATCATTTGTAAGTGTAAGTGCAAAATAAATAAATAAATAAAAAATACTTGTCAAGGACCCCAAGAAACGAGACCATGAGCCTGATAAATGCAGATTTCAACACAGAGTCTGTGTATAACAAAAATGCACAGAATCAGTCTAAGCAATTTAAATGAAAACCCAAAGGAATTACACCTTTAATGAACCCCAAGTAAATGAGTATGCATCTTAATATGAGCAGTTAAAATGTGACAGTGTGAAATCCACCCACTGACAACTAATAGAAGGAAATAAATGCACACTATATGTGAAAACTAAGTGTTCTAGCCACATAACAACTGCCCCATGCCACTCCACCCACACATATGTGTGTACATACACCACACCACACTTCCACACACACACCTGCACACCCACACAACCACAACACACAACAAATATAGCAAACACATTCCACACACACACACCACACCACGTGACAACAAACAAAACACACATACACACCTATACCACACACACAAAACACAACACACACAAAACACACATACATACATAAGTATACACACACACACACACACTCAAACGCACTCACCACAGTGTTGGGTGAAAAGTCAACAATGTAGATAACCATAAACTTACAAAATCAAAGGCCTGCTGAAGAACTAAACTGTTTATGTCCATCTTTTAAAGTAAAGGTCTGTGTAAGTTTAAGTGGAATAATGTGTCATGTACCAACATCAATATTCAATCCATCTGCCACCATATTGAGAAGTAAAATAAGTCTAATTTCAGAAGCCCGTCTCTGTTGTGTACTATTGAAATGTCCTTTTAAGACCATCACAGACATATCTGAGGTTGAGTGGTCATCCTGGGAGAAGTGCTGGGCTACTGGTTTCTCAATCATCTTGTGATTAATAGAATGTCTGTGTGAATTCATTCTAGTGCGGAGTTGTTGGCTTGTCTCTCCCACATAACCTGTGCGAGGACATTTCTTGCATTGGATAAAATAGACCACATTACTTGATGTACATGTATAATTCCCTGTATCCTGAATAGTCTGTTTTGTGATGTAACCACAGGTCTGAAGTGGAAATGAGGTTACATATCTTACATGTGCGTTGATGACAGGGTAGTGTACCATATTATGTCATGGTATTCTGTTCGGTTCAAGTTGACTCCTAATAATCAGGTTGGCTAAATTAGGTGGTTGTTTAAAAGATAGTAGTGGTAGTTCTTGAAAAATACCGTTAAGGGTTTCATCCTCACTAATTATTGGATGGAGATCCTTAGTAATCTTTACGTAGGAGTTCAAGGTCAGGATGGTATGTGACTACTAAGGGTATTCTGTTGGTAGTCATCCGTTCCTTATATTGCAGCAGCTGTTCTCTTGGGACCTGTGTTGCACGTTCCACTGCTCTGTCAATTTCCTGGATGAGTGTCCCTGCTCAATAAAGGTGTTTTCAACATCGCCAGATGTGTGTCTCTGTCTTCCTCATTTGAACAGAGGCGGTGATAACGAAGTGCTTGACTATATATAACAGATTTCTTTGTGTGGCTCGGGTGATTACTTTTCTTGTGTAAGTATCTCTGTCTGTCTGTTGGTTTCCTGTAAAGACAGGTATGTAGGGTACCATCCTTAATAGTGACAGTGGTATCCAGAAAATGTACACTTGTGGCAGAATATTCTAGGGAAAGCTTTATAGTTGGGTGGAGGTTATTAAGTTCTTGGTGAAAATCTTTAAGTGTGTCAGTGCCCTCTGTCCAAATTATAAACAAATCATCAATGTAACGGAAATAAGCGAGTGGTTTATGTGTACACTTAGGAGTGTGTAACTTAAAACAGAGACAGGTCATGTAGTACACCAAATCAGTAGTATAATACAGACGAGGTAGGCATTGAGCAAATAGGGAAGCCAGAAGAAGCATTAAGAGCAACTGCAAGCGCCAAGTGTGCGCAGGTGAGAGAAAAGTACTTTTTTGAAAGTGTTGTGAGATGTGGAACACTTAATAATTGGGGGGGGAGGGTAGGGAGTTCCAGAATTTGGGAGCGAAGTGGAAGAAAGCTTGCTCACCCATCTTTGTAGAGCAGAGAGGGACGGAGAGCAGGGGAGAGACAGAAGACCTCAGGGAGCAACAGTAAGTCACAGGGTTTAACATAGCTCCAAGTGAGTCAGGTCAGGGTTAAGGAGTCAATGAAGCATCTATAAGTGTAGGAGTGCAAGTCATTAGGAGTCAGCCAGTTCAAGGAAGAGTAGAGCAGACAGTGGTGGGTGAGGCGCTGACAGAGCAAATCTGCAGATATTATTGTATGTGATATCCCATTTATGGAGAGCCACTCGCGTTGGCCTGTGAAAGGACAGGCAGAGCATATCTGAGTCCAGGGAGCAGGACACCGTGGGCTACGGAAATCCTGGCAGCTGGGGTAAGGGAGTGACACACACTGTATGCGACTCCAATCTTCAAGTTGACATGCCTGCAAACCTCATTAATATGCGAGGTGAAGTGAAGAGGAGGGTCAAGTGTCACTCCCAAGTATTTAAAGGAGTCTGTATTTGTTATGACTGACCCATCGAGGCCTTGGACCTGCAGATGGGTGAACTCTGTATAGACTTTTCTAGATGATCCGAAGAGCATAGCCTGAGTCTTGGATAGATTGACGATTGGATAGTTTGAAGAGAGCCAAAATTGGATATGATGAAAGGAGGATGAAAGTTGATCACTGGGGTCAACGACAGACCTAGAGGCAATGAAGAGGACCAGGTCATCAGCATAAATTATGGTCCGACAGTGAGTAGAAGGAAATGGAATATCATTAATAAAAAGGGAAAAGAACAAGGGGCAAGTATTGAACTTTGGGGGACACTACAGGAGATGACAGCAGGGGATAAGAGGACTTTACTGAAGGAGACAGACTGCAAATGATTGTCGAGATAGCTGTTAAACCAGGATAAGGTGGATCCAGTTGCACCTAGCATTTGGAGTTTACTTAATAGCAGAGGGTGGTTAACCAAGTCAGACGCTCTGATGAGGTCAATGAATACAGCACCGGAAAGAAATCCGTTGTCCATGTTATGCTTAACGTCACTGGTGAACTGTGTAAGAGCTGTAGTGCTATGTCCAGGTCTAAAGTCATGCTGGACAGGAGACTGAATTTTGAACTTTAGGAGATATGCAGAGATGTAGCCATGGATTAATATTTCAAGTAATTTGCTAAGAGTTGTCAGAATAGCAGTGGGCCTGTAGTTTGTTAGAACATTAGGGTCACCTTTTGTGAACACAGGAATAGTCCTGGCAGTTTTCCATACCTGTGGAACCGTGGAGGTGGAGATTGATAGGTTAAAGAGTCTAGTAACTGGGGTTGCTAAATGAAGGCAGCCAGTCTTGGGATCCTAGGTTCAAGTCCCATCAGGCCCTGCGCTGCCATGGATAGGAATAGTTCTAAGCAATTTTAGGACTTCCAGACACATAACAGGAGCTTGCTTCAAAGGTGGGGAGCATCAGTAGTAACCAGATTTGATGTCTGAGAGCCGAGGGATATGGAGGGAGACATATCGGGAAGCTTGGGGAAGAAGGAGTTAAAGGTGTTACCAACAGTAATGGGGTTATTACAGTTGACATAATTTCCCTTGGAGTCTGTGGCCTATTGTTCCTTAGGATCTCATTAATTTGAGACCAGTACTTCTTCGGATTAGATGTAGTGGGGTAAAGGAGTTCACAGTAGTAAGTACTTTTGGACAATCCAATCTCCTTCTTACAGAGCACGATACTTCTCATAGTCAGTGGGTAGAGAGGAGGTTTTCCATTTCAACCATAACTTATCCATCAGTTTTAGGGGTTGTAAGAGTGGGCACTTAAGCCACTTTGTGGTTTTACCCTATGCATAGAGAGAGGAACATGTCTTTTCTGTAGAAAGAGTAAGGTATTGTTAAAGTATTTAGTTGCACGGTTGATATTGTTGGTGATGAAAATGGGGGACCAATCAACTAGACGAAGGTTGTGAAGAAGAGCAACTGGGTCAAGGAGAGCAGAGTTTGAGAAAGTTAACACTTTGGGTTGATAAGAAGGGGGAGAGGCATCCCACACACAATATACGTGACAGTGGTTGCTGATAGTCAGCTAGGACACCAGCTGAGGTAAATCAGTCCTTCCTGTTGGTAAATATCCAGTCTATGAGTGTGGCTGGAACCATTGAGAGAGATCCTAGTGGGAAACAGGATAAGTTAAGCTGAGTTGGCCTTGCTGATAGTTGATGCAAGGTGAGAGACATTTGGGACGAGCCAGTCTAGGTTGAAGTCCCATAGACAGATGTTTTCATTTTTCGAAGACACAGCTAGTGTTAGATCTATGAATTTCTCAAGACCAAATCTGTTGTTTCTTGGGGATATGTAGATATTTAAAATGCAGAGTTTCTTCGACCCTGCCAGGAGCAGGAGAGAATGTAGCACTTCACAGTTGTTTAGTAGATGTCCTGGCGTGAGGGTCACATTAAGGTGGGATTTGTAGTACAGAGTTAGGCCGCCTCCTCTTTTGGAGGTGGGACGGTTGGCCTGAAGCATGTTATACCCTAGAATTGCACATAAGGAGTTAGGGACTGAGGGCTTTAACTAGGTTTTGGATAAGGCTAGAATATCAAGTTTATTAATTAGTACTCAAGCTTCTAGTTCAGGGAGATTTGCAGTTAAACTTCAGATGATGAGATGGGCAAAGGATATACCTGGAGACTGGGGCAAGAGATGGGATAAGACTGGTATATTTAGATTATTGCCCATAGGGCCAGGGTTGGGCTCAGTGTAACCAAATAGGGATAAGGATAGAGGTTATGATCCAAATTGTGGCGAACACAAACAAACGAGAGTCTCACCCCAGAGTGGGTGAGTTTCTTGCATATCAAGAACTTAAGGAGTAACCCAATAGGTTTGTTACTGAGGCCCATTAAAGGTACCGGAGTAGAGGATTTATGTACTAACATATTAAGAGTAAGCAAAGTTATTTTGGGAGGCAGCAAAGTAGATAGAGGGGGTCCCAAAGTTTAGTGCCAGTGAGTCTATGGCCAGTAAGGTGAAAAAAGTGAGGAGGCATTTAATATGTAGGGACATCTTGGCTCAATTAAGAGGGGAGAGGAGGTTATAAGGGTGCAAGGAAGGAAAAAAGAACAACAGGGAGCCCAAATTCCAACAAGCTAATTGTGTGTTGAGAGAGCAATGAAATGGAGACCTCTATTGGTCAAAAAATATAACCTGCTGATGAGAAAGTGAGGAGCTAGGTATACACACCTCCTACAACACACGTTATAAAGTCTCGCTATAAATTCAAAACCACCTAAGGGTGGGAGGGATTGGGGGGCGGGTGGGGAGCAGCTGTGCAGCAGCTGCAGAGAAGGGTTAGAGCACAAATTAAAATTAGGCTCCTGAGCATTTCTTATTTCAGACATTTGCGGTAAGGCTGAGCAAGTGTTATTGTGTTTTTTTTTTTGTTTTTCTTTAAGATTCTATTTTCTCCCCTCCTGGCTCCGGATCTTGCCACTCTTTCAGGCATCCTAGGTTCCCTGCACCCCCTCCAACCTGGCCGGGTGCCCTTCCACCTCATATCGCAGCCTACCTCGAGGTAGCTTGGCGTTACCTTTCGCTGAGTGGGTCCCCTCTTCCCGAGGGGGACAGCACCGGTAGGGGTGGCCCAGCGCACTGTTTTTCTTTTCAGCCTCGGGTGTTGCCGAGGCAGGGGCTGACCCGGTAGGAAGTGTTTAGATGTGTCTCGAACTGGATGCCATCATCCAGCCAATCCAGAGCATTTTTTCTTGTGTTTTGGTATTTTTGTCCCTCCTGTGCCACTGCCTGCAGTGCCCCTGGTCTCCACCGGGGGCCACTACTGGAGCAAGGCGTCCCACCACCATCCCACCCTAGAGAGGAGAGCAGTCCTCCTGGACGCTTGATCCTCTCCTTCCCAGCCAGCCCCCGCACCCCGGTCCGCTCCGGAACCCAGGCTGCTAGGGTTCAAGCTGTGGCATCCAGTGCCTCAGCCCTCTGTGCCACCGGGCCAGCGATTGTTTGTTTTATGGTTTGTATTATTTAAAGTTAATTCTTAAATAGGAACTCGGAGCCCTGGAGGCATGTCTTTTATAAACTGAATAAGCCAAACCAAAATTTGAAAACTGTCCTTTTTAGACTTGTATTTGTTCTGATTCTGGCTCGGCTTCTTAAGTGTAGGTTTTTTACTGGTTCTGGGAACTGATCATAGTCAGTCCCTTGTGTCCATTTCAGTTTCAGTTTTTAATAGGAACTTGAGAGCTTTCTCAGTTCAGATCACAATTACAGACTAGAATGGAGTTATTTTGCTTCTTCCTGGTAACACTTTGTCACAGAAACCTAAAATGTTCACAGGCCAATAAGGTTTTTAAAGTTGGACTCAGAGCTCATTCTACTAGGAGTACAGCTACTTTCATTGCAACTTTCAGAGACAGTCCACTGCTGGAAGTTTGTAAGGCTGTGGCTGGCACAGTGGTAGCACTACTGCTTCAGACATCAGTGACCTGGGTTCGGGAACAAGTCTGGGTCATCGGAGGGCCAGCCGGGAGAGGATTGCTGAGCGTCCCATGGATGCTAACAGCCTTGGGGTGGGAGAGAGTTTGGACTCTGCTGCAGTTCTGTCACTGACTGACCACAGGTAGTGGTGCAAGGTGGAGTCGAGGAGCAGCAATATTTGTTAGCAAGGTGGAGTCAAGGATTGGGGGGGGGGGACGCCAGCATGACTAATGCAGCATTGGCTAGTTCTTCCCAGTGTCCGTGGGCAGGGCAAGAAAATGGGGAAAAACCTCTCAATCGAGCAGAATGCTTTTCTCTGCCCACCGTGGGCCCTGCACCACCAAGTGGGCTTTCCACTCCAAGACCGACACTGCAGCTCTGTCGGGATGGGGGGGGTTAGGGCATGACCCCAGCAGCCCTTCCTAAGGAGGGCTCATCCATGGTGGACCATGGAGTGGAGAGTGGAGGTAAGTCCTAGAGATAGCGGGTGATGGGGCTTGGTAGAGTGGCAGGACTGATCGGGGCCAGTCAGGATGAACAGGGACAGAAAGTTCAGTAATTTAAAAAAAAAAAAAAAGTTTGTAAGGGTGCAACTTGTGCTTCTACTCACCCACCCACACCTTCACATCACATCCCATTACTGTATTGATGTGTGCTCCAGAAAGGATGCTAGTTTTGAAGCATCTGTCCTTCCAAACGTATTCCCTAAGTAATCCTTGTACCCGCCTCCTTGTGGTACTAATAGGCATCTGCTTAAAGTGGTAAGCAGATGAAAAAATTCATGTTAGAAACGGAATTTGATGGCAGATAAAGACTGCTTGGCTAATCCAGTCTGCCCATTTTCCCCCCTGCTATACTGTCACCGCAGGCCCTACTTGATCTCCAGTTCCCTCCGTCCCCTTCCCTGCTTTTTCCTTCCATCTAGCAAGCTGTAGTATTCGATTCCAAGAGATGTGACGAGAATGTGCATATACTTGTTCCCGAGTTCCCATTAGCAGATCTTAATCGAAGTCAGAATACACATTCTGAAGTTAAAGGATGTTCCAGTGAGAATACTGTAGAGATTATACATTCCACCTTAGATTTTAATCCAACAGTAGGCGAGTCTGCAGAGTCTAGCCAGTCTCAGGATTTTTATTAGTGTGTTTCCGATTTTTATATGCAAGCCAGCAGCTCATGTAGAGAAGTGATAACTGTGCCTTCCAGCGTCAGAATTCTCCCAGATAAAAAAGTTCAAACTTTATTTGTGGAAGCTTCAATCCTGTTCCTCACAGCTTTTCATCGATTTACTTTATTCAGTTTTTGTTTACCGGGTATGTGCGCTAGCCATAGAGATGACTATTGTCAGGCACGACCAGGGAAGCATTACAGAGATACAACAGTAGGTTATACAGCAAGGTATTACACATCAAGTTATTCAGCATAAGCAAAATCCAAGGTGTTGAGAGCAGGGTACAGAACATGTAGTTTCAGTCATAGCATTGGGATAACGCATTTAGGCTGGTAGAGCAGAAACAACGTGCAAGGAATCAACCAGTGATATAGAGCAAAATACAAAAATTAAAACCTACTGTAGGTATACTCCTAGAGGAGAACACTTCATACAGATGTTAAAGATATGAAACAATAAAATAAATGCAGAGGGGGTAGGATGCAGGGGATAGGAAAGGTGAGATTGGTTGTGGTTTGGAACAGGGCAAGTCTCAGAGATATTGGTCAGGCAAGTAGGGGGTGAGGCTGGGGACATGGCGAAGGAGGATTTATATTGCAGGGGTATAGTGGCAGAAAGCAGGTTAAGAACTTCAGGAAGGGAGGAAGACAAAGTACCAAGGAGGTTTAAAGCAGGAGCATTGATGAGATGAGGTAGTGGCGGAGTGCTTTTTTTAAAGGCAGCGTGTGTGGGTGCTAGGCGGACGTCTACAGGAAGGGAGTTCCACTGCTGAGGAGTATGGTGGGCAAAAGCACTAGAACCTTTGTTAGTTTTGCATTTCGGCATGCATAAGAGGGATTAATCAGTCAAGCACAGGCCATAGTTGGAGGTCTTGTGTTAACTCATTGAGTCCTGGTGGCCATTTTGGGTCTGGTTCTGACACCATATGGTGTCCACTGGACCCAAGATTTCAGCCAGACTGCCATGGACCTTTTTAAAGGTCATGTGAATCTCTCCCTGAAACTCAAGAGGAAGGATTGGATCAACTGCAGAGTTGGTTTTGGTGGTACTTTAGACTTGGCACCCGACTCAGGGTGCGTTGAAGTAGGGGAAGACACCACTCTAACAGGTAGCGGAGAACTGCTGTACCCCCATGACACAGCCACTTTGCCTGAGTGAAGAAGGATCTAGGAGCTATTAGTGACACTATAACACTAGATCACAAAAGGAAAACGTGTATGGGACATATTGCCACAGATGGTACTAAGGGGGCTCATGGCACTAAAGGTAAATAAGTGCTAAGGGCCAAACATTTGCATCCCAGGGTGCTGAAGGAGATGGCACAGGTAGAAGCCTAGCCGCTAACATACATTATATTTTTTTTTATAGATTTTTATTAATTTTCAAACTTATACAGGTTACAACCAGGTCCAACACATTGTATTGAAAATTAGTACAGATAATGAAAACTGGGGAGGAGGAGAGAAGAGGGGAGGGATAAAAATAGGGATGACATAACCACAATACAGTTTGTGTTAAGTAACTATAACTTGCTATAGGGTATACATTGCATGAAAGTCAGAACTACTAAGTAGAATTAGGCACCAGCGTACACTGATAGGGGAGTCTGCCCAGATCTGAGTAAAGTGACAATGCCCCCATCTTACATCCCAAGGGATGTCCTGTCCCTTGAAGCAATCATAATGGACTAAGAGCAAAGGGAAGCAAGGTAGAAGTGCCTATAGGTCAGAGGTAGCATAGAGGTACTCACAGATACAGGCTGAGCGGACCAGACCTGCGACTGGACTAAATCCCCTTCTTGGCTGAGTGTCTGTCAACTCTTGCAGGGCACCGCTGCAGACCTCAGGTAGAAGTGTCCTCAGTTCCTATGGTCCAGGCAGCTGCTGTCTCCTGAAACAGAAAACATAGGTCCACAAAGAAAAGAGTTCTCAGAGGGATACCAGCTAATGCATTCAACCAGTCTCAAGTATACATCCTGTACTGCGGTTTCTGGTACATGCAATGGTTATCTAGAGTAGTTACATATATCTCTCTCTGGGCCCCCTCACAACATCTAGGTGGGCCTTTGTGCTCTGTTACACAGGTACTTCCAGTAGTTACAGGTACACCCACCTCACAATGCCCTAGTACTCTTACCATCCATGCCACCCCAGACATACAAACTGGGTAGAGCCTGAAGCAAGGAAATAGCCATCTGGTATCCCGTGTGGTTGACGTATTGGATGTACAGACCCCAGCATTTCTGGAACAGAGCCATCTGATTGTTCCTGAGGTGGGAGATTTTATCCAGGGCTGCCAGGTTCGATAGGGAGGCTAGTATTGCATTGCTAGTAGGTGAGACAGTAGATCGCCAGCTACTGATCAGGGCTGTCTTTGTCTGAATGGCCAATAAGGCAAGCCACCGATACTCATGGGGAGCGAGAGATGGCAGATCACTCTTTAGACCTAGAAGAAAGAAGGCAGGGGCTTGCGGGATGGGTATTTGTAGTGCTGTTGAGGCTACCCAGTGCATCTGCTGCCACATGGCTTGGATCTTGGAGCAGGACCATAGGATGTGTACCAAATCGGCCCTGGGGCCGAGGCAGCACCAGCATCCGTCTAAAGGGAGGAGTTTAGCCTTGTAAAGAACAGCAGGGTTTTTGTACCAGGAGTGGGCAATCTTGTTTTGGATTAATCTGCTGTGCGTGTCGTTGAGCCATTTGTGTGAGTCTGTCCATGCCTGTTCCCAGCTGGAGTCCAGGATGGTACATTGCAGCATCTTCTCCCATTTGGCCTTTGCTTCAGTGAACTGAGAGAAAAGGGTGTCCCTGAGTTGTTAGTAGATATGGCTGGCCAGGCCCTCTGGCTGATCCTGCCAGCCCTGGAGGGTTCACTCTGGAGAAGACTGCCTGGCTTGCACCAGCAGGGGATGAAGAGCTGCCGGCAACTGCAGATACCTCCAGAAGTCCACTTGGGGCAGGTTCCACCTTTCCTGCAGTGTCTGGAAGGAGGCCACTCTCAGGTTGGGGAGGTCAAGAAGGTCTCCTACCCTCAGAATACATCTGCAGCCCCACTGTGACCATGCCATCCTGTTATTGTCTATGGTAATGCGGGTGTTGTGCCAGAGGGGGTCAAAAGCAACATGTGGGAGGCCCAAACCCAGTTTATGCATCGTATTGTGCCAGAGTTTCCTGGAGGCCTCTATGGTGGGGGACACTGCCTTCGGGTTCTCCTGGCTAAGTGAACCCTGAGGGCCCCAGGGAGGAGGTGTCAAGACATCCCATCAGGTTTCTGTCCATCCCCACCCATTGCAGGCCCTCCCTTTGGGGCTCTCTAAACCATTGGGCAGTCTGTGTGGATTGAAAGGCCCATTTGTATCCCTCCATCCAGGGCAGGTTCCAGCCCCCCTGGGACCAGTGTGCCTGGAGCTTGTTGCAACTGAACCAGGGTTTTGACCTTCCCAGAGTAGATCCCCAACCAGTTTAACAATGGGCTGTGTCCACTGCTTGGGTGGTAAGATTGGGAGGTGGGAAAGAAGATAGAAGAATCTGGGGGCTGTCACCATTTTAAAGGCCACTATCTTCCCCACTGGGGTAAGCCGGAGAAGCTTTCCTCTCTCAAACTTCAGCTTGGTGCTGGTCAGTAGCAAGAGGATGTTAACTCCCCACATGTCTTCTAGTTTTGGGGGATCACGATACCCAGATAGGTGATCCCAGATGGGGCCCACAGTAAGATGTCTCTAGGACTGTTTGCTGGGTACAGTGCCCATTCAGGGGCATCGTCCCCATTTTGGATTGATTCAATCTGAGCCCTGACATCTTGGCAAAGGATTCCAGGAGAACCTGAAGGGGGATATTGATCGGGAAGCATCAGCCAAAGGGAGGAGCAAGTCATCGACATACATAAGCGTCAGGTAGGTGCGTAGGCCTACCGTTATTCCCTTGATGTCTGGGTGATGTCTGATCATTGCAGCCAGAGGTTCAACCGCTAGTACAAACAGTAGAGGGCAGCCTTGCCGCGTCCCCCTCCCTAGGGGGAATTGAGGAGAGATCTTGTGGTTGGTGGTAACTCTGGCTGCTGGCAGGTTGTAGATGGCCCGGACCTTACCCCTGAAGCTCTTCCCTATTCCAAAGTGAGCAAGGGAGTCAAGAAATTTAGGCTACTGTAGCTGCAGCCAGGTAGTCAGATCCCTTGCAACATGCATCAGATTCAGCAGGGCCCTTAGGTGGTCAGAGCTGTACCGCCCTAGTGTAAAGCCCACCGGGAAGGGGTGTATTAGGGTGGACAGCAGTGGGCTCAGGCAGGTGGCCAGCACTTTTGCGTAGATCTTACTGTCCACGTTGATAAGGGAGATGGGTCGGTAGCTGCCCGGGTTGGAGGGGTCCTTGCCCTTCTTGGGGATAACTATAATGTTTGCTTTACGAAGAGTGGGGGGCAGAATGCTGTTATATTTGGCATCTCTGAAAACCTCCAGTCAGTACTGGGGCCAGTTGCTGGCATAGGGCTTGGTAGAAGTCCACTGTAAAGCCGTCTCCTCCTGGGGATTTGCTCCCCTTCAGACCTTTGATGGCTACTTTGACCTGGGCCACAGAGATCAGTGCATCTAGTTCTGTGGCCTGCTGGATTGGAAGCTTGGGAAGGGGGGGTCCTGCACAGGAAGGGTTGAATCTCTGCTGAGGGAGTGGGGTGGGAGGACCGATAGAGAGTGGAGTAAAATAAGGTCATTACTTTGTTTATATCCAGTGAGCTGGTTGCTAAGGCCCCGTTCCCGTCCCTCAGGCCTGGTATATGTCTAGCAACTGCTAGCAGCTTGCTGTTTCCTGAGCTGGTATGCCATTACCTTGCCGCCTTTATCGCTGCCCTTCCAAAACGTGTGCCTGAGTTGGAGTATAGCAACTTCAGCTTTTCTGTTTAAAAGTTGATTGATCTCGAAGTGTAGCCCCAAGATCATTCGGCTAATGGGCGAAGTGGGGGAGGGCGCAGGCATGGCCTTGTAAGAGGCCTCTGCCAGCACAAGTCGGGTTTCCAGGTCCACCAACTTCTGCTCCCTATCTCTCCATTTGGCAGCCGCATATCCCATTATGCTGCCTCTCATGGTGGCTTTGAAGGCTTCCCAGGTGTTTCCTGGAGTAGTGTCAAAGATGGGAATGGCCTGACTTCCGGTTCCAGCATAGCCAAGTGAAGACACAAGACGAGAGGCTTCCATCCAAAACAACCAAAAACAATTAAAAACGAAACTTATACAGCAAAACGAACGTTTAAATAGTGCATTGAAGTGCCCCAGCTCCAAGGATGGCGAAACAAAATCAGAACCGCTACCTCCCTATTGCTGATCTGAACGACCAAGACAACTGCCCCATGGATGATCTGGCCCAGGGGGAAGAGTCCCTGACAAGGCCTGAATCTAAAAAGCCAACCGCAACAGCTACTCCATCTAAAGTGAAAGGTAAAAATAAAACTTTGGCGGCAGAAAGTAATTCGGACTCAATTTTACATGCTATGATGGAATTTAGATGGGAGGTTCGAGAAGCACAGCAGGGAATCGGGGCGGAGATGGGTACACTGCAATCCCGGCTAACCGAGGCAGACATGCAAATCTCTTTTAACACCTCCAGGCTAGATAACCTGAAAGAGGCAGTACGTACTTTGGCAGCTGAACAACTCATTTCTTCAATGCAGCAGGAGGATGCAGAAAATCGAGGGCGCAGGAGAAATATTAGAATTTTTGGCCTACCTGAAGGAAAGGAGGGAAATGACCCTCTTGCATATGCCGATCATCTATTTAGACAATCACTGGAACTAGAACCAGATCTTCAACTAGACATCGAGCAGGCTCATAGAGCCTTGGGCCCTCGGCCTACATGTCCTGAAGCCAGACCATGCTCATTTGTTGAGCGTTTTCTAAGCTTTCAAACAAAAGAACTCCTGCTCCACAAAGCCTGGCAGAAAGGAAAAGTACTTCTGTGCCAAAGTCGCCTAATCTTTGATAACGATTACACCCCATGTACACACAAGCAGAGAAGAGAATATACCTTGCTATTCCTCGCACTGCGAGTGCAGAAGCTTCGATTCCATACACCGTACCCCGCCAAGCTAATAGTGCTTTACCCGACTGGCCAGAAAACATACCTATCAGCACAAGAAGTGGCCAGTGACATGCTGTAAAAGGGAATAATCACGGACAAAATGATGGAAACTTTAAGGCTACGAATTCAGCAAGCAAACCAGGGTGACCATCAGGACCAGAAAGTACCGCAGCTCCAACTAGGAGAGATCCTTAAACAGTTACAACAATATAGAAACCCACTTCTAACAACTTGAAAACTAAGGTAGAGACAGATATATTTCTCTCTTGCTCAGCTGAGCGTTTTACCCTTCTCCGAAGAGATTTGGTTCGGGAGTCTAGATCTGGTCAAGGGGTCTTGTCTGACCATCATCTATTCATTTTAAAAATCGATCTAGGCAAAATGAAAAAACAGACACTGTGACGCCTTAACCCCTCTATCTTAAAAGATGAACAGTTTACAGACATAATGAAAAAAAGAATACCCCAATTCCTATCGGAAACCTCTACTCCTGACATCTCTGAGGCTATAACTTGGGACTGTCTAAAAGCAACATTAAGGGGAGAAATGATAGCATACTCAAGAAAAAAAAAAAGAGATCTAGATAAGAAATACTCTGAACTAACCTATTATATCCAACAATATCAACTAATGTATAGGGAAGGGGACAAGAAAGTAGCACAAAAAATCAAGGATGCAAAAGCCTCCTTGCAGAAAGAAAAAAATTACTCACCTTAGTAATGTTGTTTCTTCTAATGGAGTCTTGCTATAGTATGACATATGCAGTGAGTCCCAACCTTCGAACTGCTCTGGAGGTGAAAGAGTTAACTTTCCATGCCAGGCATGGAACTTTGAGCACGAGCTCGATTGAAAGCTCTGTCTGTTGTTCTTCAAACTCAAACTGTCAGATCTTTACGAGCAAAACTCACTAAGGTTCTGTGTGGAATCTGTAAATCTACACTAGCCAACTGGCTACTAAATATAAGAACACATTTTTTGGTCCCAAAACAAAGACTCAAGTCAGGGATCCAAAAATAAAAACTTACTACCGAACACCCCAAAAGGAGGGTGAAAAAAAACAAGGTGGGCATCTACTAAGTGCCAACACGCACTGCCCACCCACATCCCAAGAGCAGAGGTTCTGAGAGGGGCAGGCGGGGGAGGTCATAATATAGCAAGATTCCATTAGAAGAAACAACATTACTAAGGTGAGTAATTTTTCTTCAAACAACATGAAGTCTTGCTATATTATGACATATGCAGACTACACAGCAGTACCTCCATGGAGGAGGGACAGAACCTACTTAGGAAATAGGCTGTGAAGCACAGCTGTGCCAAACCGAGCATCACTCCTAGCCTGGATGTCCAGGGAGTAATGCTTGGTAAAAGTGTGAATTGTTTTCCAGGTAGCTGCTTGACATATCTCTAGGATAGGGATGTCCCTGGCAGCAGCCAGAGACGCAGCTGTAACTCTGGTAGAGTGAGCCCTCAGGCCTGAGGGAGGAACCTTACCCAGTTTTTCATAGCAAAATTGGACTCAAGAGACAATCCACCTGGCAATGGATCTTTTAATGGCAGGTTTCCCTTTACCACCCTCACCATAAGTGAGGAACAGTTGGAGGGAGTCAAACCTGTGACCCTTGGTACGTTCTATGTAGTAACTAAGGGCTCTTTTGACATCTAAACTGTGCAGTCTCCTCTCGCCAGAGGAGGAATGGTCAGTGAAGTACACAGGAGAGACATAGATTGATTAAGGTGGAAGTCTGAAACCACCTTAGGCAAGAACTTTCTGTTAGTCCTGAGGACCACCTTATCTCTATGAAAGGAGATAAAATCAGGCTCCACTGACAATGCTTGTAATTCACTTATGCACCTG
Organism: Neoceratodus forsteri; assembly: GCA_016271365.2. Taxonomy (NCBI): domain Eukaryota; kingdom Metazoa; phylum Chordata; order Ceratodontiformes; family Ceratodontidae; genus Neoceratodus; species Neoceratodus forsteri. The sequence continues at coordinate 591,173,001 of CM028132.1, read as the reverse complement.
GCAGAAGTGATGGCTACCAAAAACACAGTTTTCCAAGTCAAGTACTTAAGCTCTGCTGAAGAAAAAGGGCTCAAAAGGGGGTTGCATAAGCTGGGCAATGCAAACATTAAGATCCCAGGCAGGGGCAGGGTCCCTGAATGGAGGGTTGGTGTGAAGCAACCCCTTGAAAAACTTGGAGAATACAGGATGAGCTGAAAGAGAAGAGGGTTTACCAGCTGATAAGAAAGCAGACACGGCTGCCAGGTGCACCTTTAGGGTAGCTGGTCTCAGCCCCAAAGTATTCAAATGCACCATATAATCCAGGACTGTGGGTAAGTCAGCAGATTCTGGGGAAATGTGCTTGCCAGAGCACCATATGGAAAACCTCTTCCATTTGGAATTATAAGTAGCCCTGGTGGGAGGCTTTCTAGAAGCCTTCAAGATATCCAATACACCTTGGGAGAGGTGTAGGTCAGCAAACTCTAACTCTTCAAGAGCCAGGCCTTGAGATTGAGGGATTTGAGATTCGGGTACCAAACTCTCCCCTGAGCACAGGTTAACAGGTTGTGATTCCTGTGAAGACACAGGGGAAGGTGGACTGCTAAGGACATGAGTGGGTACCAGGGCTGTCTGGCCCAATCTGGAGCAATCCGGATCATCTTGCAGAGTTGAGATCTGATTTTGACTAGCACTTTGAACAGAAGAGGAAAGGGGGGAAAAGCATAGAGAAACTTCCCTTCCCAACTGAGAAGGAAGGCATCCAGGCGGACTGAGCCCAACACTGAGGGCCTGCAACAAAAAAGGGGAAGTTGGTGATTGTCTGGGGCTGCAAAAAGATCTATCTGCGGGGTGCCCCATCTGGCAAATACTACCTCCAGTACTAGGGGATCCAGTGACCATTCGTGATGGCCCTGGGAAATCCTGCTGAGAGCATCTGCCAGGACATTGTCCTTGCCTGGGAGGTGGACTGCCGTAAGGGAGGTGTTCAGGGAACAAGCCAGAGACCACAACTTCATTGCTTCGGTGCACAAGGCCGTAGACCGAGTGCCCCCTTGCTTGTTGATGTACCACATTGTAGTGGTGTTGTCTGTTCTGACCTGTGCAACTTTGTTCTGAACAGATGTGGAAAAAACTTGAAGTGCTAGAAAAACTGCTCTGAGTTCCAACATGTTGATGTGGAGCAGAGATACCTGAGGGGACCACAATCCCTAGGTAGTGAGGTCGCCCATGTGAGCTCCCCACCCCAAGAGGGATGTATCTGTAGTAAGGATTAAGGAGTGAGACTGAGGGGTGAAGGGGACCCCCTATCTCAGATTGCTCTAGTCCTGCCACCACTGAAGGGCTTGGATCAGGGTTCGAGTCACTGGGATCAACTTGGTTAGAGGGTCTCTCCTTTGAGACCAAAAGGCTCTCAAATGGAACTGGATGTCCCTCATCTGAAATCTTGCTCCCTGCACCACTGCTGTAGAAGCAGCCATGTGCCCCAGGAGCTGCAGAAAATGCCTTGCTGGTCGAGAGACCTGCAGGGTGAAGGAGGAAGCCAGAGAGACCAGGGTCCTTGCTCTTTCCAGAGGAAGGAAGGCTCTGGCCTCTTTTGTGTTCAGTTCTGCACCTATGAAGGTGAGAAGCTGGACAGGCTCTAGAACTGTCTTTGGAAGATTGAGAAGGAAACCTAGAGATGTGAGCAGTTGCTGAGTTACCTGAAGATGTAGTTTGACTTGGTCTGGAGACTGGCCTACTATGAGCCAGTCGTCCAGGTAAGGAAAGATGACAATCTTTTGCCTTCTTAAGTGGGCAACTGCTACTGCCAGGCATTTTGTGAATACCCTTGGGGCAGAGGTGAGGCCGAAGGGCATTGTTCTGAACTGGTAATGGCCTGAGGGCAGTTCGAATCTGAGGTACTTTCGATGGGAGCTTCTGATAAGAACATGGAAGTAGGCATCCTTGAGGTCCAAGGACGCTAGCCAGTCCCCTGGCCTTACAGAGGGTAAAATAATTCCCGAGTCACCATTTTGAATTTTGGTTTTAAAAGGTGCTTGTTTAGGTATCTGAGATCCAGGATGGGCCGCCATTCTCCTGTCTTTTTTGGGGTAAGGAAGTACCTGGAATACAACCCTTTGCCCTGGTGCAGGGGTGGAACCCTTTCCACAGCTCTGAGAGCCAGGAGGGTAGAAGCTCCTGTTTCTAGGGCAAGTGCCTCTGATGGATTTGCAGGTGGAAAGGACCTGGTTCTCATCTTTGGAAATTTTTTGAAGCTGAGAACCAGCCCCTGGCTTACTACTTCCAGGACCCACTTGTCTGATGTTAGACTTCCAGTCCTGGACAAAGTAAGCCAGCCTGCCCCCTACAGGTAGTGGAGAATCGGCCCTGGCCACCCCATCAGGGTGCCTGCTTGGCAGGGGCTTTAGGCTGAGGGGTGGAAGCAGGTCTGCTTGTACTCGCCTGCCTCTCCTCTAAAGAACCCCTCTGGCATAAGCTGAAGAGGAGGCCTGGGCTTGGTAAAAGGCCTATGAAAAGGTCTGCCCTGCCCCTGAAGGCTGCCTTTGAGGAGTGGCCTGCCTTTCCTTGGCCAGTGCACTCCTATAGGTGGTCCTATACGCATCCATTTTTTTCATGTAATTCTCTGTCTGCTACCCAAACAGAGAATTACCCACAACGGAAAATCCATGGCCTTAGTCCGGTATCCTCAGACAGGCTAGTACATCTGAGCCAAGCCATTCTGTGAAGAGCCACAGATGTAGCCATGACCCTTGATGACACATCATTAGAGTCCACTGCAGCATGGAATTGCACCTTGGATGCCTCAATACCATCAGCAGCCACCTGCTCCAGCTCCTTGGCAAGCTGGCCAGGGACCTGTTTTGCTAGAGCCATAACAGTATCCCATCTGGATTTCTGATATCTAGCAACATAAGCCATATAATTTGCCTGTCTGAGTCCCAAGGATGCTGCCATGTACTGTTTGCGATAGCATCAATCCTCCTGGAGACCTTGTCGGGGGTGTGAAGCCAAGGGAATATTAGCCTTGTCACAGGCTGCAGCCTGCACTACCCCAACATGGCTGCATTGCTGTGTAAGGAACTCCGTATTAGAGCCTGACAATGTGTACCTCTTGTCCATTCTTTTATCCACAGGAGGTATAGTGTGAGGAGTTTTTCGAATTTTTACTGTCTGTTTCCCAAAGATTTATGCAAAGGAATAGACAGTCTCCTAGACTCTGGGATATCCATCATTTCTACATAGTCAGGCCTCTTGATCATCCACAGCTTCCTCCACAGGGAGCTGGAGGGTTTAAGCCACTTTTTATAAAACATAAAATGAGAGGGGACTCAGAAAGCCTAGGGGAGACACTCCTGAAGGTCTGTCTGGGAGATGTCCGTCTAATGGGCACATCCAGACTTTCAAATCCACATTCACTCTCCTCATACTCCTCTCCCCGGTTCATAAAATTCTCTAAAACATATTCTTGAACCGTGGAACCCTGACCAACCGTACGCCATCTGATGGTGCTTAGTCTGGTCGGAACCGGGAAAGCTACTGACAATTTTTAATCGCTTGGCTATTTCTTCAGCGTTGGAGATGGAAATTTTGGCTCCACACCTGCTGATTTTCTAGTCCTTTTGCTGGAACCGACTCCTCCAGTCGGCTCTCCTTTGCCCGAGAAGTCTCGCCCTGGTCAGAGGGCACTCCTCCGTTCGGTTACAACCAAACCGGGCTGGCCATCCGGGTCAGCGGATTTCTTGGCCTCTCTTTCCCTGAGCCTCCCAACTCTCTTATCCAGGGTAGCTGCAGGAAAATTTTTGCAAATCTGGCAGTCTGCATTGAGGTGGTCAAACCCCAGACAATAAACACAGGTGGTGTGGGGGTCAACCTTGGCAAAGGCTTCCCCACAAACACTGCAGTGTTGAAACCCAGTGGGCCCGGTTTTTCTTTTGGGTTTCTCAGACATAGTGCCAGCCTAACCAAAACTTGCCTGTTTATGGCAATCTGCCAAGCAAGACCCTCTTATCGGTTCCCAACCGTGTCACAGGTCGTGGAAAAAACCGTAATGAAATCAGTTTTTTTTAGAACCAATAACAACCGGGAACCGCACTCTAAAAGACAAAATTTAATGAATTTTCAACAACCTGATCGGTTCAAACTGAACTGATAATACCGTTTACAAGTTCCACACAGAAATAAATGTAAAACCTATCTAGTACTTACGGTACCACAGACAGAGCTTGAACCGACCGATTGCAGTTTAAATTCGGTTAAAAAACCGAAAAACTAATACTTTAACCGACAAAATGAACCGAGCAGAAGGATAAATCTCCGGAGCGACTGTTCAGTGAGGCGGAGTAAAGAATCTGACAGTTTGAGTTTGAAGAACAACAGACTGAGCTTTCAACCGAGCTCGTGCTCAAAGTTCCATGCCTGGCATGGAAAGTTAACTCTTTCACCTCCGGAGCAGTTCGAAGGTTGGGACTCACTGCATATGTCATAATATAGCAAGACTTCATGTTGTTTGAAATAATGGATACTAAAATCCAGCAGACTCTACTCTACCTTAAACTAAATAATTACTTGGGGGATCCCGAGTGACACGCTGGATAGCCCAAAAAATAAGAACTCAGAAATGCACGGCCACTATAATTAAGGCTAAAAATACAACAACGGGTTTATTAATTCATAAAGATGAAGAAATTAGGCAGATATTCACTGAATAGTTTGCAAACTTGTATCAGCAAAAGGATGGAAATACCTCAGATATTAGGAGTGAATTTTTAAAGGACTTGCCCCTCCCACACCTAAATGAAACTCATAAAACAATATTAACAGCCCCAATTACGGCAGAGGAAATTCAGGCAGGGATCAAAAATCTTAAACAAAATCGCTGCCTGGGATCAGACGGATATACCTCTGAATGGTATAAACAATTTGGAAAGGAAATTATACCTCAATTATTAAGGGTGTTTACTAAGGTCATTAAGGAGACCCCCGAGACTACGCAGAGTTATCTCCGATCCCAAAACCGAACAAAGGTTCCTCAATCCCATCCATGTGTAGACCTATTTCTATCTTAAATAATGATTATAAAATTTTTATGATGATATGGGCGACTAGGCTGGAAACAATCTTGCCTTCTATTGTTCACCAAGACCAGACAGACTTTATAAAAAAAAAAAGAAATACAACAGGCAATATTAGAAGAACTTTTATCCTAATTGAATATATTCAAAAAAGAAAGATCCCAGCGGTTAAGTCTGGATGCTGAGAAGGTGTTCGACAGGGTGTTCTGGGATTTTTTATGGGTCACCCTGTCGAAATTCCCGTTTCCAGAAACTTTTGTGGGTTGGTTAAGAAACATATACAATGCTTCCCAAGCATACGTCCGTATAAACGGAGGCTTATCTGCCCCTTTCCCTTTAACTCGTGGCACATGACAGGGGTGCCCATTGTCTCCCCTTATTATTTACCATCTACATGGAACCTCTGGCGTCGGCTCTTCGTGAGGCTAGGAGGGTGGAGAGGATCCCACTGGGCCAAAGGGATTACAAGCTTAATGTATTTGCTGATGAAATTCTAATGATTCTGTTGTCCCTGGAAACTTCTATCCCAGCAACATGGCATATACTAAAAAAATTTGATAAGGCAGGGGGATTTAAACTTAATATGAACAAAACCGAAGTCTTGCTTCTAAATTTCTGCCCCAGCAGTGAATTACGCCAGACTTATCCCTTAAAATGGAACTCCACTAAAATTAAATATCTTAGAATATACCTCTCCTCAAACCTAGAAGTAATAGAAACAATAAACTATGAACCCCTAACTCAAACAATTCAACAAGACCTTAAAAAATGGTCAGCCTTACACCTATCCCTCTTTCAGCGGGTAGAATTGCTGCGGAGGAACGTACTTCCACGACTTTTATACTTATTTCAAAATATCCCTTTTTTCCTTCGAGATTTTACTTTAAATCCTGGGGGAAAATCTTTTCGGGTTTTGTGTGGGGTAACCATAAGCCCAGGATACGTTAATTCAATTTTAACATTATCTGTGGCCCAGGGTGGTATTAATCTACCAAATCTAGAACTATATGCAACAGCTGCCTTCCTTAAAATACTGATATTATGGATATCAGGGAAATTCTCGGCACCATGGAAAACACTGGAGTTTGAAATCAATGATATGCATGACATTCACAGACTTTTATTTTCTTCTCCTGGGAAAACTCCCCCACTTAAGAATTTTACTAGCATCACAGCTAGTGTTTTAAAAATTTGGTGTAGGATGAGGGAAAAACCATACTTGAATCAGATATTTATTTAAGAGATTTACCAGATAAGCATACTGAGCGGGGGCCGCTCGTTTCCAGATGCGACCTGGGGTTACATAGGTCAAGAAAGGTACAGAATGCACAATACAATAGTGAAATAGACAGCAGGTTCAGTAGACATCTCAAATAGAAATGGCATATAAATCAGGTGAAAATGGATACATAACAGGGAGATAAAATAGCCAGTGGTATTGTAACAGATGAGAGTGGAATTAATACAGGCGAGATTGTAGGTACAGCAGGTGCAGCTAATCTGACCGAACAATTATGAGGTTTGGTGCACAGGACAGAGTGCATAGTTTGTTTGGCATGGTTAGGCATACACTACTGGGTGCTAGCAGTAGGTTTATTGTAGCAGTAGATATATACATACTGTATGATATTTTCATATGATGAACAATTTATCCCATCCCACTCAGACCAAACTTTTTTACAATGGAGACAGGGGGGCTTATCCCATACTTTCCAGTTTCTAGATGAAAAGGGAGTGCGCTCATTTGAGGAACTGAGAACAAACTACAAATTAAGAAGAAATGACTTCTTTAGATATTTACAAATACGAAACTATATATTAAGAAAAAGGAACATAGAAGCAAAAATATCAACCCTCATGAATCCAAATTTAAAACTATTCATAGACACTGTAAAAGGCCAATTAGGAGAACATTTAACAGGGAACATTTACAAGGGGCTCAGAGACCTAACTCAAGAGTCAACATTATCCATCCTAGAGAGATGGAACTCAGAACTAGGTCTTTCCATCTCCCCCACCCTTTGGACACAAACAACAGCGCGAGCCATTAAAATTACCTCCTCCACATTTTGGAGAGAATATGCATGGAAATGCAGAATTCGCTATTTCCGCTCACCAGCTTTGCTGGCTGAATACCTACCAGAAATATATGGTCACTGCAAGAGAGAGTGTGGATGCACTTTGGCTAACCTAGGGCATGTCATGTGGTTTTGTCCAATACTAATGCCATTTTGGTGCTCTCTTCAGGGGGAATTACCAAGTTGCTTGGGCGAGACAATAGAATTGACAGTGGAGATGGTGCTGCTGTCTGTCTATCCAGACCAGTCCCCCTCTTGGGGGAAAAAACACTGATGCCAATTTTTTTACTTGCTGCAAAAAAAGTGCTAACTAGAAAGTGGATGAAAAAAATAACACCAACAATACAAGAATGGAGAGAAGTTATAATTGATATATACAAAATGGAAGGTTTATCAGCACAACTAAATGATAGAATACCATGTTTCCAGAACAAATGGAGAGGATGGTCTTTGTACCAAGCTCGTATAGACAAAGAATTTACTCCTTAGGAAAGGAGAGGGGGAGGGTGGGGGTCCTACCTAACCTTTTCTCATTTTCTCCCCCTTGTCTATACTGAAATAGGGAGAAAAGCATCTTAACTTCCAAAATAATGTAAAAGCATGTAATCTGAACAAAGAATGGCTACTACTGTCAGAAACGGAAATGTGTGCACTGTGTGTGAAATGAAAACCCTTTTTTAATAAAAATCAAATAAAAAAAAAAAAAAGATGGGATTGGCCTGAAGAAAAAGGGAGGCCTCTGTTCTAGCCCAGGGGATAAAGTCCGGGTCCCGCATGAGGATCAGGTCCAGTTTACAGGAGCGTGAGGGAGATTCAGTAGGGCCTCAGTCCAGAATGAGTTGGACCGATGCACAGTCAGAAATACTCCTGGGTAGTATGACCAAGTCCAGGATGTTCCGTAGGAGGGTTTGTGACACCAGCCAGAAGTCCAACCTGATGTAGGAGGAGTGGGCTTCCGAGTGGTAGGTATAGTCAAGGACTCCGAGTGGAACAGTCACCAGACACCTGTGAGACCTTGGTCTTCCATGAGCAGATGAAGCGCTCTCCTTCCCTGCACATGTGATTCAGTACTCGAGTCATTCCGGTCATGGTGGTGTACCAGAGCCAGGTTAAAGTTCCCCCCCGGCAGCACTGTACTGTGAGGTGGGGCAAAGGAGGTGAAGGATTAAGCCAGTGAGTTAAAGAACAGGGGGTCATCTTGGCTGGGGGCATATACGTTGCACAGCACTATGGGGTCAGTCAGTGTGTTGTACGAGCCCAATACCCATCTCCCTTCACTGTCCGCATTACTGGCAGCCAGTTTCCAAGGCAGAGATTTATGCAATAGGATGGCTACTCCCCTCTTCCGAGACAAGGCCTCTGCGTGTACTACCTGTCCCACCTAGTCTTTCTTTAGGAGTGAGTGATCTGACCCAGTGAGCTTTGTCTCCTGGAGGAAAGCTACCTGGGATTTGAGCCATCTGAGGTGGGAAATGACCTTCTTTCTCTTCACAGGGAAATTTAGACCCCTCACGTTCCAGGTATGCATTATGATCTCCCCTATTTTACCTACAGGAGATGGTCTATAGGCAGACCTACACCCAACCACTGTCTATGAGGCTATTCTCTGCTACAATCCACACCGGTGTCAAGTACCCTTACTGAGCTGGGGACGAACACCTGGTGGGGGTCCCTGTATGAGTGTGTGGTGCAAATGGGCCCCGGTGGGACTCACACTTGGGGACAATAGAACCGGGGACCTTGTGTGGTTACTTGGCAGTACAAAATGACCGTACCTTAGCAGTGCAACTCCCAGCAGCACTTACAGTTAAAACAACCATGTAAATATCTTAGCACAATTAATAACAGAAGATTATTTAAGGGCTTCAGTCTGGACTTTAGCCAGCTGCACAAGCAGCCAGTAGCTGGTTCAACCTCCCCAGAGGGGTGGCTTAACCCAACGGGGTACCAAAGTACTAGCCCAACTGTCATATCATCCAATCCAAGGCAGTTGTGTACTTTAACTCTGAGTGCCTGTCATTTCACTCAAACACAAATACACCTGGGGAGAGTGACCCCCCCCCGAGCAATAGGGTATGCAGTGAACCTGCAGGACAATCATGCAGGGCCTGTCTTTGAGGACACAGTCATAAAAGTTCCTTAGTGGCCATGTCCTGTCTGCTTATTATGAGGAGATGGGACACAGCTGCAAGGCTGCTGATGCCGAAGGTTCAGTGACCGGGGGGTGGGGTTGCGAGGGCTCTTTCGGGAAGAGGAGATGGGGAGGGTGGTGTGAAGGACCTTACCTCCCCCTGTCATTTGGTGCAGTACGTGCCCCAAGGGACAGAGTAGTGAAACCCTCCTGTTTCCCATGCTCCCCACACCCCTGACTGGAGAGAAGGCTTGATCATGAAAAGAAAGACTAAGGGATCCTTGGATTTTCAGTGGGTCAGGGGCACAAGGTGACATCCCCGACAGTCGGTGGCCAGAGAGGGGCACTGGAGTTGGAGTTCTTTACCAGGGAGCAGATGGTACATCCAGGTCCAGGTGTATCTAACAGTAAAAAAGGGGTACATGAGTCTGACAGTCCCTGGACAACAAGTGTTCCCTCGGAGTGCCCCCCCCATCCAAGTCAAATCCCCTGGGAGCAGCGGAAGAGAAGTGATTAGGATTGGATTCAGGTTCACACTCAGCTGGGCCCAAGTGCATCAGAGAACCCTCATTGTGGTTCGTTGTTAAGCATCTCTGCTTATCAGGCCCAACAGCAGGGTGCAAGTCGCAAGTTGGGGCAGGAGGAGAGGCCTAGAGTAGGTAGGCAGATGGTCAAGGGGTCTTGGGCACAGCCCTTAACCTGGGCAGAGGGTATGTGGTGAGATGAGGCAGCCATGAGTCATATCAATCCAGTGCAAAACTACAAAACTACCCTCCCCGCCCAATTTTACAGTGAGCAAAGTACGCAAATCCTGCCAGGAAGCCGTCAGAGGAGGGGGCAAGACTGGATACTGTCCTGTCCTCTGCACAAAACCCTCTAACTAAGAGAAGCGGGGAGTAGGGAGCGAGTAACAGTAGTAAATTTAAGTAATCATGCTTGTTGAACTCCCCCAGGCTACCTCCCCGATCCCTAAACTCCACTCCCCCCATTATTCTCCTCTGACCTACAACCCAGCAAAAATACTGCACTTATCTGGAAGCTCCTATTTCTGGAGCACGGCTGCAGGAGATGTTCACCTGTCTTTGGTCCTGGGGCCACTAGGTCATCCTGGGGGCCAGCGCTCCAGGCCTGAGACAGATCTTTGGGCCTCCTGGGCAAGGGCTGTCCCTGGAAAGTCTGGATTAGCCGCCCAGTCTTGCGCACATAGATCATTGCCCTCCAGGGCCTCGGTGTCCATGTCTTACAAGTCGATGACCTTGGAGTGCAGGGTGACCAGCGCGAGCAACAAGTACCTGTTATTTATAAAGTATGGGCTGGTCACCACAGGTCCATCCACATCTCCCTGATGACTAGGCAAGAATTGGTTTAGGCCCTCCTCCACACAGTCTTGTGGGTGATTTCTTGTAGTGTGCGCCACCTGCCGCGACCACTTCTTCAGGTTTTGTGGGCTGGGTTCCCACAATGAATGTTGAGTCTGGGGAGCATTCGAGGGGGGCCGCAGGTCCCGTTTGAGAGGTGAGCAGCAATCAGCATAGTCGTTGGAGTGAGGTGAGGTGCGGCTGGGCCAAGTTCAGGGCTGCCCATCAGTTGTTGGTAGGGCCAGGAAAGTTTTTTCCAAGAAAGTCAGCAGCAGCCTCCAAGGTAGAGAAATGCAGTGCGGTACCATTGTGAGTGAATTTTAAAATCGCCAGGTACCGGAGAGAAAACGGGATACCCAAGTCATGAAGCTTACGCCTGGCATTGGAGAAGCCCTTCCTACGGGTTACCAGGTCTTTGAAATAGTCTTGGAATAGCATTATTCAGTTTCCTTGCCAGTCCAGGGCTCCCAGTTCCCTCTCCCTGGACTGGATGGCCTCTTTCTCTGCAAAATTTAGAAAGTGAGCCAGGATAGGGTGAGGCCTTTCTCCAGCAGCAGGCCAGGGTTGTGGAGTGCAGTGTGCCCGCCTGATGGTAATCTTCATGCCGGGAGCAACTTGAGGATGGTGGGGAGTGCATGTTGAAGAAACTGGGTAGTCTGTCCCTCCTCATACCCCTCCGGGAATCCGAGGAGCCACAGGTTGTTTCTGTGGCTCCTGTTCTCTAAGTCATTAAGCTTATCCTGTAGCCCCCGGATTTGGGCCACCTGCTCCCTCAGTGTGGAGACAGTGGCCTTGTAAAATATCCTCCTGAGCAGTTGCTTTTTGCTCCTCTAGGCCCATCCGTGTGTCAAGAGTAGATAGGGCACCAGCGGTGGTGTTGCTGGCTATTGTGAGTTCCTCCATTTGGCTGAGGATCGAAATGAATATTTCACAGATAGAAGGGTCGTGGCCTTTCTTGTTGCTACATGCTATGCTGTGCACCGGGTACTATTGATTTCGGCGGCTGGAAGGGAAATCCCTGGACAAATCATACCCAACTCACTGAGGGGAGGCAGTAAGTGTTCTGACGTCCTCCGGTCCCATTTTGATGTGCAATGCCTGCAGGAATCGCGGAGTAACAGCGGGTCTAAAGCTTCAGTTGGTAGCTGCTGAAGACTTAAGCGGCCATCTTAGTTGACGGCTAAGCCACCTCTAACATACATTTTTAATTGTTCCTTGGACAGTGGAGAGGTGTCTGGCCTAGGGAACAGCAGACATGGTAGCACTGCACAATTGTAGTAAAGATGAGCAGGGAACTACAGGACAGGTCAGTCATTCTGATGACAAGTCAGCAAACTGCTGACAACCATTGTCAAGGAAAGACTGCTGGAAGTCCGGGGTGGGGGTGGGGGGTCAGGCAGGCAGGAATGTCTTGTCAGACCAAGTTGATAGACATTTTGACAGGACATTGGGGTAGGAAGATAAAGGATGGGCAGTCAACATACTGTTCCTTGATTTTTAGCAAGGTTTTTGACAGTCCCATATAGAAGATTGGTGAAATAACGGGGGGTGGGGAGCAAATTATCAAGGTGGGTGGAAAATTAACTGGGAGGAGGAGGACACAGAGGGTGGTGATAAATGGGGAATTTTCTGGAATGTCACCAGTGAAGTACCGCAGGGGTCAGTGCTAGGCCAGATGTTTTTTTCATTTTTTTCATAAGTGACACAGAAGAAAAGAGCATGGGAGGCATGGGAGTGGTGTAGTGGAATGGTTGTGGAGCCACAGTCTTGGGACACCTGGAGACTCAAGTGTGGCCCCATTGGTACTCACCTCTCTGGGTTGAGGGCAGAGGTTGCTGAACTGTGGGCCAAACTAGCAAGGATGCAGAAAACCTTCTGCCATACCCAGGGGGCACAAAGTCTCCTGACGACTAGGCACAAATTGGTTTAGGCCCTCCTCCACACAGTCTTGTGGGTGATTTCTTCTAGTGTGCGCCACCTGCTGCGGCCACTTCTTCAGGTTTTGCGGGCTGGGTTCCCACAATGAACTCCTCCAGAAGATGCCTAGGCAGAGGCAGGGCACTTAGACTTTGGAAGGATGGAGAGGTGGGAAGGGTACACACTCCTCAGCTGGTGCCACTGCACAATTCCTGTGCCATACTGGTGGGATGGGGGCAGCCAGGGGGAACCCGCAGCAGTGGGAAGGTAGGAAGTGAAGGTCCTCAGAAGGGAAGGCCTCAAGGAGGGGGAAGAGGCTCCCAGACAAAGAGGAAGCAGCTGCTGGTGCGGGACTCTATTGTTAGGGGGATAGACAGGGGAGCAGAGGAAGAAAGGGGGAAGGAGGTGAAGTACCTGAGAGAGAGATCAGAGGATTGGTAGGGCAGCAGGAGATGGGAAAGAGCTAGATATAATTTTCCACCTGGGGACAAATGACCTGGCAAAGGACAGGGTAGGAGTAGTGCAAGGAAATTGCAAGGAGCTGAGAACACGTCTTTAGCAGGGCCCTTAGTGCTCTTCGGCACCATTTTCTGATTTCTGTGGCAGAATGCAGTCTTGCCATTAACTAAAATATGATGTGATGTCATTGATGACATCACATACCAAGCATACAGGAAGGGCTTCAGAATAGAAAAGATGGGTAAGGGAGCTAGGCACCATGGAAAAACTGTATATCTGAATGAAAATTCACCCTAAACAATGAAGTGGCGTGATATATTTATTCTGCAGCATGATGCAGATTCTGCGGAACATCCCACAACTGCAGAATTCCAGGGCCCTTGGTCTTAAGCAGGTGGCATGCATGGTGACTTTTGCCAAGGTGTTACATGTATATGGCTGGGAAGAGAATAGGACAGGACATTTAACAATTAATTGGAGGCATGATGCATGGAGGAGGGCTTCAGCTACATTGGGTCTGGGGACTAACCTGGGAGGATATGGGCTTCTATGGGAGAAACAACCTGCATCCTTCTAGGGGAGGGACCGCAGTCCTTAGTGGAGAGCTTTAATTGCTACTAGGTTGAGCATTTGAACTAGCCAGGAGGAGGCTGTAAAACCAAGGGAGGCAACATTTACACCCCCCTCCCCCGATGATGAAGCAGCAGGGAGGGACACAAGAAGACAGGGGTGGAGACAAGTGTGTATAAATCAGGAAAGCAATAAAAAAGGAATAAAGGAAACGGGTAATGAAGGTAACAAGGAAGAAGGGGGTCAGGGGGAGCATCACGGAACAGCACAGGTGAGGAAGCAGACATTAAGCGAGTAAGGTATGGAAAACCATGTGCGCCAATGACAGGAGTTTGGGAAATAAAATTCTGGACCTGGAGGCCATAAAGACAGACTAGACTGGATATGGTGACCATAATGGTGTTGTAGTGCACTGACAGCCATGACTGGGACATGAAAATACTGGGCTACTCTCTGTTCAGAAGAGACGGGGAGGAGAGGAGGAGTTGTACTATATGCGAAGGAGGGAATCAAGGCCACGGAGGTAGAGGGGCATCTGGAGGAAAAAAATAAGGACTGGGGATGCCATGGGTCATCCTTAAGACAGGTAGTTGAGGCCACTGTCCATACAGGAATGGTTTACAGACCTCCAGCACAGGGAAAGGAACTGGATAAGGCACTTGGGGAAGCCATCATCAGGATGGCAAGTAAAGGGGAGGTGCTGCTAGCTGGGGACTTCAATCTGCCAGATGTGGATTGGAATCTTCCATATGGATTGAAGTCTTCGAACTGTAGCTTTGACAAGGAGCAGGGCTATCCTTGACTGCCTACAAGGGACTTTTCTCAGGCAACTAGGTGAGGAATTCACTAAGGATGGGGCAGTGCTGGACCTGGTGCTTACAAACGGACAGCATTGCAGATATCACAGTGGGCAGTCCCCTAGGCAGTAGTGATCACTGTATGGTGTGGTTTAACAATAGGATGGGAACAGGCAAACCACACGAGGATGAGGGTCTTGGACTATAGGAGGGTAGATGTTAAATTGGAGACTGCCTCAGAAACTGCCTCGTAGGAGGACGGGGGTTGCCAGGGATGGGTTGAGGCACGGAGGGGAAAAGAAAGGAGGGTATAATTATGACCACCAATGTCTACATGAAGGAAAGCGACCATTATGATTCTCTAGGGAAGTGGCCAATGTGATGAGGGAAACAAAGGTGGTATACAGGAAATGTAGGAGGAGGAGAAAGATGAGGTACACCAAGTAAAACAGAGGGAAGCAGGAAAGGCAGTGAGGGGAGCACAGGTGCTGACAGACTAAAGATAACCAAAGGGCTCGCTAAAGGGCTGCTCAGTCTTCACAGTGGAAGGGGTGGATGCACCACCAGGAAGCAGCACAAACAAGCTAGGAGGATGGACCAAGTCATTTTCAGAGGAGAGAGTCCTGAAAGGACCTGCAGCTCAGAAAAGGATCAAGGCTATGGGACTGGACAGGATACACCCAAGGGCACTAATGAAACTCAGGGAAGTGCTAGCTGCCCCACTGATGGCCTTATTCAGCGGCTCACTGGAAATAGGTGTGGTTCCAGAAGACTGAAGGAGGGCAGAGGGTGACCCGCTCCATAAGAGCAACAGCAGGGGGGAGGCTAGCAACTACAGGCTGGTCAGTTTCACATCAGTGGTGGGGAAATTGATGGAAACCCTGTTAAAGCAAAGGATGGTACAGCATCTTGAATCTAATGTACTAATGACCAAAGGCAGTGGGAATCCATGGGGGGGGGTGGGGGAGCTCATGCCAGACAAATCTGATTGATCTTATTGAGTGACCAGGGAAATAGATCAGTGGAGGGCAGTGGACGTGGTCTAGCAGGACTTTAGCAAGGCCTTCAACACTGTGCCATACAGGAGATTGATAAAGAAATTGAGCAGCCTGATCCCGATTTCATTAATATGCTCCCTACAGAAATAATTTCTTATTTTGAATTAGAAAATGGCAACAATCAATTCTTAAACCTGATTGGCTGAGACAGGCTCCAAGTTGGACATTTATTTTTCAATAGATGCCCAGCCAAAAATAAGAGCCAGTCCAAGTGCCTCTTCACTGAGTAACATTCTCCGATGAGCCATTTTCTAAGCACAATGATACCCTCCAGGGTGGGCATTATTGGGAAATACTGGACCTTCCAGGGGCTATAAGGCTCTCCGCCTGTGGCGTTGAGCATCACTACGCCCCTGGGCGGTCCGGTATTTCCCAATAATGCCCACCCTGTCAGGTGTTATTGCTTACTTAAATGCCAGTAGTGATGTCTCTTTACAAGCCCAGTGGGATGCGCTGAAAGCAGTCCTTAGAGGTTGGGTTATCAGTTGGGTGGCAGCCAAAAACAAAGAAGGGCCCTGCAAGACACCCTAGAAAAGAAATTGCAGACATTAGAAACTCAACACAAACGTTCCAGGACAACACAACTTACAGAAGAACTGCGACAAATCAGGGCAAAACTACTAGAACCAATCAATAAAAAGGTCAATGGTAAATTACACTACAGGAAACAGGTATCATGAGGTTGGTGGCCATGCCACCAAGTTATTAGCTTTTAGACTGTGAAAGGAAGTTGCTGAACATACCATCCCTAAATTAAGAGTGCAGGGGCTAGGGTTCTCATTTTAAAATGCAGCAAGATGAAATTGTGTAGTGCTTTTAGGACTACTGTGCATCTCTTTACTCCAAGGATAAAGATCCTGAACAGGTGTCACGAGATGCTAGAAATTTCCTACAGCCCCTAAGGCTGCTGACTCTCACACCTGAAGATCGAGAGAGGGTAGACAGCCCAATCACACAATTAAGCAAATTATAGAAGCTATTGATTCCCTGAAAGAGGGGTAAAGCTCCAGGACCGTATGGTTATAACAGATTTTTATAAACAATCTAAAATATGATTAGTTCTAGCAC
This sequence comes from Neoceratodus forsteri, assembly GCA_016271365.2. NCBI lineage: Eukaryota > Metazoa > Chordata > Ceratodontiformes > Ceratodontidae > Neoceratodus > Neoceratodus forsteri. Next base: position 591,156,514 of record CM028132.1, on the reverse strand, counting down.
TTTGCGCCTTGTTCTGGGATTGTCAAAAGAGTGGTACCCAAAACCTGGGAAAATTAAAGAATTATGTGAATCTTACAGACCCATCACCCTGTTGAATCAGAATCTCAAACTGTTTACCAAAATTCTGGCTAATCGTTTACAGAAGGTGGTACCCTACCTTGTGCATCCTGATCAAACTGGGTTTATTCTTTGGGGGGGGGGGGATTTAAGTGATAATGTCCGATGCATCTTGAATATTTTATCAGAAGGGGCTGGAACCAAAACATCACAGACTGCAATTTCAATCAATGCTGAAAAAGCCTTTGATAGGCTCAACTGGGTGTTTCTTAAAGAGGTTTTACACAGCATGGGCTTTGGGGATAGGTTTCTAAAGTGGACTAACATACTATATGCTCAGCCTAAAGTGGCAGTTCGAGCTAATGGTACTCAGTTGGTACACTTCAAAATAGCTAGAGGAACCAGACAGAGTTGTCCCCTCTCACCACTGCTCTTCGCAATCAGTGTGGTAGCTGTGCGGTCTCATCCAGGGGCATGGGGAGTGGTGGTGGAAGGTTGTGACCATAGAGTGTCATTATACCTGGATGATGTCATTTTCCTAAAACATCCGGTGCAGAACATGGTCCACTTAGAACATTTACTAGCCCAGTATGGTTCCATTTCAGAACTTAAGGTAAATACTTCTAAATCTGAGATTATACAAATTAGTGGAAGCATACCTCAGGAATTTAAACAAGTATAAATTCAGCTGGGATAACGATTAAGTTAGGTATCTAGGTATAAACCTCCTGAAACACCTGAGGTCCCTCTACCAGGTTGATTATGGTAAGTTACATCAAGAAATTTGTACAGCTCTTAAAAGGTGGCAATTATTGCCCCTTTCTTTGATACACAGGTTTGAAACTATTAAAATGGGCGTGTTTCTCCGATTTGTTATTTCTCTATCAAACACTGCCACTCTCCATTCCTAAGTGAGAATGGTCCATACTAGAAAAAGCCCTTAAAAATATCATTTGGCAGGGGAAAAGGTCGAGGGTGAGTTGAGGATTACTGCAGCGATGAAAGCAGGGCAGAGGCTTGGAACTCCCAAATTTTCGTAATTACTTTAAAGGGGCACTGTCAGTTTTACCCCTTCGTTTGTTGCCAAAAGTGAAAAGTGTGCCTCTTGGAACACACCTATCACACAGCTACTGCGGAATGCCCCTATATTTAAGAAATGTAAGTCTTTTTACCTTGCTTTGTAATTTTGTTCACAATAATATTTTCCTCGGTCCGACAGTAATGCACCCGCGTCCCGGTAGCACATTCAGATCGGGAACACGGGTCTGCCACGAGTGCAGTCCCGAAGTGTGATTTTTTTCACATACCAACAGTAAAAGAATGCTAATCCTGTCCCTTATGTTATAGATAAATGCTTCTGGCATCTCCGACAGCAAACTGAGCACTGGGAGGAGTACAATTTACAGTTTTAAATTGGAGCTGAAATCCCATGTATGCGAACCAACGGCATGCTCCTGCGCATGCACAGCATTTTTGTTAATGCTTCTCGCGTGCATGCCTGGGATTTCGGCTCCGATTTAAAACTGTAAATTTTATTGCTCGCAGTGCTCGGTTTGTGTTGCCAGAGATGCCAGCAGCATATATTTATAACATAAAGGGCAGGATTAGCATTCTTTACTGTTGGCATATGAAAAAAATTGCACTTTGAACTGCACTGCATGACCTGCGTTCCCGACCTGGATATGCTTCCGGGACGCGGGTGCATTACTATCGGACTTAGGGAAACATTATTTCAGACAAAATTACAAAGCAAGGTAAAAATGCTTACATTTCTTACATATAAGGGCATTGTGCCATAGCTGTGTAACAGGTGTGTGCCAATAGGCACACTTTTCACTTTTGGCTAAAAAAAAAAGGGGTAAAGCTGCCAGCGCCCCTCAAGTTCACCAGACTCATCTTGGCTGCAGACTGAAAAGACCTTAGTTTTGGGTTAGTCTCTGAAAATTCAACCCTGGTTGATTAATACACATTCTGAGTTAGCTAAGATTAAGAATCAATGGACTCGACATACAATGAAACAGTGGTTGACTCTCAAAAAGAAGATGCCTACCCCACCTACACAAATTTACTGGGTCCCAATTCGCTAGCATCCAGATTTTAATCCTGCGAAGCTTGACTCAGGCTTCGCAAGGTGGGAGCGTAGAGGGCTTCAGTTCTTCCAGCAGTTCATCAAGGATGGGGTTCTCCCTTTTCAACAATTGCAGATGAAATTTCACTTGCCAAATACTGACTCCTTTAGATATTTGCAGGTTAGGGTCTTCATAACTAATACAAAATTGATAGATGAACTCTCCCAAACACCTGCTCCCCTACTGGTTATGGTGTGGCATGAAGCCAACCACTCGGACAGCAAGCATCTGATTTCCAAATTGTATACCCTACTAAACATAGATACTGGCACTAGAACAACTAAGCATATACAGGATACCTGGGAGAAGGAGGCTAAATACCTCCTCTGGGTAAGAAATGGGACATAGTTTAGCAATAGGTGCATAAGACAATGGGTGCAGGTGGCTGGAGGGAATTTAAGTGGAAAGTGGTTGTTCAGTATTTCCTCTTCCCAGACCAAACCAAAAGAATAGATTCTAACCCCACTGGTGATTGGTGGCAGAACTGTGGCCAGAAGGGTACCCCTTTTCATGTCTTTTGGCGGTGTCCTGTGCTTCAATCCTTCTTGCAAGAGGTGTACTGTTTAATAACACATGCACTGCAGTTACAAATGTCACTCAAGTTTGAACAAGGGGTGCTAGGGATCCCTCTGAAGGGGGTTTACAGGGGGGAAATGAAAATTACGTACTTACCGTAATTATTGAGTTTCCCAAATATCTTCATTCATTACTAAATGAGTCCTACCGAAGGTCAGGACCCTGCTCGGGGAAATAAAAAGAGCTCTGTCTCTAAATTTTTCTGAGTTGGGGGAGCAGACATCGTGATGGCACCACCTACGAGGCCAATGTTCTATGTGGTGCTCGCGGGTTGGTCAGTAACTGACGCTGACTCCTCCCAGATCTCAGTTCTGTCCACCAGGCGAGGAAGGAAAGGATAGGGATAGAGAGAGGACCAAGGTGCCCGAAGGATAGAGGAGAGAGGGGAGAAAATAAATATAAAGCCGACAGCCAGGATTTGATAATAGGGATAGGCTAGGAGGGTAGAGGTGGCCAGAACGCTGGGCAGTACTAAGAAATAGAAGAAGCAAAAAAAAGTGGAAAAGAAGAAAAAAAGAGAGAGAGAGATAGTAGTCCCCCCTTTACTGAGAAGGCTATTCCCCTCTGAAAACACTTTCCTCCTCTTCCCCCTCTTTTTTTTTAACTCCAACAAAGAGTCTGACTAGACTTCCCAATCTGACCAAGGGTAGACAGGTGCCAGTAAAGGGGACATTTTAGACCCAGGAGTAGCTTGGCAGAAGACACAAGGAGGAAGGAGTTCTGTGTGACTGGACTTCTCTACTGGGAATAAAGAAGTAGAACTCTTGTACTTGGACCTTTATTGTAGGGTAAAAAACAAACAAACTAACAAAACAAAAAAAATAGTGTGTTTGTCTGAGTTAAGTGAACTGAATGGTTATCTGAACAGTTATCTAGGTGTAAATCTCAGGTGATTGAAAGGGCTTGATAGCTGTGCAGTTTAAATTACTTGTAGAAAGATCTAGTAAGTAGGGGGAGTGGCTTAGCTAGAAGGAAGCTAAATTTAAAGACTGCCTTAGAAAGATTCTGTTAGTAGCTTGGCAGAAGACACCAAGAGGAAGGAGTGCTGTGTGACTGGACTTCTCTACTGGGACTATATTGCCCTCCTTCCCACCTCCAGCCTCCCACCCAAAGCTAGTTCTACTTTTATAGGCACATGATTTGACTGACAACAGGAACTTCCTGTTTGGGAGCAGGAAGTAAGTGATCACAGAGCCACCAAAGACCCACCATCCTAGAAGGGCAAGAGTAGCTCTCCAGCCCCCTCTAGCTGATGGAGGTCTGCCTCTGAGCAAGTAAGGGGTCTACTGAGAAATATAGGATATTCTTGTCTCATAACAGGACAATCAGGAGCTTAAAGGGCACAGAGGCAGAAAGTAAGTAGAGAGAGAAGAGAAAGAAAAAAAACAGAGGAAAGAGTAAGGATTCCAAACAACAGTTAAGGGGCCAGAAATAAGACATCATGGGAGTGGTGCAGTGCAGTGGCTTTGGAGCAGCAGTCTTTCGGGAGACGTTCTGGAGGATGTGGTGTTGTCCCATCTGCAGGCACCTCTCTGGGCTGAGGGAGGAGGTTGCTCATCTCCAGGCTGAGTTGGCCAGGATTTGTGGGACCTCCTCTTCCATCCAGAGACCACCAGTGCCACTGCCGTTGCCTCAGAGGTTGCCAAGAAAGAGAAGCGGTTGGACCACAGTGGGCTCAGGGAGGTTGAGGGTGGTGGAACAGAGGCGCATCCCTCCAGTTGTACCTCTCCACAATTCCTATGCCATTCTGGGAAAGTGTGGTTCCTATATGGAGGCACCCGCAGTGGAGACCAAGGAGGATGCTGGGAACCTCCACAAAGGAGACCCACAGGAGGGTGGCTGGGGACCCTGCAGGGGAAGGAAACAATTCCTGGTGGGGGACTCCATTGTTATGAAGGTAGAACTGGGGGAGGAAGGGGAGAGGGAGGTAAGGTGCCTGCCTGGCACCATGGCTTGGAGGGTCAGGGAGCGAATCCTCAGGATTGCCAGAGCAGCTGCACAGGGGAGGGAGCTGGATGTCATTGTCCACCTAGGGACAAATAACCTGGCTAAAAAAGGGATTGGAGCAGTGCAGGAAGAGTTTGTGGAATTGGGGAGGGGCCTTAGACAAGTAGCATGCATGGTAACCTTCTTGGAGGTGCTGCCCATCTGTGGTGTAGAAGAGGCTAGGGTGTTCCACACCATGGGATTCAATCAGTGTTTGAAAAACTGGTGCAGAGCTCAGGGATTTGGCTTCAATGGGGACTGGAGGTCCACCTGGGGTGATGCAAGCCTATACTGGCATGATGGGCTGCATCTGTCCAGGAGGGGAACCAGGATCGTAGGTGATAGGTTTAAATGCTTCATTGGCAAGCATTTAAACTAGCCAAGGGGGGAGGCACTGGAAAGGAGCAGGGAAATCCTAGCCCCTTCCAAAAAAAATCATGGTAGTAAGTGCAGTAAACACCAAGATAGAGGTGGCGATAGGGAGAAGGGCAGGGGTAAATGGGGAAAGTGACAAAGGCAAGAAGGACAGGGATGGGACAAAAAGGAGTAAGGCCATCAGTAAATGGAGGGTAATGAGTACCAATGCCCATAGTCTGGGCAACAAGATCCCTGAGCTGGTGGCCTTGATGGAAGAGGGATGCCTGGATATTGTAGCAGTCACAGAAACATGGTACACAGAGAACCATGACTGGGATGTTAACATACCAGGGTACATAACCTACAGGAGAGACCGGCAGGGGAGAAGAGGGGGAGGAGTAGCTCTCTATGTAAAGGAAGGGATAAAAGCAACTGAACAAAAGAGTAAACAGGGAGGAGAGGAGGCACTGTGGGTCACCTTGGAGACTGGAAAGGCAAAGCAGTCCGCACAGGGGTTGTGTACAGACCCCCATGTCAGGGGGAGGGAATGGACAAGGATATGATAGAAGGCATTCTTAGGATGGCAGAGAAAGGGGAGATACTGTTGATGGGAGACCTGAATATGCCAGATGTTAACTGGAGCACATTTGCTGCAGCCACATCCAAGAGCAGGGCCATTCTCAATGCCCTACAGGTGGCAGGCCTCAGACAGCTAGTTTTGGAGCCTACTCATGAGGGAGCAATCTTAGACCTCATACTTTCAAATGGGGTCAGTGAGAGGATCTCAGATCTAGAAGTGGGTTGCCACCTGGGAACAAGTGACCATCAAACAGTGTGGTTCACGTTAAACTCAGCTTCAGAGTCAAGCCATACAAAAGTGAGGGTACTGGACTTCAGGAGGGCTGACTTTGGCAAGATGGGAGAGTGCCTCAGAAAAGCACTAGCAAACAGGTTAGAAGGAGGGGTGGAGCAACAATAGGGAATCATCAAAACTGCCATCACAGAGCGACAAGCCTTTGTGTGAAGCAAATAAACAAAAATGAAAGAAAAAGCCACTATGGTTCTCAAAAGAGGTGGCTGGGAAAGTCAGGGAGAAAAAGATAGCATTCAGGAAGTATAAGGAAACACAGAAGGAGCAGGACAGAGAGCTGTACCAGTTAAGGCAGAAGGAAGCAGGGAGGGAAGTCAGAAGAGCAAAGGCCCAAACTGAGGAAAAGATAGCCAACTATGTTAAGAAGGGGGATAAAACCTTTTATTGGTACATCAGAGAGCGTAGAAAGACAAAGGGAGGGATAGTGAGGCTGAATAGAATGAATGGTAGGTGGGCAGAGGGGGACAGTGAAAAAGCAGGCATACTGAATGAATATTTCTGCTCAGTATTCACAAAAAAGGAGGGGGAAGTGCCTAATCCAATTAACAGAAGCACTCTTGATTGGGGGGTCGATCCCAGCCCTTTCACAGAAGAAAGGGTTCTGCAAGAACTCCTAAAACTGAAGGTGGACAAAGCAATGGAGCCTGATGGAATGCACCCCACAATTCTAAAAGAATTAAGGGGGGAACTAGTGAAACCACTGACTACTCTTTTAATAAATCATGGAGGATGGTGTGGTACCCAAGGACTGGAGGAAGGCAGATGTGATTCCCCTTCACAAAAGGTGGGACCAAGACAGAGGCAGGAAACTACACACCTGTCAGTTTGACCTCTGTGGTAGGGAAAGTGATGGAGTCACTTCTGAAGGAAAGAATAATTGAGTACCTAGAGGCCAGTGGGGCACAGGACCCAAGGCAGCATGGGTCACAGTGGGAAGGTCATGTCAGATGAATCTAATAGATTTCTTTGACTGGGTGACCAAAGTAGTAGACCAGGGAGGGGCTGTGGACATGGCCTACCTAGACTTTAGCAAGGCATTTGACACAGTCCCACACAAAAGATTAATAGTCAAATTAACCAGCCTGGGAGTGGGTTCCAGGGCGGTAGCCCGGGTAAAACCTTGGCTGGACAACAGGACACAGAAGGTAATTGTAAATGGAGTCCACTCTGAAGAAAGAGGGGTTACTAGTGGGGTACCTCAGGGTTCAGTAATGGGTCCAGTCCTTTTTAATGTCTTTATAAGTGACATTGCAGAGGGACTGGAAGGAAAAGTATGCCTCTTTACAGATGACACAAAGATCTGCAACAGGGTTGAAACACAAGGAGGCATGCAAAGGATGAGAAGGGACTTGGCAAGGTTGGAGGAATGGTCAGAAATATGGCAGCTAGGATTCAATGCAAAGAAGTGCAAAATAATGCACCTGGGAAACAAGAACCCAGGGGAAGATTACACAATGGGGGGGTAGTAACAACAACAAAAAAGGAAAGGGACCTGGGGTAATCATATCAGATGACCTTAAGGTTAGCAAGCAATGTGAGAAGGCAGTAGGGAGGGCTGGGGGATACTGGGATGCATATGGAGAGGCATCACCAGCAGAAAACAGGAAGTTGTTATCCTCTGTACAGACAGTTGGTGAGACCCCATCTGGAGTACTGCATCCAGTTCTGGAGACCCCATCTCTGCAAGGACATAGACAGGATAGAGGCAGTCCAGAGGAGGGCAACTAGAATGGTGCAGGGTCTGCAAGAGAAGCCTCATTAGGAGAGACTAAAGGAGCTTAATATGTATACCCTGAGGAAAGAAGGAGAGGGGGACATGATAGAAACTTTTAAGTACCTCAGTGGAATCAACAAAGTCCAAGAGGTAGCATCTTTCAGAAAAAAGAGACGTGCAAGAACAAGGGGACACAATTTAAAGGTGTGGGGGGGCAGTTCCGGGGCAATGTGAGGAAATATTTCTTCACAGATAGGGTAGTGGATGCATGGAACAGCCTTCCTGAGGAGGTTGTGGGGTCTAAAACTGTGGGAGAATTCAAGAATGCATGGGACAGATATAAGGCAATTCTTGTGGAGGGTAGGAAGAAATAGGCTGTTGGTTAACTAGGATCTGTGGCCTATCCTGTAGGTAGGGAAATGGGCAGACTAGGTGGGCCAAGTGGTCCTTATCTGCCATCAAAGTCTATGTTTCTGTGTTTCAGCTGGGCCAAGAAGAGGCCTCAGGAGAACTTGTAGGCCTCCGGCAGTTAAAAAAGGGGAAGAAGGAGGAGAACAAAGAGGGACAGGATATACCACTCTCATCAGGGGGCGCACAGAGGTATCTCTAGGGTTTCTCTCCCTCCCAGAAAAAAACCCAGAGGATCGCCAAAGGAGAACCTAGTAGCAGGGAAGCATCCATTAGGATATGGACTCCAGTTAATTGCCGAACCAGGGACAAAGGGATGGAACAATCAGCCAACAGGGTCATGGCTGGAAAAACCCCAGTGGCTGCACTGGCTTAGTAGAAGCCCTTTGAAAACTTTTTCTAGAAAACTAATAGAGACAGGGAACAAGATTCGGCCCCTGGGCCAAGTGAAAACAGGCCAAGCCAACTCTGTCCCTGGTAGGAAAAAGAATGGTCCAAAAGAAGATTCTGAGGTAATCTTCTCTGACCAATAAAAAGTGGACAGCCTTCTCCAAAAAAGGAGGGGGGTCTGTCCAGAGAATGCAGGATGCCAGAGGAGTAAGGGGCAAGGTTTGCCCCTAGGAAGAGCTATCCCCCCCCTTGCACCCCAGAGAGTAGGGTGGAGAGGAAAAGGAGGGGAAACTGCGCTGCCCAGTGCCTGATTATAGGAGGGAGGTGGGCGTATATGAATGGTGAAGATATTTGGGAAGATCAGTAATACTTACGGTAAATACATAATTTTCATATCTTCCTCAAATTAATCTTCACCGTTCATTACTAAATGGGTCCAAGTGCCAAGATGGCAAACCCTGAGGAGAAGATTATTTCCCCAGCCTTCAGTGGAGGATAACCATGGGAAGAGGGGGCCCTTTACAGGCCTGGTGAGGCCAGAAGACGGTCATGGGCTGGTGGATGATTCTGAGACCCGGGAGATGGAAGGTACTCTTGCAATTCACACCGTGCCTTATGGGAAAAGAATTGGGGCCCCCCTGGAATGGTGAGGACAGTACCCTATGCTGGGCCAAAGGTGACAACCTTAGTAGGCAAAGCCATGCAGTCCGCCTAATACAGACCAAAGTTCCCACCAGCCTGGTAGCCACCTCGCTGGCATCATACACTGCCCTAGAGAGGTGTCTTGCCAGCTCCTGGCCCTGAGCAGTGAGGCAAATGGCTTGCCAGGTTTCCTCACCATCAGGCATTGCCACGAGGAGCTGGCCCAGCAGCATCCAGATGTGCCTAGTGTTGGCCCACCTGGTAAGCCTGATGAATGGCAATCCACAGAAGAAGGCATGCAGACGAGATCACCTTTCTCCACCATCGGTCAAACTTGGCTGAGTCAGCATCTGGGAGGTGGTCGTGCTGAGGGTTATGATGCCCAGTTGGGGTGTCCAGGAGCTCCACTCCTGAAGTATGGTGGTGTATGGCACATGGAGACCCTATTGCAGTGCAGTACCTCTGCATCCAGTTCCTAGGGGCTGGAGAAGGGGTGGTGGGATGGTGCCAGACAGTGTGCGAAGCCTCCACAAATGGCCCTGGCCAGGGAGGTATGACCAAGGTGTCAGCACCTTCTCGGCTTGGTCATAAACCTCCTCCAGACTCTGTCATCTCTGGGCCTGTCGCAAGTTGTTTCTGCCGTGACACACCAGGGTGGCCACATGTTGGACCTGGTGTTCTCACTGGGTCTTGAGATCGATAATCTCAAGATTGATCGGGAGGTAAGTCTGATCACTGCATGGTGCTATTCATGTTCGGGGCTCCCACCAGATGCCCTCCCCCTACAGAGATGATGAGCTGTTGCCCTTTGTGGGGACTGACCCCAGAGGGTTTCCTGGTGACAGCCGATCTATCTAGTGTGGGGGCTGCATGCATCAGAGGCGTTGGTGCTGGGGTGGGCACTTACAATAAGGTGCTATCTGACACCACTGATTCCCTCGCACCTGTCCATGTACGATCCAAATCTTCCTACCTGAGGTCCCCATGGTATGATGGGGCTCTCAGGGAGATGAAGAGAAAGGGTCGGAGGTTAGAGCGCTGCTGGAGAAAGTCCGGCCTGGAGGAGGACAAACTGGCCCTGCATGTGCATTATAATGCATACCAGGGGGCAGTCAACCATAAGACGGCAGTGTTCCTGTCCAGGGAGATTGCTGCTGGAAAGAACCGACCAGCTATACTTTTTTGGATTGTGGACAGGCTACTTCGTCCTGCTTGTCTACAGCCGAAGAAGGTTTTTTCTAATGCTGAATGCGAAGTTTGCTCGGTTCTTCTTGGACAGATTGTCCGGTATCTGGCAGGGAGTTTCTCCAGTCAGCAATATCACAGCTGGCAGTGGTTGCCAGAAGTGTTCCGAGTGCACTCCACCTGGTTGGGGGGAGTTTAGACCAGGAGAGGTAAGTGAGGTCATTGGGGTGGCGACTAATCTGAAGCACACCTTTTGTGAACTAGATCCGGTGCCAACACGTTTCTTGATGAGATGCATCAACATTGTTGGCCCGGTGTTTGCTCTGATAGTCCAGTGTTCCTTATCTGAGGGTTTTTTCCCTAAAGCCTTGAAGGAGGCATTGGTGAGACCACTCTAAAAGAAACCATCGCTGGACCCGGAGGTCTGGGCAAATTACTGACCTATCTCTAATCTTACCTTTTTGGTGAAGGTAGTGGCGCTTCAGTTGGAGGATCACCTCATAACTCATGAGTTGTACGAACCTTTCCAGTCAGGGTTTCGGGTGAGCATAGCACAGAAACCGTGCTTGTTCTGCTGCTGAATGATGTCCTCAGGGTGAGAGATCGAGGGGATAAGATAATTTTTATTCTCCTGGATCTCTCCTCAGCATTTAACACTGTGGACCATTGTGTGTTGCTTGACTGCCTTAGGGAATGCTGTGGACTCACCAGCACTGTCGTCAGCTGGTTTGAGTCCTTTCTCACCAACAGGAGACAACGGGTTGCGATGGGAAATTCTTCCTGCACCCCAGCCTCCCATCTTGCGGAGTTCCTCAGGGATCGGTATTGGCCCCAGTGTTGTTCACAGTGTACATGCTACCCCTAGGAGGACTCATTAGGAAGTATGGCTTGGGTTTTCATTGCTATGCTGATGATACCCAGCTATACTTTTTCTTTGCCCCAGGAACATCCGATGCAGTAGATGTGCTAAACAGCTGCCTTGCTGAGATTAATGACTGGATGGCCTCTAGCTGGTTGCGACTGAACTCCGATAAGACAGAGGTATTGGTGGTAGAGTTGAACAGAGTGTGTGATAGGATAGCCTCTGAATCAGAGACTGGACTTGTTCTGGTATCTGTTTCATTGAAGACTTCCTCTAGGGTGCGAAATCTTGGTGTCATTCTGGACAGGAGTTTGACTATGGAGGCGCAAATATCCTCCACCGTCCGCTCCTGTTTTTTCCATCTCAGAAATGTTGCCAGGATAAAGCGCCTTGTTCCACCTCTGGATCTCCCTACTTTGATGCATGCCTTAGTTACACCAAGGCTTGACTACTGTAATGTGCTCTACCTTAGGGTTACTGGAGGATCTCTCTGCTTAGACTGCAGCTAGTGCAGAATGCAGTTGCCTGGTTACTTACTAGGCAGCCACAATTTTGTCATATTACACCAGTGTTGCGTGAGCTGCACTGGCTGCCGGTCAGGTGGAGGATCCTTTTTAAGGTGGGTCTTCTCACCAATAAGGCCCTACATGGTCAGGGCCCTGGTTATCTGTCATAGAAACATAGAAACATAGACTTTGACGGCAGATAAGGACCGCTAGGCCCATCTAGTCTGCCCATTTCCCTACCTACAGGATAGGCCGCAGATCCTAGTTAACCAACAGCCTATATCTTCCTGCCCCCCACAAGAATTGCCTTATGTCTGTCCCATGCATTCTTGAATTCTCCCACAGTTTTAGACCCCACAACTTCCTCAGGAAGGCTGTTCCATGCATCCACTACCCTCTCTGTGAAATAATACTTCCTCACATTGCCCCTGAACCGCCCTCCTTCTATCTTTAAATTGTGTCCTCTTGTTCTTGCAAGTCTCTTTTTCTGAAAGATGCTACCCTCTTGGACTTTGTTGATTCCCTTGAGGTACTTGAAAGTTTCTATCATGTCCCCCCTCTCCCTTCTTTCCTCAAGGGTATACATATTAAGCTCCTTTAGTATCTACTCATACGGCTTCTCTTGCAGACCCTGCACCATTTTAGTTGCCCTGCTCTGGACTGCCTCTATCCTGTCTATGTCCTTGCGGAGATGGGGTCTCCAGAACTGGACACAGTATTCCAGATGGGGTCTCACCAACTGTCTGTACAGAGGGATAACAACTTCTTGTTTTCTGCTGCTGATGCCTCTCCTATACATCCCAGTATACCCCGCCCTCCCTACTGCCTTCTCACATTGCTTGCTAACCTTAAGGTCATCTGATATGATTATCCCCAGGTCCCTTTCCTGTTTTGTTGTTGTTACTACCTCCCACCCATTGTGTATTCTTCCCTGGGTTCTTGTTTCCAGGTGCATTATTTTGCACTTTTTGCATTGAACTTAGCTGCCATACGTCTGACCATTCCTCCAACCTTGCCAAGTCCCTTTTCATCCTTTCCACGCCTCCTTGTGTATCAACCGTGTTGCAGATCTTTGTGTCATCTGCAAAAAGGCATACTTTTCCTTCCAGTCCCTCTGCAATGTCACTGATGAAGACATTAAAAAGGACTGGACCCAATACTGAACCCTGCGGTACCCCACTAGTAACCGCCCTTTCTTCAGAGTGGACTCCATTTACAATTACCTTCTGTGTCCTGTTGTCCAGCCAATGTTTTACCCAGGCTACCACCATGGGACCCACTCCCAGGCTGGTTAATTTGACTATCAATCTTTTGTGTGGGACTGTGTCAAATGCCTTGCTAAAGTCTAGGTAGGCCATGTCCACAGCCCCTCCCTGGTCTACTACTTTGGTCACCCAGTCAAAGAAATCTATTAGATTCGTCTGACATGACCTTCCCGCTGTGAACCCATGCTGCCTTGGATCCTGTGCTCCACTGACCTCTAGGTACTCAACTATTCTTTACTTCGGAAGTGACTCCATCACTTTCCCTACCACAGAGGTCAGACTGACAGGTCTGTAGTTTCCTGCCTGTCAGACCTTCTTGTACCTGCTCTCTCTGTCCACCCCCTCTGTTCCTCCTGTGGAGGCCCCCTGGCGACTCCAAGGACAAGGTTGAAAACGGCTGGTGATAGGGCTTTCAGTCTTGCCGCCCCATCCTGTGGAATTCGCTGCCCCTTGGGGTTAAGAGGGCCCCTACTTTGGAGGTATTCAAGGCCCACCTTAAGGCCCTCCTATTTGCTCAGGCATTTCTGGATTGAATTATTAACTTATTGATCTGATTCATTTATAAATGTTTACATGATGTGTTACTATTTTGTGTTTTTATTTTGTATTTGTGTTCTATTCTTGAAGATGTGCTTATCTGTTTGTGCAGCACCCAGAGCTTCTGGGATTGGGTGTTTTTAAATACATTTTGCCTTGCCTTGCCAGCCCTGTATTCCCCCAGGAATGACAGTGTTGCACGTCCTGGGTTACATCCAGCAAAGTGGGAAATGTGAAACTGCTCCATCATCTCCACCAGGAAGGGCTGGTAGGGCATAAAGTCTGCATCAACTGAGAAGTGGAGAGAGGAATCCTCTTCCTCTGTGGAGGAAGTCGAAGACTTGGAGGAGCTCAAGTCTGAGGCAGGTGGTGCAGGGGTCTGAGGTCTAAAAATTACCTTGGAGATGGCCCTAAGGTAAATGGAAATGCAGCTGCCAAACCCTTGAACTGTTCCCAGGTCACGGGGCCCCAAGAGACTGGAGAGAGGAAGAGATGATGTCAGAGGAACAGAAGGAGGGACAGCCTAGCCATGCAGGGAAGGTGCTCTGCAAGGACAGTGGGATCATGCAGGGGACCCCTCCCAAAGGTGGGGGCTGCCTAGCCCACCCAACACAGTGCACCCAACCAGTGAGGGGCGGACTGGGGGTTGTCCTTGGGGGGAACCCCCAGCTGGGGACACTGGAGCCGTGCAGAGTCCACTGGAAGGCCCCTGTCCCCACCAACTGCTGGACCCCTCCTCAAAGCAAAGGAAGGCAAGGACAGGTCCACACTATGACTCCTGTCTGAACCCCGGGAGACTCCCTGATGGAGTCGCTATTCGGAGTGGATCCTACCAACCCCTGACTTTGAAGAGAGGACCCTGCCCCTCAGAGGAGGCCTGGTCAAAGTATCTGGGCTGGCTGACTTGAGGGGGTAGGCCCCAGACCCCACAGGGTGGGTACTGGAACTCTCCTGAGCATCCTCCTCATCAGCCGGGATCCAGATAACAATAGGCCTGGATCCTGTGTTACAGGCGGCACTAGCCCGCAGGTTAGCACCTGCCACGGTGCCGGAAATGGAACTGGTGTCAACTGCAGTGCCAGTCCCCAAAATGGCGCTGGCTTTGGCAGAGGTCCCCAAAACAGTACTGCTCGCAGCACTGCCTCTCCAAAGAGCACCAGAAAGAACGTACACAGAGTCTCTGGCACCGGAATCGGTGCTGGAAGACTCCAGAGTAATCGCTGCCAGCCTTGAAACTTCTGAAGGCCTCAGAGAGGCCCGGGTGGAATCGAGGGCTCTTCGGTGCTGGGCACCCAATCAGGATCATACCAGTCTTCCTCTCCTGGGTTTGGAGAGGAGATCAGGGAGATCTCTAAACGGGTGACCCCCTGGATTCTGGACCCCCTGGCACCGCGAGTGGCATCGGAGGGCAGCCCGGGCACGCAGTCAGCACTGCCCCGCTCACCAGCACCAAAAATGACACCGGGAGCAGGGGCATTGACTGACCACAGCTCAGAGTGGACCACTGAAGCAGAGCCTGCATATAGCTCAGATTGCACACTGGGGATCGTCCATGTCTCTCAGGAGACCCCAGACTACAAGGGGTGACCAGCTGCCCCCCCCAAGAGGAAGGCTGCCCCACCAACCCCTCGCTGGGACCCCTTGCAGCAATCTGTGAAGCAGAGAGGGTCCCATCCCCACTGATCTGTATAGAGCCAGTGGGGGCTCAGGGGTGGAGCCCAGAGACCATGTCTTGGCATCCCAAGTGCGTTGTCACCCTCTGAAAATTGGGAGATGTCTCCTCAACTGCACTGTGCAGATAGTGAGTGTATGGAAGTCCATGCTAAAACAGGGGTCACTCTCATTCATCATGTGGTGGGGACCCAAACAGGAGAAGCAATGGTCGTGGGAGTCCATAATGGTCATGGAGTTGCCACAGGGGCACCAACACATAGTGGTAAATCCCACGCATTTCGATATAGTTCTAAGCCCCAACCCTAACATACTGTCATGTGAAAAAAAAATGGGGAATTTTGTATTAAGAACACCCGGCACCACAAAAAAATTAGAAAAGAAGAATAAAACTCCAGAACCAGAATGGTACCAGTACTCACAGCACCAGATCAAATATGAGGCCTAGTGGACTTCGAATGACACAGCACGTGCTTGAAGTTTCCCTCGCAGGATCCTTCCTCGATGGTGGTAAAAACAGAACTGAGTTCTGGAAAGAGTCAGCGTTGGTTCCTAGCTAACCCATGAGCGCCACGTAGAACGTTGGCCTCGTGGGCTGCGCTGTCCTGACGGCTCCCCCAACTCAGAAAAATTTAAAGAGGCAAAGCTCTTTTTATTTCCAGAGCAGGGTCCTGACCTCTGGTAGGACCCAATTAGTAATGAATGGTGAAGTTTAATTAGGGGAAGATTTACCTATTCCATTTTCTCATTATCCTTTTCATGCAGTAATACTTCGCTGTCCTTACTGTACACCCGCCCCCCAGCTTTACAGAGTTTCCCCTGGTACCCATGTTCCCACTCAGTGTGAACAACTCCCCGTTGTCTTATTTATTTATTTATTTATTTATTGAAATTGTTTCACCACGAAAGGCACACTGAGCAAAAAGATGCTCGTCTCACGGTGCGACCTGTGGGGGTAGGGTTACAGTGGAGGCAGATCATATACAGACAAGGAAACAAATATACATATATTGCGCAATACAGATGATGTACATAGCTGGGAGGGATAACATGAGCACATTATTTACACCAGATGGAACAATACAGGAGAACTATAACGCATTTAAACAATAGGTGAAACAGTACAGAGATCAGAGCATGAAGGACAGGGTATACATAACATGGAACACTTCCGGTTAATACATGTTTAAGTAAGTGCCAGTAGCAATGCATGAGTGGTGGTAGCATGACCAGAGTTGAAGCAAGATGCATCAAGTTGACAGTAGGAGTAGGAGAGGAGAGTGGGGGGTGATAAGGGTGGGGGAGGAGAGGAGCAGTAGAAAGTGAGGGTGAGAGGCGTGGGTAACTGAGGCGGGAGGAAGGAGAGGGAGGGTAGGGGGAGATGAGGGAAAAAATTAGAGGGAGTGATGAAGTGCATAGGGCAGTGTATAAGCCAGGCAATTTGGCGAAGGCCGAGCCGCTGGTCAGGCACAAGGTGGGGATGGTGGGAGAGAGGTGGCGGGGTGGGGGTCAGGGGCAGTTGCAATTTGGTGCAAGGAAGTTAGTGAGTGCCGAGGATAGGGAGTGTTTGGATGATGAAAGGCGGATCTGAGCTAGCAGGTGATTCCAGAGTTTAGGGAAGCGGTAAGAGAAGGCTGATTGGCCGTCGGTGGTCCTATGCTGAGGGATGACCAATAGTCTTGCATCAGAAGATTGGAGGGAGTGGATGGGGGTGGGGGGGAAGATAGGGAGGATTCGAGGTAGGGAGGGAGGGAGCCGAGCCAACAGTTGGAAGTGAATTTGGCACAGTGAATTAGGCGCCGGTTGCTTAGGGAAGGTAGGGCCAGAGATCAATAGAGCTCGCAGTGATGAGAGCGGGGCCGGGGGGAGCATCGAGGGCGAAACGGCAGAAGGCATTACAGAGGGAGTCAAGTTTGGTTAGGGTGGTCTTGGCAGTGGAGTTATAAATGACATCACAGTAGTCAAAGGAGGGTAAAATCATTTTCTGGACTAATTCCCTTCTGACCGGTAGAGGGAGACAAGAGCGGTTGTGATAGAGGGCACCAAGTTTTGGACGCAGTTTAGAAATGATGGCATCCATGTGTGTGGAGAAGGTGAGGTGTCGATCCAGCCAAACCCCTAGATATATGAAGGAGGGCACATCCTCGAGGATGGAGTTATTTAGGGTATGGAAACTGAGGGGGAAGGTGAGTTTGGATAGACGCTGTCTAGTGCTGAAAGTCATAGAGACAGTATTTTTGGCGTTTAGGGATAGCTGGTTGGTATTGAACCAGTGTTGGATTTTGTTGAAATCAGTTTGGAGTTTGGAGGAGTCTTCTTCGTGGGTCCGACCGGAGGTAAAGAGGACTGTGTCGTCCGCGTACATATGGATTGCAGTAGAGGAGCAAGAGTTAGGCAGGTCATTTAGAAGGATGGAGAAGAGGATGGGGCCAAGAACTGAACCTTGGGGGATGCCGGTGGTGATGGGGGAGGTATGGTCGGCAATTTTAGTGGATTGGGTTCTATTTATAAGGTAGGCCCTGAACCAGTTAGTGGCAGATTCTGTTAACCCAGCTCCAGATAGGTCTGCTTTGTTTATCCAGCAATTACTTGAATGTCTGATTCATGTTCCTCCTCCACTTTCTATCTTCCAACATGCTCATATTGAGATCTTCCAGACCCTTCCTGTATGACCTCCCCTGCTGTCCCTGTATCATTTTGGTCACCCTCCTTTGCACTGCCTCTGGCCTCTCTCTCTGTCATTCAAGTATGGGCTTCAGTACTGTACACAGTACTACATAACCATATTTTCTTAAATACTGACTTCTCTTATTGTGAATATTTGACGCTTGAATTTAAATTTTATACTGGGAAACCCTTTTTATTGGTAGGGTTATATAGGCCACCTCATTTACCTCTCTTCAGGCTTGGGACATAATTCATGGTGTTCTACTTCCATATTCAGATTCTCATGATGTGTTACTAATTGGTGATCTAAACTTAGATTGGTTAAACCCAGAAAAATCTAAAAAGTTACCAACTTTTGCCATTGGACTGGGTTTGACCCAGTTACTTTCAGAACCTACTCGTATTAATATAAAAAGGCCTGATGAGTCAACATTGATTGATTTGATACTAATTGTCCTTATCAGTTTAATATTTCAGGAGTTGCTTTGGATCTGTTCAGTGACAATAACATGGTGTTTTATATAAAGGGACATTACAGGAATAAGGGTCCTTCTAGAATTTTTTTTTTTTAATTTAAACATTTGGTAACCGGGAAAGGCACGCTGAGCCAAGGCTCAATTCCAGGAGTGACCCGGGGGGGAAGGAGCAGCGGAAATACAGACAATAAATGCAGAGAATTAGTCAACAGAACAATAGCAGCTAATTACAATCAATATAATACAGCAGTGAGAGCAAAAGCATGACGTGATGAATCTCTAGAGGTGAACTATACAATAGTAAATGCTCTACATAATGAATTTTTAATAAGTGTTGTGCAGGAATTGTAGGACGGTAAAGTCAGTAGAAGTTGTGGGTTTAGCTTAGTTGTGGCAGCGACATAAAGGTGGAGGAAGGAGACGTAGCTGTTGCTTGCAGCTAGAGTGAGAGAGTGAATTTCTGATAGCAGGGGTAAGTTTGTTCCACAAGTAAGGAAGTTGGTAGGAGAAAGCAGCTTTGCCAGCTGTTGAAGAGGGTTGGGGCAGGGTGAAGGATCTTTAATTTCTGTGCTTGAGTTCATAGGGAGTAGGGAGTCTGCGGATAGACAGTTCTCAAGTTAGAAGGGGAGCAAGTTAAACCAGTACTTAGATATAAGGTTGAGGGCATGTATATAGCGCATATGAGATAAGGGACATAGTCCAAGGAGGAGTAAAGATTATAGTGGTGGGTGCATAGGGGTGAGTTTGCAGCGAAGCGACCAAATGAGTTTAGAAGGGTATCCAGCCTGGCAAGGGTGGTTACAGGGGCAAAGCTATAAACCACATCCGCATAATCTAGTATGGGGAGGATCATTTTAGAGACAATGTCACATCTGGCAGGTAACGGGAGAGGGTCCCTGTTCCAGTATAACATGCTGAGTTTGGGGTACAGCTTGGAGGTGACAGATTCAATGTGAGCTGAAAAAGACAGGTGGGGGTCCAGCCAAACACCCAGGTACTTGTATCTGGTCACTTGAACAAGTGGGGAGCCATCAAGAGAGGTGATGGCGGGGGGGGGGTAGTATGGCTAAGTTTCTGGGTAGAACTGAAAACCATGGAAACAGTTTTGGTGGTGTTTAATTTCAGTTGGTTTTGACTGAACCAGCGCTGAGTGTTGTTGAAGTCGCTTTGTAGTGTAGCTTGGACTTCAAGCAGGTTGAGACCGGAGGTAAAGAGGATGGTGTCATCTGCATACATGTGTATTGATAAACTGGAGCAGGAGGAGGGAAGGTTGTTAATGAAGAGGGAGAAGAGAATGGGACCAAAAACAGAGCCTTGAGAGACACCCGCCAGGATAGGGAGAGGGGGAGATGTGATATCAGCGATTCTAACAGATTGAAATCTGGTGGATAGATATGACTGGCGCCACCTTACAGTGATGGAGGCAAGCCCAGCTTCCTCAAGGTTCTGCAGGAGAAGAGAGTAGGACACGGAGTCAAATGCCTTTGCTAAATTGACAAATACAGCTGCTGTCTGGAAGCCTTGGTTGGAGGCAGTCTGGATGTGGCTGATGATGCGCAGGAGGGAGAAAATTGCGGAATGGTGTTTCCTGAAGCCAGACTGATGGGGAGAGGATATTGTTTGTTGCAAGGTAGTCAGCTAGTCGAGTGTGGGCCAAGGATTCTTGTAGTTTGACTGGGAGGAATGATTAGTTTTAGATCTTTTAAACATTTTGATTATTTTTATTTTATTACAGACCTGGAGAGGGTAAACTGGGATCGGTTAGAATTAATCCCGGACCTGGATTTGGCCTGGGAATTTTTTCTGGGAGAACTACTCCAGATTTGTAAGAAACATGTGCCTCTCAGATCTCGAAAAATAAAACACAACTCAGCAGTGTGGTTTACCTCTGGGTTAAGGAAAAAGAAACAGGCCAAGAATAAAGCATGGGAAAAGGCCAGATGGTCTGGGAAGCCCAAAGACTGGCAGTTTTATAGAAACACTAGAAATGCATATGTCATGGGAGTATGGGATACCAAAAATAAATTTTTTTAAACTAAAATTTCTGAATCTTGAGGGGATCCTAAAAAATTCTGGGTACTCATTAAGGGTTTAAGTGGACATTCAAAAAATAGAATTACAAAAGAACCCCAGAGCAAATGCTCTAAGGTATGGGTTATCCCGGAGGATATTGGCCTTACAGCCAAATTTTAAAGAAAACACAATTGCACTTACCCCAACAATGCAAAGCATCATGGGAAACATATGCAAATCCCCATGAGAGAATTTGGCTCAGCTTTAAGCAGAATTGCATGGTGCTGGAAGGCCTCACAGTGCAATTAGCAATCAGCCCAGGAAGAGAGAGCCAGCCCCTGGGCTAAGACACAGATATGGCACACTGATGAGTCCAAATGAGGACGAAACACGTGTATGTGTCTGCTGTTCTTTGCCTTTGCTGATTGGACTGTGAGGCCTTCCGGCACCATGCAGTTCTGCTTAAAGTTGAGCCAGTCCAAATTCTCTCATGGGGATTTGCATATGTTTCCCATGATGCTTTGCATTATTGGGGTATATTAAAAAAATAGTCCAAATATTCAATTGTCCAATGAAGAAACTTATCCAAAAGACTGTCCTCTGTCAGATAGATTCAGTAAGTTTTTATTGTCACAGGCACATTTTTTGGTTCCACCCAAAACCTCTTAAAAATCCTTATATTTGTACTAAAGAGAAATCTTCATCTTTCTCTTTTCAGGAAATTGAGCTGTATGAGGTCCTTGAGTTACTTTTGTGTTTGAAAGTAAGTGGGAGTTGCGGACCGGATGGCTTGCCATCGACTATGCTGAAATACTCTGCTACCCATATAGCTGGATCCCTGACTTATTAGTACAAGGTTCATATCCATAGGGTGTTTCCCTGATGATTGGAAATTGGCCAGGGTGGCTTCTGTTTTTAAGGGTGGGGATACTGGTTATTTAAACAACTGCAGTCTCATATCATTACTGCCCTTAGTAAGATTTTGGAAAAACTCCTAGTTCGACAACTTACTGGCCATTTGAAGGGCCAGAGTTTATTGGATCAGTACCAGTCAGGTTTTAGAAAACAACACGGGACTGTGGCTGCTGTGTCAAGGGTCTTGGATGACATCGGATCAGCAAAGGAGTCCAAGTATTTTACTGGGGCTATTCTGATTGATCTCTCCAAGGCCTTCGACACAGTAGATCATCAGCTCCTGTTATCCCAACTCTATGATGTGGGCATTGGCAAAATAGCATTGGACTGGTTTTGCTCCTGTTTTATTTTTTTTTTATTTATTGAGGACTAGGATTAAACACCTTTGAGCTGGGAGCTTGTTTACAAAGGTCCCGCGTCAGTGGGGAAGACAGTGTTACAAAGGATTATACAACAGAGAGTATAAAACATGGACAATAATTACAGCAGTTTATACAAGCAGGTTTATATATACAAAACATAACAGTAAAAGGTAAGATACCCTCAGTTTGCGTATATAGTAAGTTGGCGGTGAGAATAGTCAGAGGTAGGCAAAAAGGAGTTAGAGAGGGGCTAAGATGGCAGTGGGTAGGGGAGGGTGGTAAGAGTGAGGTGAGAAAGAGAGTAGCAGCAGTCATAGACATTGTCAAAGTGAGGGGTGGGGGTAGAGAGGCTAGTGGCCATGCCAGTGCAGCAAGCAGCTAAGTGGCAGGGTGGGAGGGGGAGAGGGGAGAGTAGAGGTGGCAAGGGACCATGCAAATGCAGGAAGGTGGAGGCAAGGCAGAGGCTACTGGCAATGGGGACTAGTGGTAGCAGTCACAGGTGCTGGATGCAGAAAGATGTTGGTGTAGCAGTCTTTTAAAAGGGTCCAGAGTTGGTTGGTTGGTGATGTCCCGGCTGAGGGAATTAAACCAGAGGGGGTGCGCTACAGGCAAAGGAGCGTTGACCCTGCGTCATTCAAAGACAAGGAACATGGAAGAGGTGAGTGCTGGCGCTTCTTGTCCATTGTGAGTTGCTGCTGTGAGGTTGGAGTAGGTTAGCTGTGCCAGGGGGAAGGATACCAAGTAGAGCCTTTTTGGCCAGCAAACAGGTTTGGTAGTGTAACCTCCCACTGAGTTGGAGCCAGCTTGTTTGAGCATAGAGGTCACAGGTATGGGTGAGATGTTCAGCCCCTGTGAGCAGTCTGCAGGCCCTGTTCAGTGCAACTGATATTCTGCAGAGAGCAGTGTGGCAAGCAGCACCATAGATAACCAAGCCATAGTCTACGACAGAAAGGATGGAGCTGTTGATGGCTAGTCTAAGGGTGTCCAAAGTGAGACAGTGCTTGTGCCTGTGGAGGAGACTGATTTTGTAGTTGACAGTCCTAGAAACATTGCTGATGTGCTGGTCATAGGCTAGACAGCTGAAAAGTGTGACCCCAAGATATTTAAAGTGCTAGGTATGTTCGAGCAGAGCTCCAGAGCGGGTACTGATGTTAAGAGCGTGGGACTTGTGCTTGTTCCAAGTGCTGCAGAACATCATGGCTTTGGTTTTATTGCTGTTTAGTATTAGTTTATGGTTTTGGAACCATTCCTCAACAATACCGAAGCAATGTTGCAGATTGCCCTCAAGTTCCTCTGGGTCTGGGCAGCTTGTGAAGATTACTGCATCATCTGCATAGAGTAGCATCTGTTGTGGGCAGTGGCTTGGTAGATTGTTGAGAAAAATGCTGAAAAGGAGCGGTCCCAATACAGAGCCTTGGGGGACACCAGATCTTACAGGCAGATGGTCGGAGAGTACATTGTTGATTTTCACTCTTTGTGTACATTGTCCTAGGTAGCTTCTGAACCAGAGAGTTGATTTTGCAGAGAGGCCAATGAAGGTTAAGTGGTTTAGGAGGAGGGAGTGGTGGACAGTATCAAAGGCCTTTGAGAGGTCAGTGAAGACTGCCCCTGCTAGGGTTCCCTGGTCCAACAACCGGTGTATGAAACCAGTGAGTTCCAGAAGTGCCATAGAGGTACTATGGCCCTTACAGAACTCATGCTGCTCAGGGCATTGGATTGAGTATTTTTCAAGGTATTCAACCAACTGGTGAGCCACTATGCGTTCTAGTGCTTTGGAGAGCGGAGGCAAGATGGGCCAGTAATTTGACAGCGATGCCCTGTCTCCATTCTTGTGTACAGGAGTCATGATGGCTGATTTCCACACCTGTGGGAATTGTGATTGGCAGAGTGACAGGTTCAGGATCTTTGTTATGGGGAGGAGAACTTCTTCAACAGCGAGTGCAACAAGTTTGGGGTCCAGTGTGTCTGCGCTTTGTCGTGATTTCCCAAGCACTTTGCGAAGGTATTTTCTGACTAGCGAGGGGGTTAGCTTCTTGAAGTAAAAAAGGGGGGCAGACTGATGGTGAGCATCAGTAGTAGAGGTGTTGGAGTGTGGTGAGTCCCCGAAGAAGTCTGGGGGGGGAGTATCCCAGAGAGGTCCGAGAACGCTTCATTGAAGGCTTTGTTTATTAGATTGACATCAGATTACAGCCATAAACAGAATGGTATCTGCCCCATTGTTAGTGGAGAGGGGAGTTACCCAGAGCTCTGCCCTGGGGCCACTGCTCTTCCTAATGTATCTAAAAGATCTGGGAGATGTGTCCTACCATCTTTATGCTGATGATACTATAATCTATTCCTCAAACCCATTGGTTGAGGGTGTGCAAAAATGTTCTCCAGGACAGCTTCAGCAATCTCCAGTCTTTTTTCACCAAAATCAAACTAAAATTGAATACTACCAAAACTAAGTGTATGGCATTTGGAGTTATTTCTAAGGACGATACAGATGATTCTCTAGTTATAGTGGATGATGCTGGGCATGCCCTGGAGAATGTCGACATCTACCGATATCGGGATTTCTGGCTTTATCATGTAGGATCTAGAAACGAGCACTTAGATAAATTAATAACTCAAGTCAGCAAAAGAGTGGATTTTCTATAGCTAAATAAAAACTGTTTGGATACAGATACCTTAAAGCAAATTTTACCCCTCATACAGTTGTGGCCAAAAATATTGGCGCCCTTGCACTTTTTTCAAATAATTCACAATTTCCTCTAAACATAAGTTGAAATTAACAACAGTATAGAATTTGGTCTCCACAATTCTTTATTTCTCTGTTAATATTACAGAACCTTTGTTTTTGATTCAGAATTTAATATATCCTTTTAAATCAGAAAATGAAAAGAAATGGCATTGACAAAATTATTGACACCCTAGACTTAATATTTGGTAGCATAGCCTTTGGTCAAAATAACTGCAATCAACTGCTTCCTATAGCCATAGTTGAGCTTCCTGCACCTCTCTACTGGCAGTTTGGCCCACTCTTCTTGTGCAAACTGCTCCAGTTCTCCAAGATTTGAAGGGTGCCTTCTCCCAACTGCTGTTTTCAGATCTCTCCACAGGTTTTCAATGGGATTTAGATCTGGACTCATTGCTGGCCACTTCAGAACAGTCCAGCATCTTGTCTTGAACCATTCCTGGGTACTTTTTGAAGTGTGTTTGGGGTCATTGTCCTGCTGGAAGACCCATGACCTTTGATGGAGACCCAGCTTTCTGACACTGGGTTCAACATTGCGCTCCAAAATGGCCTGGTAATCTCAGATTTCATGATGCCATGCACACGCTTCAAGGCACCAGTGCCAGAGGCACAGACAACCCCAAAACATCACTGAACCTCCTCCATGTTTGACTGTAGGGGAAGGTGTTCTTTTCTTTGAAGGCTTCATTTTGTTTTCTGTAAACATAGAGATGATGTGCTTTACCAAAAAGTGCTAATTTGGTCTCATCTGTCCACAGGACATTCTCCCAGAAGGATTTTGGCTTGTTCAGGTGTGTTTTGGCAAACCCCAGTCGGGCTTTCTTATGTCTCTCTCTCTCTCTCAGCAGTGGGGTCCTCCTGGGCCTCCTACCATATAACCCCCTTTCACTGAGTTGGCAACGGATGGTGCGAGTTGAAACTGTCATACCTTGTGTCTGAAGGTCAGCTTGAATCTGTTTGGCAGTTGATCGAGGTGCTTTCTCCACCATTCGAACAATCCTGCTGCAATCTTGATCAAGTTTTCTTTTGCGGCCCGTCCAGGGAGATTAGCTACAAGTGCCATGGGCCTTAAACATCCTGATAACATTACGTGCGGTGGAAACAGGAACATCAAGGTCTCTGGAGATTGATTTGTAGCCCTGAGATTGTCCATGCTTTACAATCTTCTGTCTGACCTCCTCAGACAATTCTCTGGCTGTCTTTCTTTTTTCCATGCTCATTGCGGTACACACAGTGACACAAAACAGGAGAACAAGTCCTTTTCTCTATTCAAACTGGTTGAATGAGTGATTTTTATATTGCAGGCACCTGCAACTCACCACAGGTGAGTTCAATTCCAAAGTGAAGGAGAATCACCTGCTTGAAATCTAATTATTATTATTTTTTTTTTACTTTATTTCTTTATCTCCGCCTTCCTGCTCTCGGAGCCCTCTCCTTCCTTCCTCTCAACCTCCGTTTCCACCTCAGGGGGATCTGCCCCTGGAGTGCCTCCTTCTCTTCCCCTGCACAGTGGGGTCTGTCCCTCTTCTGGTGGTCCTGGATGGTTCCGAGAGGCTATCATCTAGGGCTTACCGAGAGGTGTTTTCCCTTTTCTCCTGGTTTCCCCTACCCTGGGACGCCGAGCGCCTAGGGACGCACGCCCTGAGTTGTGGCGCATGTCCCTCTCATGCACCATCGACGTCCCCCCTCCCCGACTCCGACGAACGGAGCTGCCTCCATCCTTTCAATTGTCGGTGCTTCCACCGGCTATGAAGGAGATGTAGAACGCAGATGCATTCTTGGTTCCCACCCCTGAGGGAGGAGAGCATCCGTTGGGACGTTCGATCCTCCCTCCCCTGCCGACCCCCGGCCACCGGAGTTTGTTCCTGAACCCGGGTCGCAGGCGCAGCGCGAGGTGTGGCGTCCAGCGCCACTGGGCTGGTCCAAAATCGAATTATTTCTAACTACTTCTAAAAGGTGCCAATAATTTTGTCCGGGCCATTTAAGGATTTCTGTGTGGAATAAGCTAAGACTTAGTCAATTTTTCTGCTTTTTGTGTTTTATTCTACTGCAAACCAAAGAAATACATATGTGGATACCAAAATATTTTTTACTTTCAACAATTTTCTGGAAGGAATAGTGCATTATTAGAAAAAACTGCAAGGGCGTCAATATTTTTGTCCACGACTGTAGATTATGGGGATATTTTATGCTGTAACGCTACCTCTGATATACTCTACAGGTTAGATATTCTATTCAATCAATTGGCCAGGTTGATATTAAAATGTCTGCAATTAGTCCACCATTGTGAAATGTATCAGCACCTAGGATGGATATCCTTATCTAAGAGGAGAGAACTTCATAAAAATATCTTCTCTTGTAGATGTGGGCTGGGTAAGTTAAGGGTAAGGTTGAGGGTACTAAAGCGATAAATTGAAATTTAGGGATATTGATTCCTCTTTAAGGAAAAGTCATCTTAAAGAGATGCTGGTTCCTTACACAAGAACGGAACGATCAGATAATTTTTTTTGGCCAACTTATTCAGAGATATTGGAACAACTTACCGGATGATTTTAGACTTGAGCATTAGAAAGCCCCTTCTGTGTATGCTTTAAAAAGATACCTTCTTTCCCTTAGGCCCTCCAACTGTTCTTAAAAACATCTTACATGTTCTTGTTATTTGTTTTATATTGTGTGTAATTAGTTTGATGTTAGTGTGCATTCTGTATTTTTGTAATTTGTTTGTATATTGTATTTTGATGATATGGCCACCATTGTAAATGAGCTTTGCTTTACGGTCTTAACCTTAATAATAAATCAAAAACAAAGAACGACATACAGGATCACCTCCCTCCTCCTGCTGACCTACCTTGCTATGCATCCCAGCATTCTATTTGCCCTTTCCACTGTCCATGTTTCACTGGCTGATTTTTTTCAAGTTGTTCATAATTACCACCCCCAAGGCTCTTTCCTCCATTGTTCTCGCAACCCCTACTCCCCCCATTCTGTATTCTCTTCCTGGCACCTATGTGCATTACCTTACACTTCTCTGTGTTAAACTTTAACTGCCATACCCTAGACCAGTCTCATGGCCCTAACACCCTCCTTGCTGTCCACTCTTCTGCAGATCTTTGTGTCATATGTGAAGAGGTAGATCTTCCCCTAAATCCCTATCACAGTGTCACATATGA
This sequence comes from Neoceratodus forsteri, assembly GCA_016271365.2. Taxonomy (NCBI): domain Eukaryota; kingdom Metazoa; phylum Chordata; order Ceratodontiformes; family Ceratodontidae; genus Neoceratodus; species Neoceratodus forsteri. Next base: position 591,129,018 of record CM028132.1, on the reverse strand, counting down.
TGTTAGAAAGGACCAGTCCCAAGACCAATCCCTGTGGCACTCCACTGGTGGCATCCCAGACCTTTGAGTACTCTCAGCTGAGGACAACCCTCTGGGTTCTCTCACGCATCCAATTCATCACCCATCCTGTATCCTACCCCAGGGTTGCACAGTATCTTGACCAGCTGTCCACGTGGAACAAAATCAAATGCTTTGCTTAAGTCCAGTTATTTTTTGTCAAATACCTGACCATTGTTTACTGCCCTCATTGCCCAGTCAAAGAAATCAACAGGTTCATCTGACATGACCATCCTTCCATGAGCCCATGCTGCCTAGTATCCTGAAAACCATTTGCCTCCAGGAACCCTACCAGCCTCTCTTTCATTATGGCCTCCAGTAACAGTCCCACTATATAGGCCACAGTGACAGGTCTGTGCTCACCTTGTTCATCCTCTTCTGCTCTTGTGCAGGGGCACCACATATCCCTTGGTACCATCCTTGTTTCTAAGGAATACTTGAAGGGGATCTGCCAGTGGTGTGGTCAGAATGTCCACCATTTCTTTCAGTACCTGTAAATGTAGCCTGCTTGTGTCCACTGATTTGTCCACCTTTAGTGCATTTAGACCTTTCCTACCTGTCCCACCATAGTTGGTTCCCTATTGAAGCCCTTTCTCCCTGGCTGTGATGACACATTTATGCAGTGTCCCCTTACCCTCCGCCATGAATACTAAGCAAAAATACCGGTTCAGCATTTCCATCTTTCCCTTTAATTCCCTCCACCCAGCCCTTTCCTATCCTTAGTCTGACTATTTATTTATTTAAAAGTTTTACCAGGAAGGCATGCTGAGTGGTGCAATGCTCGATTCCAGATGCATCCTGGGGGTATGGGGTAGGGGAAAACAGCAAGTACTATCACAGGAAATACAGACGAATTGCAAAACAGAGGTCACAGGAATACAGACTATTTGCAATACAGAGATCATGCTAGGTTCAGACATTGTGCAGTTATAACTCATGGGAAGACTTAGTATTGTATTCATTGCATGGAGTCTAAGTGCAGCAGCAAGAAAAATACAGAATATACTAACTTGCACCTGGTCGTGGTAAGGGTGGAGTTGGAACAAATTGAGCCATCCCGCAGGACTAGGTGCATGAGCAGGAGGAGTAGAAGTACGACTTGAGTAGGGAATTTAGCTTCTGGGGGTTGCCACATTGTCCAATGTCTCCAGGCAGGGAGTTCCATGCTTTAGGCTTACGGTACTTGAAAGCATTTTGTACTTTAGTGGAGGACATGTGAGGGACCACGGGGAGTCGGGAGTACCGGAGAGAGTAGGAGGGATGCGGTTGAACTATGAGGTCAGTTGCAAAGTAAGGGGGTAGGGACTGGGTCCAGAATTTTGCTGTGAACCTCGTGCAGTGCGTCAGCCTCCAATCCTAGAGTGATGGTAGATCTTGGGACCTGTAGAGGTCACAGTGATGGGTTATGAGAGGGCAGTCCAGTGCAAAGCGACAGAAGGAGTGGAAGAGAGGGTTGAGTCTGGCTAAGGAGGTCTTAGGAGCCACGCTGTATACTATGTCTGCATAGTCAAATAATGGGAGGATCATTTTATGTACGATTGCTTTGTGGGTTGGTAGTGGGATGCAACCACGGTTCCGGTATACGGCGCACAGTTTGGGAAGCAGCTTATTGTGGATTGCGTCAATGTGGTCTGAGAAGTCGAGGTACTGGTCAAGCCAGACCCTGAGGTATCTGAAAGTGGTGCAGGTCTCCAAAGGGTTCCCATCGATGGTGTGGAAAGTTGGGGTGGAGGGGAGTTGGGCGAGTCCATGCCTCGAGCCGAAAGTCAGGGAGACAGTTTTCTTTGGATTGAGAAATAGCTGGTTTGAGCGGGACCAGAGCTGAATAGCATTGAAGTCCTGTTGGAGCCTAGAGAGCACTTCGCTGGGGGTGGGACCGTTGCACACAGTACTGTGTCGTCGGCATACAAGTGAATGGAAGTGTGCTGGCATGCTGAGGGCAAGTCATTTAGAAAAATGGAGAAGAGTAACAGGCCAAGGACCAAGCCTTGGGGGACTCCAGAAGTGACGGGAAGGGGGAGAGAAGCGTGGGGGCCAATTCCTACTGCTTGTGACCTGCCTGCCAGGTAGGAGTATAACCAGCTGGAGGCAGATCCAGAGAGGCCAGCGAGGGAGAGTTTAGATAACAGAAGGGGGTGGGAGACAGTGTTGAAAGCCTTTGCTAGGTCAACAAAGATAGCTGAGGTGGTGTGCCCATTATCCATGCCGGTAAGGATGTCATCTGTGAGCCTTAACAAGGAAGTAATGGTAGAGTGTGATTTCCGAAATCCGGATTGGTAATGTGAGAAGAAGGAAGAAGAATTGAGAAATGAGGATAGTTGGGAGAGGACAAGTTGCTCCTGAACTTTGGCCAGAATAGGGAGCGGGGAGATAGGGCGGTAGTTGCTCGGCGAGGAGGGGTCGCCTCCTTTGGAGAGAGGGATGACTATGGCATGCTTCCAATCAGATGTAATTACTGCTAGCGAGAAAGAGAGATTGAAGAGGGTGGTCAGAGGGGAGGAAATGGCAGGGGCAGATAGGTATAGCATTTTGGAGTCCAAACCTGAGGGACATTTGCCTTTGGTTGGGTTGAGAGCCCACAGGGCTTTTAGCACTTCTGATTGGGTGACCCGACAGAATGAGAAGCTGTCTGATAGGGGGATGGGTAGAGTGAGGGTGGGTGGGCTCGTGGGAAGTGGGCTCATGGGAAGGTGCGGGGTAGAGGATAGGAGAGAGAGGATGCACAGCTTGTGAAGAGTGTGTTAAAAGTTGAGGCCACTTCACCTAAATCAGTGACAATGGAACCTGCTATGTTTAGAGAAGGGGTGGGTGGCTGGCTGGGTGGGGAGAGTAGTGATTTAAGTGTTTTCCAGAATTTCACAGGGTGGGTTAGATTTGTGTGGAAAGAGGCCTTGAAATAGTTGGCTTTGGCCAGGCATGTAATCCTAGTGCAGGAATTGCGAAGTTGGCGGTAGAGTTGGAGTGCCGCCTGGGTACCAGTTGTCTTATACATTTTCCAAACCTTGTCCCTGGCGTGGAATTGATCTATGATGTTTGCGGTGACCCAGGGTAGGTGGGCACCTCTTACTCGAGTCCTCCAGAGTGGTGCGTGGAAATCCCAGGCTGCAAGGAATTTGGACTTGAACAGTTCCAGGGCCGAGTCGATGGAGGATGCGCGTGGGATGTAAGACCATTCAGTATTTGCCAGGTCGTGTAAATGTGCAGTGAGGTCAAGTGATTTGTATGACCTAGTAAGTAGTGTACGCGGGGCAGGCGTCCGGGGCCTGAATATTTTCCTCACTACATATATCATGTGGTGATCACTTAGAGAGTCTGGCAGGAGATCAGCTTCTAGGATCTGATGGGGGTGAGTGGTAGGGGTCCAGTCCAGGAGGGAGTGATTCTATGACTTATGATTTAGGCGAGTCGGGTCTGTTATTTGTTGGGACAGATTTAGAGTGTTCACTTGGCTACGAAGCTTAGAGCTGGCGTTGGAGAGCCAGTTAAAACTGAAGTCCCCAAGGATGTGTAACTCACCCCTGGAAGCGAGTGATTTTTAGGGTGCTAAGGTGGTCTAGGATGGCTTGTGGGGGAGGGTGTCCAGGGACAGTAGGACCCGGCTATATATATATAGGAATGGAGTGTGGCAATGAGATTTTGATTAGAAGGGTGTCTAGAGACTTTGTGGGCAGGAAGAGTAGGACGGGGTGAACTGTATCTTGGAGGAGATGTACATCGCAATGCCACCCCCTTCTTTTTTCCCCAGGGCGGTCATGGCGAATGATGGAGTAGCCAGGGATTGATAGTTCAGCATCCAAGTTATGAGGTTTCAGTGATAATTAAAATATTGGGACACAGGGAAAGGGCACTTGGTTGGAGTGAGGTTAGTTTATTCAGGATGCTGCATATGTTAAGGTGCATTATTTTGAGGCCACGAGGTAAATTGAACGCTGGGGAGAAGGGGGTGGTTGGCCCGGGGTTTAGCTTGATGTCTCCAACTAGGAGTAGTAAAAGAGTTGTTAGCTGCTTAGCTACATGCATTGCCCATTTCGACCTTCGGAGCGGTGAAGGCTGCTGGGCGGATGGTGCAGCGTTGCTTCTGGGAGGGAAGTATAAGGTTGACAGCCCTGCGTGAAAGGAAGCGGCAGGATGAGAGCTCCTATGTCCCAGTTAATTATTGTGGAGTGTAGGGAATGGCCAGTGGTGGTGGAAGAGTGGTGGTTTGGCGTAGTTGCCCATGTGCAGCATGTCTGGGGGTTGAGCTGAGCTTCAGGGTGGGTGGCAGAAGGGAGGGATGCTGGGGGGGGAAGTAGGCTCAATACAGCAAGAGATAGAGGCAGCATGTTGGGGTTGCTGGGTCTTATTCAGCAGGGATGCTGAGAGGGCGGCCACTAGTGGAGAGACAGTATAAGCTGCTAAGGAGAAAATAGGCTGATTGGTTTGTAATGTCACCTATCCCCTTTGGATTTGCATTTCTCCCATATGTATCAGAAGAGCACTTTATCTCCCTTCTTCACTCCCACCTATCCTCAGTTCGGTATTTGACTTGCCCTACTCACTATCTCGCTAGCTTTCCTTGCCTTGTTAAGATACTTTATCTTCTTCCGCTTGTCTGGTCTTACATTTTGTGAAAGCCTTCCTTTTCTCTTTCATTGCCTCCCCCACTTCTACCATGTACCACAGTGTTTCTTTTTTTTCCCTCACTTGCTCTTGCCAGCCACCCTTACATAGAAATTTGTTGCTTCCAATAACCTTGTTTGATTAAATCCCACTTGCTGTCCTCTCCCACTCCTACTTCCACCCCTTCAGTTTCTCCCTCAGCATTTCTTGCATCCTCCAAACAACTGCCCTTCTGAGATCCAAACCTTTTGTCTGGGTATGTGTTCTAGCTGGCTGTAGCTTGATATTGACCACACAGTCTAAAAAATCTCAAGGGTACTGAACATTGACTTTCCCTATTTTGTCCCTATTTTAACAACTAGGTCAGGTATGGTGCCTTCTCCTGAAGGCTCCTCTACTTTCTGCATCAGACATTCCTCTACCAGCAAGGCATTTTTTGCACTTGCTGCCACTGGCATGCTTCACTCCAGATCTGCAAGTTGAAGTCTCCCATGAATAGCACATCTCCATGCTGTGCTGCCCTTCTGATCTCATCTTCCAGTTGCCTCCTTCTGACATGGTGGTCTATATATCACTCTTATCCTGATGTTCCTCCCTGCACTCCTGCCTAACTGCACCACAGTTTCTGTACGATTACCTGCTCTTATGTGCTTGACTTTTATAGCGTCTATGCCCTTTCTTACATAATGCCACCCCTCTCTTAAATAGTGCATAACCTGGAATGAAGCCCCAGTTGTGGTACTCTGTTGTACATCACCAGGTCCAGCGGAGTTTCAGACACTAATGCCTGTAGGTCACAACTATTATTTCTCAGACTCCTGGCATTTGCGCACATAGTCTTCTAGACCCCCCGCTTACACCTTCCCTATAAATTTCTCTTATTCTTCTTCCCCCCTGCCTCACACTGCTTTTGAACCACAGCCCCTTCCCCTTGTATTACTATGCCTCTATGGGTCCTCACTCCCTTCCCTTATGCATCCTTACCTCATAATAGTACCAGATCTCAAAATATCATGTTACCTACCCCCACCTACACCACTCCATACTCCTAAACCCACCTCCCCAGTTCTGTTTACTGCATCCCCCCATTTGTTTCTTGCCTGGTCATCCCCTTGGTCTGCACTAGTGCTGGGGAGAGACCAACTGGACCTTCTTCAGTTAAGTCAAACAAAACAGAATGAAATACTTTAAACAACACAGGAATATGGATTGAATATCCCTATTTCCTACCTGGGTGTAGCCCACATCCCCCTAAATTGTTTAAATTTAGGTTTCCCACCTAGCTGGGTGAAACCGACCCCCTCCCCCCAACTATTTGGTTAGGCTTCCACCATTCTGGGTGAAGTCTGCATCTTCCCCGTTTGTTTAATCTTCGGCTTCCTCTCTCAGCGTGAAGTCTGCATCACCCCAATTGTCTAACTAGGGTTCTCCCCATGTGGTGGTAATCCCCTCATTCTCTCCAAATTATTTCAAGGGGAACTCTGGCCAAAAGTGCTACATTCCAGAATTGGAATAAGCATACCCCCAATAAATCTCATACCAAAAATTAGGTTTCTACATTACTTCATTTTAAAAGTTATGAGCTGTTTTGTAACCCTAATTTCACTACCTGTTCAAAAAAGCCCATGTCAATGAAGAGCTGCTGATGATGTCATCTCCTGAACTCACAGTCTAGTCCTCCCTGTCAGTAAGCTTACAGGACTTGTTTCTCAAAAGTTTGAAGATCATGTTCAGTGGTTTTCACAAGTAAAACAGGCAGCACCATTTAAAAAACTTTGCTATAAAAACTATGCGTGTTTCAGGCTTTGTAACAAAGTTGATAAAATTAGTATTTTTCTTAATGCCTTTTTGGTGTGGTCCATTTCTGCAGGGTTGCTAGATGCTGAGTCAGCATGCCTCCAGGCTGCTGAAACCATTTGGGGTGCTACTCTACTGTGCCTGTTAGGAAGCTGTATTGCTACTAGTATTGTAGTGTTGACATCATTGCTGGTTGTCAGTATCTGCTTTACAATACGTATTAGTAAGGGTCTTATATGTGTTAATTCCTACTAGGGACTGACTGTATAGCCTAGAGGTTAGAGTAGCAAGCTGTGAATGAGCCTGGTACTTCCAACAGACCTGTTTTTTTTTTATACTTTATGTTTATTCATTTTATAGACAAACATACAGTTTGAATATCAAGCAGAGAGATTACAAATATGTCAGCATCTGAGGGCGCCACTCCTCTTAATATACACAGAGGGACTATCTCTGCAAAAAGATATGTCCTGGGGGGAAGTAACTTATTTTAAACACGTTTGTACAACATTAAAGCTGTGGTTCCAGCCCATGAGCTGCATGGTATCCAGTCCTTCTATTTAAAAAAATAAATCTTCCCAAAGTCCTGGTCCTCGAATGAGGGGTAGACATTTACCATGCACTTAAAGCAAAGTATGCTATCAATAAAACTGATAGAGTTAAGGTCCATACAATACATTTCAAACTGAATGGTTAGTTATAGACTGTTGGCGCTTATTCTAAATTCTACTCTATTACAAAAGCAAATCCCCCCATAACTTACAGTCTTAACTATAAATCAAATTTAACTGGGGTAACATATTTCTCTCAGACTTAAGTCCCGATATATTTAAACAATCCAAGCCATGGTAAATTAACAGACTAGTAGAGGAGTCTCTCGTATTGAACCAGAAGATCATCTGGCCTCTGCATCTTACGATAACTTTTTAAGGTAGTTGCTCACGGCACTTCTTACCCTCATGTTTCGTCCTCTTCTGATAAACTTTCTACCGATGCGACTGGATCAGGTCGGTTAACCGCATGATTCTGGGCCCATTGCAATGCATCCTTGGGGTCGTTAAAAAGAAACACCTTCCCCTTATGCGCTATGTGCAAGCGGGCAGGGAAGATAATGCCATGAGGCACACGAGCTTCTCGGAGCAAGGCTCGCACCCCATCGAAGCGTTTACGGTTCTGGCGTGTTGCAAAGCTGATGTCCTGGAAAAGGTATACACGTTGACCGTCTTGCAGCAATGGGCCCCGACGTCGTGCCAAGGCCAAGATAGTGTCCCTCGTACCGCATCCATCGGTCACCAGAACAATCGTTCGAGGAGCCTCTGGGTTATCTGGTCTACCTCTCTGTGTTACCCGATAAGCTTTTTGAAAGTGTAAGGTTTTCTCACTAATCTCCTCTCCAAGTTGTTGTTTAAACCAGTCCTGCAGGAAAAGCACCAAATGATCCCCTTCACATTCCTCCGGCATCCCTACAAGTCGAATATTTGGAGACCGAATCTGGTTCTCTAGGGTCTCTAAGCGAGCCTTCCAGTGGGTACTTTCCTTTATAACATTGGAGATCGCTCCTATGGTGGAATCTGCACGTTTTACTGCGTCTGAAGAAGCTACCTGTACTGCTTCCATGTTGGTCTCTAAGACCGCCACTCTATTAGTGAGTCCATCAAACTTGTCTGACAGTGTAGCCACAGAGGTTATAAGCCGATTTAGCTTTTGGCCTATTGTCTGCAGGGTCTCTTCAGCTGGTGTGTCGTCAGGTTCTTCTGATCGGGCCTGGCAAGGCCTCGAGGTGGGGACTGAAGCCTGATTTCTGGATCTTACCCCTGATCCATGCGTTTGGTCTTTACGAGGGTTTCCCATCTTGTAGCATATAAGTTCTGAGAGAGCTTTCTCAATTTTGTGCCAGTAGAAAAGTAGAAATGCACCACTGTTAGACGAAATATAAGTTATTCATTTATAGAGCTCCATCAGTTGGGTGCCATCATGCTCGGGCTCCACAGCGCCCCCCCCAACAGACCTGGGTTTGATTCCCATGACCTCCACTTGCATACTGTGTGACTCTGAGCAAATCACTTACTCTCCCCAGTGCTCCAAGGTCATCCCTGAAAACAGGCACTTGTGCCTAGTGGGCCTTATCTGGTTACCAAAGACAAAAATAAATGTTAACCCTAGTAAAATGATCATTTTAATGTGGAGTACAACACAGATGAGCCTGAATGTAGGTCAAGTAACAGCCTGCCAGGGAGAAAAGACTGGGCTGGCTACTACATAGAAACTCATAGTAAGGTTTCAAAACAGCATGATGTCTCCCACACCCTCATTTACAGGGAGATGGAATAATTGTTTTAAACTGCCATCCTGACAAATCACCTCAATTGAATGACAGGTGTGAATGATCACAGTCTTTCACCACATTTGAGTTATCCTGTCTGCAAACCTCACAGCAACGTGCCATGACTCAGCATCCAGCAACTCTGGACAAAGGGATGGTCACAAATTCACTCAGCAGGTCAGGCCCTCTACTCCTAAAGTGCTAACCTCTGAGCGCAGTCTTGTGAACAGTGTAACCCTCTTTTCTGTTTTTGTGAGTTCGGATCAACCTTTGGTCTCAGTTCTGGAGGGATTCAAACTGTAACCTCTTGCTAGCATACCCAATGCACAGGCTCAGATATATCTGTCTTCGGGGGGCCAGATATCTTTGCCTACGGGCACCTAACCAGGTATTCAGAGATGAACCCTTAAAACTTAATAAAGACCTCAGATTTAAAATGCTTCTGTTTCCAGTTTGGTACCACCATACAAGCTATATGTCTGCTGAACCATAAATATTTCTTAGCAAAAGAAAGCAATTCAAAGACAGACCAGGTTTGCTCTAAAATTAGAGTTTTTACTAAAATATATAATAATTTGTCAAACATATAATACAGAACTCTTATAACACAAGACATACATGTCTTTAAACAAAACAAGGTTTAAAACAGTGCAATTCCTACAATTATATTTAGATTTTGTCTAGCTTTCTAAATACCTGTTTTCAGTGCTCAGATGTTTCCTTAGTCAGTGTCAGATACAAATGCATCTCTATAGTGAAAGAGAATAATCTTTTCAAGCAGTATTGGCCAACCCCTTTTTGATTAAGTCATCCAGCCCCTCCGCTGGTCAAATATCTAATAAAAATATATTTTTATACAACCACAGGATATCATTTTAAAGTATTAATTCTGCAACCTTAGCATAACTCCAGTTTCAATGACACCTCTTTTGATCTCATGCTGTACCCTCTTCACACAGGCTTCATAGGGTAATTTACAACCTTACACCTCTATGTAACATCCTAGCTTTCCTTATTTTAACATCATAAATCTAGTTTATGATTTCTCTCTTAACAAAATTAACTTAACAACTCTGTAATTAGCTCAGAGAAACAGGATCCTTAATAAAAGTCTTTCAGTAACACATTGTCTCTAAAAAGACTGAGTGTGTGATGCAATGCTGTCAGCAGTTCTCTTGGCCTGCATCTGTCAGCTAAAATCTGGGAGGGGGATGAGAGAGATCATTCCTAGAGATTTGAATTTTCATCAGAGACAGTCATAATACATTTTATATAAAAAAAATATTATCCAGCACTCAGAACTGGCTATCTACGTCACAGGGACCACAACAAAAAGGCCCCAAAAATGATTTGTCACCTTTGTTACAAAATTTGAAAACAATATTTATTGAATTGTGCTGCCTGTTTTACTTGTGAAAACTAGGGCTGTGCAGGTTCCGAATATCAAATAGTGCACTATTCGTAAAACAGCAAAAAAAAAAAAGCCAAGGGCACCCCCAGCCCAGATCCGGCAATTAAATAGAGAATCTTCCTCCCCCACCCTCAGTTGCTTTTTAAACCCCCTCCTCCCCAACCACATTTTCACGTTATATTTGTTAAAAAAAAAAAAAAACTACTACAATGGGCGACCAGCACAACCTGCCTGCCTCCATGGCCAGCTGCTAAGTTTCAGGATTGTGTCTCCCTCCACACCCGCCCCCTGTAGCTAGCAGCAGCCCCTTGCATCTAACTGTAAATTAAAACAGAAGGCAACTGGCACAGCCCACCCTCCTCCACGGCCAGCTGCCTTCTTGTGAACGAAGCCACTCACGCATGCGCTTATTCACATAGTAAAACCAGCTGATCATGTGTGAGTGGCTTCATTTACAAGAAGGCAGCCGCCGTGGAGGAGGATGATGTGCCAGTTGCCTTATTTTAATTTACAGTTAGGTTGGGGGGAGACACAGTCTTAAAACTTGGTGGCTGGCCGTGAGGCAGGCAGGTTGTGCTGGTTGCCCATTGTAGTAGTTTTTTACACAAATATAATATGTAAAAATGTGGTTTGGGGATTGGTGCTAACTGAGGGTGGGGAAGGGGGATCTCTATTTGATGGATCTGGGATAGGAAGGAGGGTGGGTGGGAGCATTGTGCTTTTTTTTTTTTTTTAAATATTTTCATAAAATACCCAAATAAAGAATATTCGGATGCATGGGCACCGAATACCGAATATTCGGCCAAATGTTCAGTAAATGGTATTTACACAGCCCTAGTGAAAACCATTGAACATGATCTTAAAACTTTGGAGAAACAGGTCCTATAAGCTTGCTGACAGGGAGGACTGGACTGTGAGTTCAGGAGATAACATCAGCAGCAGCTCTTCACTGAAACTAGCTTTTCTGAACAGGCAGTGAAATCAGGGTTGTAAAATGGCTTGTAACGTTTAAACAAAGAAACTTTGAGGTCTCATTTTTGGCATGAGGCTGATTGGGGCTATGCTGATCCATATTCTGAGTTTATTTATGCCAAAATATTTTGACCGTAATCCCTCTTTAACCTAGGCTCCTTCCCCTCCTGAGTAAAGCCCTCCTCCCCCGGATAATTTGTCTTCCTCCCTACCGGGATGACGCTAACTCTCTGATCCTTAATTTGGTAAAGTTATAGAGAAAGAACTGCTTTCTGTCCCTCCAGTATGATACTTCTAATCCTATCACTCCTCCCCCCATTGCCTATCATTGCCTTCCCCTTCTCCCTCCCCCTACCTCCTACATCTCCTATCCCATTCCCCTGGCTTCCTGCTGCAGTTTCCTCCCTCCTCCCTGGCTTCACATGAAGCCCTCAGGTACCTTTGTTCCCTCCTACCCTCCTCATTCTCCTCATAGCCCTTCCTCCACCTTACCCACAAGTGACTCATAGGCTTCCTCAAGCTTCTCATCTTGTTGCTTGTAGTAGCAGGTGATACTGAGCACAGTCCCAGCCCTGCCCAGTTATCTCACTCTCATTTCCCCAAAGGACTGAGAGTGATTAATTTCAATATACAAAGCTTCCTCTCCAAGATTGACCAGTTGCAACTGCTCATGGTCAATCTCATGCCTGATGTGCTAGTGATCTAGGAGTCTTGGCTCTCCCCCAAGATTCCTGATTCTGCTGTTGCCATCTCTGGGTACATAATCATCCAGCACCGCTAAGGGGGTGGTGGAGTTGCTACTACCTCACTTCTAGTATCCAGTTCAAGAATGTGCTGTCACCTCCCCTCTGCCTATGAGTTGCTCCTTGTCAAGCTGTCCCTCCCCTTCTCTATCCTTGTTTTCATAACTGGTGGCTACTGCTGTCCTGGCTTGTTCCACCTTCAGTCACCAAGCTTCTCACCACTATATTCTCCTGTGCCTCGTCTGGTGAAGTGGCTCTCACCTTAATTGGTTCTCCCCCCTCGAAATAAATTTTTCCAAAACATAAAGTCCCTCCAGCTTTCCCAACTGATCACTGGCACCAACTGTCAGAAAGATCCCTCAATTACTCCCTCCTGGACTGGGTTCTTTCCTTGCACCCCCACTATATCATGGATGTTGGTACCTTCCTCAACATCCTCAGTGACCACTACAGGATCTACTATGTGTGCAAGATTCATTGTTCCAAAGCCCTCCCTAAATTCATCTAGCTCCCATCTTTTAGGTCCCTGGATGTGTCACCCACCTCTACAGATAGCAATATAAATTCTGCCCTCCAATATTTTAACTCCAAATTCATGTCTGTCTGGGTTTCTGTGCCTCCCTTATAAAAAACAGTATGAGGTTCCCACTTTCCATGGATCTCAGGAAAATTACTAGGCTGTCTCCTTGTGCAAGACCTTGCCTGGTGGACTCAAGTCCTCTGGCTCCCCTGCTGACCTAATCAAGTACTGGACCCTTCATAATGCCTATACCAGGGCTACCAGGTTTGCTAAGTTTGAACACTTCATATACTGTACATGCTTCAGAACCTCAACCACACCTCCATGTTCTGGAACATCATTCATGCCCTCCTCTCCCCCACACTCAGTCCCATCCTCAAAGTGGGTAACATTCCTATTTCTAACCCCTCTTCTGTCACCTCAACTTTCAACTCTTTATCTCCTGCACCCGCTCCCTCCTCTCCCCCTCCCACTCTCCCCACCATCCCTTTCCTTTCTCTCCTACCACTCCTGCTGCATCCCTTAAGGCCCTCTTGGCTCTAAACCCCCCGCAAGGGTGAGAACCCTGATGGTCTTGACCCCAAACTCCAGCCTCCTGCATCTCTCTGCCCCCACTATTACATAACCTATTACCTCTCTTCTCTTCCTCAACTTTTTATTTATTTATTGAAATCTTGGATTAAGACCTTTGAGCTTGACAGCTCATTTACAAAGGTTCCATGTTATAGCCGTACAAACATTTTACCTTAACAGTCATGAGACATGGCAATACAATTCTGAATACAATGATAACAGTGATAAAATAACACATAATACAGACTGATTAAGCAGGGTCAATATAACTGTTCACTGTTGTATTAGTACACTAGGTTTCAAGTTACAAAAACAAGTCTAAGTAGTGTTGAGAAATTGTCCTAGTGGGGGGGACAACTGCCCGGTCCAGGAGGGGAGGAGTAAATGCAGAGAGTGAAGTAGGGTATAGATAGGTTGCAGAGTGTAGGAGAGCAAATTAGTTTGCGAGAAGGTTTTGTCGGTAAAATAAGGAGTAAGGTAGGACTTAAGATGAGAGAGTGAAGGTGAAGGGGTAAGAGATTAGGAAAAGCCTTAGCCTCTGTCCCTGATTCTTGGAAACAGGCTACAGTTATCCCCCGCTCCCTCCACCTCTCCTGGCAACTACCACCCTATCTCACTCCTCCCTATCCTGCCTAAGCTGCAGGAACATTGTGCTCTCCCAGCTCTCCACCTTCCTTGATTCATCCTTCTTCTTCACTCCTTTTCCAGTCTGTTTTCTGAAAGTCCCACTCCACCACCACCTCACTCTTCTGGCTTTCATACTTCAAGCTATCTGGTATGGATCATGGCCTGGTCACCTCTGCCACCTTTGTCGACTTGGCCAAAGCCTTCAACGCTGTTGCCCACCCCTTCTCCTGGACAAGCTCAAGGCAGCGGGACTCTCTAACTCCTAATTTGTCTGGTACTGCTTTTACCTTGAGGGCAGATCTCAAGCTGATTGAATTGGAGAATCCATCCCCCCCCTCCACTCCCCATCAGCTCAGGCATGTCCCTCCTTGGCCCTATTCTCATCTCCATCTTCTTGAATGATCTCCCAGCTGCCTGCTCCTCTGCGTCCATCCATATTTATGCAGATGACATGGTTTTCTTTGCCTCTGGCTCCTCTGCCCCTGACCTCACAGCCAAACTCCAACTTGACTTTACTAACATCCAGAACTGGTTCCTGGCTAATCAGCTGTCCCTCAATGCCATGAAATGACCTTTGGCACTTAGCAGTAGCTTGCTAGGCTCATTCCTCTCCACTCCTTCCATAACCTTGATGGTGCAATGATTGAGCAGGTCTACTAATTCAAGTACCATGGGGTTTGGTTGGACAGGCACCTCAATTTCTCTGCACACGTGGATGCCATCCACCAGAAGTTTCACTCCAAACTTGTTGTGCTTTACAGGAATAAAGGGAGTGTGCTGCTTCCTACCCAAGCAGACTGTCTCAAAGGTGATTCTCCCCATCTTCTACTATGGTAACATAGTATACAGTGCTGCTACAAAGTTCACCCTGGCCTGACTGGACCCCCACTTTCACGCCTTTTGACACTTTGCCCTGGACTGTCCTCCCTCTGCACCTACCACTGCTCTCTGCACTCCTTCCTTTCCTTTCCCTCCCTTGAATCCAGATGGCTCACCCATTGTGCTTCTTTAATCTCTAAATATTGGCTTGGCTCTTTCCTTTCCTCTCATGCTTCCTTTTTCACTCCTCCCACCACCTCCTACCCCCTTTGCAACTCTGGTTCTCGTTCTCTCGCATTCCCATCAAGGAAATCCATAGTTGGTCAAGCTGCCTTCTTCTTCTGGTTCCCTAAGCTCTGAGGAGTGTTCTTACACAATTATTTATGATGCTTATTTACCTATTTGTATTTATTGTTCTTAGTATACCTCTGTTCCTCCCTTCCCCAGGACAAATCTGGGAATGAACTGTGACAAACTCGGTATGTCTTTCCTGGTAAAACTTTTAAAATAAATAAAAAGTTTCTCCAACAAGACATTCTATGTCAGTAGTGGACTGGTGGGCCCATATTGAGAAGGAATAACAAACTGGGCGATGGACCATTTTTACTGCTAAGGAAAGTAAAAACAAATATCCTCCGTAGTTAGATTGCTGAGAGAACACACATCCCCCCCCCAACACACACACAGATAGAGAAGACTGGCTGAATAACCATGCAGAACCAGCCTGTGCTGCCATAGAGGGGTACTGATTACATCAGACCTTGACAGCAAAGCTAGACAGGGTCAATGTAATCAGAAGCTCGAGGTGGCAGCTCAGGTGGGTTGGCATGTGGTTGCCCAACCAGTATTTTTTTTTTATAGTGTATAGTTTGTTTTTTTTTTATAGTTTTTATTACCAAACAAAAATTGTTTTCACAGCGCTCACACGGCAGGCAGGTAGTTTCAGTTCAAAACTTAAACTGACTGCTGTGCACCCAGCAGCTCTGTGAAAAACACCAGCTGCCTCAAGGATTTCCAATCAGCTGGAACCCTGTTTTACCACAGAAGAGTATAACTGCATTCCATAACCTTTGAACTGTGGTATGATAATGTTTCAGCTGACATGGAAATCCTTGCAGAACAAACCATCACTGTACACTATAAAACATTGTACAGAGGTGGAGAACACATGCATAGATCAAGATTTGAATGCAGTATTCTCACCCTCCAGGTGGTTGTACTGCTGGAAAATAGTGCATCAGTTTTATTCACCTCAACAGCCACATATTACAAAATCACAGCTACCAACAGGTGCTGGGAGGATGTGAGCAGAAGGTGGTGGGAACCATTTTCTTTTCTTGGGGGGTGGGGATGGAGGGAAGCTTCTTACAACCATTTACATATTGGCAGCAAATAGGCAAGCTAATAATAAAAAACACTAGACGTAAGTGTCTATTTTCCCCACCTCCTTCCAGGTTTAGTTTCAGGGTACAGTCCAAATAAAATAAAGGATGAAGGGAGTCAGCAGCTGCTGGTTGAATTAAGAAAGATTATAAAAGCAGTATTAGGTAGATTCCTGAGGAAGAATGGCATTGAAGGTCACATAGCTGCCATCACAGAGGCAACAGGCCTTTGTGTGAAGCAAATAAATCAAAACAAAAGAAAAAGTCACTGTGGTTCTCAAAAGAGGTGGCAGGGAAAGTCAGGGAGAAAAAGATAGCATTCAGGAAGTATAAGGAAACACAGAAGGAGCAGGACAGAGAGCTGTACCAGTTAAGGCAGAAGGAAGCAGGAAGGAAAGTCAGAATAGCAAAGGCCCAAACTGAGGAAAAGATAGCCAACTCGGTTAAGAAGGGAGATAAAACATTTTATAGGTACATCAGGGAGTGTAGAAAGACAAAGGGAGGGATAGTGAGGCTGAATAGAATGAACGGTGGGAGGGCAGAGGGGGACAGTGAAAAAGCAGGGATACTGAATGAATATTTCTGCTCAGTATTCACAAAAGAGGAGGGAGGTGCCAAATCCAATTAACAAAAGCACTCTTGATAGGGGGTCGATCTCAGTCCTTTCACAGAAGAAAGGGTTCTGAAAGAACTCCTAAAACTGAAGGTGGACAAAGCAATGGGGCCAGATGGAATTCACCCCAGAATTCTAAAAGAATTAAGGGGAGAACTAGTGAAACCACTGACTACCCTTTTTAACAAATCATGAGAGGATGGTGTGGTACCCGAGGACTGGAGGATGTGATTCCCCTTCACAAAAGTGGGACCAAGACAGAGGCAGAAAACTACAGACCTGTCAGTTTGACCTCTGTGGTAGGGAAAATGATGGAATCACTTCTGAAGGAAAGAACTGTTGAGTACCTAGAGGCCAGTGGGGCACAGGACCCAAGGCAGCATGGGATCACAGCAGGAAGGTCATGTCAGACGAATCTAATTGATTTCTTTGACTGGGTGACCAAAGTAGTAGACCAGAGAGGGGCTGTGGCCATGGCCTACCTAGACTTCAGCAAGGCATTTGACACAGTCCCACACAAAAGATTAATAGTCAAATTAACCAGCCTGGGAGTGGGTCCCAGGGTGCTAGCCTGGGTAAAACCTTGGTTGGACAACAGGACACAGAAGGTAATTAGAATGGAGTCCTCTGAAGAAAGAGGGTTACTAGTGGTACCGAGGTTCAGTACTGGGTTCAGTCCTTTTTAATGTCTTTATAAGTGACATTGCAGAGGGACTGGAAGGAAAAGTATGCCTCTTTGCAGATGACACAAAGATCTGCAACAGGGTTGATACACAAGGAGGCGTGGAAAGGATGAGAAGGGACTTGGCAAAGTTGGAGGAATGGTCAGAAGTCTGGCAGCTAGGATTCAATGCAAAGAAGTGCAAAATAATGCACCTGGGAAACAAAAACCCAGAGGAAGATTACACAAGGGGGGTAGTAACAACAAAAAAGGAAAGGGACCTGGGAGTAGTCATCTTGGATGACCTTAAGGTTAACAAGCAATGTGAGAAGGCAGTAGGGAGGGCTAGGGGTATACTGGGATGCATAGGGAGAGGCATCAGCAGCAGAAAACAGGAAGTTGTTATCCCTCTGTACAGACAGTTGGTGAGACCTCATCTGAGTATCAGGCCCAGTTCTGGAGACCCCATCTCCAAGAACGACATAGACAGGATAGAGGCAGTCCAGAGGAGGGCAACTAAAATGGTGCAGGGTCTGCAAGAGAAGCCATATGAGGAGAGACTAAAGGAGCTTAATATGTATACCCTTGAGGAAAGGAGGGAGAGGGGGGACATGATAGAAACTTATAAGTAGCTCAGTGGAATCAACAAAGTCCAAGATGGTAGCATCTTTCAGAAAAAGAGACATGCAAGAACAAGGGGACACAATTTAAAGATGGGGGGGCGGTTCAGGGGCAATGTGAGGAAGTATTTTTTCACAGAGAGGGTAGTGGATGCATGGAACAGCCTTCCTGAGGAGGTTATGGGGTCTAAAACTGTGGGAGAATTCAAGAATGCATGGGACAGACATAAGGCAATTCTTGTGGGGGAGTAGGAAGAAATAGGCTGTTGGTTAACTAAGATCTGCGGCTTATTCTGTAGGTAGGATTTGGGCAGACTCGGTGGGCCAAGCGGTCCCTATCTGCCATCAAAGTCTATGTCTCTATAGCAGGAGTAAGGGGTAGCTTTCTGGCGAAGCTTTGATGTGTGTCCATCATCAAATTAGGTATTGCCATTGCCGTGCAGCAATTGAAGGGATTTTCACAATACGGTTACTATAAACAGTTGAATATTTAGAATTGTCAGCCTAGTAGCTGGAAAATGCCATGTGAATTGGGTATGGGTATAGCCCCCAACAGTGGTGCAAAAAATGGAAGAGGCGAAGTGCATGGCCTATACTGCAGCCACAGTGCATCTGACAGTTGACAAATTGGATAGGATATGGTCAGCTTCTAAAGCATATGCCCTGTGGCATCCACGCAAACTGACAGAATCCCAGGGGTCAAGTGAAAGCAGTCTGCTCCTTATTCCCCTCCACCATCAGGATTTAATAGTTCCTGCTCTGAAAATGCAGGACAACAGACCATTTACTGCTAGTAGGCTAGCGAGGGCATCTTCCACCCTTGGCATAGAGGACTGGTTAGGGACAGTACGCTTGTTTACACCTGTTAGTCAACACACTTCCTCACACTGCCATTCTTCTTCTTTTGAACCACCACTATGGGTAAAGCATATGTACTCCAATACCGGTGATGAGCCTTCCTCACTCTTATCAAGCTGTGATTTCCCTTTGTGCTTCCATTCTCCATAGTTAAGTGTGAAGGTGTCCCTTATACGTATTCCTAGATTTTTTAAGGTCACTGTACAGCTCAGCCAGGTGGAGAAACATATTGTAGTTTGTTCCAATAATGAGGGGCATATTATACTGTGTAGGTGGATCCAGAGAGATCAGCACCTGAACTTGCATCTTCTGTGGGGTATACCAAACAGAAAGCTGTGCACTCTCAGCTGGTCTCCCATAGCTCCAATAACAAGGCATCAAACCATGTTACAGTGAAACTTAGTTTTTATTAAGCTGAGCAACACGTTTTTCAGTGCCTATGAAAATAAACTAGTAATTCCAGGGAGCTTCTGGGATCACACGGTACTCGCCCCAGTGCTTTGACCAACTGGTCTTCCTCAGGGTGCATGGCTAAGCAGCACTGTTATTTCCATTCAAAGGACCCAGAACCAGTTACAAAAGTTTAATTGTGCATGGTGGTGGAAAGTAGTTAGCTGCTCTACAACAAAAGGTTTTATCTACAATATTTACAATGCAGCAATGCTCTCCTAATTTGCACATTATTTTAGTGGCATCCACACCCTTCTCTTCTAGGCAGTCCAGTAGAATTTTTCCTTAAAAATAAGAACCATATAGGGACTTCCAGTGACGTCACTGATGTAGATGCTCGGATAAAGCTCTCTTCGACCCTTCAACTCATTACATTTAAAACTTTAATCTCCCGTGTGGCAAAGCATACAAAACAGCAGGATCCAATCTCCACTATTATGGTGACCAGAAATAGACCCAAATCGGGGTCAGGTGGGGGACTCAAGCAACAAAAATTGATTCTGCCCTCCAGACCTGTGGCGCATAGCGAGGAGACCTCTAAAGCATCGGAACCCACTTGGTAGAGTGACTCAGAGGGGGAGGACTTCATGATCACCTCCCGCCAGCTGTGCTGTGAGCTGCGACGGCTCAGTAACTCCCTGGATTCCATCAGAGCTGATCTAAAAGAAAACAGAGCTAATATTGCTAAACAGGGGAAACAGATCAAGGAAATCTCAGAACAGCATACAGTCTACATGGAAACTGTGGACTTACATAATGGTGCGATCCTCCAGCTCCACGACCGCACTCAACTCCTCATGGGGAAAGTGGAAGACCTTGAAAACCGTTCCCAATGAATCAGCCTAAGGATTCATGGCCTTCCTGAAAACACTGAGCAGGGTAGCATGCCTGATTTTATTGAAAGCTTAATCAGGGAGCTGCTGGACATAAGCCAAGACACCCACTTGAATGTGATTTGTGCCCACAGAGTCTTGTCTGCTCCCCCCAAAGACCCCAAGGTGCAACCGCTCTTGATTATCGTGTCCTTCCTAGACTTCAGGATGAAAGAGCTAGTACTAAAGAAAGCATGGGCGAAGAAGGAAATCGACTTTGGGGACACTAAATTGTTTTTTGAGCCTGATTATGCCCCTATGACAATGGCACGGAGGAAGATGTGGTTCCCCATAGTGAAGGCTCTCAGAGGGAAGGGCCTGAAAGCAAGGGTAGACTTCCCAACTCGACTTAGAGTGACATCAGATTCGGGCACTAAGTTTTTTGACAATGTGGGTGAAGCTAAGAAATAACTCTCTTCCATGGAATTGCAGGCTGACGAACTGGTCCCCCATGTGCTGATAAAGGAAACTGAGAAGAGACAATGGCAGATGGTAGGCGGCGGAGCGGGTGGGGCTCAAAGATTCAACTCCCTGAATAAGGCAGGCCCATTTGCATTGTGGGGCCATCTAGCAGAAAAAGCCAAGAAACCCTCAGGCTGATGATCAGAGGAACCCTTTGGCCTATTCATAGCCAAGTCATGTAAGATTAGGACATATTGTCTGGGGCATTTTAGAGGAACTGCCCTATCGCATAAGGTTCATACTAAGGTAGGATGAAGGAGCTAGTAGGCCAAAGCCCATAATGCTCCTATACTAGGTCATAGAATAGAATGCTAAGTCATACCCTGACATAATTAAAGTGTCGAGACGATGTTTGAAAACCTCTTTAGTATTACTAGTAGCTATGTAGGATGGGAGTCGATTCCAGGGCCCAATAATTCTTACCGTGAAAAAATACTTACGATTATTATGTTTGAAGGATTTACCACTTAACTGAAGGATATGACCTCTAGTATTGTGTACTGATTTTTTGAAAGAAAAACCTAATTCAGACATGATATAAGGGTCATGAATGATGTCAAATAGAAGGAGAAGGTCACCTCGAATACGCCTAATAGTAAGAGGCATTAATTTCAATGTATCCAACCTAGACTCATATGATAAAAATTCGAGTCCAGAGATTTTTTTAGTATATTTACACTGTACCCTTTCAAGAGAATAATTTTCAGATTTTTTGAAAGGACACCACAATTGTGAGGCATATTCAAGATGGGGTCAAACATAGGACCTGAATAAAGGTAACAATATTTCCTGATCACGAGATCTTATATTGTGCAAGATAGACCATACAATTTTATTAGATGTATTAATAACTGAATGCATGTGCTCAGAATAGGTTAAATTATCTGATATTGTTATGCCTAAATCCTTCTCATCAACAGTGGTACACAGTGGTAACTCATCCAGAATATACTGGAAATTTAAATTATTAGAACCTAAATGCATAACCTTGCATTTTGCAGAGTTTAACTTCATACCCCGTTTATTAACCCAAGTACTGATAACATCAAGGTCATGCTGAATACAAGATATTTGATCAATATTAAAACTAGGACCTCCGATCTTTACATCATCTGCATATTTAATAGTGTAGGAAAGGCAAGAATTAGTTAAATCAAAAATAAAAGCCTGAAAAAGACAGGGGCCGAGAACTGAGCCCTGAGGTACACTGTTAAGCACTCTACCTGAATCAGAAAATGATCCATTAATCATCACTCTTTGAGTTCTATCTGAAAGTCAGTTATGAATCCATTTTATTATATAAGTATTGATGCCAAGACTAGAAAGTTTTTGACTAAGAGCCCAGTGTGGCATGGAATCAAAAGCTTTACTAAAATCAATAAGGACAATATCACAGGCTAACCGATTATCCAAAAAAGAACTAAAGTGCTCATAAAACAGAGTAAATTAGTTAGATAAATCAGGGGAAAACTAAATGATTGGGATTGGAAAATGCTGTATGTTGTCTGATGGGCTCCTGGGGTCTATTTTTCCCTGTCCTCGGGGGGGGAGGGGCAACCTGGGGATTTTGACTCAGGATTATCCCTCCTGGGATAAGTCGGGGGCCTGCTTTGGGGAGGACTCTGGGGCACTGATTAAGATAAAGTGACAACAAGAATTTTTCAGAGTGGACACTTTAGGCCTAAGGCCAAGCAGATGAAATGCAAAGGGGGGGGCTTGAGGTAATGGCAGTATAGCCGGACCCGAGACACTCATCCTCATTCAGCAATATGGGGGGGAGGGGAGGAAAGGTTTGCATTGGTCTGGTGGTCCCCACGAATGCAGCTAGTGATGGATGTACTCCAACATTCGCAGCTAGGTGCAGGGATTTTCTCAGCACTTCCTACCAATTTTTGTCAGAAGGCAGAAGGTGGGCAACTCGTGGCACCTTGGAAGGAGGAATGGAATTGCTGTGAGCAGCGATTCCTTCCCCAAGTTGGGGAACTGTTTTTAAATAGTTTGTTTAGTGTTCTTATTAGACTGGCTAAAGGTCTGTGGTTATTGGTTTTTCATATTTCAAATGTGGTGCACACAACTTTATACTGTGTCCTAACGGACATTCTTCTCTTCCAGACAAGGAGTCTGGCCACACTGCTGTAATGGAGGGGCTCAACCTTGTAACATAAAATGTCTGAGGGATTAATCATCCAATCAAAAGAGCTCAGATTATACAAGAATTGGGGAGGTTAAATGCTCAAACAGCGCTCCTCCAAGAGACGCACGTTACAGAGGCAGAGCACAAAAAACTGTGTCGTAGATGGGTGGGGTCGTGTAATTCATCTTCCTATCTGGGTCACCCACATAGGAGAGGCACTGCAATCCTAGTACATAAGTCCTGCCCCCTCCAAGTGCAGAGTGTGGTTACAGATCCAGAGGGCAGATATGTTATAATAACAGGGACAATCATGGAAATTTAATGTACAATAAGGCTGTATGCACCGAATGAAGATCAAGAAGCAGCCCTCTTTTTTTCTCAAAAACAACTGCCGAGGTGGATGGGGGTGGAGGGCAGTCTGTATATCCTAGGAGGAGACTTCAATACTACATTATCTACCATCCTAGATAGGCATGGAGGTTTCCCCCTTCTTATCCATAAGAAAGCTAGCTAGGTCCTAAATAGGTCACTACAAAATTGGGGCCTGGTGGATACATGGAGGTGGAAGAATGGCAAAAAGAGAAATTATTCCCACTGCTCAGACAGGCATAGCTGTTACACAAGAATAGACATGATCTTAATGTCAGAGGAGTGGGCATATTCAGCAGATAGATGCACCATTCACCCCCCACTCTATCTCAGACCATGCACCTGTTCGGGTGTCGCTTACTTTACTTCCCTCTGTTAGAAATTCCCATTGGCGTCTTAATGTGGGTCTCCTCAATAGCACGGATTTCATATCCCAGATTGAAGATACCATTGATGAATACCTGGCCAACAACCCGGCTGGAACTAAGATGGCTACAGACAGATGGGATGCTCTACAGGCCGTCGTGAGAGGGACAGTTATAAGTTATGCAGCCCGGGAAAAAAAGAGAAATAGGGAAATCAAGGGATTAGAAGACTCCATAGTTGATCTGGAGTTTCAGCATAACATTTCTCTCAACCCAAGTTTAAGACAGCAACTTAGAGCTACTAACGAGACATTAGATAAGACTCTAATTAATCTATTGGAGGGCCAAAAATATTATGAGGGAGGAAATATGGTAGGGAAACTGTTGGCCAGTACCCTCCGCACTCAGCAGGGGAGCAGACTATTTTTAAAGATAACCAACCCGGAAGACAATAATGTCACTAGCCACCCAGAGAAAATAACTGCCTCTTTTGCCTCTTATTACAAAAAGCTCTACAAACAGGAAACCATTGTGGACCTTGACTTGTAAATTCAGGAGCTCTTTCAAAGAACAGTTTTAAAAACTCTAGATGGATAGGCCAGAGACTCCTCAGAATCCTTGGTTTCCCTGGCTGGGATAAAAACACAAGTGCAGGCCCTTAAGGGGGAAAAGTCACTGGGACATGATGGATTTCCATCTGAGTTCTATAGAATCTTTGTGGAGAAGTTAGCCCCACTCCTACTTGATGCTTATAAAGAGGTGATGGAAGGCAATGCAGTCCTGAAGTCCTGGCAATTAGCCCAGATTACAGTTCTGCATAAAGAAGGGAAGAACCCAGTGGAGTGTGTGTTTTATTGACCAATATCTCTACTGAATGTAGACCTTAAAATATTTACTGACCTGCAGGCCAATAGATTACAGGCCATAATTGCCCAGGTGATACACGAAGACCAAACTGGTTTCATTTCTGTCCGGTATTTGTCTGATAATCTCAGAAAATTTCTGAATATTATTTCAGCCCAGGACTTCCATCCCATGTTTCAACTGGCAACATCCATGGATGCTGAAAAAGCTTTTGACATGGTTAATTGGAATTTTCTAAAACAGTCCATGGAACAAATGAATTTCGGCCCCAAATTTCTAAAGACAGTACTGAATTTATATGACAGACTGGAGGCCGTGGTCAGGGTAAATGGTATCAGCTTTTGCCCTTTCCAAGTATTGAGGGGCACACGACAGGGCTGTCCATTATCGCCCCTGCTTTTTATCCTGAGTTTGGGGCCGTTGGCCGCCAGGGTTAGGCAGGATCCAGCAATAGGGGGTGTGATGACTGGGGAACAGGAGTACAAACTCTGACTATGCAGATGATTCCATCTTCTTCCTGTCTGACCCAGACAACTCCTTTCCACACCTAGTTGCTACTTTAAAAGCATTCAGAGAAATCTCAGGCTACAAAATTAATACCCTCAAGTCAGAAGCAATGGTCCTTAATGGATCTCCCTCGCAGGAATTCAAAAACCATTTCCCCTTTGCTTGGGCTCTCAATAACCAGGTCAAATTCCTAGGAATCCAAATCATGACAGACATATCCAAGTTATTTGAGGAGAATTATGAGAAGCTTTGGAGAATAGTGGAACAGGACATGGCTAGGTGGTGGCTCCTGACCCTTTCCCTGGTGGCAGGGTGGAGGCGGTCAAAATGAACGTTTTGCCATGTATACTTTTTTTGTTTCAGTCCTTCCCCCTTAAAATACCCAAGAAATTCTGGGCTAGGATAAATAAGGACATATCTAAGTTTGTCTGGAACCTTAAAAAAACCAGGATAGCCAGAAATATCCTTCAGCGCCCCAAGGAAGAGGGAGGTCTGGGTCTTCCTAACTTTTTCTCATATTATTTGGCAGCCCAAAGAGCAGGGTTGATGACTTGGGCCAAACAAAGAGACACCTCTCAATGGTATGCTACAGAGGATGCTGCTCTGACAGATAGACCCCTTTTCACACTGGCCCCGACAGAAGCCCCCCTGAATACAGGAAACAGATTAAAAACAGATGGGCCATACAGGGACTAGAAGTACTAAGTCAGATCAGGAAGAGGCTTAGCACCCCAAATGGACCAGGTCCCCTGTCATTAATTTTCTTTGAACCTGGATTCTTTCCACCCTCTCTAGACTTGGGTTATGCTAGATGGGCCGTAAAGGGGGTCACCAGATTCTCCCAGTTCTTAGAGAGGGACCAGTGTATCGCCTTTCAGAGAGCAAAGGAGAAATTTCACTGGTCTCACTCCTAATTTCTAAGGTACATGCAGGTGAGACATTTTATAAACTCGGGGGATAACATTCTGAGGTTGGCCCGTCCATACTCCAGCTAGGAAAATTTCTTATATGGTGCAGTCACAGTGTCAGGTCACACCAGGTATATTTCCAGCATTTATCAGCTGCTCCTTCAACAAGGTGGAGATCATCTCGGGAAAATTAGGAAAACTTGGGAAAGGGAGGCAAGTATCACCATCCCAGAGTCGGATTGGAACCACAGATTGAAATGGGGCTGGACAACCACATCAGCTCCGATATGCAGATAATTTTTGGGGAAAATTCTAACATGATTCTTCCACACCCCAGTGGTAACCAAACACTTTAAATCTTCGAGAGATTATAGGTGCTGGAGAGGATGTGAGGGGCTGGGAACTCACTGGCATATTTTTTGGGCTTGCCCAGCACTTTCCCCATACTGGCAGAAGATACAAAGTGTAGTCTATACAATTACAAAGGTGCAAATCCCATTATCAGGGGAGGAATGGGCATTGGGCCTACCCTCCTTGACACATCAACCTGCGGAGATTAAGAAAGTCCTGCTGACTATGTCAGTAGTGGCCCTAAAATGCATCTCAGGGAAATGGTTGTCACCAGATCCCCCCAGGTTGGGAAACTGAGTCCACAGAATGAAAGAAGTGATTCTGATGGAGTCAATCACTGCTAAGCTCAAGCTAAGCTGGGAGAAACACGTAGATAGAGGGAGGGGTGGGACACATAGCTGATTAGTGGAGAGGGGGATGAATGATATCATGGGTGAAATCTGGTGAGGGAAGGGGCAGAGATTACAATTTAAGGATTGGGAGAGAAGAAAAGATTTAAGAAAAATGTTAGGTAAGGAAATACAGTTGAGGGACAAGGTTGCACAGCACAACCAGGGGCCATGTTGGTGAGGCCCAGGTGAGTGGACCCGGAAGAAACGGTCCTTAGCCTTTGTCATGAGTTCCTTATTTATGGCTTTGTTTGTGCAAGCTCAGCATACTATGGGGACGTTTATGTGTACCAAACCTTCCAGGGTCAAAGTAACAGAAAAAACTCATTGTAAGTGGAGCTGCAGTGACGAGACATTCACCCCTGACCATCTTTGTCTCAATCATAGTGGCACTACTCTGCTAGCAAAACATACCATCTGGAATGTTACTGAATTTTCAATATTGAAGATATTTTCCATTGCATGGATTAATTTATAGTCTGGATGTACGCCTATTGATTTGTCATGATCGTAATAAGACATCAATAAAGGCGAGTTAAAAAAAAAAAAAGACCATATAAAATATGCAAAGTGCATTGTTACACAGAATATAATGCATAGTAGAGCGTTATTATTCATGGAAATCGGACAATTTATAGTGTTTTTATACTATCAGTGTAACATCATAATGTTATGTCATCATGAGTACATCACATTGATGGTATAATGATACTGACTGTGTTTGCACATGCGAATCCAAAACCCCTGCAGCGGTGACAGCACCGCAGAGAGGGGCGATGATATCAAGAGTGCAATCTTCTGACTATACGCCTGGAAAAAAGGGGACCATACACTATAAAAGATAATGTATGGTTCATCTATCAGTAGCCAGTTTGTGCAACCATCTCAAGGTTGCCATGGCGACTTAAACCTCAAACGTCACACTCGAGGCATTAAACAGTCAGCATGGCAACCTCTCAAAGATTAACAAACCGATTACTGAAAGATGACCATACTTCATCCTCTATATCCAGCCAGAACTAATATGTATTGTCCATAGGTACTGTCCTTCAAAGTTAATTCATACTTCACTATATTTCATTTATAATGTGCTTGAAATAATCCCCCTGATCTGTGCAAAAGCAAAGAGATGAAACATCCAAATACAAATTTATGTTGTTCTTACAGTTCTTCTCTGTGTCCTGAAAAAAGTGAAGGTTATGTACAAAACAGTTATTTTTTTCTCTATTAAAGATAGAAAAACCTGTCCCGTGCAATACCTATACCACATGGCTCAGTCACTCTCCAGTGGATAGGACTCACTAGAAGACAGATACTGCTTTTCTGAAAATATACAAAATACCGAGGAATCAGGAACTAATTAAATCATTTTTCATCTATTTACAACCCAGATTCAAAGAAAAAAACGAATTAGTAAATTAGTACCCTTTGCATTCATATTAGAATCCGCAAGGGGATTTTTTTTGTGGGTTTGATTGGTGGTGGGGAAGAGAAAAAAAATGAAACTTTTTCTAAAAGATCTGTTCTTGTACTTATTCAGAATATGAGGTTCAAAGGAACTCCCAAGTTATAGTGGGGGGGGGGGTTATAATTGTTCATCAGATTTTATGCTTCGTTTTCATAAGAATGGTTTGAAGTCAGTTGTTTTATTTAGGCCGAGTGGGCCCAGGGACTCAATATTATATATATAGAGAATAATGTATGGGCAACCATACACAACAAGGCTATGTTTCTATTGAGGGGTTGATATGACAGCATATGAATCTTGAGAGCAAAGCTCAAGAGGTCCATGCTGTCATCGCAGCCCCGAGATGGAAACATATGCTGAGCTGTGTGGTTGCCCACATTTTATTTTATATACTATATGTATTTTTTACACTGGAGGGAGAGATCGCCCCACTGAACTGAAAAGAAAATCTTACAATTTTGTTGTTCTGTTCTATGATCAAAATCAAATTTGCAGACTTTTGAAAGTTAAAATGTACAACATTGGGCACTGGGTGGTTAGTAAGTAGCTAGGTGCAGAATAAATGAAAAATGTAAAACTGTATGATCTTTGAACTGTGCAGAATGGTTTACCTATAGCGCTTCGACAGCGCTAGTGCCGACATCCCCTACAGTGACAGCTACAAATGTCGATTGTCAGCATTGTAGCTACGGGATGTCGGCTCTCAGCCCCACACCCCCGGTCTCTAGGATTCTAACTCCGAGTCGGAGTTGGACCGGGGGGGGGCAATCACCCAGCGAGGCAGTCCCGATCGGCACACTGTCCACCACAGCGTGAGCGGATTTTGCCTGATTCCTGCCACTGTGGCGGTGTTCACCATCGGGGTTTCGCTGCGGTGATGGTACACCGTGCAGAATAACCATTTGGAATGCGCACACCACCATTTTGGAATGCACACAACAAGGTTTTTGAGCAGGCTGATTTTTATACAGAACAAAGGCTAACCATATACTATATCCATTCACTGTCTTTCTGCGAAAGAATCTGAAGTCTGCCTCCCTCTCTCTGTAAGGGTTTAATCCACTCAATAGCTGAAACTTCAAATCATTTAGATTTCCAGCAAGCTTTTCCCTACGGTGCAAACCAATAGGTGTCATGATCCTATCACTGTATACTGACCTGATATGCTCCTGTATTCTTTGTTTTAATGGTGAAACGGTTTGACCCATATACACTTGACCAGATGTGCACCATAGGATATATACAGTATAACAAAACTTGTCCCACTTGTCATAAATTCCTTCATTTCAAAATGTTTGCCAGTTAAGGGATATCTGAATTCTCTACCTTGCTGTGAATATTTGCAGATGTTAGTTTCCATATCTGTGGAATCCATTTTTTTTTTTTTTGCAGTTGTGTACCTTGTTCTCTTTTTTCACTTGAAAGATGGCTGTGCACCAGACCATTTTTAAGACAGAGTCCATTGAATCAGAAAATAATGTACAACTTAAGAGAGCTTTGCTGAATTGTAGATAAGACCTTTTTTTTGCAGAGCATATGGCTACTTTGCATCACCATGCACAAGTAAGCTTTTGCAACTGGTTCCAGGCCTTTTAAATGGAGATCAACACTGCTGCCTAGTCATGCCCCCAGGAATACCCCAGTTGAAGTACTGAGATGAGTAATGTGAATTCCAGAAGCTCCCTGGATTTACCAGTTTATTTTCATAGGCACTGGAAAGCTTATCACTCAGCTAAATAAAAGTGAATGTTCATTGTAACATGGTTTTATGCCTTGTTATTGTAGCTTCAGACCAGGTGACAGTGAACAGCTTTCTGTTTGATATGTTCTGGACTTAGGTTGGCAACCCAGCAGTACACCACGTCCCCTGCCCCATTTTGCAACAGCGACAGTGTATCTCCTCTGGGATGCCTGCCACTTTAGATGATAATGTAAGTGGTAGTACTACATAGCCATCATAAGGGTAGGGGGCAGTGCTGACCCCTCAAATAGACAATCCTTTCAGCAGAAGTGGAGGAAAATGGTTGTGATGAGCCTGACAGAAGGAATGGTGCAGTATAGTCACCTAGGAGCCACTGTCCAGAAAAGCATTGAACAGGTGCTCACTGATGGTCACGGTAATGTCTGTTTGGGGTCCCACTAGGCCCTTGAATATTGCACAGTGGTGTGGTATTTGGGGTTTGGTCCATTTTGAAGAGCTGGTCATTGCGTATTTGGCGTGTCCAAGGGAGCACAGCCATTGAATGGTCACTGTGTTTTCTCTTCCTGTGCGCCTTGCCCATGTTCCATCAGTGTTTTCCTTCAGAAACAGGTCTATAAAATGAAAGTTCTCCTGGCAAGGCCATTCTCTTTTCATATGCCCATCCTCACCACACTTGTAACAGTAGATGGCACCTATCGCTATGTCCCTAGCTCAATTAGCCTTGGGGGGGGGTTACACTAAGTTGCTCCAAAGTCCTTCTATGACCAGGCAGCCATGGGACAGATGGCTGCTGTTGCCTACATTCAGTTTTCAAAGCAGCTGTTTGGTCCAAGAGTTCTTTCACCTGCCACTGTAGGTTCTCAATGTCATTCAGGTTCTGTCCAGGCCAAGTAGCAGTACAGGGTTAATGCCACTCTCCTGACAGACGTCCATATCAAATCTCTTTTGGCTACTCCATCCTCCCTCTATCAGATTTCATGGATCCATTTTCCATGAGTGAGGTGGGATTCTGGGGTCAGTCTTCCAAAATCAGTTTCATCCACAACATGTCTGAGTACTTTGCCCCTTTTGAGGATCTGCTGCTCTCTTGCTGGTCCATACTGAGGACAGTCCAAGCTCCCTTTAGGTAGGTGCACTGTATTCAGGGTTTCTAATGTTTACATTCACTAAAATTACCACCAACAGCTTCATCTAGTTCAGTATGTCAGTCTGCATCTGTATCTCCTCCTTCCCCTCAGGACAAGGCTGAAAATAGACAGAATTGCTTAGTCCTCCTTTCCCAGTCAACAAAAACCAAATAAATAATGTAGTAGTAAAACCTGTATTTCAGACGGGATCTTTTAGGACTAAAGTTGTCCTTTACAATGAGGGTTGCAAAATTACAATTGTATACAACAAATAATACAAATTTATAACATAATACAAAATTACAATATACCATATTTTAACATATTAAACAGAAGTAAAAATCAAGACATCTAAAAAAGGCATAAAAATCAATATACAATGACGTCATGATGCATGCCACGCACACCCGCATGTCCCTCTCCCAGCAGAACCAGACCAGGTTCGTCAGCAGTAGAGGGAGTCTCTCTGAACCCTGAAATGGGAAGTAAACCATGGGGACAGATGCTGGAATTCAGCTAAGTCTGGGAGATGAAGCTGGGGGGAGGGGGGTTGAACCTGGAGTTAAGCTTGCACTGGAGGAGAAAAAAGTACCCCCCCAAGAAAAACAAAACAAAACAATCAGCACACAAATTATCAACATTTCAAGGAAAATAAAATAGTTGCATTAAGTAGTCAGATAGGCATTCTCCTTCATGTTGCATGGTCCCCCGATACGTTCTCATGATTTTGAACCCACTGTTTGTACTCCAGAATGCACCTTCCAGGGTGTTTATAAACATCTGAGGGGTGGCACTGGGTCAGGTCACTTGCAGGGCAGCAATTGCATCCATGACAAGTCCCCTCAAGCTTTTGCTCAGGTGGCGGATCCTCTCAAGTTTCAAGTATGTTTGTTCTACCACAGCCTTTACAATATACATGTATGTTACTACAGTCCAAAGATAAAATACAGTATGCATACAAAAATTCAGAAAAGCCCATAAATACATTAATTCAATAACTATATAAATGCAGTACAACAACAAAAGGAAGCAAACTGCCAAAAAAGACAATACAGGGTATTGGTTGTAGTGCATTAGCAAATGTATGAAGTATGAAACCCAATTCTAGGTTAGGATCTGGCTACCTACACTCCCAGGTTAGGGTAATCGCTATACTGAATGAAGCATAAAAGTGCAGATAATGCTGTATATCCAATATCCTCTAGCATAAGTGAGTTACCATTAAAAAACTTGGTTCTTTCTTTAATATAGTGTAATTTGTAGTAGTGAACAATAGTCGTAAAAGTTTGTCAGATGGGAGAACTACATTTCCTGTAATAAGGAACCTAAAACATTTTTCTCCATTTTGTTTTGCATAAGGGACAAAATAAAACAATGGGCCCAATTCCAGAATGCATTGCGCAACTCATGGGCGTATGTAAGTTGCGTCATGCGGTGCTATGCCGGGGACCCTGCGCCATATTCCAAGACAGGCAGAGTCCCCAGCACCTATGTCCTGCGACTTGTGGCAGCCACAGGCTAGCACCACAGAAATGGCGCAATGGACCTGGGCGCCGCAAGTCGCAGCCCACTGTGAACTGTCCCCCGGTGCCTCCCCACCCCGGAACACTGCCGCAAGCACCAGGGACCATTGGGGGGGGCTGGCCAGGTGGCACTGGCATTTGGGGGGCACTCTGTATAATGGACCTTGGGGGTCCCTGACATTTGGGGTGGGCAAGTCTGTGTTGGGGAGGGTACGGGGAGTCTGGCACTGTGCGTGCTGTGGCGCTGCAGAGTGGGCATCCATCAGTTGGCATGGACGGATGCCCCTTAGACCATCTCCCTGCTGGTCTAACTCCGCTGCACCATTGCGGCTTTTGGAATAGTGTAAGTGGGTTACAGCAGCCACCCTTTTGGAATAGGGTGCAGTTGCTGCCGTAACCCACTGTTGCGCCATGCCGCTGCGGGTTGCGGGCATAGTGGGTGGCGTAATCCACATCTGGCACAACCCACATACGGCATGGCGCAGGTCGCAACTTGGAATCACGACTTGCGTAATGCATGGCACAAGCTGTGATTTACACCATGGGGTTTGGCGTAAATCACCTTGTGCCATGCGTAACGTGTCTTGGAGTTGGGCCCGATGTGTTTAAGCTCATCAGGCTCCTGTAAGTACATTATTGTGATGACATCTGAAAAGCAACATATTAGAATGATAGATTTTCAATCTAAATTTGGTCAAAATCATTTTTTCTTTGGGATCAGAAACTATGTTTAGGTATCCCTCCCATGACAAATCTTGGCTGTTTTATACCACCCATGATGTTTAGTTTCTTTGATTTGTTTCATATCCTAATCAGTTGATTGTTCAGTACGTTTACACTTCTCGTATTATTTATTCCCTAGAGAGCCTAAAACAATCATAAAGTACAATATCTAAACCTATTTGAACCATCAGTTCCTTGATGAAGCTTATCTCTGGACATTCAAATCCCAACCATGAATAATTTATGATTTCTTCAATACACAGATACGGAAGGAAAGTTTTGGGCAGTTCCAAAACGTCTAATAAAAATAATATCCGTCTTTCCCAGACTAGCAATTCAACTGATCTTTGATCTAATTCAGCTCGTAGAACTGATACTTAAAGTTTGGAACTGTTAGGATATATCTGTAATGTTTTAATAAGACTTTCTAATGAATCTACTTTAGTATCACTCCACATTTCCACTGTACATAGCATGGAAGCCCTTACCTTGGCATTAACTGAAATTAGTCCATCATCCAAATTACCTCCATATTTTGCATTGAATAGCTTTAATTCAGCAGAAGTTTCTTCTTTATTTCAGGACAATGAGGATCCTGGGCCATGGGCGTGGCCTGCCCCATCCAGGCATACAGAATGTCCTCTCCAGTGAGTGAAGGCCTCTGTCCCAAGAACAGCCTTAACCTATGATAGGCTCTGTGATCTTTTCCTGGCCCCTAGGTAGTGAACCAGGCTGGCAGTTGAGAAGATGGGGTCATGGTATCAACTTTTAGCAGCTCTCTCACATCCAGAGAGGTCCTTCTTCTGCATCCAAGAGGACATGGCATGAAGTTTTTGCTCACAGTCACTGGGCTGTTTGGAGTTCTCCCCAGTTACCAAATCTTAAAGATCCTTTATGGCCTTGCCTTCATGTGCTAGCACCATTTGTACTTAATTTACCCAATTCAACAACTGGGGGGGGGGGGGTTAAGAGCACTCACATGGAGAAATATCAGACAAGCGTGTTCAGTGTCCTCAGAAATTATGGTGACTGGCAAACTGTTAAGGTACTTCATTGCTTTTACTATGGCCACCAAACTCCAAGAGGCAGGTACTTTCAACTTGCCCGGGCCCTCTATGGCTCTCACCAGCATATTCATAATCTGTTGTCATGAGATTCCCTTGAGGATCTTTCAGACCACAAACATTTTCCTGACATCCAGTGCCTCACACCTCAGCACCAATTTTTCCACTTTCTGGAAGATCATGGTGACTATAAAAATGTGTGTTTTTTGGGGGTAGGGTAAAATTTTTTACAAAGCCAGAGTTTGAGGTGTCTCTGTGTGATCCATGAACAAGTCCTAGTGGTGCCTCCAATGTAAGTCTGGGGTCCCCAGAGGTCCCTACTCTCTTTTACCTCTCTGAGGGGGCCAGGCTGGGTTCTGATGGTTTGGCAACCTAGGTATGCTTATTACATGACGTGGTGCCTTCACCTAGGGTATAAGAAGGAGTACTTGTACTCTGCATTGATTACACCCCATGGAGTAATACAGCTCCCCCTCCCACACAGTTATACAATCCCCCAAATTGTAATTTTGACTACAAAAGAAGTTGCAAATACATCCAACTTAAAATACAGTAAAACTATTCTGGCTGGTCAGCACAGAGGTAAAGAAACCACTTGCCATGTCAGTGTTCTGGGTTTTGAAACGCATCTGGGCACTGGGGTCCAGCTGGGAGAAGAAGGATCAAGCATCCCAGGAGACACTTTGCTCCTCTAGGGAGGAAGGCAGCTGGCTCTGTTACAGTATTGCCACCTGGGTGACCACAGGTAGCAGTGCATTCAGAGCAGCTTAGGGGAGAAGGATGCCAGCTGGTGCTGCGCTAAACGAACTTGCATGCATATACATACTGCAGTTGCTGGTATCCTGTGGGATGGGGCAATAAAAGTAGTAAATCCCCTGCCAGATGCAGGATGAAGAGCTGGCCTCCCGCAGGCCCCGCACCGGCGATGTGGCCCTCCTCTGAACTGGACACAGATTGCAGTGGGTGTTTGTGAGTCCTGCCAACATCACCATGTAGGTGGGAGTAAGCCATGGAGGATGTAATAGACATTAGCCCAGGAGAACCCAGGTGACAAGGACCGTGAGGCCAGACTGGAAAGGGGCATGTACAGAGGAGTACAAAATTAGAAATATTAGAGAACTAGGGGTTGTAAGGGAAAACTGGAATTAGGAGAACTTATAATCTCAACAGATACTTTTTACACAACCCCACAGGGCTCTTCCCCAGTCAGTCTACTTACCCCAGAGTGGGTGCACGCCCCACAGGCCTACTGGGACAGCTCTCCACTTGTTGTAGCAGGTATCTTGCTGTGAAGGCAGTGGTTTGCATGGTGCTTGGACCCAGTGGTGCATGTCCACATTATCATCACAGACAACTGTGGAATCCCTTAAAGAAAGAGGGGTCCCTTAATTGTGATCCACTAGGTGGACTGGATGGCCAGCACAGTTCAGCAGCCTCTGCTCAAGACTTTACATTGAAACAAAGAATTTACAGGCGGATAAAGACCACTTGTCCCACCTAGTCTGCCTGTTTTTCCTTGCCTATAATATCGCCACAAAACCTACTTGACTTAGCTCATTCCAGTGTTGAAATACCTGCTTCGTAGCAGTCATTCTTATGTTAATGAAGATAACCTGTGGGTTTTTTTTAAATTAATTTGTTTTTTCAAAACCAGGTAGGTGCACTAGACAATTAAATGCCTATTTTCAGGTATGGACTCAGGAGGGTACTGAACAAATTCCAAGTCTGAGTCTTGTAATATACCAAAAATCGCAATTCTGAGATTGGAAGGGCATATAATGTACCATAGGATGTTTACTAATCGACACATGTTGTCTGTACTATACCTCCTTGAGATAAAACAAACCTTGTCTCTACCTATCAGGCAACGGATCACATTATTAACCCTCATACATAATTCCCCAGTTGATAATTAAGTTTTTTTGGACTGCAGGGCACAGACCCAGGGTTACTCATGGTGCCAACCATCTGGATGTTGGATAGCCAGCAGATCAACACTGGTTGAACTGGAGGTCAGCATCTGCTGGACTGGAATGTTACCAGGTGAAGAAGCTGTTTAGTCCAACTTCCTCTCTGTTTAGTAAGCTATCCTTTCTGGGCTTCACTAAAGTCACTTCAGTTTCCTTTGCCTCAAAGATCTTCGTAGGGTATGTCTTCCAGCACATGGCCCAGAGCCTGGTAGCTGGCTGGGGTTTCTCCCTCTCTGCGTCTCTCTCTCAAAAAAAAGCCTTTTGGTTGCACCAGTTTCCCCTGACCCTCAGGCTGCCCAAACTGACCACATCCCCCTGGGCAGCCCAGATCTTCTTGGACTAAGTCTCCATCACTCATTCACACTGGTGGGATAGCGCTGGAGGCGCTAGGATCAAGCGGGAGCCAATATGTTTCAGAAGGGTCGACTAGCCTGCGCCTGTGTAGGCTATCTCAACGCTGACCCTCCAACCGCCTCAGTTCCTTTTCTCCCACCGTCGAGTGTGCTTGGATGTCGACGTCGCTCATCTGCCGGAGTCAAAGTTTTCGTTTATACAATAGCAGCTTTTAGCCGTTTTAGTATTCGTTTTATTTAGCATTGTTAGTAAAATTTTCTTATTCCACAAAGAAGAGAAAGAAGATTATGAAGAAGAAGAAAAAGAAATTCTCACCTGCCATCAACGGAGTCATCCTTGGACGGTAGCGGTGACGGTACGAAGACTTTGAAAGTTTTTATGGCAGAGGGGCTGTGTTCAGCCCACCACCCTTTGCTAAGGGGGGGGGTCCAACTACAGATAGTCCTGTGCTCTGAGGAGGACAGTCCACCAAAGCACGAATATGGCAGTTCCGGGGATCCGGCTCCGCTTAACCTCGAGCTCTTCTTCTTCGTTTGGGAAGAAGAATTGGTGCCGTTCAAGGTTGCCCTCTGGTATGTCTGCATGGGGATTGTTGGTCAGGATGGGCGATAGGCCTGAACCGACTTTGGTGGGTTCCCCTTGGTCCTGCCCTTAACGGCCACGTTCTTCGAGTCCGGACTCCATCTCTGTCCTCGATGGAGTTCCGGTGAGCAGTTTCACCTCTGGGACGCTCCTGTGGAGCAGAGGGTTCAACTTCTGTCCGAATTCGGTCCAGTTTACTGGCCAGTGTTCACAATTTCGGGGCCTCTGGGTCTCGGACCCGCTGGACCGAGTTGATTGGATCAGGATGTGCACAGTGCCCTCCTGGTGCCTTCGCCATTGCGTCGGCCCCTCGTGCCTATCCCCCTCTGGGCCTCGGACCGGTCCCGATTGGATCAGGATGTACTTACGGTGCCCTCCTGGGTACCCTTAGCCATCCAGCGTCGACCCCTTGTGCCTATCCCCTCCTCTTTCCTTACAGGGGCCGCACGGCATCTCTTTTCCTTTCTCATCAGGATTTTCTCCATTGGCATTCTCCTGAGCGCCACGGCTGACGTCATGGGTGGCACCGCAGGTCCGGCACCACAGTGACGCCACTTGAATTGGCATCAGTGCCATGGGTGGCACCACTGGTGTTGGTGCCGTGGGTAGGTGCCACTGGTTGGTGTCGGCACCATGGGTCAGTGCCGCTGCTGTTGGCGCCATCACTGCCCTATGGCGCCATGGGTGCTGTTGGTGCCGCATGGTGCCACATTATTGGTACTGTTGGTTCCCGGTGCCACAGATGTCTGCACTGTGCACCCGCAGGTGCTACTGAGCACCCACTGGTGCCGCAGGCACACACCAGGCACCCATGGGTGCCACGCTGCTTATGGGTGCCTGCGGGTTCTGACCGCAGGTGCCTTGGTGTTTCCGGGATGGCACAAGCACTGCTTGGTGCCATCCTGTGCCACGAGTGATGCTGGTACCACGGGCAGTGCCAGTTGGTGTTGTCAGGCAGAACTAGTGCTGGATTTTTCCCTCTGCAGACCTCTTCTTCTGCAGAGCTTGTGGCGAGATGTTTTTCGGAGGATGAAGTCCTGTTCTGTGGATTATTTTTCCACAGATCTTAGTGAGTGGCAGTCTGCTCCAGCGGTTTTCCACTGATGGAACTCTTCTACCAGCAGAATCCCTCATTCCGCTCAGCACTTTCTCGGCTCCTTAAGTGGTGCCGAGCTCCTTGACACCCTTCCTGATGGCGGAGTCTCTAATGGCTCTGTCCTAGGTCTCCCTTTAGGGGTTCTTCTGGGGTAGAAGTGCATCTGGATGAGTCTCTCCCTGTCCTACTTTTCGGTGATACAGTGGATGACTCATTTATAGACTGGGAGGCAAGCCTTCTCTATCACCAGACTCCGTGATGGAAGATCTTTTCAGTTGTTCCTCAGTGATGGGATCCACTATAGTAATTCAGACTGCACCCGTGGACCAAACGCTTCTGTGTCTAGACTCTTTTCAGTCGTCAGGACAATTACACTCTGTGGAACATTCTAATTCAATGGTCGGGAGCCATACAGGCTCTTCCACTCCTTTGATAGGGGCATGTGGCCCCCTTGTGATACTGCCCCTTCGGTGGCTTCATCGGCACAGGTGGTTAACATCTCTTCAGCTGTGATTATTGGTCCGGTCACAATTTCAGTTATGGACACTCAGGCTCCTCCTGCCCCTCAGATGGACGACATCTTCGAAATTTTTGTATCAGGTGATCCTTGTGAAATAACAACCTGAAAGCCTTGTCAGGCTCGGAATAATGGGGAATAAATAAATAAAAAATTATCACAGCACAGGGATCTAGCTGAAATTACCCAATACCACCCTTTTGGATCTGGTCAGATTCCACCTCAGCCTCTGAGGTGGTCGTCTCTAAACTATGGTAAAGAGTACCTGACTTCTTCTACCCTTAGGGGAGTCCGATCTAGCGGAGGTATGGGTCATCTCTTTTCTCCAAGAGAGATTTCTCTTATTCAGAGTTATTTCCTAGACCTAGGTGACTGCCCAGTCTGTTTGTCCCGGTTTTTTATCAGGCTTTCTTCTTTTGATCAGAGCCTCACAACAACAGAAGTGATTCTCCAGCGAGTCAGAACTCAGGTTCCTACTTCCTTGCTTCAACTTAACAGACGACATGCTCCTTTCTTGACTGTAGGTCAAGTAGGTCTTTTTTCTGAGATGGCTTCTCAATATTCACACCTTCAGTTCCTGTGCACTGGTTCTGTGCCAGTCGCTCACAAAGTTATCCTCTCTGAGTGTGTGGTGAAACTGTGATGTTTGTTTTTCATCAGCAAGCAAACTAGAGTCCTTTCCTGCTCCCTTCAGGAAGGCCGGAGTGAGTGGTGCCTCACCAGATTGAGTCACTTCTGCCACTATTCAGTCACTTTCAACGAATGGGTTAGCTCTAACTTGGTCCTGCTGCGTCCCTTAGAAATCCAGCCTGTTTTTTTCTGTTGGAATGTTTTTCTGCAGTGGACACATCCTCCTGTACACTTTCCCTCTCTTCCCTGAGTTCAGAGACTGCTACTACAGTTGTAGGCACACAGGGGCAGGATGATTCCTTTTGGAATATGAAGTGGGTAGGATCTGGTTCTACTAGACCACCACAAGAGGCCTCTAAGTCGTGCTTTGGCCTTCCATCGGAAGGTTTCAGTGACTAAGTGGAAACCATTCTCCTTGATGGGCTAACCCCACCTGGACCTTCTTTTGCTCACCAAGTAAGGGGTTCAAGTGCTCCTGGACCTGTTGTTCGCAGATCAGCCATACTTGGTAGTAGGGGTTTCCATCTGCGCTTTTTGGTCTACCCTGAACCAGTAGACTTTACCTCCAGCTCTTTCAGTTCCTGAGGTCCTTTTACATTAGATTAGTACATGTCTTTGACACTATTCACTTTTGTCCTAGACCAAATTGTGAGGCGGGGTTCTCGCCGCTCTCCTTGAATGGTTGAGGCTTCCTGGCAGAGTTTCATTTTGTATCCATTGCAGTCATCTGCAAACTGGTGAGTTACAACTCAAGCGCTTATCTTGTAAGCACTATGGTCTAGATGCTCTTTCCAAGACAGCTCTTTTTACCAGCAGGACAGTCCTTAGCTGTCCTTTCTGAGTGAACCCTATCTCCTACCACCCTACTCAGGGTTGTTGGTTTTAGCTCAGTACTCTCCCACTAGTGTGAATGAGTGATAGAGACTTAGTCCAGGAAGATATGGAAATTACGTACTTACCCTAATTGTTGATCTTCTTGGACATTCTCCATCACTCATTCACACGCCCACCCACCATCCCCTGGGTTCACTCGTTTTCTTTCCTGGTCTTCATGGTCCTACGGTTCAGGCTGTGAAGACATTATTCTTTGACCCTTCTTGCAAGGGCCATCTGGGCCCTCTCAGGCCCAGAAAGTCAGGATAAGTTATTTTCATTAGTTACACTGCACCTCCTCGGTTGAAAAGGTACTGAGACGGTTGGAGTGTCGATGCTGAGATAGCCTACATAAGCGCGAGCTTGTCTCACGGTGCCGTGCATGTGTGGTCGTGTCTTGGTGCCGACCCTTCTGAAAAATGTTGACTCCCGCTTGGTCCTAGCACCTCTGGCACTTCCCACTAGTGTGAATGAGTGATGGAGACTGTCCAAGAAGATCAACAATTACAGTAAGTATGTAATTTCCATTTTTATGGGGCTGAAATTCAACATCTGATTTACGGCTTCACAGTACATGTAGCCAGGGCTGATTTTTGTGCCACTGAGCTGTTATGACCTTTGACCCCACTCCCAGCATCCTGTGCTGTCCACAGATTGCCTCTTGCCTGTA
The DNA here is from genome assembly GCA_016271365.2 of Neoceratodus forsteri. Classification (NCBI taxonomy): domain Eukaryota; kingdom Metazoa; phylum Chordata; order Ceratodontiformes; family Ceratodontidae; genus Neoceratodus; species Neoceratodus forsteri. The sequence goes on along the minus strand of CM028132.1, from coordinate 591,088,473 downwards.
CAGTCATGTGCTTCTTTCTGGTGTATTGCAGCCTACTGCCGCCTTTGTTAAAGCCCCTTTGAGGTTATTTTAACAAGTTCTGATCCCACTGCCTGCGCTGCCACCAAGACTGGCACTTAAGTGGCAGTTGCATTGTCCAATGTATTGGAGCTCTGCCTCTGTTTTGGGGGTTACAGCACATGCAGTGATGTCACAGTGGTGTTTAGTGCAGATCTCTCTTCAGTTTCCAGCCCCACTGTCTGCCCTTGGGCTGGGAAGCAGTTTGTCACATGTCTGATGGTGCTACTGATTTCTCTTTTCGGCTCTGCAGCCTGCCCTGAAATCCTAGACTAATCACTGCTGCAGGTGTGCTGCCCGCTTAACCACAAGCCCACATTTTATTTATTTATTTAGTACTAGGATTACAAACACCTTTGCACTAGAGATTCTTTTACGAATGTTCTGCGTCATATAACAATAAAGGTGAAACACAGCAATATTAAGTAGAGACAAACAGTGGAGAAATAACCATCAGTACACATTAATGGTGCATAGAAGCAATAATAAAGCAGTAACAAGCACTGAGGATAACAAGAGGGGTTGACACAAAAGGGGGACAAGTCAAGAAACAAGGCACAAAATTATCAGGTAAGTGGTGGGGAGGGAAGGGTGTCGAGCGGTTGCGGTCTTAAGTGAGACTTTGTCAAAGTGCGGTGGGGGTAGAAGAAGTGCTGAGGGGGCCGAAGGCCAGATGGCAGGAGAGGCAAGGAAGATAGGGTGGGGAAAGTGGTGGCAGGGTTCACAAGCAAGAGAAAGATGGTTAGGAGTGTAGGTAAGGTTTAAGAGAGGTAGGGGTGGGTGGTAATGGGTGTGAAAGTGGGGGAGCGGGGTGTGGGAAGGAGGTAGTGGGCAGGGGACAGGGAAAACGGATAAGGGGGAGGAAGGAGGTGAGAGGAGGCTATAGTGGAGAAACAAGGAAGGGGTGAAAGGTTATAGTAGAGCACAATGGAGGGAGAAAAACAGGGAAGGGAAGGAAGAGGAGGGGAAACTAGATGGGAAGGGTTGAGATGAGCCAATAGAGAAACACAGGAGTGGTGGAGGAAAAGGGGCTGAGTGAGTAGAGAAAAGGATGTGGGGTTTGGAGAGCCAAGATATCCTAGTGGGTAGAGTCGCAACTGCTGAGATTAGTGAGGTGTTGGCATTTGTAAGGGCCTAAATTTGTCTCACAGAGACCTCTGGAGGTAGTCCATTCACCAAGGTTGGGGCCCTGGCATAAAAGGAGCGCTGGGCTTGTGATATATAGCAGAAAGGAACCATGAAAGAGGATGTGTTGGCACCACATGGGCATCAGCACTGGTATTCTGGTCCTGATAGTTGCTGCTCCTGAGCCAGCTGCCTACCTCACCTACCTACCTCATTCTCATCTACCGTCCACCCGGTGATGGTGGAGAATTCCTGAGGGAGTTCGCGGACTTCATCGTTGACATGGCATTGGAGTCGCCCGGATGGTTAATACTGGGTGACTTCAATGCCTGGGTCGACGATGAACTCTCGCACTTTGGAAAGAACTTCCTCCAACTTATGTCTCTGTTGGGCCTGTCACAGGTAGTTACCTCTGCTACCCATATAGGGGGTCACTCATTGGATCTGGTGTTCCTACTGGATCTGGATGTCGCGCATCTGGGGGTGGAACCGAATGTGTGGACAGACCATCACACCATAAGATTCAGCTTTGGGGCACCCCCTAATAGGCCTGCCTCTACGGAGATGGTTCCAGTATCGCCCTTTAAGGGGAGTTAACCCAGAGGGCCTACTAGCAGTACTGGACCTATCGGGTATTTCGAGTGAGAGCATGGGTCCAGGGGACCTTGTTCTTACCTATAATAAAGCGGCGAGCGAGGCCTTGGACCAAATTGCTCCTGTTCATGTTTGCCCACTCACTCAGTGCCCAAAGACTCCATGGTTCGATGAGTCTTTGAAGGAACTGAGGAGAGTGGGGTTAAGGCTAGAGAGGGTCTGGCGGAAATCTTGCCTGGATGCTGACAGACTTAGGTTGATGTATCATTATGGCATCTATCAATCGGCAATAACCTGTAAGAAGGCAGAATTCCTGTCCAGGGAGATTGCTGCTGCGTGGAACCGACCAGCTCAACTCTTTCGGACTGTCGACAGACTGTGCAATCCACTCTGTCTACAGTCTGGAAGAGATTTTTCACAAATAAAGTGTGATGAGCTTGCTCGGTTTTTCACAGATAAGATTGCCAGCATTAGGTCAGATATCGGCCAGGCTCACTTTTTAAGGGTTTGCGGTGATCGGCAAGGGAAACAAACACCTGTGTCACCTGGTTTGACTTTGGTAAGCCGGAATTCATGGATATTGTGAGGATTTGTCCAGACTGTACGTCCAACCAGCTGCAGTTTGGATCCGGGCCCTACGCCACTATTACTAGGTTGCGTAGATACTATCTGTCCGATCATTGCTGAAATTGTTTGGAAATCTCTGGAGCAGGGATCTTCCCTGATCCCCAAAGGAGGCGGCCGTTTGACCACTCCTGAAAAACCTTCACTGAATCGAACTGTCCAGCCAACTACAGACCTGTCTCTAACCTGCCCTTTCTGGGTAAGGTTATTGAAAAGGTGGTTGCACTACAACTGGATGACCACCTTACAAATCACAATATCTATGATACTCTTCAATCAGGATTTAGGAAAAGACATAGTACTGAGACTGCCCTTGTCCGGGTTCTAAATGATCTCCTGATAGCGAGAGATCGAAAGGCTTGTACTATTCTAGTCCTTCTTGATCTCTCTGAAGCATTTGATACTGTGGACCATGGTGTACTTCTGGAATGCCTGCAGCTCTATTGCGGACCGTCTGGTACAGTTCTGCAATGGTTTTGATCTTTCCTCACGGGGCGGAGACAGAGGGTCGTCACCGGAATTTATTCCTCCTGCCCTGTGGGGTTCCGCAGGGTTCTATTTTGGCACCCATGTTGTTTGCTGTCTATATGCTGCCACTAGGAGACATTATTAGGTGATACAGCTTGGGTTTTCACTGCTATGCAGATGACACCCAGCTGTATCTGTCCTTTAGTCCTGGACAGGAAGATGCAGTCTCTATACTTAACAGCTGTCTATCTGAGATTAAGGATTGGATGAGTGCCAGCTGGCTGAGGTTAAACCCGGATAAGACTGAGGTGTTGGTGGTGGACCCAGGTCACCTTGAGGCGGGTTGTAGGGCTGGGCTTCCTTCGGGCATATGGATCGATGGTGCCCAGCTGCCAACTTCAGACCGGGTGTGTAACCTGGGCGTTATTATTGACGACGGTTTGACCCTGAAATCTCAGGTGTCATCTGCTGTCAAATCCTCCTTTTTCCATCTTAGGAATATCGCTCGGGTAAAACACCTAGTTCCTCCGGCTGACCTTCTGACATTGGTCCATGCCTTTGTTACCTCTCGCCTTGATTACTGCAATGCCCTGTACCTAGGGCTACCGGGGGTTGATATCCGCCACTTGCAGCTGGTGCAGAACGCAGCAGCCAGGCTTATGACTGGGACATCTATGAGAAGTCATATTACGCCTGTGCTGCGTGAACTGCACTGGCTGCCGGTTCAGTGGCAGTTCACCTTCAAGGTCGGGTTACTGACCTACAAAGCCCTACACGAACAGGAACCGCAGTATCTTCAAGATCTCCTTATTCCCTACTGTCCCTCTCACTCACTTCGATCCGCCGACAAGGGATTGCTAGAGATTCCCAGGGTTCGTTTAAAAACATCTGGGGCACGGGCATCTTCCTACGCTGCCCCCACCCTGTGAAATTCTCTACCTCGTCGGATACGAATCTGCCTGACCGTCGAGAGTTTTAAGTCAGAATTAAAAACTTATTTATTCTTAAAAGCATATGGAGAGTGATTTTATTATGATTTTATTGTGATTGTATTGTTATTATTGTTGTTGATGTTATAAGTTTGTAAATTTTAATTGCCTGTCCATTTGTACAGTGCTTTGGTTTTGAAAAGCGCTTAAAAATAAATTTTTACTTACTTACTACTTACTTACTTACTACCCTTAGGTTGGGCAGCAAGCTTACCTGTGACCAATGGCACTCTTCATTTGCAATCCTGCAGCAAAGACCTGGGTCTGGCCACTTGGGGTGCACTGTGGAGTTGCAGCCATGAATATCAATGGAGCCGCAGCTCATCTCCCATCATGGACTCCTGCTCCTGGTGCCTACCCAGTCCTAACCACTGCATTCCTGAGGGACAGGAAAGTACAAACTGTTGCCGGTGTCCAAGAGCTCATAACATAAGCTTCCAAATTGGGGGGGGTGGAATACACTCATCTCTGCCGATTGAGTGTTCCAACACCAAACCATGATCAGGGCTATAAGAGCTTCATCGTTTATTTATTTATTTTGTTGACTGGTAAAGGTGGGCTAAGTAATTCTGCCTATTTTCAGCCTCATCCAGAAAGAAGGGGATACAGATGGGAATCAATTGAAATTGAACCATATTATGCTGTTGGTTGTATTTTTAGTGAATGGGGGATATTTGGCACAACACCAGATAAATTCCCCTACGTTTTTCAAGAAGAGCCACCGGATGCTTAACGTTCCAATTGTACCACCACCAGAAACAGATAGACGAGACCTCAGTTTAATGTCTCATCTGAAAGACAGCACCTCAAATGTGCAGCACCCCTTCCCCTTATGCTGCAGTACAGTGTCAATATTGAGATTTTACATTGGTCATAGGAGCTTTGATCCATTTCCCTGACTGCGGGAACCAGTAACCACTGTGTCCTTTCCAGTGTTGCTGCATCAATGATATTGCCAACCCACTGGTTGCAGCAGCTGCAAATGAATCTTGTAATGGTAGCCTTTGTCTGGCTGCAGGGCTTGCATTTACAGGTGTTAGAAGGTCCCACCTAGTTCTCTTGCACTGTGCTCTTTTCAACCATGTCTGCCTGCCAACAATGCACTGAAATTAGATTGCCAGTGCACTGTGCTCAGCTTTACAACGTTCTAGATCCTATTTCATCTCAGTAAGGATAACAGGAGTTGAATTTGTTGAGAATTTCTGCTGTTTGCGTCCTTTTCTTGCTTTGTCGGTGTTGAACTCCTGCAGAGCTACAGGATGGCTTTTCCTCTGTTGTAGAGACAGAGAATGACAGAGGATGCTGGGATATAGGAGGGCCCCTTAGACTTCTATCTTCTCTGTCTCCACCTGATGAGGGAAGGAATCATCCCAGTTGTATAGACCATAGTAGCCCACCCAGAAAGCCTATTTTAATGCAAATACCCTTGCTAATAGAAGAATGGAATATCTTGCCCCATTTCTGGTTATTGTAATTGTACTTCTGCACTGGCATAGTTGAAACTACCTATCCCCATGGTGCATGAAGGATGGTTAACCTAAATGCCAGAAATCTGAACAATAAGATCAGCAAACTGCAGGTGATGGTGTCAGAGGCAGAGTTACACTTACTGGCTGTCATGGACACATGAGCCAAAGGAAACAATGACTGGGATCCGGCAGTTCTGGTATACACCTTTCTTAGGAGAGACGGGGCAGGGGTAAAGAACAGGAAATATCCCTATATATTTAGGGAGGAATTGAGGCAACAGAAGATGGGACCATCAAAAGGGAGGAATGGAGTCTAACTGGGTGCAGTGAACATCAGCTGTGAAGTTTAGGTTTAGGGATGGTCCACAGACCACAGGGGTCGAATGGACAGGACAGGCAGCTAGGGGAGGAAGTCAGGAGGGAGAGCAACAAAAGGGGATTTAATGTTAGTGCGGGACCTGAACCTGCTCAATATGGACTGGGATATTCCTGCAGCAAAGGGCTCCCAGGAGTCAGGCACTGATAAATACAATGCAGGACTGCTTACTGGTATAACTGGTCAGGGAGCCCACATGGCAGGACACTAGACTTGACTTGGTACTCACCAATTCAGAGATCGCAGGAGGGGTCAGTCAGGGAACCTCTGGGGTACAGTGACTGCAACAATGTGTGGTTCCTCAAAGACAGTGGTTCCAGACCTCAACTGAGTGGATTTTGTCCAGATGCGGGAACTGGTAAGAGAGAGACTGGCAGATGTAGACAAAGCAATGAGGTAAAAGAGCAGTGGGGTAGAATTAAGGGGGCACTTAGAAGCAAGGGTGGTGGTTAGGAGAGCAAAGGCTGACATGAAGCTATGCATTGCCAAGGGTGTAAAAGGTGGGGAAGAAAATAACTACTTACCCTAGAAACATAGAAAATGTCGGCAGATAAGGACCGCTTGGCCCATCTAGTCTGCTCATAAGCTCTATACTTGTTTGCTGCCTCTGACCCTATCTTTTATTTATTTAGTTTTTGTTGACCGGGTAAGTGCACTAGACAACTCTTGCCTATTTTCAGGCACGACCCGGGGGAGGGGGATACAGATGAATGCCAACTGACCTTGGACCAGATTAAGCTGTTGGTGGTATTTTGAGTGAATGAGGGAAATTTGGCCAGGACACCGGGGATATTCCCCTACTCTTTTCGATAAGTGCCATGGAATCTTTAACATCCACCTGAACTACCACCAATCCAGGCAGATGGGACCTCGGTTTAACGTCTCATCTGAAAGACGGTCAGTGGCTTTTCACCACGCCTTCCCTAAGTTCCCTTATGCCTGTCCCAGGCATGTTTATATCCCTCCACTGTGCTCACTCCCACCACCTCCTGTGACAGACTATTCTATGTGTCCACCACCCTCTCCATGAAGAAATATTTTCTCACATTTCCCCTTAGCCTGCCCCCTTACAATTTCATACCATGCCTCCTCATTCTTGTACTCTTTGTGTACTGGAAGATGTTTCCCCCCTGCACTTTGTTTATGCCTTCAAGATACTTGAAAATTTATATCATATCCCCCAGTCCCTCCTCTCTTCCAGCGAGTATATGTTGAGGTCCTTCAATCTCTCCTCATATGCTTTGTGGTACAAGCCCTGTACCATCTCAGTCGCCTTTCTCTGGACTGCCTCCACCCTGTCAATGTCCTTATAAAGGTGCGGCCTCCAGAACTGCACAGAGTACTCTAGGTGAGGCCTCACTAGTGTTTTATACAATGGCATCACTACTGCCCACCTACTACTAGTGATACCTCTGCCTATGCACCCCAGCATGCTACTGGCTCTCCCTGCAGCTTTTGTACTCTGCTTAGATACCTTTAGATCATCTGAAATAATAACCCCCAGGTCTCTTTCTTCCTTGGTGACTGTCAGCAACTCCTTCCCCCATCCTGTAATGCTCCCAGGGTTCCTTTGTCCCAGATGCATTATTCTGTACTTCTTTGAATTAAACCTCAGTTGTCATACCTCAGACCATTTTTCGAGCTTCCCCAAGTCTCTCTACCCCGTCTGCAGTATCCACCCTGTTGCAGATCTTGGTGTCATCTGCAAACAGGCAGACCTTTCACCCAGCCCTTCTGCAATGTTACTAATGAAGACATTGAACAGGACTGGCCCAAGGACTGATCCCTGAGGCACCCCACTGGTCACCCCCTTTCCCCAGACTGGATCCCGTTTTCCACCACCCTCTGTCTCCTGTCTGTTAGCCAGTTCCTAACCCAGTTTAACACCTTGTGCCTCACGCCCAGACTACCTATGTTAACAACCAGCCTTTTGTGTGGGACAGTGTCGAAGGCCTTGCTAAAATCAAGGTAGGTGACACTTCCCCCCCTCCCCCGATTTACTTCCTTCATCACCCAGTCAAAAAAAATCTATCAGATTCATCTGACACGACCTTCCTGCTGTGAATCCATGCTGCCTTGGATCCAGAGCACTGTTTGTTTCCAGGTGTGCTACTATTCTTTCTTTAAGCAGTGCCTCCATGGTTTTACCCACTACTGAGGTGAGGTTGACTGGCCTATAGTTCTCCTCCTCCCTACTACCGCTTTTGTGTAGAGGGACTACATGTGCCTTCCTCCAGTCCTCTGGAACCACTCCTGTGTTGGGTGACTTGGTGAACATGGTTGCCAGAGGCGGTACTAGCTCACTTTGCAGCTCATTTAATATCCTGAGGTGCATACCATCTGGCCTTCAGTTTTGTTTGCTCTTCTAGGACTCTCTCCACTGTGAATGGGCTGGAGTCCATCTCTCCCCCACACCCCTTTGTATCTGCTGCCCAGCTGTGGTCCCTGCCCTTCCCCCTCTTCAGTGAATACTGAACAGAAGTATTTATTCAGTAGTTCTGTCTTTTCTAGGTCCCCCTCCTTACACTCTCCTTTCTTCCTCCCCTTTGAGCGTTAACCTCCCCCCTCCAGCTTTTCTTCTTTCACTGATGTACCTAAAGAATGTCTTGTTTCTTCTTAAAGGGTCCATCAGTAGTATTCACAAAGTGCAATCAGTCCACAGGATTGAGCTGCCCCAGGGACAGAACTTATGCTAATTATGGAACTTTAGAATTAGAGTAAGCAAAAGCAGCAGGAAGAGGAGACTGTTATGGTTCTTGAAGGAGGTGGCAGAAAGGATGAAGGCAAAAAGAGTGGCATTCAAAAGGTACAAGGAGACCCAGAGAAAGGAGGATAGGGAAATGTATCTGGGGAAATGAGGGAGGCAGGCAAAGCAGTAAGGTGTGCAAAGGCGCAAACTGAGGAAAGAATAGCCCAGGCCATGTCTAAAGGGGACAAGATATTTTTCGGGTATGTCAGCGAGAAAAGGAGGACAAAGGGAGGGATTGTGTGTGTGGTGAGGAGTGACTGTGTGGAGGAGTACCAAGAAAAGGTAAACTTCTTAAATACTTCTGCTCAGTGTTCACAGTACAAGGGGGAAGGGGGAAGGGGAGGGACCATGAAAAGGCACCAAGAGCTTTAAGGGGAGGGAAGTAGACATCGGTCCCTTTTCTGAGGAGAGGTTAGGAAAGCACTCGCTAATCTGAGGGTGACAAAGTCATTGGGCCAGACAGGATGCATCTAAGAGTGTTGAAGGAACTCAGGCAGGTACTAGCTGCGCCCCTAGCAAACTTGTTTAACAGTTCACTGGAGACCAGCATGGTCCCGGAGGACCGGAGAAGAGCAGATGTAGTCGGACTTCATAAAAGTGGTAGTAAGGAGGAGGTGGGCAATTAGGCCATTCAGCCTGACTTAGGTGGTAGGGAAATTAATGGAAACACTGTTAAAGGAATGGACTGTGGAATACCTGGAATCCAACAGACTGCAGGACCCAAGGCATCATGGTTTCACAGAGGGAAGGTCGTACCAAACAGAATTTGATAGATTGTTTTGACTGGGTAGCCAATGTGTTGGATCAGGGAGGGGTGGCAGATGTGGTCTACCTAGACTTCAGAAAGTCCTTTGACACTGTTCCACATAGGAGACTGGTAAACAAGGTGGGTAGCATGTGGGTGGGCAATAAAGTGGTAACCTGAGTAAGAAACTGGTTAGGAGATAGGAGACAGAGGGTGGTGGTAAATGGAGTTCGCTCCGAGGAGGGGGAAGTGACCAGTTGGGTACTTCATGGATCAGTACTAGGGCCGGTCCTCTTTAATGTCTTCATTAGTGAGACAGCAGAGGAGATGGAAGGAAAGGTCTGACTCTTTGTGGGTGACACCAAGATCTACAAAAGAGTGAACCCTCCCCGGGGGGGGGGGTGCAAAGGACGGTAACAGATTTAAAACAGCTGGAGAAGTGGTCAAAAGTTTGGCAGCTAATGTTTAATGCAAAAAAAGTGCAAAATAATGCACTTGGGCCACAGAAACCCAGGGGTAGAGTACAAAATGGGGTGAGAGATACTTACAACAACCAAGCAGGAAAGGGACCTAATGGTAATCATATCAGATTACCTAAAGGTTGCCAGACAATGTGACATGGCAATCAGGGGAGCTAGTGGGATGCTGGGGTGTACAGCTAGGGGTATCACCAACAGGAATAGGGAAATGGTGTTACCCCTAGATTCATCATTGGTAAGACCCCCACCTGGAGTACTGTGTCCAGTTTTGGAGACCACATCTCAGGAAAGACAGAGAGCTGGGGTGGTCTAGAGGAGGGATACCAAGATGGTACAGGGTCTGCATCAAAAGCCCTATGAAAGAAGCTAAGAGAGTCCAATATGTACACCCTGGAGGAGGGAGAGGGGGGATATGATTGAGACCTTGAAATACCTCATGTGGGTGAATAAGGTACAGGTGAGAGGTATTTTTCCAGAGAATAGGGTGCTCTATGACAAGGGTAATGCCATGAAGCTTGGGGGGGAGGTAGGTTCAGGAGCGATGCGAGGAGATCATTCTTCACAGAAAGGGTGGAGGATGCCTGGAACAGTCTTCCAGTGGAGATAGTGGGGACAAAAACAGTGGTGGAATTCAAAAAAGCCTGGGATAGGCACAAAGGAATCCTAAAGGAAAGGAAGGGGGTGGAGGGAGTGGAAAAGATAGTGCTGAAGACCAGACAGGGTCTGCAGCAAAAGAATCTCAATGAAAATGAGCAGACTGGATGGGCCAAGTGGCCCTTATCTGCCATCAGCTTCTTTGTTTCTAAGTTCAAACTCTGCTCAGTGGTCTCACTCCCACCCCCCCCCCCATCCCAACGTCCTAATGTCAGATTTTTAATGCTAGGGGGAGTTTATTTATTTAGCTTTTGTTAACCAGGTAAGCACACTACACAAGAACAGACGCCTATTTTCAGGTGCAATCCGGGAGGTTATAAGGAGGCAAGAGAGTTGTAACCACTAAGCTGACAAAGGCTACCAACAAAATTAAAAAAAAATTAAATTCTAAAATAGTAGTCAATTTATGGCAGAACAATAAGATATACGTGAAAAAAACTTAGATCACACAGCAACAATTGTAAAGGCACTATAACATGTAATGCAAGGCCAAGAGAAAAATAACGGATTTCTGTGAGAATCTGTTTCCAGGTTCAGAAAGGGGAGGCAGGGTAAGCGACTGTGAATACTACTGATAGATCTCTTAAGAAGAAACAACATTACTCTATTAATTTTTTCTTATAACCCCAGGAATCCATCAGTATATATATCCACAAAGTGCAGACTCTGTAGTAGCACCTTAACAGACTGTGTCAAAAACTAGTTTCCTTCATTCATTAAAAATACCACCAACAGCTTAATCTGGTTCAAGGTCAGTTGGCATTCATCTGTATCCCCCTCCCCCGGGTCGTGCCTGCAAATAGGCAGGATTTGTATAGTACACTTACCCAGTCAACAAAAACTAAATAAATAAATAAAAATAAATACATTTAGGGAAAAGGTTCTGCAATACAGCACTGCCAAAGCTGGTACCTCTTCTGTACTGTATGTCCAGACAGTAATGTTTTGTGAAGGTGTGTACTGCTTTTCAAGTAGCTGCTTTGCAAATCTTCTTGCAGGGGAATGCCCTTTGCTATTGCCACAGAGGCAAAGGTACCTCCTATAGAGTGTGTCCTAAGGCCTCTGGGGGGCACTTTCCCAGCTTTCTCATAACAGCACAGTTTGCGGGGGACTATCCACTGAGGGATGGTCCTCATGGATGCTGGTTTGCCTTTCACTATTTCACCATAGGTGACAAAAAGCTGACCCGACATCCTTTGTGTGGTCCAAGTAATAACTTGGTGCCTGCTTCATGTCCTGACAGTGGAGTTTTTGTTCCCCTGTTATGGACTGTCTGGTTAAAAAAAAAACACAGGTAAGGCAACTGACTGGTTCGGGTGGAGTTCTGATATTACCTTCAGGAGGAATTTCCTATTTGTCCTTGAGACTACCTTGTCCCTATGAAATATTATGAAGTTTGTTTGAATCTGTGCCAGAGGGCTTGGAGCTCGCTCACCCTCCTAGAAGATGTCATGGCCACTAGGAATATTGTTTTCCAAGTGACGTATTTCAGAGTTGCAGTGGCCATAGGCTCAAAGGGAGCTTCTATCAACTGGGCAGTGCACACATTTAGGTCCCAGGGAGTGACAGGATCCCTCACAGGAGGGTTACAGATGAGAAAGTCCTTTAAATAAATGTTTGAAACTGGGTTGTGAGACCATGAACCTTTCTCTGCCAGCTGATATGTAAGCTGAAACTACTGCCAAATGCACCTTCAGGGTTGAAGGCCTCAGGTCCAGGGACTGCAGGTGAACCAGATAGTGTAAGACTGTAGGCAGACTTGCCAGTATAGGGATTATCTTTCTTGAAGCACACCAAAACAAAAATCTCCTCCATTTTGAAGCACGTTTTACTTGTTGCTTTTCTAGAAACCCTTCGCATTCTCATTACTTCCTCTGATAAGTGCAGGATAGAGAACTCTGGTTCTTCAAGAAACATGCCCTGAGGCATAGGATTCTGAGGTCTGGGAATGTTATCCTGCCCTGAGATAGTGTCAGCAGGTTTTACCTTAGTGGCAGGTTGACTGGAGGTTTGCTGGAGAAGACCAGGAGCATGGAGTACCAAGTCTGCTTGGCCTGGTCTGGTGCTATGAGGATCACTGTTGCCGATTCCCTTCCGAGCTCTATGAACACTCTCAGTAAAACTGGAAATGAAGGGAAGGCATATAAGAACTTTCCTGTCCAATCCAGGACCAGGGCATCCTCTGGGACTGACTTCATTACTGGGGGTCTGTAACAAAAAAGTGGGAGCTGGTTGTTCTTACAGAAAACACACAGATCTATTTCTGGTGTACCCCAATATCTGAATACTGATGCCAGCACCTGCTAGTTCAGAGTCCATTTGTGGTTTCCCTGGCTGATTCTGCTTAGAGTCTGCCAGGACACTGTCTTTCCCTGGCAGGCATACTGTGGACAGCTCTATACCTAGGAAATAGGTTAGATTACAGATCTTCGTGGCTTCTGTGCCTAGCCTTGCGGGTCTTGTTCCTTCCTGGTTGTTTATGTAATACATGGTTGTGGTGTTGTCTGTTTGGATCTGGACAGACTGACCCTGATCTAGGAGGAGACTGGTTTCGTTGCTGGAAACACTGACCTGAGCTCCAGGAGGTTGATATGCTCCAGATGCCACTTACAGTGAGATCCTGTAGGTGGGTACCCCACTCTAGAAGTGAGGCATCTGGTGTGAAGGTACTTGTAGGGGCTTGCTGGAGGAAGGGAATACCCTCTCTCAGGTCTTCTACTTCCCTCCATCACTCTAATGCCATTAGCAAAGTTTTTGCGACAGGCAATAGTTTGGACAGAGGATATTTGGGACCAGTGGTCCCTTATGTTGTACTGGATGTCTCATCTGGAACCTGTTTACACTGCAGTGTATGAAGTCATGTGTCCCAACAACTGCAGAAAATCCCTTGCAGACCATGGCTGGTCAGATCTGAAGGATTCTGCACTGGAAATCAGATTTGCTACCCTTGTGGAAGAAAAGCCTTCCCTTGCAGGGTATTTAGTTCTGCATCTATGAAGACCAATACTTCGTCTGGCTCCGTTTATGACTTCTGCAGGTTTATCAGAAAGCCCAATTTTTCCAGAATGCTTTTCACTAACTGAATAGGTAACACTGCCTCCAGCTATTTTTTCTGAGACTAACTAGTCACCCAGGTAAGGAAAAAACACACTTTGCCTTCTTAGATGTGCAGCCACCATAGTGAGGCACTTTGTGAAAACCTCTGCTGCTGAGGTGAGGCTGATTGGAAGAGCTATGAACTGGTATTGGCAGCTCCCTAGCCAAAACCTGAGATACCTTCTGTGAGTGGGTCTGAATGGAATGTGGAAGTAGGCATCTTTCTGACCTAGTGACCCCAGCCAGTCTCACTGAACCCAGTGTAACCATTTTTGAATTTCTCATTTTGTATGTGTTTGTTCAGATACCAGAGGTCTAAAATGAGTCACCATTCCCCATTTTTCTTGTGGGTCAGGAAGAATCTGGAGAACAGACCTTGCCCCACTGTGTGGTAGTTAGTTTCTCCACTGCTTTTGCTTGTAGCAGCTTCTTCACCTCCAACTCCAACAGGATTTCCTTTTTCTATTGGAGTGTGAGACAGTAACAGTTTTGGCTTCTGCACTTTGAGGAGTTTTCTGAACTGCAGGGATAGATAGACTTTGGCCCACTACTTCCAGGACCCACGTACCTGTGATAATACTTGTCCATTCCTGGCAGTAGTGTGCCAAGCTCCCTCTAACAATGGATGGGTGACCTGGGCAAAATTGTCAGGGGCATTGCTTCTGCTGGGGTTCAGGGGCTGAAGCTGCAACTGCATGCCTAGTGCCCTTGCTGCCCTTACCGCTATAGTAATCTATTTAGGGTGGATACTCATAAAAAGCATATGCCCTTGGCTAGTAACCCCTACTAATTTATAAGGTCATAAATGGACTGGGGTTTTCTACATTCATGAATTACTGGCAACTCATCAGGAGGATTATCAGGGCACCAGAGTTCTCTTTTCGGATATCCAGCGGCATTTGTTAGTCCCAGCAGCAAGATTAAAATCTGCTAGGGACTGAGCGTTTTCTGGAGCTGCACCAAGATTCTGGAACATTGTCCCTAAATCCATCCCTTCTACCTCCTCAGTGGAAAGTTTTAAATCACAACTAAAGACCTGGGACCAGATATCAGCCCTGGTGCTAAGGGGTGTTTGCCCGCACTAACCAGGTTTTGCACCCGATTTGTGGGTGGGGTCTATATTCAGACACCCCCACAGCACGGTACAACCTGTTAGCACCTAAGGCCTATGTTACTGCTGTGCCCATGCAAATAAATGGGTCCCCTCTGCATACGGGTGCAGTGGTATATTGAGAAGTTTGCACATGTGGTAAATGCCACCACAACAGGTACAAATTACCACCTTTGCAAAGCCCGACTTAATGGAGTAAAAGGCCCTTGTGGGAGGTAAAGGTAGTGCAGGTGGCTGCCCCCCACCCTCAGTTCATAGCAGTTATGCATGCCCTGGTGTCTAGTGGCACCCCCTGCCCCATAACAGAACAGTTATTCCCTGGTGTCTAGTGGCATCCGCTGCCCCCAAGCACCTGTTCCAGCTGAGATCCCATATTCATTGGTGTCTAGCAGCCCCACTGCAATGCCCGCACTGAACACACCACCCTGGCGTCCCTCTTTGGCCGGTGCTGCTTGGATCCAATAAGGCGACCGGCACAGCCCTCCTCTCATCACCTCAGCCAGCTGCCATATGCAGTGACAGGGAGAGCGTGTGTAGACAGGTATTCCATGGACTAGACACCATGGAATAACTATTCTATTATGGGGCCAGGAGTGACACTAGACACCAGGGAATAACTATACTATTATAGGGCCAGGGATTGGAGGGCAGGGAGTGCCACTAGACACCAGGGAATAACTATACTATAATGGGGACAGGGATCGGAGGGCAGGGGGTGCCACTGGACACCAAGGATGTTGTGTGCCTTGTAGGGATGGGCGTTCAGGGTGTGGGGCACTCATCACTATGCCTGACATGGCAGGCAGCCTCTCTAGTGGCACAACCTTCAGCCACTTCATATGCAACTGTGCACATAATGGGCAGGCATATAGCCCCTTAGCATCGTGCATGCCCAATGGGGTCATTTGCATGTTGCCGGCTGAATATCACGCTGGGGGGGCTTGCAACACTAGCAGGTCTGGTAGTGCTGTTCCCTGTCCATCCCTATGGGCTGTGTACAGCCCAGATCACTGTTGGGGCAGTGCAATTCAACATGGTGCTGCACCATGCCTCTATATTCAGTTGGATAGCGCCAGTGCGCTATCCAACTGAATATAGCATTCTGAAGGTTGTAGACATGGGCATGTGCAGTGCAAGCCTTTTGTGCTCCTCTTTTTCCCCATTTTCCAATATCGAGCCCCTGGTTATTTACAGACAGGCTTTCTCAGGAGACTGATAAGCTCTGCCAACTCTGTGGAATATGCATGTGCCTAATTTATAATTATGAATTGAGATTTATTGCTTGCTGCTATGTATTATTTGTAATTTGAACTGCATTTGTACTGTAAAGTGCTTTGGGCTTTGGAAAGGCTCTATACAAATCAAGTTCCTAACCTGTCCTCCTACCCCTGCCTCCCCTTCCATAGGGCCTGAAGGAAGAGAATGCCTTTTCTTTGTTTTATTGTTCCTGAAGGTGGTTTTGTACTCATTCACCTTTTTCATACAGGCCTCTGTTTTGTCTCCAAACAGGGTGCTTCCCTTGAAAGAGAAGTCCCTATCTTTGTTTTTTTTTTTTGTGTCCTGGAATAGGGCAGTAGCCCTAAGTCAAGCAAACCTTCTTAAGTATACTGCATGGGCCAGAACCCTTGAAGCGGTGTCATTAGTGTCCACCGCCATGTGGAACTGGTACCTGGTGGCATCCATTGCTGATCTAGCTGTGTCAGCCATGTTCTATGCCAAGTCACCATTTGCTTTCTTGCACAGTGCCAGTAAGGAGTCACCGAGTACCTTCTGGTACTGAGCCATGTAGCTTGCTAACCTGAGGAGCAAGGAAGCTGATGTATACACTCTTTTGACCACGTAATCCAGTTTTCTGGAATTCTTCTCAGGAGGCTGAGCAGAAGGGAATTTGGCCTTTTCACATACAGCAGCCTGAACCACTCCCTCATGAATGGGGGAAGACAGTACTCAACCCCCATCTGTCCACCTGATACTTTTTTCCTATTTTCTTGTCTGTGCTTGCAGCTGAGGTAGGTGTTGCCATGATCTTGTCAGTGGTTTTCTTGAGGGATTCATAGATGAGAAGCAGCAACCTTCTTGTGGGAGCCAGTATCATCCTATCCATGAACTTGACTGTCTCAGCTGCATGTGAAGGTATGTTGTGGGTATCCACCATTTGTCTTACAAAGGAGTAACGGAATATGTAATCCTCAGAAGGCCTGTGAGGAGAGCCAAATGCTTTCCCAGGGTAAACTGTCTGGTCCCAGAGGTTCCACTTCCTCCACAACTTCATAAAACATTCCTTCCTCCTCCACAGGCATTTAGTATGGAACTGGAACCTTGGGAAAGGGGAGGGCAAGCACATTCATAAAATTTCCCATAGCCTGGAAAATTTGCCATCCCTTTGTCATGTCCAGGGCATTTGTTTTGAGTCTACTGTCTGCTTCCTTCCTTTTTCAGGAGTGACAGAAACATTTTTCTCTCATTTTTTTTTTAACAGAAAGCATTTCCAGTGCCTGCTCTGAGGCTCTTTTGCTATCACTGGACTCGGTATCTCTCTTTCAAACACCCTGGTATCTGAACCTTCTTTTGCAGCTTTATCTTTCTTTTTTCCCCCCCTGTGACAGGGCTGCTGCTTATTTTGAGACGCAAGACCCTCATCTGAGCCTTCTGGTAACATGAAGGCAGACTGAGAAGCCATAAAATTTTCTCTTAGCCCTTTTGTTTTGTTTTGTGATTTTGGGCAAAACATCACTGTACATGAATATCTCACTGACTGGCTGCCATTAATTGGCAAGACTTCTATTTAGCACCTTCAATTCATGTGGCATATGAAATCTTCACTCAACAAGTATCACAAGTCATAAATCAGCTTGCCCCTTATGTAAAACACAGAACAAGGAAAAGAAGCTCCCTATGGTTTACCAGTGAGATCAAACAAGCCCTGAGGGATAGGGATATATACTGGGCCAAAACTAGAACCTCCAAAGCAGTGCAGGACTGGGTAAACTTTAGGTAAAAAGGAACTGGTGTACAAAAGTAATTTGAACGACCAAAGCAAACTGATGTACCTCCCCATTGGACAAAACCAAGCCGGATCCTTGCATTTTCTGGAAAGCTATAAAGAATGTAGGTATAGAGGGTGGGTTGTCCCCTCCACCGCTACCTAGACAGTTGCAAGTTGGTAATAAACCGTCTTCATGACTGTTCCTAGCTGAAGAATATGCAATATGAAAAAATGACTCACCATAGTAATATTGTTTCTTCCAAAGTGTCCTTTAGCATCAGTAACTGACTGCAGTAAGCTGAACATGTTGTACTGCCCCGGAGGTGGAGCCATGAATATTCATAAAATGAATTGGCCAATAGGAAAAGAGCAGGAGGGTGTGCTGTTTGGAGTCTGCCCAGAGGGCACCAGAATTTTTTCGAAGGAAGAATGGGAACATGCTCATGCTAGTGTGGACCAACAGGATCTAAAAATCATGCAACAGCATAAACAGAAAACCATTAAGAAACATTTCACAGAGAGAGTGGTGGATGCATGGAACCACCTTCCTGAGGTCGTCGTGGGGTCAAAAACAGTGGGGGGAATTCAAGAATGCATGGGACAGACATAAGGCAATTATAGTGGGAGTAGGAGGAAGTAGGCTGTTGGTTAACTAGAATCTGCAGCTTATCCAATAGGTAGGGAAATGGGCAGACTAGGTGGGCAAAGCAGTCTTTATCTGTCATCAAAGTCTATGTTTCTATGAAACTTTGCTTCAGATGGCATTCAAAAACTTCAAGAACAAATTTGGCAATAATGAGGAAGCAAAGTCCTCTTCTGATAGGTTTTCAGGAGAGGAAGGGTGAGGTCTTACTGATGCTAAAGCATACATTGGAAGAAACAATATTACTACAGTGGGTAATTTTTTTTTGTAACTCCAGGGATCCTTTAGCATCAGTAACTGATTGCAGACTACAAAGCAGTGTAGTTGGGAGGTGGGTACAGAACCTACTTAGGAAAGAGGCTCTGCAAGACCACCCTGCCAGATTTGGCATCAGATCCACAGTACATCCAGCAATGGTGCTTTGTGAATATGTGTACAGTCTTCCATGTGGCTGCTTTACAGACATCTAGCAAGGGAATGTCCCTTGCAGCTGCCACTGTGGCAGCAATGCCCTTGGTAGTGAGCCCTGAGGTCCTCAGGGGGCTGTTTGCCAGCCCTGTCACAGCAGAATTGAATACAAGAGACTATCCAATGAGAGGTGGTTCTCTTAGTGACTGGTCTTTCTCTACTTATCTCCCCAGAGGTGAGGAAAAGCTGGGTAGTGAAGCCCCTGAACTGCTTGGTGTGCTCCAAGTAGTAGGATAGGGCTCTTTTAACATCCAGACTATGGAGTCTCTGTTCTCCAGGAGTGGAGTTTTCAGTGAAGAAAACAGGAAGAGTGATAAACTGGTTAAGGTGGAATTCAGAGACCACCTTGGGCAGGAATTTCCTTTTTGTTTTGCACGCTATCTTGTCCCTGTGAGGGATAATGTAGTTTGAATCTGTGCAGAGTGCTTGCAATTCTGAAATCCTTCTGGCAGAAGTAATGGCCACTAGGAAGACTGTCTTCCAAGTGACATATTCTAGATGGGCCATAGCCGTGGGTTTGAAGGGTGGCTCCAAGAGCTTGGCAATGCACAGGTTAAGGTCCCAAGGAGGAAAAGGTTCCCTGATTGGGGGCTGAAGGTGGAGAAGGCCTTTAAAGAACTTTTTGAAAACAGGTAATGAAATGATCATCTGCTTCTTGCCTATGGGCCCATAAGCAGAAATTGCAGCTAGGTGTAGTTTTAAGGATAAGGCCTTGAGGCCTGCAAGTGAGCCAAATAGTCTAGAATACTGGGGATGAATGCTTTGAGATGACTGAAACGCTTCCCCTTGCACCAGAAAGAAAATCTTTTCCACTTAGCTGAGTAAGTTTTCTTGGTACTAGGCTTCTTAGCCAATCTTAGAATTTTAAGGACCTGTTCCAAATACTGGTATTCTGGGTACTCTAACTCCTCAAGAAGCAGGCTTTGAGGTGAAGAGACTACAGATTGGGATAAGTCACCCCTATCTGAGGAAGAGTCAGAAGGGAGTGAGAGAGGGGAAGCCGGATTGGCTTGCTGGAAGCCAGGGCTAGCAGAAGGAAGTACCATGACTGCCTTGGCCAATCTAGATGTATCAGAAGGAAGGAAGGGAGGGAAGGCACAGAGGAACCTCCCTGACCAGTCCAGGGACAAGGCATCTGTTGGAACAGTCCTAGTGCTGGAGGCCTGCAGCAATACAGAGGAAGCTAATGGTTAAGGTGTGAGGCAAACAGATCTATTTCTGATGTGCCCCACCTTCTGAAGATTGCTGCAAGGACTTGCTTGTTCACAGTCCATTTGTTGTGCCCTTGCTTGACTTGACTAAGGGCATCTGCCACAGTATTGTCCTTGCCCAGGAGGTGTATGGCTGAAAGGCTCATGTTGAGGGAGTAGCCCACAGACCACATTTTCATTGCCTCTGTACAAAGCACTGTGGACCTTGTGCCACTCTGCTTGTTTATATAAACATTGTAGTGGTGTTTGTTCTGATTTGCATCGAATGGCCTTTCAGCTGTGGGGCAAAGGATTTCAGAGCCAGGTAGATTACCCTAATCTCCAGTACACTGACTCCTTGGGGGTCCAAATGCCACTGACAGAATGGCTGTCCAGATAAGCTCCCCAATCCAGGAGGGAGGCATCTGTGGTAATGCCTTTTGTAGGAGAAGGCAGCTGGAAAGGGGTTCCCACTGACAGGTTGGTTGGATCCTTCCACCAGTCCAGAGCTTGATCAAGGTTCTTGTGACTGGAACCATCTTGGACAGAGAATGTCTTTTTTGGGACCAGTAAGCCCGAAGGTGATACTGTACGTTCCTCATCTGGAATCTGATTCCTGGAACGATAGCTGTCATGGATGCCATGTGTCCCAGGAGCTTTAGAAAATGCCTGACTGGCCTGGGCTGATCCAAGACAAATGAGTTTGCCAGAGCCAGAAATTTTTGTACCCTTTCTGCAGGGAGAAAGGCCCTGCTTTGCTGAATATCCAGCTCTGCCCCAATAAAACTAAGGAGCTGAGTTGGAGTCAGCTGGGATTTCTTTTCATTTATGAGGAATCCCAGAGACTACAGAGTTCGCTGAGTAGTGGTGAGGGCCTCCTGCACCTACAGAGGAGTCTTGCCCACCAGGAGCCAGTCGTCGAGGTATGGGTAGACTGAAATATCCTGTTTTCTGAGATAAGCTACCACCATGGCCAGGCGTTTGGTAAATACATGTAGAATGAAATCCGGCATGCACCATCCACTCTCAAGGACTGCTGGAAGACAGAATATATCCAGAAAAGTACAAATAATTTATTAAACTGCTCTGTGCCAGTAAAATACAGCATCCCCTGACGCGTTTCGGAAATGAATCCTTTTTCAAAGACCTTTTCTGGATATATTCCGACTTCGAGCAGTCCTTGAGAGTGGATGGTGAGTGCTGGATTTTGCTCTATATGTTTCAGTTGTATCCGGGCAACCGACCCCAGTGCGGCTCCTTCTTTTGTGCAGCATTTGGTAAATACCCTTGGGGCTGAAGAAGGGCTGAATGGCATAACTGCAAACTGGTAGTGTCCTGATGGCAGCCTAAACCTTAGGAATTTCCTGTGGGACTACCTTATTGGAATATGAAAATAGATGTCCTTTAGATCCAGGGAGACTAGCAAGTCCCCTTGCTGAAGAGAGTGGATCACTGTTGAGAGTGACCATTTTGAATTTTGGTTTGAGTAAGTGCCTGTTCAGATGCCTGAGGTCGAAGATAGGTCTCCACTCCCCATTTTGCTTCCTTGCAAGGAAGTATCTGGAATAGAGACCTCTGCCCTTCTGTGAAGGAGGAATTTTCTCTATTGCCTTTGACGTGAGCAACTGTTTCACCTCCAGCTCCAGAAGAAGTTTTTTTTGTGGGAGACTGGGGTTTTGACAGGAAGGAACCCCGAGAGGTTGACATTTTTTTTTTAACTGAAGGGGGGGGCTTTTCCACTACCTCCAGGACCCACTTGTCTGAAGTTATTAGAGTCCAGGACTGGGGGTAGTGGGAGAGTCTGCCCCCTGCTGTTAGAGGGGTGGTGACCTGGACACTGGAATCAGGGCTTAGGAGCAGGGCTGTAGGTACCTCTCCTTTGACCCCTCCTGCCTCTTCCTCTGAAGAAACCCTCATTTGAGAGTAGTCCACTGGCATAGGACATGGGAAGAAGGGTCTAGGGAAGTAATCCCTGCCCCTATTCCCTTTGCTCGGAGCTCTCTGGTTACTGGGAGCCTTTCCTCTGGCCGTATTACTTTGGTAAGCCGTTTTTTACTCGTCTACCTTTTTTATGTATGCTTCCGTTCTGTCACCAAAGAGAGAGTTATAGTTACAGCAGAAGTCCATGGCTTTGGACTGGGTGTCCTGTGACAGGCTGGTTGTCCTAAGCCAAATGAAGCACCTTAAGGAGATGGCCTGGGCCATAGCCCTTGAGGCTGCATCATTATTGTCTGCTGCCATATGGAACTGGAACTTAGTAGCTTCCAAGGCAGTTTTTGCTGTCTTTATTATGTCCTGAACCATAGTGTCTGGCTTATGCTGGGCAATAACCAGGACAGAATTCTAGAGGGCCTTCTGGTTCTTGGCAGTATAGGCCATGTAAGAAGAGAGGCACAGCAAGAGAGAGGCTGAAGTATAGGACTTCTTAGCCATGAAGTCCAATCTCCTAGACTCCTTCTCAGGGGGCCAAGAGGAGAGGGGGCATCAGCTTTGTCACAAGCTGCCTGCTGTACCACACCTTCAGGACTTGGATGTGCATATAGGAAGTCAGTGTCAGACCTGGAAAGCTGGCACTTTTGATATTTTCCTTGTCTACTCCAGACAAAGAGGTAGGGGTCTGGAGGAGTTTCATGGTGTTTTTTCTGAAAGCCTTATATATAGGGAGGACCTTTTTTGGAGAGGGAAGGCCCATCATGTCCCTGTAATCCTCATCCTCCTCATCATCCTGAGTGGACTCCTGTGAGGGGAGATCCAGGGTGTCCACCATATGCTGCAAGAAAGTTAGCATAGAGGAAGCATCCTCCTGGCCATTAGAGAAAGCTCCAAAGTTTGGATCAGGGTAAATATCAAGCTCTAAAGGGCTTTCCCCTGCCTCATCATCTAATCCATAAAAATCATCATCCTCACCAGGAAAGTTGTCTGTGTCAGAGGGAACTGCACTGGGGGGTATACTAGCAGTGACAGGGGTTTGAAACATGGACCCCATGCCCTGCAGAGTTTAATATAAAATGCCAGGCTTTAGCCATTTCTTCAACAGAGGGTAAATCCCCTGTTAAATCTGTGGGATTATGCCCCGGAGGCTCAATGTTTTTAGTTTTTTCTTTGTGCTTTTTGCCTACGGATGACTCTCCATGCTTAGGTGTGGGAGGGACAGTGGCATGCTTGTCTTTATGAAGCTTCTTGGCAGGCACTTTATCAGTGACCTGATCTGATTTTCTTTTAGCAGTTGGCACTTCATCAGTGCGCTTAGAAGCCTTGGGTTTGTTAGGCACTTCATCAGCACCTTTGCTGCCATTTTTTTTAGATAGTACTTCATCAGCACCTTTATTATTGTTAGTTTTGAGCTTTGAAGGCACTTCATCAGCACCTTTATTAGTAGTATTTTTAGGTTTAGAAGGTACTTCATCAGCACCCTTAATCTTAGAAGGCCCCTCATCGGTAGCCTTGGTAGCCATCATTCTTAATCTTTTTGCCCCATTTCTGAGGGTTTTTGAATAGAACTCAGAGCAAAGTGAACAAAAGTGAGCTGGACCTAAGCACTGTAAACACAGGTCGTGGGTATCAGCTTTAGCCACAATAATGTGGCACTTCACACAATTTTTAAAACCTGTGGGTCCAGTTCTCTTTTTAAGCTATTCTGACATGCCAATTCATCAGAACACTGAAAATAACAGTTCCCCATAGGAAAGATTTGAAATTTAGCGGTTGGTTCCCTTGCAGCAAATAACCGCAATTAAAAACAAGTGCTAAGAAAACAAGAAAATAGCAGTTCCTGATGAAAAAGGGGAACCGCTATTAAATTTAACTAAAGAACCGTCAAAAAACAGTACCCATGGTAAAGTTTTACCTCAGAAAATGAAAAAGGGACCCGTGGAAGAAAGGGAAATATGCAGTTCTCGGGAACCAAACGGGAACCGCTAAAAACCCTCCAAAAATAAAAAGAGTAAGAAAATACTCACAGTCTCAGCACAAAAGTAAAAATTTAAGGGCCAAAAGAAAAAATTACTCACCTTAGTAATGTTGTTTCTTCTAATGGAGTCTTGCTATATTATGACATATGCAGTATAACCCCAGGTTAGAACTGCTCCGGAGGTGAAAGAGTTAACTTCCATGCAGAGCATGGAATCTTGAGCGCGAGCTCGGTTGAATACTCTGTCTGTTGAAGCTCAAACTTAAACTGTCCGATCTTTACGAGCAAAAACTCACTAAGGTTCTGTGTGGCAGCCGTAAACCTACACTAGCCGTTGGCTACTAACTACAAAAACATCTTTTTTGATCTTGATCCAAAAAAAAAGACTCAAGTCAGGGGATTCAAGAAGAAACTTAAGCATAACACCTAAGCACCCAAGAAGGGTGAAATAAAGTGGGTATCAAAGAAGTGCCAACATTGCACTGCCCACCCACATCCCAAAAACAGAGGTTCTGAGAGGGGCAGGCTGGGGAGAGGTCATAATATAGCAAGACTCCATTAGAAGAAACAACATTACTAAGGTGAGTAATTTTTTCTTCAAACAACATGAAGTCTTGCTATATTATGACATATGCAGACTACACAGCAGTACCTCCATGGAGGAGAGACAGAACCTACTTGGGAAATAGGCTTTGAAGCACAGCTGTGCCAATCGAGCATCACTCCTGGCCTGGATATCAGGAGTAATGCTTAGTAAAAGTGTGAACTGTTTTTCCAGGTAGCTGCTTGACATATCTCTAGGATAGGAATGTCCTGGCAGCAGCCAGAGGCAGTTACCCCTCTGGTAGAGTGAGCCCTCAGGCCTGAGGGAGGAACCTTACCCAGTTTTTCATAACAGAATTGGATACAAGAGACAATCCACCTGGCAATGGATCTTTTAGTGGCAGGTTTCCCTTTACCAACCTCACTATAAGTGAGGAACAATTGGAGGGATTCGAACCTGTGACCCTTGGTACATTCTATATAGTAACTAAGGGCTCTTTTGACATCTAAACTGTGCAATCTCCTCTCACCACAGGAGGAATGGTCAGTGAAGTACACAGGAAGAGACATGGATTGATTAAGGTGAAAGTCTGAAACCACCTTAGGCAAAAACTTCCTGTTAGTCCTGAGGACTACCTTATCTCTATGAAAGGAGATAAAATCAGGCTCCACTGACAAGGTTTGCAGCTCACTTATGCACCTGGCAGAGGTGATGGCTACCAGAAACACAGTTTTCCAAGTCAGTACCTAAGCTCTGCTGAAGACAATGGCTCAAGGGGGTTGCATAAGCTGGCCGGTGCAAATATTAAGATCCCAAGCAGGGCAGGATCCTGAACGGAGTTGGTGTGAAGCAACCCTTTAAAAACTTGGAGAACACAGGGTGAGCTGATAAAGAAGAGGGCTTACCTGCTGACAAGAAGACAGACACAGCTGCCAAGTGCACCTTTAGGGTAGCTGGCCTCAGCCCCAAGGAATTCAAATGCACCAAATAATCCAGGATCGTGGGCACACCAGCAGATTCTGGGGAAATATGTTTACCAGCACACCATATGGAAAATCTCTTCCATTTTGAATTATAGGTAGCCCTGGTGGAAGGCTTCCTAGAGGCCTTCAAGATATCCAATACACCTTGAGAAAGGTGTAGGTCAGCGAACTCTAACTCTTCAAGAGCCAAGCCTTGAGATTGAGAGATTTGAGGTTCGGATACCAAACTCTCCCCTGGGCACAGGTTAACAGGTTGTGATTCCTGGGAAGGCATAGGGGAGGGTGGACTGCTAAGGACATGAGGAGTGGGTACCAGGGCTGCCTGGCCCAATCTGGAGCGATCAGGATCATCTTGCAGGATTGAGATCTGATTCTGACTAGCACTTTGAAAAGAAGGGGAAGGGGGAAAAGCATAGAGAAACTTCCCTTCCCAACTGAGAAGGAAGGCATCCAGAGGGACTGGAGCCCAACACTGGGGCCTGCAACAAAAAGGGAAGTTGGTGATTGTCTGGGGCTGCAAAGAGATCTATTTGCGGGGTACCCCATCTGGCAAATACTACCCCCAGTACTAGGGGATCCAGTGCCCATTCGTGATGGCCCTGGGAAATCCTGCTGAGAGCATCCGCTAGGACATTGTCCTTACCTGGGAGATGAACTGCCGTAAGGGGCGTTCCAGAGAATATGCAGAGACCACAACTTCATTGCTTCGGTGCACTAGGCCGTAGACCGAGTGCCCCCTTGCTTGTTGATGTACCACATTGTAGTGGTATTGTCTGTTCTGACCTGAACAACCTTGTTCTGGACAGCTGTGAAGAAAACCTGAAGTGCTAGAAAAACTGCTCTGAGCTCCAGCAAATTGATGTGGAGCAGAGATTCCTGAGGGGACCACAGCCCTTGGGTGGAAAGGTCACCCATGTGAGCTCCCAACCCCAAGAGGGATGCATCTGTAGTAAGGGTCAAGGAATGAGACTGGGGAGTGAAGGGAACCCCCTGTCTCAGATTGTTCTGATCCTGCCACCACTGGAGGGCCTGGATCGGGTTCAAGTCACTGGAATCAATTTGGTTGGGGATCCATCCTTTGAGACCAAAAGGCTCTCAAATGGAACTGAATGTCCCTCATCTGAAATCTCGCTCCCTGCACTACTGCTGTAGAAGCAGCCATGTGCCCCAGGAGCTGTAGGAAATGCCTTGCTGGTCGAGAGACCTGCAGAGTGAAAGAGGAGACCAGAGACACCAGGGTCCTTGCTCTCTCCAGAGGAAGGAAGGCTCTGGCTTCTTTTGTGTTCAGTTCTGCGCCTATAAAGGTGAGAAGCTGGACAGGCTCCAGAACTGACTTTGGAAGACTGAGAAGGAAACCTAGAGATGTAAGCAGGTGCTGGGTTACTTGTAAATGAAATTTGACCTGTTCTGGAGACTGGCCTACAATGAGCCAGTTGTCCAGATAAGGAAAGATGGCAATCTTTTGCCTTCTTAAATGAGCAACTGCTACTGCCAGGCATTTTGTGAACACCCTTGGAGCCGAGGAGAGGCCGAAGGGCATTGCTCTGAACTGGTAATGGCCTGAGGGCAGTTCGAATCTGAGGTACTTTCGATGGGAACTTCTGATGAGAACATGGAAGTAGGCATCCTTGAGGTCCAGGGAGGCTAGCCAGTCCCCTGGCCTTAGAGAGGGTAAAATAATCCCCAGGGTCACCATTTTGAACTTTGGTTTTAAAAGGTGCTTGTTTAGATACCTGAGATCCAGAATGGGCCGCCATTCTCCCGTCTTTTTTGGGGTAAGGAAGTACCTGGAGTACAACCCTTTGCCCTGGTGTATGGGTAGAACCCTTTCCATGGCTCTGAGAGCTAGGAGGGCAGAAACTTCTGCTTCCAGGGCAAGTGCCTCTGATGGGTTTGCAGGTGGAAAAGATCTGGCTCTCATCTTCGGAAATATTTTTTGAAGCTGAGAACCAGTCCCTGGCTTACTACTTCCAGGACCCACTTGTCTGATGTTAAAGACTTCCAGTCCTGGACAAAGTAAGCCAGCCTGCCCCCTACCGGTAGTGGAGAATCGGCCCTGGCTACCCCATCAGGGAGCCTGTTTTGCAGGGGCTTTGGGTTGAGGAGTAGAAGCAGGCTTACTAGAGCCCCTTCTGCCCCTTCCTCTAAAGAACCCCCTCTGGGCATAAGCAGAAGAGGAGGCCTGGGCTTGGTAAAACGGCCTATGAAAAGGCCTGCCCCTGCCCCAGACATGCTGCCTTTGAGGAGTGACATGCCTTTCTTTGGCCTGTGCACTCCTATAGGTGGTCCTATACTCATCCATTTTCTTCATATAATTCTCTGTCTGCTCCCCAAACAGAGAATTTCCCTCAACAGGAAAATCCATAGCCTTAGACTGGGTATCCTGTGACAGGGCAGTACATCTGAGCCAGGCCATTCTGCTGGCAAGCTGTTCAGGGGCCTGCTTTGCTAGGGCCAGGACAGTATCCCACCTGGATTTCTGGTACCTAGCTGCGTAAGCCATATAATTTGCCTGTCTGAGTCCCAAAGTTGCTGCCATGTACTGCTTTTTTGCCATGGCATCCATCCTCCTGGAATCCTTCTCAGGAGGTTGAGAGGCTAGAGGAATATTAGCCTTGTCACAGGCTGCAGCCTGCACCACCCCACATGGCTGCACTGCTGAGATAGGAACTCTGTATCAGAGCCTGATAAAGCATACCTCTTGTCCATCCTTTTATCCACAGGAGGATAGAATGAGGAGTTTTCAGATTTTTACTGTCTGTTTCCTAAAAAGATTTATGCAAGGGAATAGACAGTCTCCTAGACTCTGGAATATCCATCATTTCCACAAAATCAGGCTCTTCTTGATCATCAACAGCTTCCTCAACAGGGAGTTGCAGAGTGTCAGCAACTTTCTTGTCAAACAAAAATGAGAAGGGACTCAGATAGCCTGGGAGGATACTCTGAGGGTCTGTCTGGAGAGATGTCCGGTTCAATGGGCACATCCAGACTGTCAAAATCACACTCACTCTCCTCGTACCCCTCCTCCCCTTCCCCTGGTTCATAAAAATCTTCAAAATCATAATCTTGAATCGAGGGAACCGACTGAACCGGGCGCTTGCCCAATGGTGCTGGTTCGGATGGAACTGGGGAAAGAGACTGGACAATTTGGATAGCTTTGGCTATTTCCTCAGCAGTTGGAGAAAGAACTTTTGGCCCCAAACTAGCTGACCTTCTAGCCCTTTTACTTAGAACCGGCTCCTTAGAGCTGGCTCTTCGTTGGCCCGAGGAAGCATCGCCCTGGTCAGAGGGCACTCCCTCAGGTTCGGTTGGAACCGAACCGGGCTGGCCATCCGGGTCAGCGGACTTTTTGGCCTCCTTTTCCCTGAGCCTACCAACTCTTTTTTCCACGGTGGCAGCAGGAAAATTCTTACAAATCTGGCAGTCTGCATTGAGATGGTCAAACCCCAGACAATATACACAAATGGTGTGTGGGTCAGCCTTGGCAAAGGCTTCCCCACAGAGGCCACAGTGCTGAAACCCAGTGGGTCCGGTTTTCCTTTTGGGTTTCTCAGACATAGTGCCAGCCTAACCAAAACTTGCCCGTTAATGGCAATCCACCAAGCAAGACTCTCTTATCGGTTCCCAACCGTGTCACGGGTCGTGGAAAAAAACGTAATAAAATCCGTTTTTTTTAGAACCGATAAGAACCGGGAACCGCACTCTAAAGGGCTAGAAAGTAATTTTTAAACCCCTCTGATCGGTTCAAACTGAACCGAAAAAGACGTTTACAAGTTCCACACAGAAGAAAAATAATAAATAAGCCTATCTATTACTTACAATACCACAGACAGAGCTTGAACCGACGATTGTGGTTAAATTTCGGTAAAATAAACCGAGAATTACACTTTAAAACCGACAAACAAACCGAGCATCAGGAGGAATCTCCGGAGCGACTGTTCAGTGAGGCGGAGTAAAGAATCTGACAGTTTAAGTTTGAGCTTCAACAGACAGAGTGTTCAACTGAGCTCGCGCTCAAGATTCCATGCTCTGCATGGAAGTTAACTCTTTCACCTCCGGAGCAGTTCTAACCTGGGGTTATACTGCATATGTCATAATATAGCAAGACTTCATGTTGTTTGAAAGTGGTTTTCTCTTGAAGAGAGAGAGAGACAGCACCTCAGAGGCAGTGTTTCTCAGTCAGCGGAGAAAAAATCCTGGTGCCCTCTGGGCAGACTCCAAACAGCACACCCTCCTGCTCTTTTACTATTGGCCAATTCATTTTTTGAATGTTCATGGCTCCACCTCTGGGGCAGTACAACATGGTCAGCTTACTGCAATCAGTTACTGATGCTAAAGGACCCCTGGGGTGAGAAGAAAAGCATGCAAGTCTGTCCAGAAACCCTTTGTCCAATCATGTGAGCCTACAGCTCAGTGGTAGAGCAGTGGGGCAGTATTCTGGGGTTTGGGTTCAATTCCTGGTAGATCACATAATTTCTTTCTCACTACAATTTATGCTGCATAAGAGAAATTGTTTAGTAAGTGAAGGAGGTTAACTAGCCGCAATATTTTTTTTCTTTTTTACAATTGATTTACTAAGGAAAGTCCAGCTAAGATGCAACATCTCGATTCCACTGGGGTCCTTCTTTTACTCATTTTAATAACATAGTTACCCAGGATAGCACAGCTTAGATGAAACCTCTAATTTTCAGTAACTTGCTCAGAGTCGCACAGTATTTGACTGTAGCAGGGTTTAAAACTGCAATCTCCTGGTTCCCAACAATGCTTTAACCACTACAGGGAGGGGGGCACTGGGAAAAATCAGGGACTGCCAGCCATGTTTTGTTTTTGTTTTTTTTTTAATACTAAGAACATCTGAGTTGCAACATTTCCCAGTGGGGTTTTGCTTTTACTCATTTTTACAATGCATTTAACTCAGGACTGTGCAGCTGAGATGCAACATCCAAGGGGCATTATGCCATAAGAATTTCTGGGAGGGGGTACACAATTCAACAATAATCTAAAGGGAACATTTACATGGCATTTTTACAGGTTTCTTCAGCTCAAAAGGCACTATTCTAATATGAATTTCAGGGGGGCTTCTGCCCTCTGCCCCAGACTGTATAGGTATGACTACTCTGCAACATCCCATTTCCAGCGGGGTTCTACTTTTACCTGGTTTTGCAGCTGGGTGGACTACAGCACTGGGAGGTTGTGATCTGTTTAGGGTTACACAGTGAATACTGTTTTCTAGTAGGGAATGCACCTGTGATTTCCCAGTTCCTAACAGTGCTCTAACCGTTAGGCCACACTACTTCAGGGGAGCAGGAAAGGCAAGCAGTTTCTGACGGTGTTGGTTTTCTTGTATTTTCCAGGATAGCCCAACTACAATGCAACAACTCACTTCCATTGGGGTCCTGCTTCTACCCATTTCCATAGGTGGGTGGGTGGGCTGATTGGACCACTGGGAGGTGATGTGAATAGCTTGAGGTCACACAGTGAGTATAATGCAGCTGTAGTGGGATTGAATCTGTGATCTCCCAACTCTCAACAGTGTTCTTAACAGTTACACCATATCGCCTCCTGTTTTTTTTGGGGGTTGGGGGAAGAGAAACAGTTACTGCTGACAACACATTTTGTTTTGTCTGAAGTTAATTTACCCAGAATAGCCCAACTGAGCTGCAGCATCGCATTTCTGAGGTTCTGCTTTTACTTTTTGTACAATTTACTTACAGGTTCATGCACCCACCCAGGACACACCTGGAAAGAAGTTATCACAGTTTAGTGTGCCCTTCTTGGTCAAAGATTACAACTACACAGCCTTTATCCAAAGTACTCACATGGAGATGTAGTATTTCATTTTCACTGGGGTCCTGCTTTTAAAGTACAGTTATGTAAGAACTTACCATAACAGCAGATCTGGGAGAGGATCTCTTGCAGCAGGCCAAACCTATGGAACTATTGCCACCAGGCACTAGTAAGTAAGTAACATTTTATTTATATGGCGCTCAATCCCAGAGGCTCTGGCACCTTACGGTAATTAGAAGCAGGGTTAAAAATGGACAACATACAAAATATATAAATACATAATAAATTAATAAATAGGTAAATCAGCCATATTAAAATCAGCATAAACTTTTTGAATACACTTTTTTAAAAATATAAGTCTTCAGGCCCCTTTTAAGTGCCTCCACCAATGGGGCCTCCCTCAAAGATTTTGGAAGCATTCCAGAGAGCCAGGCCAGCCTCCTCGAATGAGCAATCTCCCGAGGTTTTAGCCTGGCCCTTGGAACCATAACAAGGCCCACAGTGGAGGAGCAGAGGGAACGTACCAGGATGGCAGGTGTAAGGAGGTAAGGCAGGTAGTCAGGGCCCCAGCCATATAGGGCCTTAAAGATGAGCAAGTCCACCTTGAAGATGATCCTCCACTTGACAGGCAACCAATGCAGATCTCACAGGACCGAGGTTACATGACAAGACCTAGGCAGGCCCATCACCAACCTGGCTGCCACATTCTGCACCAGCTACAGTCGGCGGAGGTTTCCTCCACTGACCCCAAAGTACAGAGCATTACAGTAGTCTAGCCTGGATGTCACAAAGGCGTGCACCAGTGAGGACAGGTCTTGTGGTGGAATTAAGGGTTTAATCCAGGCGATGTTCCTTAAGTGGTAAAAACCACTTTGGACGACAGATGACACCTGAGCAACAAGTGTCAGTCTGTCATCAAGGACGACACCCAGATTTTTCGTCTCGAGGGATGCCATCAATGGGGGTAGATCCCAGGACCAAACCTGTTACTGCCCTGGAGGCACTCCCATCACGCCAGTGACCAGGCTCAATCACCAGTACCTCTGTCTTGATGGGGTTCAGCCTCAGCCAGTTAGAGGACATCCAATCCTGGATTCTGGCCAAGCACTTGCTTAGCACTTCGACAGCACCATTTCATTCCAGGGGCAAATGACATATACAACTAGGTATTATCTGCATAGTAGTGGAACCCCAGACTATAACATCTAATGTGCTCACCCAGGGGCAGCACGTACACCGTGAACAGCATCAGTGAAAGGATCGAGCCTTGAGGAACTCCACATGATGGGGCTTCGAGGAGGAGGAGAAATTTCTCCATCACCATGTGTTGCCTCCTGTCCGAGAGGTAGGACTCAAACCACTGGATGACAGTTTTGGTGAGTCCACTGCACACCCTAAGGTGGTCCAAAGGCACAATGTTGTCCATGGCATCAAATACAGACGAAAGATCGAGGAGGATGAGAACTGACCATTCCACTTTATCTCTCGCCCTGAGGAGATCTAGGACCACATGGAAACTTTTCTAGCTAGCAGTCTACCAGGGGGCCGCACACTCTGATGTCATACACAGATGCTGACCTAGCCTATAAGAGTGAGCAGCCCCCTTGCCCTCCTTAGTTCTCCAACCGGAGATCATAAGCCACCAAGAGGGAACCAAAGATTCCCACCAAAAGAAAATAATGGAGAAACAGAATCAGACACAGGAAGACCTCCCAGGTCCAGGGAGGAGGAGGAAGGAACAGCATGGCCTGCTGCAAGAGATCACCTCACAGATTAACCGTGGTAAGTTCCTACATAACTGTACTGTCTAACTTTGGGTGTATCTCTTGCAGCAGGCCACACCTATGGAACGAATACCAAGCAGTTCTGACATCAGGAAATGCAGCCTGGTCAGTAGAAAACCAAAAGCCTAAGAAAGTAGGCCCTGTCCAGACTGCAGTGCTTGGTAAAGGTGTGGACAGTACTCCAAGTAGCAGCACCACAAATCTCTGCCACTGACACATTCCTGAAAAAGGCAGTAGAGGTGGCCATGCCTCCATAGGCATGGCCATGAACAACACCAGAAATTCCTTGTCATATACTTCCTGTAGCAATAAGTGATACAACTGGCCAACCATTTGGACAAGAACTGCTTTGAAACAGGGATGCCCTCTTTCCCCAGGTGAAATAAACAACTGAGAGGACTTTCTACAGTCCTTCATAAAGTGAGTGTAGTAAAGCAGAACTCTATGCACATCTAAAGTGTGGAGGAATGCTTCCCCGGATAGGAATGCTCTTGGTAATAAACAAGAAGGTGGATGGATTGATTTAAAGTAAACTCAGACACCACCTTAGGAAGAAACTCAGGCTTAGTACACAGAGACACACTGTCTGTGTGGAAAGTCAAATAAGGCTGCTCACACATGAGCACCTGTAGCTCTGAAATTCTTCAAGTAGAAGTAATAGCAACTGAAAATAATGCTTTCCACAACAGAAAGCATAGTTCACATGTCATAGCCAACTCAAAAGGAGCCAAAGTAAGTTTTTCTAAAATAAAATTCAAGTCCCAAGGCAGGATTAGATTGCAGACAGGAGGCTTCAGGTGAAGTATGCTTTTCAGAAATGTATGGGACACCTCCAGTTGTGCCACCATACGGCCATCAAAAGACACATGGAAGGCAGAGACAGTAGACATGTGCACTAAAAGAGAGGAGTACTTTAGACTGAAAGAGACAGCATGTACTACAGAATCTCATTCACTGGATGAGTGAAGGGATCCACCTGACGTGAAGTAGCATACATTGTAGAACATTTCCACTTCATAGAATAAGTGGCCCTAGTGGAAGGCTTCCTAGCCACCACCAGGACATCAGCCACCTTGGGTGACACTCCGCACCAAGCCATAGCTATGTCCTCAGGAGCCAGGTACGAAGATGCAGGGATCTGAGGTCCAAATGGACCAGGGTTCCCTGGTTCTGGAAAAGCAAGCCAGTGCACAGAGGAAAAGGTACTGAAGGTTCCACTGTCAGCTGTTGCAGTAAGGGGAACCAGATCTGACAAGGCCAGAAGGGGGCTAAGAGGATCATCATGGCCCCATCCATCTGGAGCTTGATCAGAACACTC
Source organism: Neoceratodus forsteri (assembly GCA_016271365.2). Lineage (NCBI taxonomy): Eukaryota > Metazoa > Chordata > Ceratodontiformes > Ceratodontidae > Neoceratodus > Neoceratodus forsteri. Next base: position 591,054,324 of record CM028132.1, on the reverse strand, counting down.
TGAAGTAGGGGGAAGGGAGGAAATACATACAGAAATCTCCCTTTCTAACTGTGGGATAACGCATCTCACCATAGAACTCCATGCCCTTGATTGAGTGAGCAAAAATACAGCAGTTTTGCATGAGTGGGGACGCAAAAAGGTCCAACTGTGGATGACCACACCTGTCGAACAGGTCTTTTACTACTGAAGTCAGCTGCTCCAACTCATGCATCTTTGACTGCGACCGACTTAGGGTGTCCGCCAGGATGTTTTGGATGCCTAGAACATGGATGGCTGACTACCAGACTCTATCTACTTTCCAGCAGAGGGTACGTGAGAGTGCCCACTATTTGTTGATGTAGTGGACCCCACTGATGTTGTCTGTCTGCACTAGCAGAAAACCTGGGGATAGCAGAGTCTGGAAAGCCTGCAATGCATAAAGAATGGTACATATCTCCATGGTATTGATGTGGAAAAAGGATTCCAGATGGGACCAGGTCCCTTGTTTTTGGTAGGGCCCTGGATGTGCCTCCCGCCCCAACCCTGAAGCATCGGTTATCAGGATGTGCTGAGGGAAAGGAACCTCTCTTAATAGGTTGCTGGGTTCCATCCACCAAAGTAGGACAGTCTTCAATGGAGAGGAGACCAGGAGCGGTGGTTCCAGGTCATTGGTACATCAGTATGTTGGTCCCACTAGACCCTCAGTGTCCACTGAGGAATTCTCATGTGTAATCTGGCTAGGGGGACTGTGACTTTGGCTGCAGCCATCAGACCCCAAAGCAGGAGGAAGGTTCAGGCTGAGACACAGCAGCTGCTGTAGAGCAGGCGGGTTTGGGCTATAAGGTGATCTGCCCAGACCTGGGGCAGGAAGACTATGCCTTGAAAGGTATCCAAGACTGCCCCACTGTACTGAAGGCACAGACAGGGGTCAGAACTGACTTGGGCAAGTTGACCATAATGCCCAGATCTTGGAAAAAGCGGGTGGTATGTTCCAAAGTCTGTACAAGGCACTCCCTGGACTGGGCTTTAAGAAGCCAGTCCTCCAGGCAGGGAAAGACAGAGTCCCTCCCACCTAAGAGAAGCTACCATCACTGCCAGGCATTTGGTAAACACACGAGGGGTCAAAGACAAGCAAAAAGGCAATGCCCAGAACTGGAAGTGTGCCCCCTGGAAATGGAAAGTACACGTTATCTTTGAGAGGAGCTCTTGCAGCAGGTTACACCATAAGGACTTAAGCCAGCAAGTGTTAGGACCCCACAGAAAACTTGTAGCTAGCAGTCTATGGTGGGGGACTGCCCCCTGACTTTGGCCCGCCCTGACATTGCCAACGGTATAAAAGGGGTAGTCCCCCAGCCCCACTTAAGGTTACCCGCTGGAGACCCAGGTGTAGGAAAGACTGGCGAACTGAGGAAGATCCTCGAACAGAGGATATAAGTGAAATTAGCAGATAATGCAGGACCAGAAACTAGGGGGAGGAGGGAGGGAAAGCAGCACCTGCTGCAAGAGCTCCTCTCGAAGATCTACTGTTACAGTAAGTTCTTACATAACTGTACTATCTTGCTTTGAGGGGGAGCTCTTGCAGCAGGTTACACCATAAGGACGGAGTCCGAAGCAGTACAAAGAAAACCCTGGACAGACAGAGGAAAAAGTGAAAAGCTGTGATCCTCATGAAAGTAGACCTGCAGGACAGTGCCTGGAGGCAATATCCAAACTATAGTGCTTAATGAAAGTGTGGACTGAACTCCAGGTGGCAGCTGCGAAGATATCTGCCGCTGACATGTTATGCACAGATGCAAAAGAAGCAGCAATTCCCCTAGTAGAATGGCCTTTAACTGGGCCCGGTAAAGACTTAGTCGTACTTCTGGTAGCAGTAAACGATGCAGAAACCAACCACTTGGACAATGTCTGCTTAGAAACAGGCACCCCTAATGTCTTCGGTGCTGACAAAACAAACAAATGATCAGATTTTCCGATATCCCGGGTGTGAGTCAAATAACGAAGACCCTGTTGAACATCCAGAGTATGTAGTAAAGCCTCCCCTCGATTTGAATTTTCTGGAGAATAGATCAGAAGATGGATGTCCTCAGTGATCGTAAACTCGGACACCACCTTAGGCAGAAACTTAGGATTTGTTCTCAAGGACACCCTGTCCTTGTGAAAAACTAAATAAGGCTCACCCACTGGAGACCCAGGTACAGAGGAAAACTGGCGAACTGACAGGAGCAGGACACTGCTGTACAGGAGCTAGCGCTACAAAACTTGCCCAAAACAGGGTGGGACAAAAACAAAACAAAAAAAAGGAAATCCAAAACACTTCTGATCATAGGAGACTCCATGACTCGTGGAGTTAATACCTACCTCCAGCCGGGGGTAAAGGTCAGATGTCTCCCAGGTACATCAGCATGGAAAGACATTGACCACATTGCTAAAATCGTGCAGGAAGCAGGAGAAAACATCGATGTCCTGTTAAACAGGGACTAACAATCTCACCAGCTGGTCAGTTGTGGAGACCAAGGAACACCTGACCAGGCTGGGAGACGAACTGTTATCCATTTCGTCCAGCATCTCCTTCTCTGTGATCCTTCCAGTCTGGGAGAGTGGGGGCAGATGGACGGAAGGTCAGAGAAGGGGAGCTAGGGGAGCTAAACATGTGGCTCAAGGGCTTGTGCCAGGAAAAAGGTCACAAATTTGTAGGTAACTGGCAACAGTCTTGGGAGCGAAGATTTTTAAAATTTGATGGACTGCATCTGACTAAGGAGGGAGTCAGTTTAAACTAGCCAATTGGGAGAGGGTGCAGCACCCGGTACATCGAATGGGAAGAACACCCTTCCCCCCTCAGCTAGTAATCAAACAGGAGTTCATCATGTTTGTAGTTCATCTGCATCACCAAGTAAGGAAAAAGGTCCGGCTCCCCATACGACATGCAGGAAAAATGTTGGACCTCGCCCAACAACTAATGCACCAAAATATGGCCAATGGAAAATCATGTACACAAATGCCCACAGTCTGGGGAAAAAAATCCCAGACCTGCAGTTAACAATGACAGAGGCTAAACTGGACATAGCAGCCATTAGCGAGACGTGGTTCACCAGTAACCACACTTGGGAGACTTCAGTATCTGGCTATGTACTGTTCAGAAGAGACCGAGTGCAAAAAAGGGGAGTAGCCCTTTATGTCAGTGAAAATCAAAGCTACAGAAATCCAGAATACACATAAAGAGCCAGAAGAACTGTGGGTCACCCTGGAAACAGGAAATGGGACAGCCATACAAACTGGGGTTGTCTACAGGCCTCCAGACCAGGGGGAGGACATAGACACATTACTGTTAGAAGATACACAAAACATGACAGCTAAAGGGGAGGTTCTGATAATAGGAGACTTCAACATGCCAGATTCAAATTGGTCAGTACCAGCAGGAAACATCCACCAGAACTAGGCACACAGTGGATTCCCTGCAGGGGGAGGGCCTCAAACAACTGGTACATCAACCCACAACAGACAGGGCTATCCTAGATCTAGTAATGACTAACGGAGAAAGGATCACAGATCTCCAGGTAGAAGGTCACCTGGGGCCATGGTATGGTTCAGTTTGGCCACTAGAATTTGGCCATTAGAACTAAGTCATCCCATTTCAAGGCACAAATATGGGACTTCAGAGGAGCATACTTTGATAAGATGGCCAACAGAGTTAAGCTAGCCCTGGCAAGAAGAAATACAGGTGAGGGGGTATAGGCAAAGTGGGCAAGCATTAAGGATGCAATACTTGAAGCAACATCCCATTGTGTTAGTGAGAAAAGCAAGTGCAAAAAAAGGAGGAAACCACTTTGGTTCTCAGAAACAGTAGCAGAAAAGGTCAGAGTCAAAAGGTTGGCCTTCAGGGAATGTAAGGGAGCACAGCGTGATGAAGATAGGAGGCATACCAAACTTCCCTAAGGGAAGTAGGGAAGGCAGTAAGGCAGGCAAAGGCCCAAACCGAGGAAACACTAGCACAAACAGTAAAAGAAGGGGACAAGACTTTATATAGATACATTAGTGAAAGAAGAAAGTCCAGAGGGGTATTGCTAAGATCAAAGGGGATAAGGGGAAGTGTGTGGAGGAGGACCAAAGAAAAGCATCTATCCTAAATAGATACCTCTGCTCAGTATTTACTGAGGAGAAGGTAGGGCAGGGCTCACAGCTCAGCAGCATGGATACAGGGAGGAGGGAGGTGTGCACAAGTCCCTTCACAAGAGAAAGGGTCATACAAGAGCTCACTAAGCTCAGAGTGGACAAGGCAATGAGACCAGATGGCATACATTCCAGGGTACTAAAGATGCTAAGGGTAGAACTAGCAGAGCCATTATCAGAACTGTTTAGTGAGTCTCTGAGCACAGGAGAGGTCCCAGAAGACTGGAGAGTGGCTCATGTGATCCCGCTCCACAAGAGTGGTAGCAAGGGGGAGGCAGAGAACTACAGACCAATCAGTCTTACCTCAGTAGTGGGCAAGATTATGGAGGCACTCCTTAAGGAAAGGATAGTGCAACACCTGGAATCCATAGGAGCACAGGATCCAAGACAGCATGGGTTTACAGCAGGAAGGTCCTGTCAAACTAATCTCATAGATTTCTTTGACTGGGTAACCAGAGTGGTGGACCAAGGGGGTGCAGTTGATGTTGCCTATCTTGACTTCAGCAAAGCTTTTGATACTGTTCCACATAGAAGATTGATTAATAAGCTGGGTAGGCTCGGGCTGGGTCAGATGTTGGTTAACTGGGTGGCAAACTGGTTGTTGGGCAAAACACAGAGAGTGGTGGCAAACAGTATACTGTCAGAACAGATGCAAGTCACAAGTGGGGTACCTCAGGGATCAGTCCTGGGGTCAGTCCTCTTCAATGTCATCATCAGTGACATTGCAGATGGACTGGTGGGTAAGGTTTGTCTGTTTGCAGATGACACCAAGATCTGCAACAGAGTAGATAATCCAGATGGGGTGGGCAGAATGAGAAGAGATCTGGATAAACTGACAAAACTGTCAGAAAAGTGGCAACTGGGGTTTAATGCAAAGAAGTGCAAGACCATGCACACAGGGAAGAGAAACCCTGAAGCCAACTATAGGTTGGATGGGGAGTTGCTGGCAATCACAAGGGAAGAAAGAGACCTGGGCATCGTCATCACAGATGACCTGAAAGCATCCAAGCAGACTACTAAAGCAGTAGGTAAGGCTAGGGGGATGTTGGAGTGTATTAGCAGGGGTATCACAAGTCATAAGAGGGAGGTAATAATCCCTCTTTACAAGACACTGGTTAGGCCCCATCTGGAGTACTGCGTGCAGTACTAGAAGCTGCACCTGCACAAGGACATTAACAAAATGAAGGCAATCCAGAGAAGGGCAACCAAAATGGTGCAGGGACTGCATCAGAAAACATATGACAGACTAATGGAGCTCAATATGTACAGTATACCCTAGAACAAAGGATGGAGAGAGGTGATATGATCGAAACATTCAAACATCTTAAGGGCATTAACAAGGTGAAAGAGTCTAGCATGTTTCAGCACAAGAAAAATAGCAGGACAAGAGGACACAGCATGAGATTAGAGGGAGGCCGATTAAGGGGTAATGTGAGGAAGTTCTTTTTCACAGAAAGGGTGGTGGATGCATGGAACAGCCTATTTCAGGAAGTGGGGGATATGAATACAGTGCAGGGCTTCAAACTGGCATGGGACAGGCATAAGGGAGCAAGACAGATAAGTATGAATAGTTAGGCCATTGACAGTAAAGGCCTATGGCACATTCATAACGTAGAAAAAATGGGCAGACTGGATGGGCCTTGTGGTCCTTATTTGCCATTAACTTCTATGTTTCTAAGGCTCTTTGTACATCAGAGCCTGGAGCTCAGAAATCCTCCGAGCGGAATTAATGGCAACTAAAAACAATGCTTTCCACAACAGAAAGCGCAGGTCGCAATCTGCAGCTGGCTAGAAGAGAGGCAAAGTCAGTTTCTCCAAAAGAAACAGAAGGTCCCATGGAGGGATAGGATCCCTGATGGGAGACTTCAGATGCAAGATATCTCACAGGAAAGTGTGGGATAAATCCAACTGGGCAAGAGTTTTGTCCTGCACTGGTGCAAGATATGCAGCAACAGCGGACAAATGCACCTTTATGGAAGAGTAGCTAAGGCCAGAGTTTGACAGCAAAAGGAGATACTCGAGGACAGTTTACCAGACAGGTAAATGGATCAAGGTGATAGGTGGAAGCTCAACTACAGAACTGCTTCCACTTCATAGCATAGGTGACCCCAGTAGAGGGCTTTCTAGCAGCAGCTAGGACCTCTGCTACCCTACGGGAGATCCCAAACCTGGAAACGGCTAAGTCATGCATGCAGGTGTAGCTATCTGAAGTCTGGATGGACTAGAGTCCCTCTCTACTGAGAGAGCAAGTGTGAGCTCAGAGGAAGAGGAAGCGGGGGTTCCACTGCCAGTTGCTGAAGTAGAGGGAACCAAATCTGTCGCGGCCAGAAGGGAGCAATCAAGATCATGTCTGCTCCCTCACTGTAATTTGAGAAGGACCCTCTAGATTAGTGGGAAGGGAGGAAAAGCATAAAGGAATCTCCCTGTCCAGCAAAGGGACAACGCATCTTGCCAGAAAACACCAGGCCCTGGATCTAGCGAGCAGAAACTGGGCAGTTTGGCATTGAGTGGGGATGCGAAGAGGTCAGACTCTGGCTGACCCCATTTTGTGAACAGCTCTTCTGCAACTGATTGCAGACTTTCCCCACTCATGAGCTCTGGACTGAGACCAGCTCAGGTTGTCAGCCAAGGTGTTTTGGATGCCTGGAACATGCACAGCTGAGAGTTCCAGCTGATGCTCGATAGCCCAATACCACACCCTTATGGCTTCCCTGCAGAGGGGGTACGAATGAGTTCTCCCCTGCTTGTTTATGTAAAAGACCACTGACATGTTGTCCATCTAGATAAGGAGGTAGCCCGAGACTAGATTGAGCTGCAAAGCCTGCATGGCACAGAGGATCGCCTTCATCTCCAACACATGGATGTGGAGGTTTCTTTCAAAGCTGACCATGTATCCTGATTCTGGTGGCTTACAACGTGAGCTCCCCAACCCAGGCCAGAGGCATCCGTGGTTAGGGTCTGGGAGAGGAGGGGTCCCTCTGAAGGGTATCCCGTAGAGAGGTTGGAGGAAATTAACCACCATTGTAGAGTCTGTCTAACTAGCTCTGAGACTCACAAGTTGGTCCAAGTCATCCGTGCGCTGATTCCACTGGACTCTCAAGTTCGATTGGGTCATCCTCATGTGCAGCTGTTTCCAGCTGAACAGTTGTGATGACTGCAGCCATGTGCCCCAGAAACCTGAGAACCACTCTTGCTGGAACTAGGCGAGCAGAGAAGACCTCCATAGCGTGGGCCTGGGGGCGATCTGCCCTGTCTGTAGGCAAGACGGCTTGTCTTGGACAGTGTCCAATAATGCCCCGATGAACTGTAGCCATTGGCTTGGTCATAGGGAGGACTTCAGAAGGTTCAGTACAATTCCCAGCTCACAGAACAATGTCAAGGTGTCTTCCTTGGAGTGTAACAGCTGTTCCCTGGAGGGAGCTGTGAGAAGTCAGTCATCTAGGTATGGGAAGATGTAATGGCCTTTCCTCCTTAAGGCTGCTGCCACTACCACAAAGCACTTTGTAAAGACCTGAGGATAGGCCAAATGGCAGAGCTCGGAACTGGTAGTGGTGCCCCTGGAAAAGGAACCGCAGAAACCTTCTGTGGGGCTGGGTGATCAGGATGTGAAGGTATGCATCCTGCATGTCCAGCAAGCAGAGCCAGTCTCCCTGATGAAGAATGGGGATCACGCCTAGAAGGGTAACTATCCTGAATCTCTTGTACACCACGTTCTTGTCCAGATTGCTGAGCTTCAGGATGTGGAGCAGATCCCCTGTTTTCTTGGGAACTAAGAAAAAATGGGAATAGTAGCCCTTCCCTCTTTGGGTAGCTGGGACTGGCTTTATGGCCCATTTGCAAAGCAGCACCTGGATCTCCTCTTGGATGAGGACTGCGTGGGATAGGGAATAGCGAGTGCAGAAGAGGATTGTCTGGTGTGTCCTTTATCAGTTGCAGGACCCAACGGTCTGATATGATCCTGCTTCAACCCTCTAGACAGAGGAAGAAGTGACCCCCTACCACCTCCCCTAGAGATTCGGCTGGGGTTGGGGGGGAGTCAGGCGGAGGCACTTGGAGGGGGGAGGGCAGCTTGGGAGGACTTGGCGGCCCTGGGAGTGGTGCCTCCTGGGTTCTGTGAGGTGGCCTTTCATTTAAAAGTACCTCATTGTTGCTGCTGATCTCGGGGCTGTCGACCAGAGAAGCGAAGAAAGGGCTGATGCTGAAAAGGCTTTTGATTAGACTGGTACATTGTGTGTATGGACCAGATAGCCTTGCGTGAGTCCTGGTGCAGAGTAATTATTTTCTCAGATTCCTCTCCGAATAGGACCAGGCCCTTAAAAGGGGTGACCATAATGCCAGCCTGGACATCTGGTGAGAAACCCAAGAACCGGAGCCAAGAATACCATCTTATGCAGACACCTGTAGTTGCAGCCCGGGCTGCTGTGTCTGTGGAATCATGAGGAATGGAGGACAATAAGTGCCCACATCCGATCCAGACTTTAAGAGATTGAGCAGCTCTGCCTTCAGGGGAATATCTGGTAAGGACTGAGCCAGTTTCATGCCCTGCTCGCAGAGGGCATTCTGATATTAGACTATATGCGTTAGGAAATTTGGGGAACGAATGGTGCAAGTAGCAGACATGTGTACCTTCTAACATACTAAAATGCCAGCAGAATAGGCCTAATGGTCTTTCGTGTCTGCTCGTTTGGTCAGCCCCCACCCTGGGAGCTGACCTTGCTGCCCCCCCTGCCTTCTCTGGCTTTTCCCTTTCCAGTTCTGGATATTCTTGCTGCACTGGATTTTGCTTCCAGAACCCTTCCTCTGTACCTGTCCCACCCCTCTTGAACCCATCCACCATCTCTGCCTCCACCAGCCCCCGGGCAGCCCTCCTTGGCTCCACCACCCTCTCAGTGAAGTAGCACCTCCTTCTTTCTCCCCTGAATCTTCCCCCTCCAGCTTTCAACCATGCCTCTAGTTGCCCCTCCTCCTTCCTTGAGCAGCCCTGACTGTTCCTCCCTATTTACCCCTTCATGTACCTGAAGACCTCTATCATGTCCCCCCGGGCCCTTCTCTCTTCCAATGTGTACATATTTAGCTCTTCAAGCCTCTTCCCATAGGTCCTGTCCCCCAAGCCCCAAATCATTTTGGTTGCCCTCCTCTGGACCCTCTCAAGGAATTTAATGTCCCTCTTTAAATGTGGCCTCCAAAACTGCACACAGTACTCGAGGTGTGGCCTCACCAAACAGTTATACAGAGAGAGTATCACTTCCCTCCTTCTGGAGGTTATCCCCCTAGCGATGTATCCCAGCATCCTGCTGGCCTTGACTGCTGCCCTCCTACAAGTCTCCGAGTTGTTCATCTTGACATCCACCACCACCCCCAGGTCCCTCTCAGCCATCGAGACTTGTAGCATTCCCCCCCCCCAGGAGGGACTTCTTGCAGAGTTGGTCTAATATTTCTGACTCCCAGTTGGGAGGCTGAGTGCTCAGATGCCTGGGCCATCTGGACCTGTCATGGGCAGCTGTGATCGCCATGGAATCCATCAGGGGGTGTCCTCCCAAAAAAGGTTCCTCCATGAGGGCTCTATAGATTTGGTCTGCTTTCTTGGGGATTGCCGAAGAAATCCATAAAAGATGGGTTGTCAGGTGGGGACCTAGGGGTGTCCTTATTATCTGGAGGTAAAGGAGCACCTCCCAGAAGGGAAGGCCTGGAAGAGGAGAAAGAGCTGCGGCTCGAATCCTCTGATGACATGATCTAGAGAAGGAACATCAGTATTGACATCCCCTAGACTGGCATCTGTGCCTATTCGAAGATCTGGAGGAAGAATGACGTCTTCTGATCTTATGGCCCGAGCGACCCCTGTTCAAGCTCTCTGGGTGAGAGGTCAGTTTCTTAGGCTGGGGAGTAGGCTCCCTGGGGTTTTGGAGAAGGCTGTTTTGGAGGGGCCTCAGGAGTAGGCTCCTTAATAGGGGGTAAAGGCGGCTTTTCCTGAAGAAGATCGCCATAATGGTGTTGCACCAGGAAAAAGCTCTCTGACATCCGATAGTGGGATCCTAGGTTCAGGGAAGGGGGGGCACACAGCATCGGAGGCTTCAATGGGTCGGGCGTTGGGCCCTGAGGTGGTGCCGGTTCCTGTGGGGTAGGGGTAGGGGTAGCCAGCGTCGGCTGCACCAGGGTTTGGTTGTCCAGTATCATAGGCTTATCGGATGACGGTCCCTCCAGTGTTGGTTGAGGCTCTGTGTGGCTGTTGGCCAGCAACGTATGAGGGTCTGGCGATGATGGCCGAGAGATCATCGGAATGGACACTGGGGATGCCATGAAGAGATGGGCGTGTGCCGGCGTCTGCTTGGGCAAGGCCCGCCAAGGGGAACTAAGCCCCGAGGAGGGAAAAGGAGTCATTCTCCTGGGGAGGCAAGCTCATGCCCTTGGCGTTGGTCCACGGAGTCAGGGCTAAAGACTGTGGCTGACTTGGAGGACACTTCGGCCAGCCAGATGACAGGTAAGGACCTGATGTCCGATGAGGAGCCGACCGAGCCACCTAGCAGTTGGCCTGAGGTCTGTGAGGAGGGCCAAAGCTTCCGGGGCTGAAGGGCCATAGACTTAGTCACAGACCCAGAGGAGCCTCTGCTTGACGTCAGTACCAGGGTGGAAAGCCTAACCACTGGTAGCCCGGAGGAGGTGAAGGTGACCTGGGGAGTCGAGTCTGTCCCCCCCTTGGGAGGAAGACCCACAGCCCGACTCGTGCGGGGATTGGGAATGGGAATCTGACTTGTCCTTGTGTTTCTCCTTATGACGTTTCCTCGATGATGTCTTGTCCTTATGGTAGTCAGAAGAAGTCAAAGCCCCTGAGGCAGGGGAGGATGAAGAACCTTTCCCATGGGTCTCCTTCTGCATGACTGCAAGTTGTTTTTCTAGCAAAAAGGATTTGAGGTTTTTTTGGTGGCGAATCTTGGTTCTGCTGTCGAATGTCTGGCAATGCTGGCAGACTTCGGTGTTGTGGTCTGGGCCTAGGCAGAAGAGGCAGGTTGAATGGTTGTTTTTCGATGGAATTTGCTTGCTGCAGGCACACTTGGACTGGCACCACTTGTCACAAGCCTAACCAGGATCTCCTGTTTGCCGAGAGGATCCCCCTTTTTTTACAGACCTTGTGAGCAATGTAGCATTCAGGAAGAATCACCAACCTTCCTTTTCCCAGTGGGAGGGTGGAAACTGTAGTTTCGAGCTCCCTTGACTCTGCACTGTGTTCAGTGTTTGAATCCCACCACTGCCACTGGCTACTTCTTGCCTAAGTAGTTTTATAGTTTAGTTTAGTTAGTTTTTTGTTGACCGGGTAAGTGCACTAGACAAATTCTGCCTATTTTCAGGCACGACTGGAGGAGGGGGAAACAGATGAATGCCAACTGACTTTGAACCAGATTAAGCTGTTAGTGGTATTTTAGTGAATAGGGGGAAATTTGGCCAGGGCACCGGGGGAACTTCCTCTACTCTTTGACTGCAGTGGGCACTGTTGCGCTGCTGGAAGGGATGACGGACTCCAGTACAGGTTTGGATGTGGAACAGGATGGACGCATGATAACAACTCCAGGCCCTGAGTGTGGACCTAGTACTAAGCAAGATCAGGGAATGGAAGTTCAACAGTTCTCCATGGATATGACTGGGCAAAATGAACTTGTATCTGAGCACCCTGAGTCAGATGAAGATTTAATCTTACAAGAACAACTTAATGAAAAGAAAAAGCACTTGACAGAAATGCTAATAGCAGTAGAAAATGACTTTCATTTAAAAAAATTGCAATTGTTGGATGATCCACAGTGAGCCCTATTCAAGAAGGGAATAAATGCTTACCAATCTCTTTAGATACAACTGAAGTCCCTGAACCTTCTAAGGAGAATGAGAGGATTTTGGTCCCCACACAGAGTGAAGAGGGAGAAATGATTTTCAGCGGCTCCTCGGATGAATGGACCCCAGGAGGAGCTCTTCGTGAGGCAGGCTGGATTTTGCAAAACAAAATATGGGTCCCTGATGCAGCATTTCCAATACTGGGAACACCGGAGTATGGTGATGTAGCTAGGAAAGAGAAGCAAAATTGTTTTCCTGAAGAGATGTCCACAAATTGTGAATCTATGGCTAAGTCTCGGCTTTGTCCTTCGGCGCAAGACGAGAAAGAGGTTACAACCACGCCAGACGCTATGGGCACAATCAGTGACAGCCTACCTCTCTCTCCTATGGCTCGAAATCAAATTTTACATAGCAAAGACGGCTCAGCCAGGAGTATAGAACTATCAGAAACGGTAATTGCAGGCAGTGAGAATACCAAAGAATCAAGGACACAAATACAAGCGGAGGAAGCAATCCTATGCTGGGCTCTTTCGAAAACAGGCTGAAGGAGCGAAGAGAAGGTACCTAGTGCATTTACATTATAGAGGTCTTGCACCAATACCTCCGGATAGACTATGGGTGGGTAAATCTCTCATTACTGAATCTTTGGGGTTTTCCTCTGCAGAAATATATGCATTTATACATGCGCCAGGAGACAAAACCTATGACATTAGTTTTTGTACCATGAATGCTTTGGACAAATTCTGGCGTTTATATTATGAAATGAAAGATATTGACATTTGGAAAGACTATCGCTATTCCTATAACAAAACCCACTCTTAAAACGGTTACCCTCCTGTTCAGAAATTAAGAGGTTAATACTAGTAACATTTTGTTTTGGTTGGAGAAGTGATGTACTGTTTTTGACAACCCCAAGCCAATCATGGATGACAGTGGATTTTGGACAGGGGGATGGACAATAAGGGTGCAACTTCCATAAAATGATATGGGAGTACAGCATTTACAGAGTTCCTTCTATTTAGGGAGGGAAAGAGGCATTTTGTTTTATGCAGGGCAACCTGAAAGTTGTTTTAAGTGTGGCTCATTACAGCATCTGAACAATGATTCTGACCAAATTAAGTGTTTTCACTGTGGGATGTTAGGGCACTCAGCGAACAGATGCCAGGCCCCCCCAACGTGTAATCTATGTGAGGATAATGACCATTCTTTTCCAGACTGTCCATGGGCAGAACATAGCTTAGATGAAGTTTCTGACCATGAGTTTTTCAAGCACAGGCCCGGAAACCCTTTAACTCCACGGAAACTTCTCATTCTGGAAGACAGAGGGTAGAGGTGGGGGGAAGCAGTGGTGAGAGCAGATTTCAGGCCCCACCAATGCCATGACGTGAGTTTACTAAAGAGACTGTAATACCTCCCAGAGAATGTACACCTACAGAGAAACATAGGGGGATGAGGATAGTTCTTTTACTACTCCCCAAAATTCACCTCCTTGGAGAGGATTAATTCAAATGGTTATTGAAGGGGAAAAGGGGGAAATGACTGGAGAGGCTCAAGCTGAATTATTTCAAATGCCACAGATTGAGGAGAGGATGGGGGGGTGCCATACAGGCCAAGAGCATGCCTCTCCCCCACCCCAAGAAGCTCCCTTAGCCCCACTTCCCCTAAGTAATAGGTATGGTGTTCTCTCTACATGGGGAGACCAGGTAGAAATGGCCCAACCCATGGAAACTGAACTCCTGGTATAGAGGCTTCTCCAGATGAAACTGTTCTAAGTAGAAAATTCTGGTTGCACAGTGGCTTCACTGACAAAGGAACCACAGAAGCGGATAACGCGCTAGAGTGGGAAGACCTTTAAACCTCCTCCCTGAGCCTATACATCTGAAAGTAGCTAGTCTAATGTAAATAGTATAAAATCCAACATGAAACGACTAGCAACTTATGGCATTCTACAACATCTAAATTTTGATGTTTATTTTTTCCAGATGCTAGACTGCATTCTCGGTCTGAAATGGAGAAAGCCTCTGAGGATTGGAAATGGGGGATTTCCCAATGGTCACTTGGGACGGAAACTTGTTGTGAGGTGGGATTCTGTTTTTTGACATCCGCAATCAAACTTTTAAGGATAGTGGACCTGGAACCTGGCCAAGTACTTATTTTAGACGTACTTTTGAATGCAGTGTCATGTAGATTAATTAACATTTATGGTCCCCAAACTAAAGTGTTACGAGTTTCTTTGTTAAAAAAAAATACAACCTTACTTACACACAAGTAGACAAGTGATTTGGGGAGGGGATTTTAATATAAATTTACAGGAAAAGGGTACACCTGGGAAACAATATTGTGACAAGACAATGTTTAAGACATTGGTTAAAATAGCAGGACTGAAGGATGTTTGTGTAGGCCCTAGAGAGAAGGCTCCACCAACCTTCTATAAAGGCCAATTATCCTCTAGAATCGATTTTCTTTTTATTAAACAACAAATACCTTTGCTAACAGTGGAAACAACCCCAAAAGAAACTTCCGATCATTGTCTAATTTGCTTCCAGATATCCTTACCACCACATAGAGAAGCAGGGCGGGGTGTATGGAGACTAAATGTCTCCATTTTACAGGATGAAAGTATAATACAGTCAGCACTCAGATATCTGTTGCCTTTTGTTCTCAGGTCAGGTGACGGATATCTGAGAGAAACGGTTAAGTGGAAACTGGATGCTTCGGTCTATAGTTGGATCTATGGTTGCTGTGGCTGCTCAGGTCTGTGGCTGCTTTGGTTTGTGACTGCCTTGCCTGCTTTGGTCTGTGGTTTTCTGTACAATACTCTACTGGGGATGAAAAGGGTCAGTTATCTGAGAGTAAACATTGAGATCCACATAGGAGACAACAGGCAGGATGGGCAATGGAAACGGATAACGCAAGGGATGGATAAATGAGTGTAAACAAAATGGGGAAACATCATGCAGTCAAAGACGGATACATGAGAGAAACGGATAAATGAGAGCCGGATAAACAAGTGCTGACTGTATGACATATAAAAATGACTGTAAGTGGCAAATTAACAATGTTAGAATTATATGATAACGTCGAGTCTTGGTGGGAAGATTTTAAAAACTGTATGATAGGGTTTATCAAAGTTTTAGGTAATACTAAAGCACAATCTTCCTATACAGAATACTTAAGACTAGGGACAGTTTTCGAAGACCTACTTTCTCGTCAGTATGAAGGGAAGGAAGATCTATCGTCTGAACTGGAGATAGTAAGGGATAATATGTGTAAATTCCAATATAACAGACTGCTTTCTCTAATAAATGAACAATCCTTTGGTACTCAAGCATGGCTGACCAAGTGAACCCATATCTTGCTAGTCAAGAGAAGAGGGACAAGAAAATGATTCCTTCTCTACTAACTGATGAAGGCCTTGTAGCAAGGAGCAATGAGGAAATGATGTCACAATTAGAGATCTATACAGAATTAACTTTTAAATCTTTACACAGAAACAAGGAGACAGTGAACCTAATATTAGAATTAGCAACACCTCCTAAATTAGATGTTAGGCATGCAAAGGATATGTTAAAACCATTTTCAATACAGGAAGTAGAAAAAGTCATAGCTGGTTTAAAAACAACAGTTTCCCTGGGTCAGATGGTTTACCAGGCAAATTCTATAAATTGATATGGTCTATTATACCCACAGTGTTAGTGCAGTTATTTAATTCCTTTTTGCTTGATCATATTGTACCTACTCAAATGTATGAAGGTTTGTTGATTTTTCTATTCAAATCAGGGATACAGAGTGATATTAATAATTGGCGACCAATTACATTGCTAAATGTAGATTTTAAACTATTCGCAAAACTGCTAGGGAACCGACTGGTTTCAGTCACGTCGGAACTGCTACTCCCCACCCAATTTTGTTCAGTACCTGGCCGACGTTTGACAGATGCTTGGATTTTTTTGAGGAATTTAGTAGAGAAAGGCATGGGACAGGACGGGGCCCTGATCTCAGAAGGCTATATAATTAGCTTAGATCAATCCAAAGCTTCACATCAATATCTTTGGGAATGTCTATGATTTTATGGCATTCCCGAAGAATTTGTTCAATGGCTTCAACGGTGTTATAATCTGGCGTATGTTAGACCTTACGAAAACAGTAGATTAGGGAAAAAGATAGGTATTTATCAAGGAGTAAGACAGGGCTGCCCCTTGAGACCCCTATTACATGGATTTTCTGTAGACCCACTGTTACGTATACTCCTGAAGTCTCCCAAAATTTGGGGTGTTTTAGCAAAGGACCTACCAGTACACAAAGTGATAGCATATGCAGATGATTTATGTTTAATCTTACAGGATGAGAAATCCTTAATTAGAGCATGTAACTTAATTCAGGAATTGGGGAAAGAAACAGGGGCATGCCTTAATTTGGGGAAAACAAAATGTCTAAAATTGACTGGGTTTCCCTTGGGTCCTGAAATTTTTGGGGGCTTTACATTAGCTAGATCACCCTGTAAAATTCTAGGGATTTATTTTGGCAGAACAGATATGGCCAGGTATAATTGGGAAATAGCCTTATAAATAGGTACAACAAAAGTAACACAATGGAATAAGTGGAAGGTTTCTAAAAAGAAAATAATTTATTAAATAAAACATTTTTGATTCCGACTTTTTTATTTATTAGTATGATTTTCCCTCTTCCCAAGGGTTTAGAGGTCAAAATATTAAGTTGCTTCTTTAGTTGTTTTGGGGCAGTAGGCTGAATCCAATTAAAAGGAATGTATTGTATATGGATATTACAGAGAAGGGAATAGGGATGCCTAACCCAATCTTATTTTTCTTTACAGTTTTTTTATATATCAATGTCTTGCCCCTCATGAAAGGCTGTACGCACATTTGGGGGATTTGGGGAATGCAGAAATTAAAGGGGATATTAAATGAATGGCAACATAATGAGTTCATTCACAAAAATAAATGTTGCCCTAGGTTAGGGAACCAATGGGAAGAAGTTTTTGACAACATTAAACAATGAGGAATTAGTTATGCATCAGTGTTAAACTTCTCAAGGAAAACCTTGTATCTGGAAGTTTTACAGTCTTGTTTTGGGACAAACACTTTTGGGGATTTCCCGGTTCTTGCCAAAGACCAGATTATTAAATTTATTACAGATGAAAGGATACCAGCCCAGATGTGGGATCAGGTTTGGTTGAGTATTCTTGGATGGATAAATGTTAAAGGAAACCATAAACACAAATCCCTGTTAGATAGAAGCTGTTCTAGGTTGTCCTGTGTGAACACAATAGAGTCTATGGATCATTTATATTTTCATTGTCCTTATGTGACACAGTTTTGGGACATAGTTAAAAACCGATGGAAAGAAGTACAATTTATTCCACCTATACCAGACCTTTTGTATTATGGAATAATTCCTTTAGAATTACAGTCTTTATCCCATGGTACATTAAGACTGATTATGGCACATTTTTTATACTGGCTCTGGATCAGTAGATGCAGATTTACATTACAACAGCAAACTGTCTCAACTTTAGAATTATTTTTTTTTTGATAGATTCAAGCCTTAAAGGTGTAAAGCTGAGAGAAGGAAGTCGTTTGGATACTGGGACTTGGAACTTAAGATGGGGACAATTTTCTTTTATTTAAAACCTTTAGTATAGGAACATTTGATTGAATATGTTACTGTGGTAAACTGTATATGCTTTGTTATAATTTTGATATGATAAACTTTCCCCTACTCTTATAGTGGGAAGGGGAGGGAGTGGGTTATATTGTTTCCCTTATGTTCAGGGTTATTGTATGAATTAATACTTATTTATGTTTTTTTTTGTTTCTTTCCTTTTTATGGTTCTGTATGATGTACTCTTGATTTTAATATACTTTGTTATGATTTTGTTCAGATTTCAATAAAAATTTCCCCTACTCTTTTTGAGAAGTGCCATGGGATCTTTAACGTCCACCTGAACTACCACCAGAACAGGCAGATGGGACCTTGGTTTAACATCTCATCCGAAGGATAGCCGAGTAGTCATTATCTTTCAAGGAGCACAGTCTATGCAAAACCCTTCTGTTAAAATGTTAGATCATATAATCAGACCCCAGGCAGAGTTAATAAGAAAATCATAAAATTTTAGTTAAATAAAAGCAATACAAAGATTCTGCAATTTTGGAAGAGCTCTGAACTGCAGAAAATAACAAAAATAACACTGCATAGTTTACAGAAAACACTAGATACTGTTGTTCTAAACTATACCTTATTTTGATGTTAGAGTCCAAAAAGATTAAATCTTCTAGTGGAGATAACCGTTCATTAGGCAACACAGTTGTACCAAATTTGTGTTCCAGTTCTCTGGATGTCCTTTCAAAAGGCTCCAGGTACTTTACATTCTTGGTTTCCAAAATTCTGACTTACAAATCAGAATTTTCTGTTCCGTATGTGAAAAGTCTAATTTCCACACACTCGGGTCTGGTTTTAGAGATTTTCCCAGGCCTACACACATACTTTCTGGTGTAAAAGTATATACCAGCTTGGTCAGGTTACCTGACTCCAAACTAAAAACTGTTCAACTTCGCGCCACGCCGGCGACCCGTGTTTGGGAATGGGCATGGGTTGCCGTGGGTCAGCGGGGAGGAGATGGATTGAGCATCCAAGGGACTGCTCTCCATCTCAGGGAGAGATTTGGGGGCTGGGCTTGCCTGACCCCTAGCAGAGCACAGAGGATCGACAGCACGTAACTGCAAGCTATGGGGCCGAGATGTGGCAGGCGTGGCAGGCGGCAGTTGGGGCACACTGCAGGTGTGCGTGCACCCAGTCACTGGCGTCATTGCACACCATGACCACCGGAGGAAAACAGTGGCGAGCCCGGCAGCACAAAGTTGTTCCCACGCGGCACCATTCCTGAAAGGGCGCCTCCCTGGCATGGATCCGTTGGGGTGGGTTGAGTCACTCCCCACCACCCTGCCGTGAAGGGTAAGTCGCGGGGTGCACAAGGGAGGGGGTCTGATGTCCGGGGATAGCTCTGGGGGGAACAACAGAGGGCGGGGGTAGTAGCCGGAGCTCTGGAGGAGAGAAAAATAATACTCCCCCCAAAAAAAAAACTGTTCAACTGCCCCAAGTTTAAAATGTGCGTCAGATAAATACAAGTTGGTCATCTTTAAGACACACCCACCTTTTTTTCTCTCCTCTGGGGTGGTAAATGAGTACAGACAGTGGTGTGCAACAGTTTACCTTTTCCTGCAGGTGTCTCTGTGGTTCCATGTCAGGTTTCATGTCAACCCCAGTAACATCTGGTCCATGCATTTGGCTTGACCCCTAATCCCTAGGTCATTCTGTGCCCTCTCTCTTGTCATTAGAATGTACATGCACAGTTTTGTATGTGCCCTCTCTCTTGTCATTAGAACGTACATGCACAGTTTTGTATGATAAGTTATGTTTTCCTGGGTCCTAAACCTGTCTCCCTTATCTGGAGACGTACCAGATCCACCCTAGCCATTATAGCAATTCTGGCTATTTTGTATTTTATTCCAAAAAGCCTTTTAAAGAAACAGTGTCTTACTCTGAAGTCCATTACAGCACATACCAAATAAAGGATATAAGCCTATCATGCGACACTGCTCAGTGAAGGACAATGGGGATGAAGACATGCAGAGAAAAAAGAAAACACTCGAACTAGCTTTAGAAAATAAAAAAGCAATGAAAAAAGCGGTCGACTACGGCACAAGGCGTCCATGTAGCCGATGTGCGTTGGTCAACGGTGGGAAAAGAACGGAGGTGGGACTGGGCGACTGCCCCTTTTGTACCGCTGGCGACATCCGGGCAGGCCGACGTTAGGGGCGGTCCTCTGCCATAGACTGCTAGCTAGAAGTTTTTCATAGGGTCCTGGCACCTGCCAGCTTCAGTACGTATGCTGCAAGAGCTCCCCCTCAAAGTGAGATCCTTAGGTACTGTCTGTGGGAGGCATGTAACTGGATGTGTATGTAGGCATCCTTCATGTCGAGGGAGCAAATCCAGTCTCCCTGGTGCAGAAGGGGCAGCAGACCCTGGAGTGTTACCATCTGGAATTTATTGTACTGGATGAACAGATTTAGCTCCCAGAGGTCCAGAATGGGCCTGAGATCTCCTGTGCATTTGGGCACAAGGAAGAAGGGAGAACAGAACCCTCTAGCCGGCTGAGTCTCTGGAATGGGTTCTATGGTCCTTTTTTGCAGCAAGGAGCAAATTTCCTCCCAAAGCACTGGAATGTGGTCTGGAGGGTAAGAGGACAGAACTGGGTGTTTTTCTGGAGGCCATTTCAGAAGTTCCAGAGTGTGGCTATTTTGTACGATCTGCAGGACCGAGGCATTTCTGGTGATTTCCCTCCCCTTGTCCAAGTGTAAGGAGAAGCAACCTCCTACCACCACTTCCTGCCTTGTGAGATGGGGCAGGCAGGGAGTCAGGCTGAACAGGTCGAGGCAGCCAGGGCCACACCTCCTCCTCTGGGTGAGGGGGTTCCTGTAGTGGAGGAGGGGTGGGCATGGCAGGGGTGGCCCAGCGTTTACCCTGAGGTTTGCTGGAGGGCTTGGGCTATGAATAGACAGATGAAAGGGCACTTGCTGACCACTATTTGGCTGGGTGCTGTGGTACATGGAGTAAAATTAATGTAGTGTGTGGTCAGAGGCTTGCAGTTGAGATGGTATGTCCTGCACATCTGCGCCAAACAGCTGTAGCCTCTAAAAGGGGCATTTAGGATGGACAATTGTACATCCTTAAAGCCTGACACCCTCAACCAAGAGTGTTGATGAAGGAAAATGCCTGCCGGGGTATCGACAGCATCATAGGCTGCCATAAAGAGGTGAGTGCCAATGTCGGATCTGGCTTTAAGAGACTGCAGCAACTGCTGTTTCAGGTGGTCCTCTGGGAGGGCCTGGGCAGATTCAAGAGCTTAGTCCCAGAGCTGATATTGGTACTGGACCATATGGGCAATGTAATTTAACACACTGATGGTCAATATGGCACAGGCAAAGTTTTTCTTGCCAATAAGATCCAGCCTCTGTGACTCCTTATCCGGGGTAAGGAACTGAGGTGTTCTGGCCTCTTGGTGCAGACGTGGGTGGAGTTGATGACCACCAAATCTGCTTGAGCCGGATCGGTGAAGAAAGGCCTTCCTACTGGAGCCTGGTATAATTTGTCTGCCTTTCTTGGCACAGCGGGCGTCAAATTGGGCCGATGTCAGGTGACCATGGTGGTATCTTCAAAAGGCTCAATTAAGTGATGGATGACCAAAGGAGAGGCATCCAGAAGCCTTAAATATGTGTCTGTAAGGGACCACGGGATATACCATGGGGTCTCCTCACCAGCGGACGAGACCATGGAGAAGGAGTTGAAATGAGTGGCTCCTCTGTTTTTGCCCTCATTGGGAGGAATGAGTTCCAGACGGCACCCACCTTGGGGGCCCCTCAAAGTCCTGAGGGGGGGGAACCGAGGGCCCAGGGTTCTGGGCATGGGCTGTGGCCCTGCTGGAGAAGCAGGGGGACATTGCGGGGATGGGCTATGGGGAGAAGCAAGCTTAGTCTGCATGAAATCCCATAAGGCAATAAGCAAAGAGTGGAAGTCCACCACTATCAGTGTCGGACACATCAGTGTCACTTGAGGAAACACCAGTGTCAGTGCCAGGGTCGGCACCAGGGAGGGTGGCCACATAGGCTGGGGCCTGTAGGGGGAGCTCCTCTGTGTGGGTCGGTGACTCTGGAGAAAGTAGAAGCTCTATGTCTGAGACGACAACTGAAGAAATGGCTATGGTCGTCGGCGGGGGTATTGGCTGTGACCTTGCAAACACTGACGCTGAGCCCATTGATGATGAGCCAGCAAAGCCACCTGATTGAGTGCGCATGAAAAATAAGGGCCTGAACAGCAGGGGCTGTGAAGTCAGTGGGGCACCAGAGCCCCTGGAACCAACCTCTACCACTGAAACATTGGTGGGGAGAGCTGCCAACAGTAGCCCTGCTAGGAAAAGGGCATGCAAGGTAGAGGAGGCCATCCCAAGGGATGGTCCTGTTGTGGTCGGTGCAGCGACCAGAATCGAGATGAGGAGGACAAGGTTCTTTCCTTGGGATGCACCGGCACAACCCCCTGGTCAGGTTGGAAAATCAGTGGGGCAGCACAGCACCCAAAGGAGCCATTCAGAGCCATTAACATGCAAATGGGGCCACTAGGAATGCAAGGCGTAATGGGGCCATTTGCATGTCATTAAGGCTCCATTTGCATAAGTAGTGCAGGAATGCACCGGGCACCCTGCCTATGCGGCAGTACAGCCATAACCAAACACCCTGGTAGGTCAATATCCCCTCACCCGTAGCACCGTTCCAGCAGTATGCATCTCCATGATGTTCACTGGTGTAATAGTGTTTCCCCCACCCTGCCCGTATCACCGATCCTATACAAACACACCGGTATTGTCCCTAGTGGTTCAGTGGTCCCCCCTTCCCAGCCCGAATCCCTGTTCATATACGCACATTGCAGCAGTACAGTAATCATGACAGAACTCCCCACCCTGTCCATAGCCCCGTAATACCTGTCAAGTGGCACACTGCCATAATAGACATATGCATCCCCCCCAACCCCGTTAAGTAACAGGAACAAGGTCCACATTACCCTGGTGGTCAGTGTCCCCACTCAGGCCTCCCACCCCTCCCCTGTCGGCATGGGTAGATGGCCAGCAGGCAGCTCAACCCACCACACACTGCCACAGCTGCCCGCCCGTTGTGCTGTCTGTGAATGTCAGCATACTGTGCAACTGTATGCACACTGGATGACACATATAGAGCCAATGGGCATGCAGGCGTGTCCTGTACACTGTCATTCACAACTTTGTGAGTGACAAAGTTGTGAGCGACAGTGTACAGTACATGCAAGCCCGCTGGTCAATAAGGTTATCCAGTGTGCGTAAGTACACAGTACACTGTCGTTCATGGACAGCATGAGTCGGCGGCTTTGGCTCGAGAGTGAGCTGAAGCTGCCGGCTGTCATCTACCCATGCTGAGATGAGGGAGTAGGTGGCCACTGGTCTACCAGGATAATGTGGGACCTTGTTCTCTGTTATGATCAGGGCTGGGAGAGGGAATACATTTGCCTATTATGGCAGTGTGCAGCTTGACAGGCCATACAAGGCTATGGGAAGGGGGGGGGATACATATGCTTTTTGTGGCAGTGTGCCACTTGAAAGGCAATACGGGGCAACGTTCAGGGAGGAGGGGGACCCAGACTGCCAGGGTAGGTAGGCTGCTGTGCTGCTGTCTGCAGTATGGCAGCCTGCCTGTAGGTGGACACCCACTTACTTCTATTTGATGCACACTTATCTTTTGGAGGCGCAGCTCCGGACTTGCTCCGGGGATACGCCTCAGAGTTGGGTTGTGAATGGGGCTGCGCACCATAAGCAGGGGCACGCCCCCTACACAACCCCTCCAGATACGCCACATATCATTAAGGGTGGTGTGTGATGCATCAGCGATGCGTGGCGCATCAGACCCCTACCAGAATCGCGCCAGTGCACAAGTCGTTTTGTGAATCCTGTCCAGTATGTACACTCTGATCATCTTTGGATACTAAGGGTTCTAGGTCAGATTTGATGTCCATGAAGAAAAAAATTACTTAACATAGCAAGCTCATTTCTTCAAAGGGATCACTCATTATGATTAAACTGATGCAGTCAGCCTCCTGTGTTGGACTGCCCGGAGAGATGGAATTATATGCAAATGATGGAACTCTCAATTAGCTCATGCCAGTTTCAAACTGCTGCCCTAGCAACTGCTGCACTCTGACTGCTTCAGACTGTTACGTAGCCTAACTGGGTGTTAGACCCACTAGCTAAAAATATTATTTTTACAAAATAAGTTTTGTCCTCTCAGGTCAAAAAAACATCCCAAGAAGCAAACCTAAAAAACTCGAGACCACAAGGGAAACAACTGGTTAACAAAAAGTGAGTCTCTAACCTGACCTATATGGTAAAAACACCCTAAAAGAAGGGGTGCAGAACAACTTTCATAGGTTCTAGTAAGAGAGGCAGGGTGGGTGCTTTAATCATAATGAGTGATCCCTTTGAAGAAACAAGATTACTATGGTGAGTAATTTTTTTCTTCTAACCCCAGGAATTACTCATTATGATTAAACTGATGCAGACTACCAAGCAGTATCTTTGGAGGTTGGGCAGATAACCTATTTGGGGGAACAGGTTCTGCAGCACTGCTGTGCCAAATCTGGCATCACTTCTGGATTGTAGCTCCAGGCTATAATGCTTTGTGAAGGTGTGTACTGTTTTCCATGCAGTTGCTTTGCAGATTTCCAGTAGTGGAATTTCTCTTGAAGCTGCCACTGAAGCAGCTGTGCCCCTGGTGGAATGTGCCTGCAGGCCCAGTAGTGCCCGTTTACCACTTTACTATAACAAAACTGTATATATGCCACTATCCAGTGAGCAACTGTACATTTTGTGGCAGCTCTGCCCTTACCTACCTCACCATAGGTAAGAAAGAGCTGTGTTCGACTTGGTCTGTAAGCCTTGGTTCTGTCAATATAGTGGCTAAGCACCCTTTTGACATCAAGGAAGTGAAGCCTCCTTTCTGAAAAACTGGAATTCTCTGTAAAAAAAGATAGGTAAAGTGATGGACTGTTTTAAGTGAAAATCAAACACCACTTTGGGAAGGAATTTTCTATTGGTCCTGAGGACCACTTTATCCCTGTGGAATGAGATGTAGTTCACATCTATGCACAGGGCTTGTAACTCACTGATCCCTCTGGCTGAAGTAATAGCAACCAGAAACAGTTTTCCAAGTGATATACTTCAAATCTGCAGTTGCCATGGGCTCGAATGGTGCATCCATGAGCTTGGCAATGCAGATATTCAGATTCCAGGCCAGAACCGGTTCCCTCAGGGAAGGGTGCAGGAGGTTGAGGCCTTTAAAGTATTTCCTGAATACTGGATGAGAGGCCATGGATCTCTCTTTACCAGCTGACAGGTAAGCTGAGACTGAAGCCAAGTGGACCTTAAGGGCCGAAGGCCTCAGGCCTAAAGAATGTAAGTGTTAGGTAATCCAGGAGACTGGCCAAGTCAGCACCCTTATCTGCACACCATATGGAAAACCTCTTCTATTTAGAAGAATATGCTTTCTTAGTGGAAGGTTTCCTGGAACCTGTAAGCACTGTCAGCACCTGTTCTGACAGTTTGAGGTTAGCAAATTCTAAGTCCTCAAGAGCCAGGCCTTTAGCCTCAGTGATTTGAGGCTGGGGTACAGTATCCTGCCCTGAGAGGAGGTCAGCAGGTTGTGCCTCCTGGGTAGATGAATGGGGGGGAACTACTGACAGAGTCAACAGGAGTGAATACCAGTGTTGCCTAGCCCAATCTGGTGCCACCAGTATCGTTGCTGGTTGGAACCTCAATTTCAGTAGGGTCTTGAATATCATTGGAGATGTGGAAATGCCTGTAATGCTAGGTACACCGCCCTGAGCTCCAGCAGATTTATATACAACAGGGACTCTTGAGGAGACCATTTGCCCGCTTGCTGTGTAATCCAACATGTGTGCTCCCCAACCCAAAATGAGGCATCTGTTGTAAGAATTAAGGAAGGCTGTTCCTTTATGAAAGGCACACCTACCCGAAAGGTTGTGCTCATCTAGCCACCACTGCAGTGCCTGTAGCAGGCTGTGGGTGACTGGAACCAGTTTGGACAGTGGGTCTGTCCTCTGTGACCAGTATTGTCTCAGGTGAAACTGGATGTCTCATTTGAAATCTGGAACCTGGCACCACTGTGGTGGCAGCTGCCATGTGAACCAGAAGCCTGAAGAATTCTCTGGCTGGATTGGGTTTTCCTGGCACAGATGAGTTTGCAATCTGTAGAATGTTGTTTACCCTGTCCCAAGGCAGAAAAGCTGTGCTCAGACTGGTGTCTAGTTCTGCACCAATGAATTCTAGTACTTGAACCGGTATTTGCTGACTTTTGCTCGTTTATGAGAAAACCTAGGGACTCCAGAGTAGATTTTGTTAGTGCTAGGGCTTGCTCTGTATGCTGCAGAGATGGGCCCACTACTAACCAGTCATCCAGGTTGGGAAAGACTGTCACCCCCTGTTTTCTCAGAAACTACTACCACAGACAAACACTTTGTGAAAGCCCTTGGAGCAGACATTAGGCCGAATGGAAGTGCTGCAAACTGATAATGGCCTGAGGCCAGCCTGAATCTCAAGTACTTTCTGTGAGATGGTCTGAGGGGGATGTGAGAGTAAGCATCCCTTAAGTCTAGGGAGGCTAGCCAGTCTCCCTTTTGCAAAGCGTGAATGATTACTGCAAGAGTGACCATTTTGAATTTTGGCTTCAGAATGTGCCTGTTTAGAAGTCTTAGATCCAGGATAGGTCACTAATCCCCATTTTTCTTTCTTGTGAGGAAATAGCTGGAGTAGAAGCCTTTGCCCCTCTGGTTTAGGGGCACTGGCTCCACTGCTTTGATTGCCAGCAGATGTTTCACCTCTGCTTCCAGTAAAATTTTGTCTGCAGAATTGCAGATGTAACTGGTGCAAATCCTTAAATCTTTCTGTGCTAGCTGGAGACTGTTCTTGTGGGGAAGGGTTCTTTGGCTAGTAACACAGCCAGCCAATCAAGGTTGTTTGCATTTCAGTTAATCTCTGTTTAAAATCCTCACTGAGGCATTTTAAGTCTTCTTGCTGTGGGCAGAGGTAGCAGCTGAAGTTTGAAGATGTGAGGTTCAGAAAAGCTAACTTTGTCACAAGTTTCTGTAAGTTGTTATTGATTGTAAGTTGTGTTTTAAAACTGGCCTAACTCCTTAAGAATTTCTGGAAAGCCCTCCCTCCCACACCTTGCATTAGCTTTTCTTAAATACGGAACAGCCACTGGAGGTTGCGCTTAAAGGCTGGGAGGGAGGAGTTTAGGGAGTTGCAAACTTCCCCTGTGAGCAAACTCTTAAGGCTAATAGTCAGCTAGGGAAAAGTTCAGCCACTCAGGTGTTGCAAGTTTAAAAGTCTGCATGCTGAATTGAGGGGGGGATCGCCTTGGTATAGATACTGGTAGCTCGAGAAACTGTAGAGCCACCGAGTTGGTAGTTTGGCCTAGAAAAGATTACTGTGATGGTGGGAAAGGGACCACATATCACTAGAGCAGGTATCTTTGGGTGGGTGGTTGGGTGCACAGGGTGTGGTAAGGCCATGATACTGGACTGGGCTTGGAAGTTTGGGGGATGCCCACTGTGCTACCAGCTGGCAAAGCTTAAAGAGGAGGTATAGGGGATCCAAAGGCAGCTGGGGATGCTGGGGGGGGGGAGATTGGAGAGGTAGGAAGCACGCGGTCACCTACATAGAAGCAGTAGGTGCTGGGGCCTCCCAAGCTGGGGAGGAGTGAAGAGAGATGCTCACACTAGGGGAGAGGGAAGGGGGTACACAGGGGGCTCTAGGGGACCCTGGCAGGTGGGGCCCAAAAGGCAGAAATTTCCACAGCAGTAAGCAAGAGACTGGGGGTGACCAAAGGAAACCGAGAGGAGTGGTAGGGTCTGGGGGGGCACTGGGGGATGGGCTAAGGCTCACAAATTGTTTTAACCCTCCATGCCCATTGGTAGAAGAGGGGAGTGTGGGGGGGGGAGGAGGAGGAGGAGGATGCTGCTGCTGGTGAAGCTGGGGCAGGGACGGATAGAAAGGGGGAAGGGAACAATTAAATGTGCAATAGAGGGGATCCTGGACAGGATTGGGGAAGAAAAAGAAGGATCGGGGAACAAGGAGGAGGCTGATGGCATGGAACAGGGGAGCATGACAGGCAGGAAGGTGCAGGACATAAATGGGATGATAGTGAGCAGAAACCCAAGAAGGCAAACGGATAGGATGGATGGATTAGTAAGGAGTGGGGAAAGATACTCAGGTGGGAGGGATAAAGAAGGCCAGGACATGGGTAAAAGAGGTGACCAGAGACAATAGTGAAGGGGCTACCTTTGACACCCAGATTTTGGGAGGTGTGAGGAGCCGGTTGGGGGGAGAACCTGGACAAAGGGATGAGGAGGGCATGGAAGGAGGAGAAACTCGAGGGGTGAACAGGGAAGCAAGGGGGAGGTTAGAGTATTGCTATTGTGGGACTCCATGATCAGAGGCATCTAGTGGGAGGGGCAGGGGTACGTTAAAATCTGTCTGATCAGAACCAAATGCCACCCAGGCCTGACTGTGCATAAGGCCAAGCATGAGTTGTATTCACTGGCAAGGGAGTGCAGGAGGACCCCAGACATTCTAATACACTTGGGGACAAACGACATAAATGGTAATAGTGAGCTAGAAATTCAGGCAAGGTTTCCGGGAGTTGTCCAGAGTATGTCTTTCCATAGGCTGTAAGATCTCCTTTTTGGAAATTGTGCTGGTGCCAAGGGCTAGTGGAGAAAACAAGGTGAAGATTAGGGAGATAAATCAGTGGCTTAGGGAGTGGTGTGGGGAATTGGGGTATGGCCTAGTGGGGGACTGAGGGGAGACCTGGGAGGATAAGGGGCTGTATGCTAAGGACAGGCTCCACCTTAATTTGGAGGGGATAGAAATTCTTACGCTCAAACTAGCTGGATTCATCAACGAAAGGAGGGGTTTAAACTTATGAAGGGGGAGGGATCAAAAAAAGGGTCAGTGCCAGCAGGTACGGTAAATGAGGGACATGGTCTTCACTCCTCTAGGGGGCTAGGGAGATGTGGAAATGGGTCACCAGGTAGGGTGCAGGAGCTGAGAAACGGGAGCTCGAGGAGGGAAAAGGGGTGGAGAGTGGTCCTGATAAATGCCAGGAGCTTAGGAAATAAAATGTCTGCGCTCCAGGCGATGCTAGTTGAGGGGGAGGTAGATGTGACAGCAGTCACTGAGATCTGGGCCACTCAAGGGCATTGTGGGACCTAAATCTGGAGGGCTATACTATGTTTAGAAAAGACAGGAGGGAGGGAAGGGGGGTGGTGTAGCACTGTTAGTCAGAAATGGCATGGGTATTGGAGAGATGGAGGAGGCAGAGGGGAACATGGAGGCTATTTGGGTCACCTTGCTGATGCAGGGGGGTAAACGAGTAAAGGTCGGAGTGGTGTACAGACCACCAGCACTGACAGAGGTCCTGGAAGAAAGTTTGGTGGCAAATCTCGAGGAACACTGTGGACTGGGAAAGGGAAGGGTAGCGATAATGGGGGACCTCAACATGCCAGGAACAGACTGGGGGACTGTGACGCCACCAGTGGCCAAAGAGCAGAGGCTGCTGGATGTCTTCCAGGATGTGTTTCTGACACAACAGGTGGGTGAGCCAACTAGGGAGGCCTGGACACTGGACGTGGTCCTGGCGGACAGTGATCAGATCAGGGGCCTAGAGGTGAGGGACCCTTTGGTGGGGAGTGATCACGCCACAGTTTGGTTCTTCCTGGACCTGGGGGGGGAGGAAAGCTGAACAAGGACTGTAGTAACCAACTTTAGGGGTGCAGACTTCAGGGAGATGGGAAGGATCCTTAAAGATCATCTGGACAGGATAAGGCCGGATATGGATGCTGACAGCAGGTGGGAGATCATTAGGAGGGGAATACAGGAGGTTACCAGATCCTGCGCAAGGGAAAGGCACAAGTTCGGTGAGGCCAAAAAACCCTGCTGGTGGACCCGGGAGGTACAGGAGGTGGTGATGGAAAAGAAGGTGGCCTATAGGCACTTCAAGTGCTCAAGAAGTGAAAGGGATCAGGAAGAATATGAGCTAACAGCCAAGAGAGTCACCAGGGTGGTGAGAGCAGCTAAGGCAAAAAAAAAGAGCAGTCCTTGGCCAGTGGGATCCGGAGGAGGGACAAGGGGTTCTTTAGATACATAGGGGGAAAAAAGGAAAGTAAGGGGGAAGATCAGCAATATAAGGGTAGGGGATGGTTGGGCACAGGAGGTGGGGGAACAGGCAGAAGTCCTAAATGAGTATTTTGCCTCAGTGTTTACCAGGTAGGATGGAGGAGCTATGTCTTGCGAGGGGAGTAGGGCAAACTGGAGGAAGGGGTGGGACCGGTAGAGACCAGGGGCCCTGACGGGTCTGGGGAAAGGGAGTGGCCACCACAAACAGGTGGGGGGCCAGCAGGGTAAAAAGAGGGAGGACGTGGAGGCTGAAATCCTGGTAGAGAGAGTAAAGGAATCCCTCGGGTCCCTTCGGACAGATAAAGCACCTGGGCCAGATAAGATACATCCCAGGGTGCTGAGGGAACTGGCAGATGTCCTGGCAGTCCCTCTAGTGGAGCTTTTCAACATCTCTCTGAGGACTGGGTGGGTGCCCCAAGACTGGAGGGTGGCCCATATTGTGCCAATCCACAAGGGGGGATCAAGAGAGGAGGCAGGAAATTACAGGCCCATTAGCCTGACATTGGTGGTCAACAAGGTGATGGAGGGTATTATCAAGGAAAGGCTAGGGGGGGGTTACTGAAGCAAACTGTGTACTTGGATGATAGGCAGCATGGCATTGTCACGGGAAGATCCTGCCAGACCAACCTTGTTGAGTTCTGTAACTAGGTGACAAGGGCCCTGGACCAGGGTAGGTCAGTGGATGTCCTCTTTCTGGACTTTAGCAATGCATTTGATTCAGTATCCCACAGTGGCCTGCTGGCTAAGCTGAAGGAAAAGGGGGTAAGGAGACAGTTGTTAAGATGGATAGGAAATTGGCTCTCTGAGTGTACTCAGAAGGTGGTGGTTAGAGGGTTAGCCTCATCCTCAAGGTGGGTTACTAGTGGGGTTCCCCAGGGGTCAGTGCTGGGGCCACTCCTGTTCAATGCCTATGTCTCGGACATCAGGAGTGAGATGAGTCTTTTTGCAGACGACTCAAAGCTGGGTGCAGTGGTGGATGAGGAGGAGGGCAGGGTGGCCTTGCAGGAGGACCTGGAGGCTCTGGAAATGTGGTCAGGAAAATGGAAACTAAAATTCAATGTGGGGAAATGCAAGGTTCTGCACCTGGGAGTCAGAAATCCAGGCCTGGGGTACACACTGGGAGGAGACATGATTCAAGTCACGGAGGGTGAGCGGGACCTGGGAGTAGTGGTAGATGTCAAAATGAACAACTTGGAGATCTGTAGGAGGGCAGCGGCAAGGGCAAATAGGATGCTGGGATGCATTGCCGGGAAGATTATCTCCAGAAATGCGGAAGTGATCCTTCCATTGTACAACTGCTTGGTTAGGCCACACCTCGAGTATTGTGTGCAGTTTTGGAGACCACATTTAAAAAGAGACATTACACTCCTACAGAGGGTCCAAAGGAGGGCAACCAAATGATCTGGGGCCTGGGGGAGAGGACCTGTGAGGAGAGACTCAGGGAGCTCGACATGTACACCCTGGAGGAGAGGAGGGACAGGGGGGTCATGATAGAGGTCTTTAAGTACATGAACGGGATCAATAAAGGAGGCCCAGTCAGGGTGCTCCAAAGGAAGAAGGGTGGGGCAACGAGAGGTCACGGGTGTAAGCTGGAAGGGGGCAGGCTCAGAGGGGATAGGAGAAGATGTTATTTCACTGAAAGGGTGGTGCAGCCATGGAATGCACTGCCCAGGGAGCTGGTAGAGGTGGAGACTGTGAATGGGTTTAAATGGGGATGGGACAGGTACAGGGGGACAATAAATCTGACCAGGCCCAGTACAGGTATAACATCTGGGACTGGGGACAGTATAACCCAAGGGGAAGGGGGGACACACCAAAATCTACCCTCAGTGCAGGTGCTGAAAATCTAGCAGACTCGAGAGACCATTAGGCCTATTCTGCTGCCATTTTATTATGTTAGTATGTTAAATGTTCTTGTCCTCAGCTTGGGGAATGATTTGAAGCTGAGTGCCAGACCCTGGCTCACTACCTCCAGGACCCACTTGTCTGTGGCGATGGTATGCCAGTCCTGGAGGTAGTGAGCCAGTCTGCCACCCACTAGTGGATCTACAACAGGGGATGTGACCTGTACCAGTCTGTCAGGGGTTCTATGTGAGCTGTGCCTGCGTATGCAGGGAGGGAGAAGCTGTTCTCATGGCTGTCCTGCCCCTTCCTCGAAAACAGCCTCTCTGTTGCAGCTGAGAGGCCTGAGCCTGGAAAAATGGTCTGGGATAGGATCCCCTACCCCTGCCTCCCCTAGTCTGAGGCCTATACGTAGAATTACTTCTATAGGTAGCCTTGTATTCCTCTACCTTTTTCATGTAGGCCTCTGTTTTGTCACCAAATGCAGAGTTTTTTTTGAATGGAAAATCCATCGCCTTGACCTGGGTATCCAAGGTCAGGTTGGTGGCCCTGAACCATGCAATTCTCCTAAGGGAGACAGATAAAGCATTAGTCTGGCTGTAGAATCATTAGCATCCACAGCCATGTGGAACTGGTATTTTGTGGCATCTAGTGCAGCTTTTGCTGTATCTTGTAAATCAACTGCCACCTCACCTGGCACCTTGTCAGTCAGGGCTAAAACTGTATTCCTGAGTGCCTTCTGATATTGCACTGCATAAGCCATGTAATTGGCTTGCCTGACAATCAAAGAGGCAGCCATGTACCCTTTTTTCCCCATGGCATCCATCTTTCGAGAATCTTTGTCAGGAGGATGGGTAGCCAAAGGTATCCTGGCTTTGTCGCAGGCAGCAGCCTGAACCGCTCCCCTCAGGATCAGGGTGACTGAAAAGAAAATCAGCTGTGGTCCTATTCAGCTGATATTTCTTATCAACCTTTTTATCCACTCCTGGAACTGAAGTAGGAGTTTGAAATATTTGTAATGCTGCCTTTTTCAAGGGCTTATGCATAGGCAATAACAAGCGTTTTACGGGGGCTAGTCACATCATGTCCAAAAAATACAGGTTACTCACCTGTAACAGGAGTTCTAGGAATGGTATATGTTGTTCATCCATACTGTCTGGCAGGTTCCTTGCCGCTTTAAATCTTGCCGGAAGGTCTTCAAGCTGGCTCCTCCCACCCACCTGGGTGGTAAAACTCTCAGCTCCGCCCCATGACGCCAGATCTAGCCCGCTGGAAGCCAGCTTGTGCGTCGAAGCCGGGGAGGCCGGGTGGGTCATGTGGATGAACAATATATACCATTCCTAGAACTCCTGTTACAGGTGAGTAACCTTTATGTCTAGGGACATGGATATGTTGTTCATCCACACTGTCTGGCAGACTCCTAGCAGTTCTCCGGGAGGAGGGAGGCAAGACGCATACCCCCTACTTAGGGAATAATGACTGGAGAACCGAGGCCCCAAAACCAGCATCCCGGCGTGACTCAAGGTCGATGTGGTAGTGGCTAATGAAGCTGTGTGCTGACTTCCAGGTAGCAGCCCTGCAGATTTCCTGGATAGGGACATCCCTGGAAGCAGCCACTGACGCAGCGGTATGGCGGGTAGAATGAGCTCTTATCCCTCTGGGAGGCTCCATGCCCACCAATCTATAGCAGAGATCTATGCAGGAGGTGACCCACCTGCCTGTCATCTGCTTGGCTGCAGGTCTGCCAGATGCGGCTTCAGCATAGGTGACAAACAGCTGGCGAACCACTCCCCGAACTTCAGCCATCCACTCCTTGTAATAAGCGAGCGCTCTTCTAGGGTCCAACGTATGGAGCCTATATTCGGCCCCCAAGGTGTGATTGGGGTAGAACACCGGCAGAGTCAACACCTGGTTAAGGTGAAACTCCGACACCACCTTTGGAAGGAATTTCGGGTGGGGACACAGGACAACCTTGTTCCTGTGGAAGACCAGATAAGGAGACTCGATGGAAAGCACCTGGAGCTCTCCCATCCTTCTG
This sequence comes from Neoceratodus forsteri, assembly GCA_016271365.2. Lineage (NCBI taxonomy): Eukaryota > Metazoa > Chordata > Ceratodontiformes > Ceratodontidae > Neoceratodus > Neoceratodus forsteri. Next base: position 591,020,629 of record CM028132.1, on the reverse strand, counting down.
GCTGACGTGATAGCCACCAAGAAGGCGGTCTTCCACGGCAGGTGAGATGTCACACCTGTGCATCGGTTCAAATGGCTTGCCCATGAACTTAGCTAATACCAGCAGTAGATCCCACAGAGGTGGGGGTTCTCGCACCGGAGGGGATATGTGATCAAGGCCTTTGAAAAAGCGCCTGACCACCTTCTCCTGTGCCACCGACTGCTTCCCGGCCCACGCCTGGTAAGCAGAGATGGCTGCCAGGTGCACCTTAGGGTCGTTGACTGAAGCCCTTGCTGAGAAAGGGACCATAGACAGTCCAGAATGCTTGCCACGGAGCAGGATGAAGGGTCCAGGCCCTTGCCCTGACACCAAATGGAGAATCTCTTCCATTTAAAGGCATAGCATGTTCTGGTCGACTCCATACGGGAAGCCTCAACAGCGTTGAGGACCTCGTTGGAAAGACCCAAGGCCTTGAACTCTAGCCACTCAGGAACCAGGCCGTCAGGTGCAGGGATTGAAGGTCCAGATGGAATACCTTCCCCTGATTGACTGAGATCAGGTCCGGGTGGGCTGGAAGCTGTCTCGGGAGCCTGGAGCTGAGACTGAGGATATCTGGATACCAGAACTGCGGGACAAGTCAGGGGCTACCAGAATCACCTGCGCCTTGTCCCTCCTCGCCTTGAGAAGCACCTTGTAGATCAAGGGAAATGGGGGAAAGGCATAGAAGAGGCCCGGGGTCCACGGCCTCGAGAAGGCATCCCCCTGCAGCGAGCCCTGCTGAGGGGGGCGGCATTAAACACTCTCAGCTTTGCATTCTCCCTGGAGGCAAACAGGTCCACCAGAGGCATGCCCCAGTGGGAGAACAGATCTTGTACTACCTCCAGCAGGATAGACCACTCGTGGGACATAGCTCCTTTCTGGCTTAGGGCATCGGCCAGAATGTTGGAGGCTCCTGCCACATGGATCGCAAGGAGATCCACCTCCAGGCTGTGCACAGGGGACCAAATGCGGAAAGCTTCCCTATACAGGGGCATGAAACACGTCCCGCCCTGGCGGTTTAGGTAGTACATGGTCGTGGTATTGTCCATCTGGACCTAGACCACTTGACCCCGTACAAACGGAGTGAAGGCAGTGAGGGCTAGATGAACCACTCGAAGCTCCAGCAGGTTGATGTGGCATCGGGACTCCCGAGGGGACCAGAGGCCGTGCGCTTTGTGCTCCCCCCAAAGGGCACCCCAACCCATCAGAGAGGCATCGGTTGATAGAGAGACCGTCAGCTTGGGGCGGACAAATGGGATGCCCTCCTGCAGATGAGCTGGAATAATCCACCACTGGAGAGCGTTCCACATCTCCTGGGTCACTGTCACTGGCTGATCCAAAGGACCGGAGCGCTGTGACCATTGGCTGGCCAGTCCCCATTGTAGGGGACACGTACCAACGGGCCCAATGGACCACACTGGTGTAGGCCACCATGAGGCCCAGGAGGTGCAGGAAGTACTGGGCAGGGCGCAATTGCCCAACCTGAAATGATTGGGCAAAGGAGGAAAGAACCTCGGCCCTGTCTGCCAGGAGCCATGCTCTGGCTCGTAGAGAGTCGAGCTCTGCCCCGATGAATTGGCTCACCTGCTTTGGCATGAGTTCCGACTTGGCCTCGTTGATAAGGAGGCCAACTTGAGAGCAAACCTGGAGGGCCAGATCCCTGGACCGCTCCACCTCCATTCTGGAGGAGGCCGCAATCACCCGGACCCTTTGGTGCCGCAGGAATGCTGTCACCACTGCCATGCATTTGTTGAAGACCCTGGGAGCTAGACAAGGGCCGAAGGGCATGGCCCGGAACTCGTAGAGGGACCCCTCTGCCCTGAAGCGGAGGAATCTCTGCTGGGACGGATGGATTGGGACGTGAAAGAATGCATCCTGGAGGTCCAGAGAACAGAAACAATATGCCTCGTTCCAAGGATGGAATGATCTGAGCCAGAGTGACCATCCTGAAGGTTTGAGACCTTAGGAACCTGTTCAGGTCATGCAGGTCTAGAATGGGGCACCAGCCCCTCCGTCCATTTTGGGACCAGGAAGTACCTGGACACAAACCCCGGGCTTGGTGGAGGATCCGCCACCTTCCTGATCACCTCCTTTTCGAGAAGCAGGGCAATGTTGGCTCAACGAGCCAACAGGGAGGCTGCGGACCCCGTAGCCCCCCGTAGGGCGATGGCTCGGAAGGGCGGGGCCTGCTCAAACTCCAGAGGCAGACCCTTTCCTACCACCTCCAACACCCAGCGGTCCATGGTGATAGCGGACCAGGTGAAAAGGAAGTGGTGGAGCCATCCCTCCATGGGGGAACCCAGGGGGGGGCGACGAGGCTGAGGGTGACACCCCTCAACCCATCACTGGGCAGGCTTGGAGGAAGGACCGGCCGAGGGACCTCCTGGGCCTTTCCTTCCCTGCTTCCTGTTGGAGGAAGCCGCAGGCTTGGCTTTGGGGTGCCAAGCACGAGCCTGCTGGCCCTGATGCTGGTGTTGCTGGGCCGGACATGCCGCAGGGGCAGAAGGTCGAAAGGACTTATGTTGCTGTCGAAGGCCCTTGTCCTTCTGAGTGGACGTGATCGAGTCCGGGGTAGTGCTGGACTTTTCGATCCTCAGGAGGTGGCCTTCCACTCCAGGGCCGAACAGGTCGGTCCCCAAGAAGGGGATGTCCGCCAATTTGTGCTGGGTATCCTCAGCCAAGCTCTGCGGTGCATGGCCACTGCAGCCGCTACTGATTGGGCACAGGAGTCTCCAATGTTTAGAGCCGTTTGGAGCTGCTGTTTCGCCACTGCCCTTCCTTGATCCCGTACCTGCTTGACTGTAGTCTGCAGGTCGGCCGCGAAATGAGGGATCACCTCAACCAGGGAGCCCATGAGGGCGTGGGAGAAGTGCGCCATCAGTACGGCCGAGCTGGCCTGACGGAGGCCAAGGGAGGACGCAGCGTACACCTTGCGCCCGGCATAGTCCAGCTTTTTGGACTCCTTGTCGGGGGGCTTATCCACATCCCTAGCATTCCCGGAGTGCCGGAAAATGCTATCGGTGACCAACCCCTCCGCAGAGGGGTGTTCTGAAATTCCGGACAAAGAGCTGGTAGGGGCCGCATACTTCCTGGCCATCCTGGCCGAAGGTACAGGACAGGAAGCCAGCTGCTGCCAAAACTCCAAGGCTGGGCCAACAATGGCATCAGCCACCGGAAAGGCCTCCGTGGGAGAATCCCCTCGGTCCAGTATCTCCGTGAGGGGATACTTGGCCCGCTTGGATACGGGCTCGAGCTGCATCATGGTGGACTCCGAGATGAGCCGGAGCAGACCCATGAACGATGATGGGCTCTCATCCATCGACTGCCCCCTGGAGGACTCCAGGTCAAGGGGCCTGGAAAACAGGGAGGAGTCGTCGTCAGACTCTGAGGAGTCTTCAAAGAGCTGCCTGGGGCCTGAGCCACCCTCCACCTGCCAAGGACGGTCAGGAGTGAGGGTGACCGACAACCGGTGGGGCAGACCCTGACCCGACCAAGAGTCCTTGGTTGGAGCCCCCAATTTCGGTTGTGGAGGCGGAGATTCCACCACAATCGGTGGGGCAGCTGGTTTTGGCCGAACAACCGGCCCAGGCTTGGGCACCTTGACCACCGTGAGGGGTTGTTTCGGCCTTGCGGGTGACAGCCACATAATGGCCGGGGAAGGCGACGGCGTCGGCTTGTTCCCAGACAAAAGGAGCTGCTGTCACATTAAGTCCTCGTAACGTTGACGCAATTTGTGCTGTAGTCTCTCCTCTTCCGAGGAGGAAGACGAGGACGAATGGTGTCACCGCTTTCCTTGGTGCCGAGACTGAGACCGCCGATGGCGGCGGGATTGGCTGGACCAAGACGAGGTCCGAGACCGAGACCCTCTGTGTTTCCAAGGGTGGGTCTGGAAGGGAGCAGGGGACACCTGCTCCTCCCTCGGCTCGAGAGCCTTGACTGGGGACTCCGGCACAGGAGGTGCAGGCAAGTCCTCGGTTTCCACCGGGGGAACCGGTGATGAAGGGTTGTCGGCTTCACCAGTCAACAGCCTGTCCGATGGGTCTAGAAAAATCTCGACTGCGTCGACAGGTGTCTCGGCCAGCTGACCTGACGGGGACTCCGTGAAGCAAGCAGCCTTAGCCGCAACCTCGACCGAAGTTGAGTGTCGACTGTCCGGGGAAGGGACCTCTCCGCTCCCACCGAAACGTTGGCCAGTGGGATTTACCTTGAGTCCTTTTGACTGAGAAGAGTGTCCCGATGGCCCCTCACCCTTCGTGGAGGGACTGGCAAAGCTCATAAAGGAAGCTGTGTGGGAGGATCCCAGAGAGGCGGGATAAATGCCGTGACCGAGGAAGATGAGGATCGGCCTGGGCTGCCTCCTCCTCGAGAACGATCATCTGCTTCAGTTGCTCAAGCTGAGCCAGCTACATGGACACGCCCAACAGGCCTCCTGGACTTCACCAGCAGATAGCGTTCTCGGGCATGCAAGTTGTGGCAGGCACGGTCTTCAAGGCGGTGGCGAAAAGACCTGCACAAATTGCAGGCCCGCGGGGCGTGATAAGGCCGTAGGCAGTAGACGATATGGAGCGCCGGATCCATCCTGACATCTTCACACCAGGGCACCACCAAAACCGGAGTCGATTTGTTCATCGTGGCCGTGAAGGAAGAATTTGACCAAAGTCTTGAAAACTTTAAAATTATTTTCGGGTGAACCGAAGAGTTAGGATCCAGTCTATCGCAGAAGCGTTAAGGAGGGAACCTGACCTTCCAAGTGATAAGGAACATCTGGCGCCATGGGGCGGAGCCAGAGTTTTACCACGGGTGGGTGGGTGGAGGAGCCAGCTTGAAGACCTTCTGGCAAGATTTAAGCGGCAAGGAACCTGCTAGACAGTGTGGATGAACAACATATCCATGTCCCTAGAATTCTGTCTCCTCCACATCCTCCTCTGTCTCCTGCAGAGGGAGGTTGAGGGTTTCTACCATGTTTTTCACAAAAGCATAGTGGGAAGTATAATCCTCTAGACCCCTGGGGGCAGATCCAAAATCTTGTTCTGGAGAAACCTCTGGATCTATCAGTGCCTCATCAAAATCATCATCCTCCTCCTCCTCACCAAAGGTGACTTACGGTTCCTGAGGAGCTGGTACAGGCACAGGAACTGGAGCAGTCGGTGTGGGAACCAGAACTGCAGCCTGCAATGCTTGCAAGACCTGTAAAGCCTTAGTAATGTCCTCAGCTGAGGGCATACTGTGTTTGTCTGCTGGGCACTCCTTAGCATTCTCGGCCGGAGGCGCAGTGACATGCTTTTGTCCAGACTTTGCACCCAACCTGTTGTAGTTTGGATCCAGGCCCTACCCCCCTTTTAGTGGGTTGTATAGATATCATCTGCCCGATCCTAGCTGAAATTGTATGGAGATCCTTGGAGAGAGGAATCTTTCCAGACCCCTAAAGGAGGCGATCATTTAACCACTCCTTAAAAAACTCTCCTTGGATCCTGTCGATCTAGCTAACTACCGACCTGTCTCTAACCTGCCCTTTGTGGGGAAGGTTATTGAGAGGGTGGTTGCGCTGCAACTGGACGATCACTTGGTAACTCACAGTGTCTATGAAGCTCTCCAGTCTGGTTTCAGGAAGAGGCATAGCACAGAGACTGCCCTTGTTCGTGTATTAAATGACCTCCTAATGGCCAGAGATCGAAAGGCTCATACCATCTTGGTCCTTCTCGATCTCTCAGCAGCCTTTGACACTGTGGACGATGAAGTGCTTTTGGAAACCCTGCGGTTCCTTTGTGGACTGTCAGGTACAGTCCTCGAATGGTTTTGATCTTTCCTCATAGGCAGGTCCCAGAGGGTGGTCACTGGAATTTATTTCTCTGATGCCCTCCCCCTGTTCTGCGGGGTGCAGCAGGGCTCCAAATTGGTACTCATGCTGTTTGCAATGTATATGCTGCCATTGGGAAATATCAGGTGATACGACTTGAGTTTTCACTGCTATGCAGATGATACTCAGCTGTATATGTCCTTTGTGCCCGGACAGGTCGATGTAATCTCTGTGCTAAATAGCTGCCTCTCTGAGATCAAAGACTGGATAAGCTTGAGTTGCTTGAGACTAAATCCGGATAAGACTGAGGTGTTGGTTGTGGATCCGGGTCACCCGGGCCGGGTTTTGGGGCGGGGCACATTGGGCCTTAGGCTTGATGGTGTCCAGCTCATTACCTCAGATTGAGTCTGTAACTTGGGCGTTATTTTTGATGACGGCTTGTCACTGAAGTCTCAGGTGTCTGTTGTGGTTTAATCCTCGTTTTACCATCTGAGGAATAGCGCCTGGGTGAAACACCCGATTCCACCAGGTGACCTTCCAACATTGGTCCATGCTTTCATTACCACCCGTCTTGACTACTGCAATGCACTCTACCTAGGACTGTCTGGGGTTGATATCATCCGCTGCTTGCAGCTAGTGCAGAATGCTGCAGCCAGGCTGCAGACTGGTACCTCCAGGCCCAGTCACATTACGCCTGTGCAGCACGAACTGCATTGGCTGCCAGTTCAGTGGCGGATCACCTACAAGGTAGGCTTGCTTACCTTTAAAGCCCTACATGAACAGGGACCCGACCACCTGAAAGATCTCCTGATTCCCTACTCCCTCAATTGCCCTTTCCGATCCACCGATGAGGTATTGCTAGAGATTCCCAGGGTTCGTCTTAAAATATCTGGAGCTCGTGCTTTTTCATTTGCAGCACCAACCCTGTGGAATTCTCTACCTCGTCGGTTAAGAGAATGCCTGACCGTCAGCAGTTTTAAATCTATGCTGAAAACATATCTATTTTCTTTGGTCTTCCTTAATTAACTAATTAATTAACTGATTGATTTTAAATAATGTATTATATTATTTATTTTATATTGCAATTTTATATTGTGTACAGTGCCTTGATTATGAAAGGTGCTACATAAATAAAGTTTGCTTGCTTGCTTTTCCTTGCATTTTTTCTTAAGCGGAACAGGCTCAGACCCTGTCTCCACAGCCCTTTTTGACCTATCCCGTTCAATTTTTTCTGATCCTTTGTCAGGATCCTTAGCTTTACCTCCATCCTTTTTTGTAACGGGGTAGAGAAAAGTTTAGTTACGTAGGAACTTACCGTAACAGTAGCTCTTTGAGAGAGGTTCCTTCAGTAGGTCATCACATATAGGACTGGCGTCACCTGGCGTCAGGCCACACGGCAGACTTTTCTAGCAATACCTGATGGGGGACCGCCCTCCTGACATCACATGACCGATGTCAGCGTGACTGTATATAGTGGGCGGTCCCCACACCCGCCCTCCAGTTCTCCTGCCGGAGCCAGGAAGAGGCCTGACAGCAGGAACGAACAGGATTTGGAGTCCCTGTAAAACACAAAACGAGGGGAAGGAGGGAGGGAAAAATATGACCTACTGAAGGAACCTCTCTCGAAGATCTACTGTTACAGTAAGTTCCTACATAACTGTACTATCTTACTTCGAGAGGGTTCCTTCAGTAGGTCATCACATATAGGACAGAGTTTCAAGCAGTCCCTCCAAGGAGAGACCGAGAGAAACTAGGGAGGAGGAGAACTAACTCCAGCAGAAAAAACTGGGATCCAGAATGGACCCAGCCTAGGACAGAAGGCCCTGCAAGATGGCTAGGCCAAAGCCAGACCTCCGCCTAGAAGCGATGTCCAGACTGTAATGTTTGGTAAAGGTATGGACAGAACTCCAAGCAGCAGTGGCACAAATGTCGGCTACAGAAACGTTACGTAAGAAGGCCGCGGAGGCAGCCATGCCCCTAGTAGAATGACATGTAACGGGACCCGGCAGAGGATTTTCGTACGTCTGGTAACAGAACCTAATGCAGTTGCCTAACCATTTGGACAGGCCCTGCTTAGAAACCGGTTTGCCCTTCCATCTAGGGGCAAAGGAAACGAACAGCTGGTCAAAGGTACGGAATTCTTTGGTCCGGTGAGTGTAACACCGGAGTATCCGATGAGCATCCATCGTATGAAGGAGTGCCTCACCTCTGTTAGAGGGGGATGGGTAATACACAGGAAGCTCTACTGATTGATTCAGCATGGCTTCTGACACCACCTTGAGAAGAAACTTCGGATGCGCTCTGAGGACCACCCGGTGCCTATGAAAAATCAGATACGGCTACTTGCAGACTAGAATGTGAAGCTCCAAAATCCTTTGGGCTGACATGATAGCCATGAGAAAAAGTGCCTTCCAGGAAAGGAAGCACAAATCACAGCTCATAGCCGACTCAAAAGAAGGAAGGGTGAGCTTTTCCAAGACGAAGTTCAAATCCCAAGTGGGAGTTGGGCTGTGGATGGGGGGTTTCAGATGGAGAATTCCTTTCAGAAAGGTTTTTGAGACTTCCAACTGAGCCATGGGTTTACCATCCACTAGCTCGTGGTATGCCGAGATAGCTGAAATATGGACCTTCAAAGAAGAGAATGAAAGACCGGAGTCTGACAAGTAAAGGAGGTATTCCAGAACTTGCAGGGCAGAGCAAGAGAAGGGGTTACAACCCTTAGCGGTCACCCAGATGAAAAAACGTTTCCACTTCATGGCATAAGTGGAATGAGTAGAGGGTTTTCTGGCCTCAATGATGGCTTGAGCAACTCGGGAGGAGACCCCGAAGCGAGAGATTGCTATGTCTGCAGAAGCCACGCATGAAGATGCTGGGTCCCGAGCCCCGGATGTAATAATTGACCTTGATCCTGGGTCAGGAGGTCATGAGTCACTGGAAGTGGAACTGAATGCTCCCTGAATAACTGTTGTAGCAGCGGGAACCAGATTTGTCTCAGCCAGAGAGGAGCAATGAGGATCATCTTTGCCCTCTCCACCTGAAGCTTGAGAAGGACTCTCTGTAGAAAGGGAAATGGAGGGAAAGCGTACAAAAATTTCCCTGTCCAAGAGAGAGACAATGCGTCATTCCAAAAAGCACCATGCCCTGGAATGAGCGAGTAAAAGCTGGGAAATTTTGCGTTGGAGTCGGAGGAGAAGAAGTCGATTTCTGGACGCCTCCAACGTTGGAAGATAGATTCCACCACTCCCTGATGCAGTTCTCACTCATGAGCTAGGGTCAGAGACCTGCTGAGACTGTCCACCAGGACGTTTAGAATGCCCGGAATGTGCAAGGCCATGAGGACCAGATGGTGCTTGACTGCCCAGTTCCACACCTGCGTTGCCTCCCAGCAGAGGGGGTACGACCGGGTTCCCCCTTGTTTGTTGATATACCAAACCACCGACATGTTGTCCGTTTGGATTATCAGTGATCCTTTGGGAAGGAGGGACTGAAAGACCTGTAGAACATACAGGACTGCCTTCATCTCCAGAACATTGATATGCAAAGAAGTCTCCAAGTTGGACTACAGTCCCTGGGTTTGGTGCTCCCCTAGATGTGCTCCCCAGCCCATATTTGAGGCATCCATGGTGAAGGAAGCTAAGGGAAGCCCCAAGGAAAGATTGCGAGAATCCATCCACCAATGCAACTGTTTCTGAACCACTGAGGAGACCAGTACTGAATGGTCCAGGTCATCCAGGAGCTGGTCCCACTGCACCAGTAAGGACCAATGAGTGACCCTCATGTGAAGCCTTGCCAGGGGAATGGTCATGATGGAGGCTGCCATCAGACCCAAAAGGCGCATGACCTCCCGAGCTGGGATGGTCCTGAGAGAAGCCACTTTGGAGGCCTGGCAGAGAAGGGTCTCCACCCTGTCTGGTGGAGGAAAGGCTCTGCACTGGACCGTATCCAGGACTGCCCCAATAAACTGAAGTCTCTGAGCAGGTATGAGGGAGGATTTGGGAACACTGACTGTGATCCCTGGTCTGTTGAAGAGGTCCAGGGTGAAGGGAAGAGCCTCCTGTAGAGAATCCCTGGATGGGGCTGAAATCAGCCAGTCATCCAAGTAAGGGAAAACCGCAATACCTCTGCAGCGCAAAAGGCCGCAACCACCACCAGGCACTTGATAAAGACCTGTGGTGCTGAAGACAGACCAAAAGGGAGCGCTCGAAACTGAAAGTGCTCCTCCTGGAAGTGAAAGTGCAGGAACCGGCGGCGGCCGGGATAGATGGGGATGTGCAGGTAGGCATCATGCATATCCAGAGCACAGAGCCAGTGGTACTCCATGAGGAGTGAGAGGAGGCTCTGAAGTGTTAGCATCCGAAATGTATTTTATTTATTTATTTATTATTTATACTCCCCCCTCCCCTCCGGAGTCGCCTCTTCGGGAGATGCCAGTGATGCTTGTCCCTACCTCCGCCTTACCTGACCGAACAGGGTCCTCCATCTTGGTGCAGTTTACCCCCTGCCCAGGGTCAGGGTGGGACCACCCCTGAAATTTAGAATCTCGTCAGGTCCCTTGTTCAAGGCAGCCAGGCAGGTGGCGGCATATATACCCAGCTCGGCACTCCGTCTACCCGATTCCGGAGGGGCATTTTCCATTTTTCCTCCAGACTGCATGCCCCAGCGTCAAGGCGAGGCACAGACGGTCACAAAGTCCCACCCCCAAGTTCCTGTTCCCGAAGCTGGTTGGTCCGTGGCCTACGCCCCTGATCAATCGTGCCCCAGTGACTCCAGCAGCTGTCGCGCCCCCCAGCTTCCACTTGCGTGTAAGAACCCACCCTCCCGGAGAAGGCGAGCTGTCGCCGACGCCAAGCCTTCCTCCTCGGCAAACCCTCGCGCATCAGCTCGCTTCCCGAACCCGATGCCGGCGTGGTGCGAGGTGTGCAGGCCCAGCGCCAACCTTCAGTGCCACCAGGCCGGCCCACACCCGAAATTTTTTGTACTCGACAAACTGGTTTAACTGACTTAATAGAGTATGGGTCTGAAGTCCTCTGTCTTTTTTGGAATCAGGAAAAAGTGGGAGTAAAACCCCTTTCCCCATTGCTAGAGGGGAACGTGCTCTATTGCTTCTTTGAGTAAGAGCAGTTCACCTCTTCGCGGATGAGGAGGACCTGATCCTGATGACATAGAGCAGGATTCGCTAAACAGACAAACAGAATTATCGGTTCCTTGGAACCGAAGATTTCAAAATTAAACGAGTGCTACTCAGTTCCTGACAAAAAAAGGGGAACAGAGAATAATATAAATTTAAATAAAATAGAAAAGGCACAAACGGTCAAGGAACCGACTGCAAAAATACCAAATATAACCAAAGATGAGGTAAAAACCTCACTAAAATAGTGGAACCTTTGGTTCCACGTGACTGTGAGGGAACCACTAATTACCTAAAATTCTCACACAAATTACAAAAACTAATACTACAGCAGCAATTTGAAAAATAAACTTAAAACACTACTTATCGACCAGATAAGCGAATTTTGAAGAAGCTGAAGGAAAACTCTCCGGGACGTCTTCACTAGGCAGGCGGAGTCAAGAATCTGAAGCACTCAAGAGTGCAGCAGTTGCGAGTGCAGCAGTTTGAAATTGGCATGAGTCAACTGAGAGTTCCATCATTTGCATATAATTCCATCTCTCCGGGCAGTCCAACACAGGAAGCCGACTGCATCAGTTTAACCATAATGAGTGATTCCTGGGGTTAGAAATTCTATATTTTTCTGACACACACAGCTTTAACCTGCTTAGAAATTGTACTGTTAATGGTAGTACCTTGGTACTATAAATGTTTGTCAAGTATAATTACAGTTATTTAAAAAAAAGGTATCTGGTTTATAAAAGTAATGTATTTATTGCACAAATAACATCAGCAAGCAAGTCTTTTTTCTTAGAATCCAAAATTAGCAAATATTAAAAATCTATAAAACGGAACTTTCAACAAGTGTATGGCAACCTACAAATAAACAAAACCGCGGTGCATATAAACATACAAACCAAGCAAGACAGCATGGCAAGTGAAACAACAGAGGCATCATCAGAGACAACCCCAATGCTTTGAATCCAAACTAATTCTTTAGCAAAAACACAGTATAAACAAACTCAGCTCATGTCATTCAGACAATTGGCAGCTGTGGTGGGTCTGTGCCGGTTGTCATCCATCACTCTTCCTGCTATGGCCACAGGCTTTTAGGGTAAGTCAGGTACTGGACAGTGAGGGGAGGGTGGTGGATGCGGAGTGGTTGTACCTGGCCGGGAAGGAAAGGATGTCACATACTATAAAATAGGGATCATGGCAGGAAGGGGTACCATGGGACAAACAGTGATTTCTTTTCACATCAGGGATCAGGGTGTGAAAGGGGTCCACTGGACTACCAGGGTAATTTAATTCATGTCAGGGATCGGGAGCAGTTGTGGGGGAGGTACCACTAGACTGCTAGGGATTTATAGGGTTTTGGCTTTGTTAGTTGAGCTGTAGCCTTCTTTTCTCAAAACCAGCACTTAAAAGTATTTAAAAAAGCACGTAAAAACTGGCCCCATTATTGTCTATAGAACGTGCCTCTGCACTAGTCCAGTACTGACATCACAAAACAGGCCAGCATGGGGGTGTGCCTCCAACACAGGAAGTAGAAGAGCATTGGCCAGGGTCGGGAATCGTATTTAGGAGGTGTTTTTCCCCAAGAGAGTGAAGAAAAAAATTGCACCTCGTACTACAGATTGTTGTACCGAAGGGTAAGCTACCGAACCAAGTAAGGGGCCGGGGGAGAGGTTATGTAAATAAACACCTGCTGTTTAAATCAACCAACTGGAACATACTACATAGCCGATTATTCAGGTGGCATACTTAAAAAATAGCTACTGTGGGTGCAAAACTTTTTTTTTTGTGTGAGGTATCTGTATTTTCATACTTGTGAGTCTTATACCTACATTTTACTCCTGGCAATGCTTGTCTCTTCTTTTCTTTTTTTTGGAGAGAGTAAGTGCAGTGTGTTTTCTTTTCAGCCGATTACTCTGTTCTTCCCCCAATCTTTAAGCAGTCAGCCATCAGCATCTTTCCTTTGTCAGGAAAACAGGCAAATGACTTTGCATACCAGTGCTGCTCCATGAATTTGCCAGTAACTGGGCTCCAGTGTGGTATATCCCAGTACTACTTCCTGCAGAAGCTATATGCCATCCCTGCAGTTTCCAAAATTCTCAAAAAGTCCATCTCAGAAACGGCATCTTGTAAACGCTTCACTGTGACAAACGAGGCAGTGTATGTTACTCCCACACCACAGGAAGGGCACTCTATCGTATCTGGGTCCCTTGATGCTGCTAAATCAGCAACACCTACCAGGGGCGGGGACAAAAATCATAAATGTATTTGGAAGAGGGTCCTAGTTATGACAGTGAGAGATACTGAGGAAGTGATCTGTGCCAGAGACCTGGAAGGGAAGGCAGTTTGCCATCTCCAGGGATGTGTAAATCCTATTGCCCCTGTCCGGGGCAAGTAAATTTCCTTGAAGGCAAGTACAAAAAGAAAGCTAATTTCATTATAATGAATAGGGGCAAGTGAAAATTCAGCTACAGTCATGGCTGGGCAAGTCCTAAAAATTTTGATTTGAACACCCCTGCAGGGGGGCAACAGTTGACAAAATAAATTCTAAGGTAGGGAATTTGGCTGACTGAGAGATTGGACATAATAGTCCACCTGCAGACATAGGACCTTGCAGGGGGTTCAATAAGTAAGTAAATGCCAACTTCAGGTATTTTTCATGGACTTGGGAAACAGGCTGAGGAGGGCGGCTGATGGTGTGACTTTCTCAGAGGTCCCCTCCAGTGAGTAGAAGGGAGAAGTGGGAGCAAGTCAGAGGAAAATCTACCAATTGGTTTACAGACTTTAGTGCAAAAGAGGATTTTGCTTTCTGGGGGATGGGTGCACATTCTGGAGAGATAAAAGCCAATTAAACCAGATGGCCGGCGTCATCCGAATTAAAAGAAGACTATGGCACTGGGGCAGAAGTTTGATGCAAGTGGTACATCTCCAGTTGTTTAAACTAATAAGGGTGAGATTGGGGCTATAAACATCTGTAGTGAGAAATTAGACAAGAGAGACCTACCTAGCACTTTCCAGAACAGCTGGGTAACTGCAGCTAGAGAATAAATCAGTCAGGATAAATGGCAGTGAGAATAACCTGGGAGCAAAAGAAAAAAAACAAATCCACCCAGAAGGGTGGTAGCAAAACACACAAGGGCTAACTAAGGTAGAGAGTTATAATTATTCAGGTGCGACAGGCCGACAAGGGGCGGTGGAGTTGCCATCTATACCAAAACCAATCTCTCTGTCTCTGATATTGTTTGCACCTCTATACTGAAGGAATTTGACTGCCTAGCTGTGAAATTGACCTCATCTTCTGGAGTGGCCCTCTTAATATCTGCTTGTTATAGGCCCCCTTCTGTGGGGTTTGGCATACTGGGTCACCTTCACTCCCTGCTGGAAAAAACAAACTCAGAATGCATAATAATGGGGGACTTTAATCTCATTTGGAATGATTTTTTTTTATTTGCCCCTTTTTCTGGCAGGACCACTGGGGCCATCCGCCCTGGTCACGGCCCCGGAGACCTCTACCTCTGTCAATTCTGCTGGGGACCCACAGTCACCCAAGCTTGCCCCCGGAGGGTGGGGCCCCTGAGCCACCTTCGTGACCCCGAACTGTAATCATCGGGTCCGCGAGCCTGGCGGCAATGTGAGGCTCTCCAGAGGGCTTCAGATCGTGGTCCTGCCCGCCTTCTTTTTCCACCAGATTTTCTCCCCAGAGGAGGCGGGGACGTGCAATGACGCCAGCATCCGCCCAGCCTCCTCCCCCCCATGTCGAGCGTCGGTTGCGTGGAACTCCCGGTCTCCACCAGGGGTCCCTATCGCACCGAGTGCTGCCCGCCCCTCCCCTGGAGTAGGAGAGCTGCCCATCGGATGCTCGATCCTACTCCCCCAGCCGGCCCTCCGACGACCCGGATCCGTTCCCGAACCCGGGTCACCGGCGTCGCAAGTGGAAATCCCACCGCTGCGCCGACAGGCCGGCTTCTCATTTGGAATGATGCCTGCTCCAACAAAATTAAGGAGTTCTGCGATAAGCATGGCTTAACTCAGATTACCCCAGAGAATACCCATCCTAACAAGAAATCCCCTGACCGCAGCGCATTACTGGATCTTATGCTGATTAACAAGCCACACACTATCTCTCACACAGGGGTTTTCCACAGTGACCTGAGTGACCACTGTGCTACTGCCTGTATTAGAAGCTCCCCTTACCGGCCTCCTACCTCCACTTTTAAACTAAAACGAAGTCTAAAACACTTCTGCCAACCTGCCTTCCTGGCAGACCTAGGGAATATTAACTGGCAGGATTTTGTACCTGGCACCCTCTGTCTCAGAAGCCTATAATATCTTCCAAAACCTGGTACTGAAGGTGATTGATAAACATGCACCGCTTAGAAAAATCAAATCTAGGAAAAGGTCACCCGACTGGTTTACACCCGCCCTAAAGAAAGCTCTGAGGGACAGGGATGTACTGTGGAAAAGGGCATGGAAAACAAAATTGGATTCTGACTGGCTGGCCTTTTGGGTTGCCAGGAATGCCTGCACCAAACTTGTTAGAACTGAAAAATCACGTTATTTCCAGTCCGCTCTTGAAGAAAATAAAAATTGTTCCACTAAATTCTGGAAAGTCCTTAGAGAGGTAGTAGGTCACTCATCAGCCTCACCTTTGTCTGCCAAGATTGTGGTAGGAGATGTTTCCTACAAGGACAGGGTGGCCATCCTAGAAAAGCTAAATAGCCACTTTGCCACCGCAGGCCTTGTGTTTGATGCCTCCCCCGCCAGTAAAGTGAGTGTCTGCAATGATGACAACGACGGCCCTAGTCCTGTCACCACAGCTATCCCAGGGCGCTTCTCCTTTAGCTTTCATCCAGTAACCTTTAAACAGGTGGAGGACCTCCTGCTAACCTTGGACACTAGAAAATGTGCCGGTGGGGGGGTGCTAATGAGCAGCTAAGAAGTAAGACGCATTCTCCTCGAGCTCCGCATTCCGGAGACCTAAATAAACTATTTTTTGAACAAAATTAAGGTGAATAGAATCGGATATTGCCATTTAAGTGTCCTGCATTGCACAGTGACGGACAATTACCTCTCTAATGCAACTGGAAAGCCTGCTAGAAATGCTGGGAAGAACTCAAAGAAACGGCCGGCTGGGCACACATCAGAAGGTACAGGCCCAATATCTTTCTCGGCAGCAGAACTCACTGTATTGGGTCGAGAGGTGACATCGCAGGTTCTGGCGGCATTGAATCCCCGGTTTGAAAAGCTGGAGAACCAGATAGAAGCGAAGCTGCAAGAAATAGCGGAGAGAACCGCAGCACATGGGGAAAGATTAACGGAGGTGGAGGACCATACAGCTAGAGTGGAGGACCTAGTGCAGCTGCTGCCGGAGAAAATTGGTGCCTTGGAGAAGGAGCTGGAGGATTTGAGAGAGGCCCTTGATTATCAAGAAAACTATTTCAGGTGTACCAACTTGCGTTTACGAGGGCTCCCTGAAGGGAAGGAAGGGCCGGACATAATGAGATTTTGCACCTGAACAACTACCAAAATTACTGAAGCTGCAGCCTAAAGGGGGAAGGCATAAGATTGAAAGGGTGCACAGAGCTGTATTGCCAAAGCCAGGTCCAGGCCAACCCCCTAGAAGTATTGTAATCCAGTACCATAACTTCCAAGACAGGGAAACAGTGATTAAAGCCTTTAAAGTAAACCAGCCTGTCGAAACAGATGGCGTGAGAATTCATGTCACACAAGATTATTTGAATAGGCTTCTTAAGAAAAGGTGAGTATGTGGTGCTGCGATGGCTCAGTTGAGAGAGATGCAAGTGGAGCACTATATGATTTATCCAGCGACCCTCAAGATAAAGCATGAAGGAGCAGTATACTCGTTCTGGGAGGTGGAGAAGGCGAATGCTTTTGTAAATGAGCTTAAGAAGAAAGTAGGCTGAGGATAGTGGCGACATGCTTGGAGGAGTAAGAGAGACTTGAGACACTGACATTTTCCTTGGTTGGGGGCATTACCCCTTGTTCAAGTTATGTTATTAACATTTGGCATTAAAGTTTATGAATTCAAGGGACTTGAGGCTAAACCAGCCTGTGTCAGTGGCTGAATGGGAACGTTTTTGGAAGAATCTGTGCTGGAGGTATGGAGGAGAAAGGTGGAAGAAGCAGGGGAAGGCATCAGAAGAGACCCGTATGGAAGGTAAGCTGGGAGGAGCGTCTGGTGGCTCGGGCCTAGCGTGTAAGTCTATTTTGAATCACATGGCCTACTTCACTAACCTCTGACTGGACCAGCTGCTGAATGGAAGCTCCACGAATGATTGGGACTGTGGGGGTTGTTAAATTATTGGAAGGGGGAATTGTTATGGCCGTGGACAAGAATCGGAGGGGGCCATAATGGACTGATAGGGGCTGCAATTAAGTAGTTGAAAATATATGAGTATATTTTGAGAGGGTTTTTGTTCTACGTCTCATGTATGGCACGCTATTATGTTACAAATGAGATGGGCCAAAGCTGGCCTTAGATAATGTGGTCTCGGGGGGTAGCTGCTCAATCAGCAAGGTTTGGGAGGTGCTGTCATGATGGCAGAGAAAGATATTGGTGAGCGAGGTCAAAGAAGGAAGAGGGGTACTGGTGGGAAAGGGTAAGGTATACAGAGCTTAGTAGTAGGAATAACATCGGAAGGGGGTAAAGGGGATATAGTGGGGGGGTAAAGATAAGAATAATCAAGATTCACATATAGGAGATAAGAGTAAAAAGGTTTGTAAGGAAAGTAAAGCTTCTGATATGGGTGTTGTGATGGTTAAGCCCAGAACTGGGGGGACTATGATGGGGCTTAAAGGGATGCTAAGAGGAAGGGCAAGTTCGGGAAATGTTTGGAGAAGAATAGGAAAAGAGATAATGAAGGGAGACAATGGTGAGAAGTGATATGGTGGTACAATCTTGGAATGTCCGTGGTCTCTCCTCACCGGTCAAGCGGAGCGCAGTTCTAACAGCGTTAAGGAGAGCGCAAGTACAGGTGGCTCTTTTGCAAGAAACACACTTGACACCGGTGAAGCATGGAAAACTTAAAAGGGGTTGGGTAGGTACGTGCTATGCAGCCTCTTTTAGCTCTCGTAAACAGGGAGTGGCAGTTCTGGTGCATAAAAACCTGCCATTACAGGTTACAAAAGTCCTTACGGATTCAAGGGAAGGCAGGTATGTCTCTTACGGGGGTTCTTCATGGCATGAAAGCCACGTTTGGGAGCATATACGCACCAACTAACTTAGATCCCGAATTTTATAATACCATATTGTCTATATTAGTGAGAGAACAATTTGAAAACCTGATTATCGGAGGGGATTTCAATTGCACACCTGATGCTACCCTTGATCACTCGGAGGGGAAGGGACGCAGGGATCCATGTATTAGGAAGTGGAGGGAGGGAATGGCAGAATTGAATTTGGTGGATGCCTGGAGGACAGCGTACCCTCAGGATAAAGAATATACTTTTTATTCTAATCCACACAAAACGTGGTCGAGGATTGATCACGTCTATGTAACACTGAGCTGGTATGAGAAGCTCAGGAAGGTGGCACATGGGCCTATACAAATCTCAGATCATGCAGGAGTTGTGGCATCCTTTCAGTCTCCGAGTGAAAGGATAGAAGTGTAGTCATGGAGGTTCCATACCTATATGTTAGGCTCGGAGGAATTTCAGGACTATGTGAAGGAGCAATTTAAATTCTATATGGATATGAATGCGCCAACTGCCACTTCCAAACAAATGTTATGGGATGCTGGTAAGGCTTACATGAGGGGAGCAATTATAGGCTATATGGCAAAGTACAAAAAGAGTATGATTGGAAAGGCAGAAAGCATTTCAGCAGAAACTGAGGGTATTGGAGGGGAGGGTAGCAAGGGGGGGAAGGGGGTGAGCAAGCGAGGCAGGAGTTGGTAACAACCAGACAGACACTCAGTACCCTACTGATGGATGAGGCTAGGAAAAAACTATTTTATTTGAAGCATAGAACATATGAGTGGGGAAACAAACCAGGACCTTTGCTGGTAAACCTTGTGAAGGGTAGGAAAAGTGCAGTGCATATATTAGGCATCAAAAATAGAAAAGGGCAGATTGTCACTAAGTATGCGGAGATAAGGGAGGCATTTAAGAAATATTATGAAGAATTATATAGAACAAGTGGGGAGGGAAGGGAAAGAGAAATGCGAGAATTTCTGGTTAAGTATAAATTGCCCCAAATAACAAAACAGCAACAAGAGATGTTAGATAAGGAGATTACCAAAGAGGAAATTATCTGAGCTATCAATACAATGAAGCCAGGGAAAGCCTGTGGTCCAGATGGGCTGCCTGCAGAGTACTACAGATTGCTGAGGCAGGAGGTAAAGGAGGTTATGTGAGAGGAATTCAGGGAAGGAAGAGAGAGTGGAGAGCTACCTGACACATGTGGTAGAGCTTTAGTGGGTGGGATTCCCAAACCAAACAAAGACCTAATGGAATGCTCATCATATAGACCTATATCCCTTTTAAATTGTGATGCCAAGGTGTTTGCTAAAATTCTGGCTAGCAGATTGGAGGGCATCCTCCCTGAGTTGGTCCATCCGGATCAAACCGGGTTTATAAAGGAACATTCTTATCATAATATTGGAAGGTCCTAATGTCCTGGAGCAAGCTAAGAAATTGGGGAGAGGGGTGGGCAGCTGCACTGTCAGTGGACGCCAAAAAGCATTCGACAGCATTGAATGGCCATATCTTTTTACAATTTTAGAATGCTTTGAGTTAGGGGTAAGTTTTATTAGAATGGTAAGAGCACTGTACCAGACAACCAAGGCTGCAGTGTTGGTCAATGGGAACTTAACAGAACAGTTTACGCTGCATAGGGGGACAAGGCAAGGATGCCCTCTCTCCCCTTTGTTATTTGCAATGGCGGTAGAGCCACTAGCTATAGCCATCAGGGAAGGCCCAAGAATACAAGGGATGAAAGGGAAAAGTGGGAGACAGCATAAAATTACACTGCATGCTGAAGACATGATGTTATATGTGACAAGCCTTCCCCAATCCATGCCGGCTTTGCTGGAAGTTATATCACAATTTGCTGTATTCTCTGGATACAAACTGAATCTGGAAAAGTCTGAAATTATGTTCTTGGGTGAAGGGGGGAGGGGGAAATACATGGGGTCTGCGGAGGGTGGATACACATTTTACCTGCTTGGAGATCAAGATAGGAAGGGACCTGAGATCACTATATAGATTGAACTATAGCCCACTATTGAGATCAGTGGGGGAAGACCTGGGTAGATGGAGGAATCTGCCTATATCATGGCTAGGATGTATTAATTTACTTAAGATGAGCGTCCTTCCCAGAGTCTTATACCCACTGCAGATGTTGCCTATAGGGCTAACAGGAAGAGATATAAAAGCATTTGAAAAAGATTGTTCCAGGTTTATCCGGCAAGGGAAGAAGCCCAGGGCTAGCCTAAATAAACTGAAAAAAAAATCAAGCTAGGGGAAGGCTAAATTACCCAGATATGAAGCTATATTTTTGGGCTGCACAAATGAGGATCATCAAGGACTGGGTGTATAGGCCGAATGAGGCCAGTTGGATGGACCTGGAGGAGAAAGGATATGGGGTCCGGATCTCTTCTTTGTTAGCCGAAGGAGGTAGAAGGGTGCTGTGAGAAAAGAGGGATTCAAGCATTTTAGTGAAGGATGTAATTGACAGCTGGGAACAAATTGAGAAGGTGATAGGGCACCAAAAAGGGGAATCTTTTATATTACCACTAGCTGGGAACCCATTCTTTGTTCTGGGGGTAGGAGATCCTTCACTTCAGATTTGTGAGGAAAGAGGGATAATGTGTCTTAATGATATCAGGAAAAGGAGAGGGGTCTGCCCATTTAATGAGCTTAGAGAAGGACTGAGTTTTCCAGCCCACCATCTGTTCAGATATTTCAAACAACATGAAGTCTTGCTATATTATGACATATGTAGGGAGTCCCAACCTTCGAACTGCTCCAGAGGAGAAAGAGTTAACTTTCCATGCAAGGCAGGGAACCTTGAGCGCGAGCTCGGTTGAACACTCTGTCTGTTGTTGCTCAAACTCAAACTGTCAGATTCTTTACTCCGCCTCACTGAACAGTCGCTCCAGAGATTTCTCCTTCTGCTCGGTTCATTTGTCGGTTAAAAGTTTTATTTTTTTCGTTTTTTTGACCGAAATTAAACTGTGATCGGTCGGGTCCAGCTCTGTCTGTGGTATTGTAAGTAATAGATAGACTTTCATTTATTTCTTCTGTGTGGAACTTGTAGACGTCTCTTTCGATTCGGTTTGAACCGACTAGGTTGTTTTAAAAATTACTTTCTAGTCCTTTAGAGTGCGGTTCCCGGTTCTTATCGGTTCTAAAAAAATGGATTTCATTACGTTTTTTTCCACGACCCGTGACACGGTTGGGAACCGATAAGAGAGTCTTGCTTGGCGGATTGCCACTAACGGGAAAGTTTGGTTAGGCTGGCATTGTCCGAGAAACCCAAAAGAAAAACCGGGCCCACTGGGTTTCAGCACTGTGGCCTCTGTGGGGAAGCCTTTGCTAAGGCTGACCCACACACCAACTGTGTATATTGTCTGGGGTTGACCATCTCAATGCAGACTGCCAGATTTGTAAGAATTTTCCTGCTGCCACCATGGAAGAGAGAGTTGGTAGGCTCAGGGAAAGGGAGGCCAAAAAGTCCGCTAACCGAATGGCCAGCCGGTTCCAACCGGGAGAGAGATGCCCTCTGACCAGGCGATACTTCCTCGGGCAAAAGCGAGCCAGCTCTGAGGCGGTTCCAACTGAAAGGACTAGAAAGTCAGCTAGTGTGGAGCCAAAAGTTCTTTCTCCAACCGCTGAGAAATAGCTAAAAGCAATTCAAATTGTCCAGTCTCTTTCCCGGTTCCGTCCGAACCGACACTATCAGGGAAGCTTTCGGTTCGATCGGTTCCACGGTTCAAGATTTTGATTTTGATGATTTTTATGAACCGGAGGAAGGGGAGGAGGAGGAGTATGAGGATAGTGAATGTGATTTGGAAGGTCTGGATGTGCCCATTGAACCGGACATCTCTCCAGACAGACTGTTGGGGGCCTCCTCCCCCCCCCCCAGGCTATCTGAGTCCCCTTCTCTTTTCATGTTCTATAAGAAAGTTGCTGAAACTCTTCAACTCCCTGTTAAGGAAGCTGTTGATGACCAGGAAGAGCCTGATTATGTAGAAATGATGGATATTCAGAGTCTAGGAGACTGTCTATTCCTTGCACAAATCTTTTAGAAACAGACAGTAAAAATTCTAAAAACTCCTCATTCTATCCTCCCTGTGGATAAAAGGATGGACAAGAGGTATGCTTTATCAGGCTCTGATACGGAGTTCCTCACTCAGCAATGCAGCCATGTGGGGATAGTGCAGGCTGCTGCCTGTGACAAAGCAAATATTCCTCTAGCCTCTGACCCTCCTGAAAAGGACTCCAGGAGGATGGATGCCATGGCAAAGAAACAGTACATGGCAGCATCTTTAGGACTCAGACAGGCAAACTATATGGCTTATGCTGCTAGGTACCAGAAATCCAGATGGGATACTTTGCTGGCTCTAGCAAAACAAGTCCCTGACCAGCTTGCCAAGGAGCTGGAGCAGGTGGCTGCTGATGGTACTGAGGCATCCAAGGTGCAATTTCATGCTGCAGTAGACTCTAATGATGTCATCAAGGGTCATGGCTACATCTGTGGCACTCGCAGAATGGCTTGGCTCAGATGTACTACCCTGTCTAGGATACCCAGTCTAAGGCCATGGATTTTTCCTGTTGTGGGCAATTCTCTGTTTGGGAGCAGACAGAGAATTACATGAAAATGGATGAATATAGGACCACCTATGAAGTGCACAGGCCAAAGAAGGCAAGCCACTCCTCAAAGACAGCATGTCAGGGGCAGGGGCAGGCCTTTTCATGAGCTTTTACCAAGCCCAGGCCTCCTCTTCTGCCTATGCCCAGAGGGGGTTCTTTAGAGGAGAGGCAGAGGGGTACAAGTGGCCTGCTTCTACCCCTCAGCCCAAAGCTCCTGCCAAGCAGGCTCCTGATGAGGTGGCCAGGGCCGATTCTCCACTACGGTGGGGGCAGGCTGGCTTATTTTGTCCAGGACTGAAGTCTTTAACATCAGACAAGTGGATCCTGGAAGTAGTAAGCCAGGGACTGGTTCTCAACTTCAAAAAATTTCCAAAGATGAGAGCCAGGTCCTTTCCACCTACAAATCCATCAGAGCATTTGCCCTAGAAACAGAAGTTTCTACCCTCCTGGCTCTCAGAGTTGTGGAGAGGTTCCACCTACACCAGGGCAAAGGTTGTACTCCAGGTACTTCCTTACCCCAAAGAGACAGGAGAATGGTGGCCCATCCTGGATCTCAGGAATCTAAACAAGCACCTTTTAAAACCAAAATTCAAAATGGTGACACTGGGAATTATTTTACCTCTCTCTAAGGCCAGGGGACTGGTTAGCCTCCCTGGACCTCAAGGATCCTACTTCCATGTTCTTATCGAACTCCCATCAAAGTACCTCAGATTCAAACTGCCCTCAGGCCATTATCAGTTCAGAGCAATGCCCTTTGGCCTCACCTCGGCTCCGGTATTCACAAAATGCCTGGCAGTAGCAGTTGCCCCTTAAGAAGGCAAAAGATTGCCATCTTTCTTATCTGGATGACTGGCTCATAGTAGGCCAGTCCCAGACCAGGTCAAACTACACCTTCAGGTAACTCAGCAACTGCTCACATCTCTAGGTTCCTTCTCAATCTTCCAAAGTCAGTTCTAGAGCCTGTCCAGCTTCTCACCTTCATAGACGCAGAACTGAACACAAAAGAGGCCAGAGCCTTCCTCCCTCTGGAAAGAGCAAGGACCTTGGTCTCTCTGGCCTCCTCTTTTACCCTGCAGGTCTCTCGACCAGCAAGGCATATTCTACAGCTCCTGGAGCACATGACTGCTTCTACAGCAGTAGTGCAGGGAGCAAGATTTCAGATGAGGGACATCCAGTTCCATTTGAGAGCCTTTTAGTCTCAAAGGACAGACCCTCTAACCAAATTGATCCCAGTGACTCGAACCCTGATCCAAGCCCTTCATTGGTGGCAGGACCAGAGCAATCTGAGACAGGGGGTTCCCTTCACCCCCCAGTCTCACTCCTTGACCCTTACTACAGATGCATCCCTCTTGGGGTGGGGAGCTCACATGGGCGACCTCACTGCCCAGGGGGTGTGGTCCCCACAGGAATCTCTGCTCCACATCAATTTGTTGGAACTCAGAGCAGTTTTTCTAGCACTCCAGGTTTTTTCTACATCTGTTCAGAACAAGGCTGTACAGGTCAGAACAGACAATACCACTACAATGTGGTACATCAACAAGCAAGGAGGCACTCGGTCTACGGCCTTGTGCACCAAAGCAATGAAGTTGTGGTCTCTGGCTTATTCCCTGAACGCCTCCCTTATGGCAGTTCACCTCCCAGGCAAGGACAATGTCCTAGCGGATGCTCTCAGCAGGATTTCCCGGGGCCATCACGAATGGGCACTGGATCCCCTAGTACTGGAGGTAGTATTTGCCAGATGGGGCACCCCTCAGATAGATCTTTTTGCAGCCCCAGACAATCACCAACTTCCCCTATTTTGCTGCAGGCCCCCAGTGTTGGGCTCAATCCCTCTGGATGCCTTCCTCCTCAGTTGGAAAGGGAAGTTTCTCTATGCTTTTCCCCCCTTTCCCTTTTCTCTTCAAGGTGCTAGTCAAAATCAGATCTCAACCCTGCAAGTTGATCCTGATTGTCCCAGCTTGGGCCAGACAGCCCTGGTATCCACTCCTCATGTCCTTAGCAGTCCACCTTCACCTGTGTCTTCTCAGGAATCACAACCTGTTAACCTGTGCCCAGGGGAGAGTTTGGTATCCGAACCTCAAATCTCTCAATCTCAAGGCTTGGCTCTTGAAGAGTTAGAGTTTGCTGACCTACACCTCTCCCAAGGCGTATTGGATATCTTGAAGGCCTCTAGAAAGCCTTCCACCAGGGCTACTTATAATTCAAAATGGAAGAGATTTTCCATTTGGTGTGCTGGCAAGCATATTCCCCCAGAATCTGCTGACATGCCCACGATCCTGGATTATTTGGTGCATTTGAATTCTTTCGGGCTGAGACCAGCTACCCTAAAAGTGCACCTGGCAGCCGTGTCTGTTTTCCTATCAGCAGGTAAGCCCTCTTCTTTTTCAGCTCACCCTGTATTCTCCAAGTTTTTCAAAGGGTTGCTTCACACCAACCCTCCATTCAGGGACCCTGCCCCTGCTTGGGATCTTAATATTTGCATTGCCCAGCTTATGCAACCCCCTTTTGAGCCATTGTCTTCAGCAGAGCTTAAGTACGTGACTTGGAAAACTGTGTTTTTGGTAGCCATCACTTCTGCCAGGTGCATAAGTGAGCTGCAAGCATTGTCAGTGGGGCCTGATTTTATCTCCTTTCACAGAGATAAGGTGGTCCTCAGGACTAACAGAAAGTTTTTGCCTAAGGTGGTTTCAGACTTCAGCCTTAAGCAATCCATGTCTCTTCCTGTGTACTTCACTGACCATACCTCCTCTGGCGAGAGGAGATTGCACAGTTTAGATGTCAAAAGAGCCCTTAGTTACTACATAGAACGTACCAAGGGTCACAGGTTTGACTCCCTCCAATTATTCCTCACTTATGGTGAGGTTGGTAAAGGAAAACCTGCCACTAAAAGATCCATTGCCAGGTGGATTGTCTCTTGTATCCAATTTTGCTATGAAAAACTGGGTAAGGTTCCTCCCTCAGGCCTGAGGGCTCACTCTACCAGAGGTACAGCTGCGTCTCTGGCTGCTGCCAGGGACATCCCTATCCTAGAGATATGTCAAGCAGCTAACTGGAAAATAGTTCACACTTTTACTAAGCAATACTCCCTGGACATCTAGGCTAGGAGTGATGCTCAATTTGGCACAGCTGTGCTTCAGAGCCTATTTCCTAAGTAGGTTCTGTCCCTCCTCCTTGGAGGTACTGCTGTGTAGTCTGCATATGTCATAATATAGCAAGACTTCATGTTGTTTGAAGAAAAAATTACTCACCTTAGTAATGTTGTTTCTTCTAATGGAGTCTTGCTATATTATGACCTCCCCAGCCTGCCCCTCTCAGAACCTCTACTTTTGGGATGTGGGTGGGCAGTGCAATGTTGGCACTTCATAGATGCCCACTTTATTTTCACCCTTTCTTAGGGTGCTTAGGTGTTATGTTATATTTTTTTCTTTCTTGAATCCCCCTGACTTGAGTCTTTGTTTTGGGATCAAGAACAAAAATGTGTTTTTGTAGTTAGTAGCCAGTGGGCTAGTGTAGGTTTACGGCTTCCACACAGAACCTTAGTGAGTTTTGCTCGTAAAGATCTGACAGTTTGAGTTTGAGCAACAACAGACAGAGTGTTCAACCGAGCTCGCGCTCAAGGTTCCATGCCTTGCATGGAAAGTTAACTCTTTCACCTCCGGAGCAGTTCGAAGGTTGGGACTCACTGCATATGTCATAATATAGCAAGACTCCATTAGAAGAAACAACATTACCAAGGTGAGTAATTTTCTCTTCCAGGTGAGGAAATATATCCAAGATATTGAAAAACAGAGAGTGCCCGGAGCCAAGATCCATGTTCTCAAGGAAATGCTGCAGCAAATCAGACAGAAGCCCGTAGGTATTATAAGGAAGGCTACATCCCTCCTGCGACTCCAATGGCCAGACATGACAATTAAAACTAAGTACCTGTGGGAGAGAGACCTGGGAAGTGCATTGTCAGAGGAATAGTGGACTTTAATGAAAGGGACACATCAGGGGCTTCTACTATGTAACGAATATAAGAAGGCAGCATACAAATTTATGCATAGGTTGTATACTCCACCAGTTGCAGTGAATAGATATAACCCAGCAGTACTGGCTATTTGTCAGAGGTGTGGGTCAGCTTTGGGCACCTATATGCACTCAATTCTGGTCATGCCTGATGCTCCAAGCCTTTTGTGAGGAGGTGGCGAAAGAGTTGACAAATATTAAAGGGCAGCATATCAGAGCGGAGCCACTTTTAATGTTATTTGGCATAGATGGTATGCACTGGGAAGAGTGGGAGGTACTGGAAAGATGGGTGAGAATACTCTTGGTATTGGCAAAACAATGTATTTTAAACACATGGGTTTCTGGAGATAAACCCACAGTTAGGCAATGGAGGAACCTAGCATGGGATGCACTGCAGCTTGAAAGTCTGACATATAAAGCTAAGGGGCGGGAAAATCAGTTCATGAACATGTGGGCACCTTACTGGCACACTCTGAACCCCACGGAGCAGGAAGTATTAAGGTGAGGATAAAATAAGCTATGGGCAACATAAGTAGAGGGGTCAATAATAAAATACTATAATGTAGTAAAGGGGGCCTATGGAGTGACGGATGAGCTCTTTTTAATTTTAGTTTTTTAGGAGAAGCTGTGCCTAAGGGGTAATAAAAGGAAAAAAAAGGAAAATACTGGAGCAATGTATCAGATGCTAGAGATGAATGTACTCAGTGTGCATAGTGAATGATGAATTCTCGAATAACTGGGGTGAGGGGACGGGTAAGGGGAGGTTATATATAAGGGTGGGAGGACCGGGAGGGAGAGGTTCCTTTTCTTTCCCTTTTTTTTTTCTTTTTCCCTTTACTTTTCTTTTTTTTTTTTATGATGTAATATTTAAAAAACAAATAATAGAGGCATGTATCTGATTTGAGACTGATGTATAAGGTCTACAATAATGATACTGAAATTAATTGGAAGAAAATATTGGATGTAAAAAAAAAAGAAAGAGGCCTGTAAGATTAGGAGAAGACTGTCATGTGTCTGCTGAGATGAGAGTTATTGTTTTTCCTTTGGTCTGAATAAGATAAACTAATAAAAAGATTATGCAAAAAATAAGAAAGTGTGCCGGTGTTGACCTCTTAGAACCGTTCTTCTTGAAACTTGGCTGCTGTCACCTGACAACTCCAATCGTTCACCTTTTTAATAGTTCCTTAGCTCATGGTGAGTTGCCAGTACTTTGGAAAATAGCACACATTATTCCTCTTTTTAAATCTGGTGACCCAACTGACCTGAACAACTACTGTCTGATTTCCCTTCTCCCAATCCTATTAAAGACCCTAGAAAAAATTGTTAACTCTCAACTCAGAGTTCCTTGACACTGAAAACATCCTAAACCCCACCTAATTGGGATTTAGGCCCAAGCACAGTACTGTATCAACCCTTGCCAAAGTGTCCAATGAATGGCAAACCGCCCTGGATTCTAAGCAATACATCTATGCCCTCTTTCTAGAGCTTAGCAAGGCCTTCGATACAGTAGATAATCATATTCTTCTTAACGTCTTGAGCAGCATCAGGGTAAACAACACTGCCTTCAAGTGGTTTGATTGTTACCTCACCAACAGAATGCAGCAAATCAAAGATCAAGGGGAACTATCTCAGTTAAAGACCCTGCTGCGTGATGTGCCACAAGGCTCCATCTTGGGCCCTATTCTCTTTGCTATTTATATAAACCATATAGACTCCTGGATACGCACAAGTAATGTTTATCTATTCACTGCTGATACCGTGCTCTATACCACTAACACCTCCCCTAGACGTAGCCCACAAGGAGCTTCAGTTAGACTTTGACATCCTTCAATGCAGCTTAATAAGGCTCGAGCTTCTGCTTATTGCCAAAAAGACTATCTCGCCTTGTGCTGCCCACTACGCAGGACCATATTCGAGCTTCCAGATTTATACTTTGCTTGGCAAAGCCTTGGAACTAGTAGAAAAATTCAAGTACCTGGGTGTTTGCCTGGATAATAGGCTCAACATCTTGGCTCACCTTAATGAACTACATAAAAAGCTAAGACAACATCTAGGCATATTTTATCAGATAAGTCACCTCCTTACTCTTGAAGCAAGGAACGACTTGTCCAAACAACTTTATCGCTGCTTGATTATGCTGACTTTCTCTATAGTCAGTCCTATTCAGGCACTATGTAAACCTGACACCCTCTACAATCACGTGCTGAGATTTATCCTAAACATGCCATTATGCACCCACCACTGCCTGTTCTATCAGGCACTAGACTGGCCCTCCCTCACTCTGAGGAGGCAAAAAAATGCCCTCATGTGGACATACTGGGCACTAACCGATAAACTACCGACCTATATTTCTACGTTGTTTCAGCATACTGAGGGAACATATGGTCTAAGGAGTTTGTCTCTTGCCTCTCTTAAAGTACTCAAAATAAGGATACAACATGGCTCAGCGGCTATCATCTTTTCTCTGTCCACCCTTTGGAATGTCATGCAAAAAACTCTCAGGCTGTCCTCCCTCCCAGGGCCTCACTCTTTCAGGAGGCTGCTCGCTCTCAAACTGAGAACCCTAGGTGTATGCAGCAAATAACCACCTCCTCCATCTCCTGTGGCTCCCCCAAACTCTTGGCACTTACATGTATTCCCCTGGCACTTTTCTTCTTTTCGCCTTGGGATTATTCTGCCAACTCCCACCTGTTTGTTTAACTACATCCATTTCCACCCCTTACCGACACTTTCCTTTGTTTTTCCCCACCCATAAACCTTTGGTTGTTCCCTCATTAACCCTACCTGGTATCCCTCGTCTTACTATAACGCTGTGACCATTGTCTGAATAATCCCACGTCTTGCGGGAATCCTTTATATATACAGTCAATTATCAACCCAGATAGTGTTCACCAGATGTACTCCTCAGCCCTGATCTTATTTGTTTCTCTGTAACTGTCTTTTATTTGCTCATTGTGTGTCCACTGCTTATCTGGTAATCTTGCTGTAGTTGTATATGTCCTACTTGTCCAGGACCATTTTGCAAATGAGCTTGCTCAAGGATGATTTTGCTTGGTTAAATAAAGTCTGATTGACTGACTGATTGAGTAGTGGATGACTGGGCAATGGAGGGCCAAAGAAAGGAAGCAAAGATTCTGGCATGTAGTATGCATAAACTGCAGGAGCCTTGGGAACAAAACGGGTGACCTACAGGATGCTACAGCTGTGGAAAAGCCTGCTATTATGGCCACTGCAGAAAAGCAGGTGACATCATACAATGAACAGGACATCACAGTCCCTGGCTATGACCTGTTTAGGAAGGATAAGTAGAATGGGAGTTGTGGGGAGTGGAGCTGTAGACCAGGGAGGGCATTAGGGCAATGAAGAATAAGAAAAAGGGGACGAGTTGGGTTGGAATCTCTACTGGTTCAGCCAAAAGTCGGGGGTAGGGGTGGAAGAAACTCCAAACCAGGGTGGTCTACAGGCCACCAAATCAATTGGAAGAGGTGAACAGGTTTGTAGTCCCTCAATCAGGTGTGACTACCACTAGCTTTCTTTGTTGAACAACTGTGCACAAGGAAAGGCCCATGAGTGTCTCACATCCCACCTCACACAGTCAAGCAGTGCCTACTCACTCCATTCAACAGCAGCACTTACCTTCTCAATTTCCAGGCTGAAGTACGAGTTTGGCAGAAAGGCTTTGAATTTGCACTAGACCCATGGAACAAACTCCTTCTCCATCTCAGAAATTATTCCAGCTCGCAGGTGCCCAAGTTGTTTTTCTACCCAATGTATAAATCCCTGTATTTGTTTTGGTTCAGAATTCCCCTCTCCTCAACAATGATCAAGTTGCAAAATAATGCTTATTCTTTTTGTTTGCTGTGATCCAACTGTGTTAGCTTGCACTGATTACTGTTTGAATGTACTTACCGTTACAGTTTTTTTTTCCTGTGCATATTTTAGCTTGTATGTAACTATTACTGCTGGACTAAGTTAACCTGTTGACTGCTGTTATTCCCTCTGGGACCCCATGAAAACAAGATGTGGCATCTCTGGGGTTATTCTGGTTGGGGTAATTTCAAATAAATGAATAAATAAATATAAATAAACAGCAGGTGAGATCAGGAAGGCAGCTGCAGTGGAATATGTTGTCCTGATAGGTTTTTAACATGCCAATCATGGACTAAAGCATTTATCAGAATTCAAAATAAAAAAACAATTACAAAACTGAACAGAAATAGGCAAAAAGTGAGATCTACTGTAGCAAAGACAAGGAGACCAGTTATGTGGTAAGGAGGGCCAAGGCAAAGTCAGAGCTTAAAACAGCGAAAGGGATGAAGGAAAACGACAAGACCTTCTTTAGGTATGTCAGGGAGAAAAGAAAAAATAAGAAGGAAACTGAAAGACTGAAGAAAGGGGCACGGGTGGAAGATGAGAGGAAAAAAAGACGCATATTAAAGGTGACAGGAAATAGCTTTTTTTTTTGTTCCACTGCTAGATGCCCCGTTTTCCTTCTACTGTCTAGCCAATATTCTGACATGTTTTGACCATTTTTATGTTAAATTAGAAGTCAGTGCCCCCACCCCAGACTGGCCCCCATTGGCCTGATCCGTGCACCTGGCCTGTCTTCCCTGGGACTCGTCTCCACCACAGTGTTCCTCCCTAGCTTGCCTCCAAGGCTAGGTAGGGACAACCCTGGAGGACTCTGTATGCAGTTTCTGTGGGGAGCGCCTCGGAGTAGGCTGCAAAGGTTTTGAGATGGACGGTGAGTGTCATCCTGCGTCGGTCCAACTTTCCATTTTGGGGCCCACTCACCTCCCTTGTCTTCGGCCACAGTGGTGTGTTGGGGGCAGGGACGCTGGGCAGTATGTGGTCATCCACGCTGCCAAGAGTGCCTCCATGACCACCACCAGGAGCCACTCTTAAGAGAGGTCCATACCAACCCTTCCCCCCCGGGGGGGAAGCATCCAAGGGACAACCCGACTGCCTCCCTGCCACCCTCTACTCCTAATACCCATGTTCAGGGCGCAAGCCCTGGTCACCAGCATGCCAGAGTGATGCCCCATCACTCATGGCCTCAGAGCGGGCAAATCAATTTTTTTGACTTTGTAAGTACCTTACATCCCTCTCTCCACAGCAGCTGCTGCTGTCTCTTTTCGTACTGCCTGAAAATTCTATAATGTCAATAACTCCATTCCAGGTCATTCGGATAAACAGCATCGAATGGTGCAATTAATGTCATGGTATGTCTTGGAAATAAGAAAAGAAAGAGCAACAGCTGCTGAGGAGAGTGGAACTCTATGTAGATCTGTGGGCACCCCAAAGCTAGATTATTTATCATAAGTTGATCAAAGCATATTAAAATACATACCTGGCATTGAAAGGAAAAATGGGAGGGCAGTTAACTATGTAAGCTATTAGACATGATGAGGTGTGTATGGAACAGATTTTACCACATGCCCAGGGGTGTAGTGAGGCCGAGTGCCTTCAACTCCTGGAAGTGCAGTAAAATCGGTTCCATGCACACCCCCAGTGTGTAATTATTGCGCTTATAAAATGGGCTTTTTTTTGTAACTTTTTACAGTTGGGAAAAGCATGTTTATATATAGAAATGATAGATTTATTGGTGTGCATTCATAAAAAATAGTCCTTCCACCCACTGCAAATGATGTCATCGATGATGTCATTGTATTACTGCTAGACAAAGTTTATCATTTGCTGACATCAAGATATGGAATGGATATCGTGGAATATTTACCATGGAATACATGGATTCAAAATTCTGCCAAGTTCCACTAACAGAATGTTCCTCTCCTAACATACAGTACACACGCATATAACAAAGGCCTCTTCTACAGCCAGAGACTTAATTATCCCACTGACAGGGCAAACAGAAGAGATTTCCTTGATGAGCAGGTAAAGATAGAAGGGGAATTTTTCATGGTCAGCAAAGAAATGGTTGTAATGAAAACTATAAACAATACTTAATATTTCAAATTTGTTTATATGTGTAAGGAAAGTGTGATTATCATGGGAAATAGCAGTTGCGTAAGAACTTACCATAACAGTAGATCTTTGAGAGATGCTCCTGCAGTAGGTCTTTACAAGTAGGATTCCGCACCCTGGCGTCAGGACTGCTCGACAAAATAAAGGAAGCAGAAAAAAAATGAGTCGGAACTCCTTGGACCCTGAGCCTTGGATAAAACAAAGTCCTGGGAAGGGAATAAAGAGGGAAAAACACAGGAGTTAGGGAAAGGTGGTTGGGAAATCTAGACCTACTGCTGGAACCTCTCTCAAAGATCTACTGTTATGGTAAGTTCTTACGTAATTGCTATATCTTACTTCGAGAGGGATCCTGCAGTAGGTCTTCACAAGTACGACTGGATACCAAGCAGTCAACTAAAAAGGAGGAGTCGGAGACGAGGTTCTGGGAGCAGGAAAATGTCCACCAACGACAGGCTACTCATGACAGAAGTCCTTGCAGGACTGCTAGACCGAAACCAGCCCTGCGCCTAGAAGCAATGTCCAGACTGTAATGTTTCGTGAAAGTGTGGACAGAGTACCAGGTGGCCGCTGTGCATATGTCTACAGTGGACACATTCCTGAAAAAGGCAGTGGAAGTGGCCACTACCCTAGTTGAGTGGCCCTTAACCATCCCCAGAAGGGGCTTTTCGTACTTCTGGTAAACGTAATGTATACAGTTTGCCAGCCACCTTGACAGAGTCTGTTTAGAAACAGCCTTGCCCTGGCACTTGGGAGCAAAGGCTACAAAAAGTTGGTTTGACTTGCATCCTTAGTCCTTGAGACGTAATATCTCAAAATCCTGTGCACGTCAAGGGTGTACAGGAGATACTCCCCCCTCCCCCCCATTGCAGTGTTCTGGGTAAAACACTGGCAGTTCAACATTCTGATTTAGAGTGAGTTCCAAAACCACCTTCAGAAGAAAAGAAGGATATAGTCCGTAGAGCCAGCCGGTCTCTGTGGAAAATCAAGTAAGGCTCTCTACAAACTAGAGCCTGAAGCTCTGAAACTCTTTGAGCTGAAGTGATAGCAACTAAAAAGAGAGTTTTCCACACAAAAAACAAAATAAACCACATATCACTACTTGCTGCCAGCTCAAAAGGGGGCAAAGTAAGCTTTTCTAAAATAAAATTAAGATCCAGCGGGGACATGATTATGGACTGGAGGTTTGAGGTGAAGGATCCCCTTCAAAAAAGTTCTGTAAACCTATAGCTGAGCCAGAGTTTTGCCCTCCACCAGAAGGTGGTTGGCCGAAACCACAGAGAGATGAACCTTCAGAAAGGAGTAACTGAGGCCCAACTCTGACAGGTGCAAGAGGTACGCTAAAACCTGGGAAGTCAAGCAAGAAAAAGGGCCTAGGCCTTTAGCTCTGGCCCAGCTGGAAAATCTCTTCCACTTTGTGGTATACGTGGATCTAGTGGAAGGTTTTCTGGCCTCCACTAAGACCTGAGCGACTCTAGCAGAGACCCCATAGTGAGAAACCTGCCAAGTACACAGGTGCCACGCATGAAGGTGGAGCGATTTGAGACTCGAGTGTACCAAGGTGCCCTGCTCCTGGGACATAAGGTCGTGAGAGACAGGAAGAGGTACTGGGGTTCCAGTGCCAATGACTGTAGTAGAGGGAACTAAATCTGCCGAGGCCACAGGGGGGCAATGAGGATCATGTGCGCCCCCTCTGCTTGAAGCTTCGGCAGAACCTTCTGAAGGATGGTAAACGGAGGGAAAGGGTAAGAAAATCTCCCTGTCCAAGATACAGACAGTGCATCTAACCAAAAAGCACCATGCCCGGGAACGAGCGAGCAAAAGCTGGGTAGTTTTGCATCGAATGAGGAGGCGAAGAGATCTGTATCTGGCCGACCCCACTGAAGAAACAGATCTTCTACTACTGCCTGCTTTAGTTCCAACTCATGAGTCCTGGCGCCTGATTGGCTGAGACTGACCGCCAGAATGTTGTGAAACCCTGGCACATGGACTGCTTGCTGTCAAGGACAGGCTGTGTTGAACAGCCCAATACCACACCCGCATCGCCTCCCTGCAAAGGGGGTAAGCTTGGGTGCCTCCCTGTTTGTTGATGTACCAGACCATGGCCATGTTGTCTGTCTGGATGAACAGTGTTCCCGGAACCAAAAGGGGCTGAATGGCCTGAAGAGCATATAGCACTGATCCTGTCTCCAGAATATTGATATGAAGATTCTCCTCCATGGGCGACCAAGTGCTCTGTGTCCGATGGTCTCCCAAGTGCACTCCCTATCCTATGTTCGAAGCATCAGATGTGAGAATCATGAAGGGAGATGGAGAGTGGAAAGGGACCCACACTGAAAGGTTGGAGAGGTCCTGCCACTAAAGGAGATCCTTCTGAAGGCTGTCCGAGACTAGAACCTTCTGGTCCATGTCATCCAAGCGCTGATCCCATTGAACTCGTACAGATCATTGGGTTACCCTCATGTGCAGTCTGGCCAGAGGGACTGTGGGTATGGCAGTCACCATCAGTCCCAGGACTGAACGCACAATGGTCCAATGAGATGAAGCCACCAGCGCAGCTTGTGAGATAAGGGTCTCTGCTCTGTCGGTTGGGAGGAAGGCCTTGCTCTGGACCGTATCCAACACCGCTCCAATGAACTGGAGGGGCTAGGAGGGTAACAGCTGGGACTTGAGATAGTTGACTGAGATGCCCAGACTGG
Source organism: Neoceratodus forsteri (assembly GCA_016271365.2). NCBI lineage: Eukaryota > Metazoa > Chordata > Ceratodontiformes > Ceratodontidae > Neoceratodus > Neoceratodus forsteri. The sequence continues at coordinate 590,985,168 of CM028132.1, read as the reverse complement.
AGAAAAGGTCCAGAGTGAAGAAAGGGAATCCTTTAGACTGTTCAGAGAGGGGTCTGAAAATAGCCAATCGTCCGGGTACAGGAACACATGAATGCCCCTGTGGCATAGGAATGCTGCTACCACCGCAGGCACTTGGTGAAAACCCCGAGGTGTCAAAGAGAGGCCGAATGGGAGGGCTCTGAACTGGAAATGCTCCTCCTGGAAGGAGAATCTCAGAAAGCGGCGGTGGGCCGGAAGAGTGGGGATATGTAGGTAGGCATCCTGCATATCCAGGGAACACAGCCATTTGTTTGGTTGGAGCAGGGGTAACAGTCCCTGGAGGGTCAACATGCGAAACCTCTTGTATTCCACAAAGAGGTTGAGCATACTGGTATAATATATTAATATTAATAATTACTTCTCATCTGTTTTCAATAAAAGTACATATATAAAAAAAGACTTAACCAACAAGGATTCCTCAGATTTTAGCATTAAATTAGATATAAGTGATGTAGCAAGCAGACTCAGAAAGATAGATCATAATAAAGCAAAAGGGTCTGATGGCATGCACCCTAGGTTGATCAAAGAACTTGCAGATGTTTTAGCTGGCCCAGTCACTCAGCTATTTCAGGAATCTTCAGATACGGGTGAGGTTCCTATGGCTTGGAGACAGGCTGTTGTCACTCCTATTTTTAAAAAGGGGTCAAGACAGGAAGTGGAGAATTACAGGCCTATTAGCCTGACCTCTGTGTTAGGTAAGATCCTTGAGGGGATTATCAAAGATTATATTACTGACTTTATATATCAAAAAGGTGCCACAGATTGCAAACAACATGGCTTCACAAAAGGTAGATCGTGTCAAACAAATCTGTTGGAATTCTATAGTAAGGTCAGTAAAGCACTGGACGAGGGCTGCTCGGTGGATGTTGTCTTCCTAGAGTTTGCTAAGGCATTTGACAAAGTACCACATGGTGAATTGGTCAATGCCTTAATTGATCATGGGCTTGATAACGTTATAATTCAATGGGTTCAGTCATGGTTGTATGAAAGGAGTCAGTGTGTATGTATCAAGGGGGAATACTCGAGTTGGAAGGATGTTAGAAGCGGAATACCCCAGGGCTCAGTTCTGGGCCCTTGCTTATTCAACCTATACATTTCTTCAATGAATACGCTGTCGGGGATATGGCTTTCCAAGTTTGCGGATGACACTCGTTTAGGTTTTCCTGTAAATAATCAGGAGGATAGAGACGTTCTGCAGGCTGCCCTCACTGATCTTGCCCTGTGGGCCCAGACAAAGAAAGCACAACTCAACCTTGAAAAATGTACTGTTATGCACATGGGTAAACATAGTAAAGAATTTAAGTATACACTACAAGGCAAGGAACTTAAAGTAGTCCTAGACGAAAAAGACCCGGGTATTAGAGTCAGTAACGACTTAAATTTTCAATTACAAAGTAATCATGCTGTTAAAAAAACCAGTAGTATATTCCACTGTATACAGAGACATATTAAGAGTAGAGAAAGAGAGGTTCTTATCCCCCTTTACAACACACTGGTGCGTCCCCATATGGAGTACTGTGCCCAGTTCTGGGCCCCTGGTAATAAATGGGAAATCAGAGCACTTGAGAGGGTTCAGAAGAGGGCAACAAAAAATATCAGAGAAACTCGTGGGCTAAATTACGAACAGAGGCTACAACACTTGGGAATGTTTTCATTAGAGTATCGTAGATTGAGGGGCGATATGTGCCTGCTCTACAAGGCTTTATCAGATAAACAACTGTGTGAACAATTAGGCTTGGTGTTGAGGGTTCAACCACATAATACCCGAGCCCACCCATTTCAGTTATTCAAGGATAAATTTACAACAAAAAATTTTTGGTTTAATATTAGGGTAACAAACGTTTGGAATACTTTGCCAGGTCTGGTCGTAGATAGTAAGACCATGACTGAGTTTAAAACCAGGCTTGACAACTTTCTTATTAGTAAAGGCATCCAGGGATATTCCTAAACCTAGCGAACTTACTGGACTATGATACTGAGATCTATGACAGACCCGAGATCTCCCGTCTTTTTGGGAACCAGGAAGAAGTGGGAGTAAAACCCCCTTCCTGTCTGCTCTGGTGGAACTCGCTCTATGGCTGATTTTTGCAGTACAGCTTGGATTTCCTGAAGGACCAGAAATTGTTGACCTGACGGGTAATGAGACCTGCCCAGAGGATTGGTGGGAGGTCTCTCCAGGACCTCTGTAGAGTGACCTCTTGCTATTAGTTGTAGAACCCATGCATCTGCATTTACGGCTTTCCAGGTGGAGGCCGAATCTTCCCCCCCCCACTGGTTCCTCCACGGGGGTGGGAGGTAATGGGAGGGGGGGTTGGTGAGTCAGGACGCTGAGGGAAGGGGTGCTTCCTCCCAGCGGCAGTTTTGGGGAACTTGGCCTGGGGGGTTTGAGAGCCAGAGCCTGAGGAGTGATTCTTGGTCCGGCGTCTGCCCTGGTTCTGTTTGTTCCATTTACGTTGGCATCAAAAAGGCCGGGGTTTCTGACTCGAGTGGTACAAGGAACGGATATCTTTCAAAGATTTGCCGCTCTCTTGTAACTCTGTAATTATGTCCTTGGCATTGCCACCAAACAGAACTGGACCCCAGAAGGGAAGTGTCCAGAAGTGAACTCTGAACATCTTATGCCAACCCTGCCGGACAAAGCTAATGCATGCATCTGATAGATGTCTTAGCCGCACTTACCGCATACCAAATCAATCGAAGTCGAGGGATGCACGAAGGGTATGGCATAAGGACGCATTTGTTCAACCTTATCTTGTCCAGGAGTTTGTTCCCGAGTTGTTCATCAGGTACCTCATGAATGTCCTTTTCCAGGTCGGACAGTGCCGATTTCTGGAAAGCCACCATGTGGGCCACATAATTCAATGAACATATGGTGCAGGTAGAGGAGGTATAGATCTTGCGGCCATACTGGTCCATTTGCTTTGACTCCTTGTCTGGAGGGGAGGCACTGAGGTGTTTAGGTTGTGCTGACCTATCATAAGCTGCAGTTAGGACAATAGAGTCAGCTTTGGGTTGGGCAGTAAGGTAGAAAACCCCTTCCAGGGAATGGTAGGTCCTGTCCGTCTTTTTTGACACAGCAGGAATGGACGACGACTGTTGCCAGACTATGGAAGTAAGATCTTCATGCAGTCCTGTCTGAGGAGGGATGGGGAGGGGGTCTGCATTGACCAGGTCCAAATGTTCTGCCAGTCTTCTGCATTTGGGGTCCAATTCTTGGGAAGCCTGCCCACAGGACTTTTGAATGGACCAGAGGAGCCCAGTGAAGAAGAGGTCCTCTGGAGGGGATTTAGGGGACTCTCTTGGCTGGGGCTCTATGGGAGAGTGAGGCTCTGATTGGCCCCCCACATCTGAGTCCTCATCTGGGTCGGATGATTCCAGTCTACTAGGTAAGGAAGCATTTGGAACAGACTCTGGAAGCCTGTGTTCTGTACTAACCCCAGAGGGCAGAGCACCCAAGCTTCTATCCGAAACTCTGCTGGAAGGTGCAGGGCTTCTGGGTGACACCCTCTGAGGTAGGGTAGACCTGACCACCAGCTGGGGTTGACCCAACTCCTGTAACAGCTGGGACTTAGTGTCCTTCCACCAGCCAGAATGTGTTCTTGTTCCTGCTGCGGGATGGAGGATATCCTGGGTACCCCATAGAGTATGAAGGGTTGGTACCAGTAAGGATACTGATAGCCTTGATACTGAAGGGCTTGACAAGACGTTGGGTAACCCGGCATCAGGAGAGGATAGCCTGGCGTTGGGCCCCCCAGCGTTGGGAACTGCGGTATGTAGCTGGGATAGTAACCCATCAGACCAGATGGGGGAAGGACGTGAGGATTAGCAGGATGCAGTGCTGAAGGACCACTTGGGAATGGGTTAGTCAGTGGATTCGGAGGGGAGACCCCCAAAGGCCCAGGGGGATTCTGATCCATACTGCCCCCAAGAATGTCCAGCGATGGATCTGGCAGGGTGGGTGCAGATCTGTCGGTGGAACAGAGGCTGGCGAGGGAGGCAAGTCTGGTAGAGGCCCCGTTGATGGATCTGTCTGAAGGGTATCTGATGGAAGAGGATCCTGGGTATCAGGCCCAAAAAGGTTGGAAAAGGATAGTAAATCCCTAGAGAGAGAGCCCTGATGGGATGAGAGGGGATCTGCGAGCTCGCTCTGCCTGGCATCGGGGTCCACAAGGGAGTCCGATGGGAGAGAAGTCACCATGCGGTCGCCGGAGGGATCAGTGGCTGACTTAGGGGCAATGGTCTGGCAGGCGTTGGAGAAGCCAACGACCAGTTTACAGACCGGGGCCGGGCTGACAGAAGCCGAGAGGCTACAGTCAGGCTGATCGTCCTGGGCCAGGCGCCTGGCAGCAGAGCTGGAGGGTGACTTATCTCCAAGCTCAGAGCAGGAACCACAACTGTTTCCTCTGAAGAGGAGACCCCCAACTGCCCGCTGACCTCGGCGAGGGGGGGGGAGAGAGTGTGTCTGGTCCGCCGGAGCAGATGAAGGCCCAGGAGGTGGGGTACTCACAGGGGTGGACACCCCACCCGAGATGGCATCAGCTGTCTGGCTGGTTTTCCTCTGGGGAGAATGGCTCCGCTCCCGGCGTCTCCCCTTCTCCTTCTTTTCTGGGGCCGGCGACGACAATCTTTCCCTCAGTTCCTGGAGCTCTTTTTCCATCGATGCCAGTCTTTGTTTTAATAAATGGGCATCGAGGGTCCTCTGGTGAAAAGTACACATGGCCTGGTTGAAGATCTACCAGATGGAGCACTCCGCAGTCTTATGCTTAGGCCCAGACAGAGGACACAATGGGAATGGCCATCCCCATGCGGGATCTGCGTGCCGCTCTTGGAGCACTTTTTCTTGGGCCAATGTGACAAAATACTCCACTGTTGAGGAAGGAATTAACGTTAACCAACAATGTACTATACTGAAAAAATGGCAGCGACTGAAGCTGTTCTACCGTGAGGTCCGACGATTCAGGTCAACGGTGGGAAAGAACTGTAGGGTGGGCGGGGGACCTCCCCCGTCACCTGACACCGGGTGCATTCCCCACTGATGATTGCTAGCTATAATTTTGCTGTGTGGTCCTTATGCCAGGGGGCGCTGTCCTACTTGTGAAGACCTACTTCAGGAACCCTCTCGAAGTAAGATCAGCATTTAATTAGTTTTATTTTTAGGTCCAGTTGAAATTTTTTTACAGTGTAAAGGTAGCAGCCATGTTTGTGATGAAAGATCATTTCTGGTTGCAGGGGGACTAAGGGAAGATAGTTCTAGTTGTGGGAGGACTGCTTTGCTCATTTTGTGATGTGGTCTAGGACCAGATGACTGTGTATGAAACAGATTTCATGCAAGGTCACATGATATATTTTGACCAGTGAGACTTCTTTATTTTGAATGCCCATTTTATAAATAAGAATAATTTGCTACCATCTTTAAATAAATACTTCTGCTCAGCATTCCAAGTACAAGATTGGGGGGGGGGGGGGCACTGCCAGAATGCGGCATTAAAGCTGGGAAGGGAGCTAAAGATGGTGATGGGGACCATCACAGATGACAGAGTGCTCAAGGTGCTGAAGGTGAGTGAGTGAGTCACTGGGACCAGATGGAAGGCATCCCAAAGTGCTCAAGAATGTGAGAGAGGCTCTGGCTGCACCCTTGGCAGACCTGTTTGAATGCTAGCTAGTGATCAGTGAGGTCCTCCTGGACTCGCAGTTGTATCTCTCCGCAAAATTAGGGACAGGGAGACCTGGGAAATTACAGACCTGCAAGCCTGACCTCAACAGTGAAGAAGCTACTTGAAACTATTATCAAGGATTAGCTGGTAAGACTTCATGGAGAAATACAGTCTCAATGAATGCAGGCATCATGGATTTGTGAAGGGGATATCCTGCCAATAGAAACTCATAAATTCATTAACAAAATGCCGCAAGCAGTGGACTGGGGCTAAGGGGTGGATGTTTTGTATTTGGACTTCAGCAAGGCCTTTGATTTGGCGCCAAATAAACAACAAGTGAAGATGGGCAATGTGGGGGGGAGGCAGACTTAACCAGGAAGGCAGAATATTGGTTAGATGGAAGAACCAAGGGGTAGTGCTACATGGCAAGCACTTGGAGGTCAGGAGTGTGACTAGTGGGGTGCCTCAGTGGTCTGTCCTGGGTCTTAGATTTGTTCATCTATGACACTGGAGTAGGGATTCAGAACAAAATGTAACTGTTTGCAGATGGCACTAAATTATGTTGTAGGGTGGACAGTAAAGAAGGGATTAGGGACATGGAAAAAAAAGACCTGGTGAAATTGGCAAAGTGATCAAAGATCTCATAGCTCAAATTAATACCACAAAATGCAAGGTTATACACATGGGGGAAGGAGGAATCAGAAAACACAGTATTGCTGGGGGTGGGAATAAACCAGACATTACAGAAAAGAAACCCAGGAGTTGTATATGAGAAAACCAACAGGATGCAGGCGTGCACAGGCAGACCTTCTCTAGAAGAAAGGAGGCAATTTTGCCTCTCTACAGGTCGCTGGTGAGGCTACACCTGAGTACTGTGCTCAGTTCTGGATCCCTCATTTTTAAAAGGCCAATGATTGCTTATACTCAGTCTAGAGGAAGACTATCAAAATGATACATGGACAACAGGAAAAGACTGACAAATCTGAACATGAACTTTCAGAAGGCCTGAAAGGAATGAGGTTAGGGGCACAACAGTGATACAGATACCTACAAGGGAATAAACAGGGTGGATGGCCAGCAACTTTCAGGCAATGTAAGGGGTCTACGACAAGGGTGCACAACTATAACGGAATGTGTGTGCATGTGTATGTATAGAATTATAGTGAAGCAGTAGCACCACTACAGTTAGGGCTGAATAGACTGTTTAGTGTTAAAACCCTAACTTTGCACCTTAATAGCTTCACTGCTATTCAACAGAACTGCAAAAAAGGTTGCATGTGTGGTCTGGGGTGGGGGCAAACTCTCTTGATTTGGTAAGTTTCATTCTGGTCAGATGTGCAGATTCCGAGATCCGGAAAGTGCAATTTTAAGAAAAAAACATCTATTGTTTGCTGGATTTTTTGTCACCCACATACCAGTCTGGAATTTTGTTCTGAAACTTTCAGGGTAGAAAGGGCTTGCCCTAGAATGGTGCCTTTAGTTCGTGAAAAAAATACTAATCTGTTCTCAAATTATTAGAATCTGAAATTTCAGTTCTCAGCAGGCTCAGTATGGTCTTTTGGATAGATGTTTGATATGAAAGAAGAACATGGTCAAAGAATAAGGATTCCTCTTTCATGAGGCAGAAATCCTTTTTCACGGGGAAAAAATACAGGTTACTCACCTGTAACAGGAGTTCTAGGAATGGTATATGTTGTTCATCCACACTGTCTGGCAGGTTCCTTGCCGCTTTAAATCCCGCCGGAAGGTCTTCAAGCTGGCTCCTCCCACCCACCCGGTGGTAAACTCTCGCCCGCCCCCATGACGCCAGAGATCTGGCCCGCTGAAGCTCAGGGTTGTGCGTCAAGCCGGGAGGTCGGTGGGGTCAGGAGAACAATATATACCATATTCCTAGAACTTGCTGCGGTGAGTAACCTGTATTTCTAGGAACATGGATATGTTGTTTATCCACACTGTCTGGCAGACTCCTAGCAGTTCTCCGGGAGGAGGGAGGCAAGGTGCACACCCCTCTACTTAGGAAATAAAGACTGAGAACCGAGGCCCCAAAACCAGCATCCCGGCGTGACTCAAGGTCGATGTGGTAGTGGGTGATGAAGGTGTGTGCTGACTTCCAGGTAGCAGCCCTGCAGATTTCCTGGATAGGGACATCCCTGGAAGCAGCCACCAATGCAGCGGTATGGCAGGTAGAATGAGCTCTTATCCCTCTGGGAGGCTCCATGCCTGCCAACCTATAGCAGAGATCTATGCAGGAGGTGACCCACCTGCCTATCGTCCGCTTGGCTGCAGGTCTGCCAGGTGCGGCTTCAGCGTAGGTGACAAACAGCTGGCGAACCTCTCCCTGAACTTCAGCCATCCGCTCCTTATAATAAACGAGCCTTCTAGGGTCCAAAGTATGGAGCCTATATTCGGCCCTCCGAGGTGTGATTGGGGTAGAACACCAGCAGAGTCAACACCTGGTTAAGGTGAAACTCCAACACCACCTTCGGAAGGAATTTCAGGTGGAGGCACAGGACAACCTTGTCCCTGTGGAAGACCAGATAAGGAGACTCGATGGAAAGCACCTGGAGCTCTCCCATCCTTCTGGCTGATGTGATAGCCACCAAGAAGGTGGTCTTCCACGACAGGTGAGAGATGTCACACCTGTGCATCAGTTCGAATGGCTTGCCCATGAGCTTAGCCAATACCAGCAGTAGATCCCACGAAGGTGGAGGTTCTTGCACCGGAGGGGATATGTGATCAAGGCCTTTGAAAAAGCGCCTTACCACCTTCTCCTGCGCCACCGACTGCTTCCCGGCCTGTGCCTGGTAAGCAGAGATGGCTGCCAGGTGCACCTTAAGGGTTGTCAACCGAAGCCCTTGCTGAGAAAGGAACCACAGGTAGTCCAGTATGCTTGCCAAGGAATAGGAGGAAGGGTCCAGGCCGAGAATCTCTTCCATTTGAAGACGTAGAATTTTCTGGTCGACTCCTTACGGGATGCCTCAATGACGTTGAGGACCTCGTCGGAAAGACCCAAGGCCTGGAACTCTAGCCGCTCAAGAACCAGGCCGTCAGGTGCAGGAATTGAAGGTCCGGATGGAATACCTTCCCCTGATTGACTGAGATCAGGTCCGGGCGGGCTGGAAGCTGTCTCGGGAGCCTGGAGCTGAGACTGAGGAGATCTGGATACCAGAACTGGCAGGGCCAGTCTGGGGCTACCAGAATCACCTGCGCCTTGTCCCTCCTCGCCTTGAGAAGCACCTTGTGGATCAAGGGAAATGGTGGTAGAAGAGGCCCGGGGTCCACGGCCTCGAGAAGGCATCCCCCTGCAGCGAGCCCTGCTGAGGAGGGTGGGCATGAAACAGTCTCAGCTTCACATTCTCCCTGGAGGCAAACAGGTCCACCTGAGGCGTGCCCCAGTGGCAGAATAGATCTTGTACTACCTCCAGCAGGAGAGACCACTCGTGGGACGCAGCCCCTATCCGGCTTAGGGCATCGGCCAGGGTGTTGGAGGCTCCTGCCACATAAATGACGAGGAGATCCACCTCCAGGCTGCGCACGAGTGACCAAATGCGGAGAGCTTCCCTGCACAGAGGCATGGAGCGTGTCCCGCCCTAGCAGTTTAGGTAGTACATGGTCGTGGTATTGTCCCTCTGGACCTGAACCACTTGACCCCGAGAAACAGAGTGAAAGCGGTAAGGGCTAGATGAACCGCTCGAAGCTCCAGCAGGTTGATGCGGCATCGGGACTCCCGAGGGGACCAGAGGCCGTGCGCTCTGTGCTCCGCAGATGGGCACCCCAACCCATCAGAGAGGCATCGGTCGATAGAGAGACCGTCGGCTCGGGGCGGACAAACGGGATGCTCTCCTGCAGATGTGCTGGAACGGTCCACCACTGGAAAGCGCTCCACATCCCCTGGGTCACTATCACTAGCTGATCCAGTGGATCGAAGTGCTATGACCATTGGCTGGCCAGCCTCCATTGAAGGGGACGCATGTACCAGCGGGCCCAACGGACCACACTGGTGCAGGCCACCATGAGGCCCAGGAGGTGCAGGAAGTCCCAGGCAGGGTGCGATTGCCCAACCTGAAATGATTGGGCAAAGGAGGAGAGAACCTCGGCCCTGTCCACCGGGAGCCATGCTCTGGCTCATGGAGAGTCGAGCTCTGCCCCGATGAAATGTGTCACTTGCTTTGGCACAAGTTCCGACTTGGCCTCATTGATGAGGAGGCCAACCTGAGAGCAAACCTGGAGGGCCAGTTCTCTGGACCGCTCCATCTCCACTCTGGAGAGGACTGAAATCAGCCAGTCGTCCAGGTAGGGGTACACCCGGACCCTTCGGTGCCGCAGGAATGCTGTCACCACTGCCATGCATTTGGCGAAGATCCTGGGAGCTAGGAAAAGGCTGAAGGGCATGGCCCGGAACTCGTAGAGGGATCCCTCTGCCCTGAAGTGGAGGAATCTCTGGTGAGATGGATGGATTGGGACATGAAAGAACGCATCCTGAAGGTCCAGAGAACAGAACCACACGCCTCATTCCAAGGAATGGGATTATCTGAGCCACAGTGACCATCCTGAAGGTCCTAGACCTTAGGAACCTGTTCAGGTCATGCAGGTCGAGAATGGGGCGCCAGCTCCCAATCTGTTTTGGGACCAGGAAGTACCTGGACACAAACCCCGGTCTGGAGGAGGATCCGCCCCTTCCTGATCACCTCTTTTTCGAGGAGCAGGGCGATATTGGCTCGGCGAGCCAACAAAGAGGCTGTGGACCCCGTAGCCCCCCAAGGGGTGATGGCTCGGAAGGGCGGGGCCTGCTTGAACTCCAGGGGCAGGCCCTTTCCTACCACCTCCAACACCCAATGGTCCATGGTGATAACAGACCAAGCAGAAAGGAAGTGGCAGGGCCGTCCCCCCACGGGGGGAACCCAGGGGGGGAGTGATGAGGCTGGGGGTGACACCCCTCAACCCGTCACTGGGCAGGCTTATCGGAGGGACCAGCCAAGGGACCTCCTGGGCCTTTACCTCCCTGCTTCCTGTTGGAGGAAGCCACGGGCTTTGGTTTGGGATGCCAAGCGCAAGCCTGCTGGCCCTGGTGCTGTTGGGCCAGACGTGCTGCAGGTGCAGAAGGACAAAAGGACTTGTGCTGCTGCTGTCGGCGGCCTTTGTCCTTCTGGGTGGAGGTGACCGAGTCCAGAGTGGCATTGGACTTTTCGATCCACTGAGGTGACCTTCCACTCCAGGGCTGAAGAGGTCGGTCCTCAGGAAGGGGACATCCGCCAGTTTGTGCTGGGTATCTGCCGTGAGGTGGATATCCTCAGCCATGTGCTCTGTGGCCGCCTTGATCTGGCACAGGAGCTCAATGTCCAGAGCCATTTGGAGCTGCTGTTTAGCCACCGCCTACCCTGGTCCCGACCTGCTGGACCGTGGTCTGCAGGTCAGCCGGGAGATGAGGGATCACCTCATCCAGGGAGCTCATGAGGGCATGGGAGAAGTGTGCCATCAGCACGGCCGAGCTGGCCTGGCTGGAGGCCAAGGGAGGATGCAGCGTACACCTTGCGCCCGGCATAGTCCAGCTTTTTGGACTCCTCATCAGGGGGCTTGTCCACATCCCTAGCGCTCCCGGAACACTGGAAAACGCTGTCAGTGACCAACCCCTCGGTGGAGGAGTGCTCCGAAAAACCGGGCAAAGAGCCAGTAGAGACCGCATACTTCCTGGCCATCCTGGCTGAAGGCGCAGGACAGGAAGCAGGCCACTGCCAGAGCTCCAAGGCTGGGCCAACAATGGCTTCAGCCACCGGAAAGGCCTCCGTTGGTGAATCCCCTCGGTCCAGTATCTCCGTCAGGGGATACTTGGCCTGCTTGGATACAGGTTCGAGCCGCATCCTGGTGGACTCTGAGATGAGCCGAAGCAGACCCATGAAGGATGATGGGCTTTTGTCCATCGACTGGCTCCCAGAGGACTCCAGGTCAATGGGCCTGGAGAACAGGGAGGAGTCGTCGTCGGACTCCGAGTAGTCCGCGAAGAGCTGCCTGGGGCCTGAGCCACCCTCCAACTGCCGAGGACGGTTGGGAGTGAGGGTGACTGACAACCTGTGGGGCAGGCCCTGACCCGACCGAGAGTCCTTGGTCGGTGCCCCCGATTTCAGTTGTGGAGGTGGAGCTTCCACCACAATCAGTGGGGCAGCTGGTTTTAGCTGAACAACCGGCCCAGGCTTGGGCACCTCGGCTACAGCGAAGGGTTGTTTCGGCTGCTCGGATGACAGCCACTTGATGGCCGGGGAAGGCGACGGCATCAGCTTGTTCCCAGATAGAAGTAACTGCTGCCACATCACGTCCTCGTAGCGTCAACGCAATTTGCGCCGAAGCCTCTCCTCTCCTGAGGAGGAAGAGGAGGACAAGCGGCGGCTCCACTTACTTCGGTGCCGAGACTGAGACCGCCGATGTCGGCGGGATCAGCTGGACCGAGACGATGTCTGAGACCGAGATCCTTGGTGTTTCCGAGGACGGGTCTGGGAAGGGGCGGGGGACACCCGCTCTTCCCTCGGCTCAGAAGCCATAACCGAGGACTGCGTCACCGGAGGCACAGACAGGTCCTCGGTCTCTACTGGGGGAACCGGTGAAGAAGGGTTGTCGGCTTCACCCAGTCGACAGCCCGTCCGATAGGTCGAGAAAAATCTCAACCGCATCGATGGGTGTCTCGGTTGGCTGACCTGACGGGGACACCGTGAAGCCAGCGGCCTTAGCCGCAACCTCGACCGAAGTCGAGTGTTGGCTGTCCGGGGAAGGGGACCTCTCCCGCTCCCATGAACACAGATAATGGGACTTACCTTTTGAGTCCTTCTTTCTGGACTGAGAGGAATGTCCCAATGGCCCCTCTCCCTTTGTGGAAAGGGATTGGCAAAGCTCCTTTAAAGAAGCTGAATATGAAGTACCCAGAGAGAGCGGGATAAATGCCGTGACCGAGGAAGAGGATGATGCGGTCTGTGCCACCTCCTCCTCGAGGGCAATCATCTGCTCGAGTTGCTCAGCCGAGCCAGCTGCCGCGGCAACCGCCCCAACGGGCCTCCTTCGACTTCACCGTTGGGTAGCGCTTCTCGGGGCACCCAAGCTGTAACCGGGCAGCGTGGTCTTCCAGGACATTGGCTGAAAACGAACGGCATAACTCGCAGGCCTGCGGGTCATGTTCTAGGCCGAGGCAGTAGACGCACGTGGAGTGCGGGTCCATCCTGGACATTTTCTGCCCACAAGGGCATCGCCGAAATCCGGGAGTCGATTTGTCCATCGCAGCTGCGAGGGAGAAACTTGACCGAAGTCTTGAAAATTTTAAAATAAGTTTCGGTCGAACCGAAGAATTAGGATCCAGTCTACACGCAGAGTGTTAAGGAAGAAACCTGAGCTTCCAAGTGGTAAGGAAGATCTGGCGTCATGGGGCGGAGCCGAGAGTTTTACCATCCGGGTGGCTGGGAGGAGCCAGCTTGAAGACCTTCCGGCAAGATTTAAAGCAGCAAGGAACCTGCCAGACAGTGTGGATAAACAACATATCCAAGTCCCTAGAAAAATTGGTTTCCCTATACTTAACATTGGGTATTTTTTGCTCTCATTTACAGCCTAGACGGTGTGGATTTTTTTTTTTTAATGACATTTTCAGGGTTGAAGGGACCCATAAGGGTGTGTCTTTATAATGTTTCATGAAAAATAATATGGTTCCAGAATTATAACAATTTCTCAATGTAAAAATGTGAATGGTTAAAAATAAAAAAATTAAAAAAAAAAAGAGGCTGTGTCCTTACTTTCATGAACTACCTGTCACGCTGAAACAAATATCAATCATGTGGAAAACAAATACTGATTGTGTCATCCACCACCTTGTTTTTTTCTTTTAAATTTACAAACATTGAAAATACATAAAATTATACAATGGCAAGAAAAAATCCTGGACTCTGATTGGTCAGTCTGAGGCTGGACCCGTGATGTTAATCAGTACAACATCACGGGTCTAGTCTCAGCCTCACTGTGAACCTGCAGATGAGCATTTTATGGATCCTTCCATTGCTTGTTTTATGGATCCTTCTCCTTCCATTGCTTGTTTTATGGATCCTTCCATTGCTTGTTCTATGGATCCTTCTCCTTCCATTGCTTGTTTTATGGATCATTCTCCTTCCATTGCTTGTTTTATGGATCCTTCCATTGCTTGTTCTATGGATCCTTCTCCTTCCATTGCTTGTTTTATGGATCCTTCCATTGCTTGTTTCATCTTCTCTTAAAAAACAAAAATATTTTTCCACACAAAAACATCTTTAAAATGATTTGTTTTATTCTGTATAACAACGAGCCATTGTATAACAATAATAATGCCCTCCAGGGTGTGTGTCGTTTGGGATAACGTCATGCCTCAGTTGTTGGACGCACTCGGCCTGTGGCCTCGTGCCCAACCACCTGAGGCGTGACGTTATCCCAGCATGACACACACCCTGTCGGGCATTATTGCTTAAATGACACATTTTCAGAAAACAAACACCTGAACCTAGCTAAATGGGACCCTTTCAGCAAGATTCTGGTGTTTTAAAAAACTTGCCAGAAATTCCTTTTCTGGGCACTCCAAAATCCAGGGTGCCCTGCTTAGTAAGAGGAGCTGTTCACCCGCATTCTCTGTATGAGAACAGTGGGACTTTCTTGCGTTCTGCATACCTACTTTATTTATTAAGCGGAAGGGGGGCCTATATCAAGTACCCCTTTTTCTTCCCCTCCAGGTCTCCTGCCAAACCTTCCCAAAGTTTTCTTGCATTTATACAGTACATATTATAAGCATACCAGGGTGCCCCCCGTTACCGCTTGTCTTTCCTACCTCCCCTCCAGGTTGTCCACCCCATTCCCATTTTGTAGGTGGCAGAACCAGGGTGGCCACCACTGGTGCCACTGAACAGTTGCCCGACACTGGGGTGCCCAGTCCCCAGTGTCAGATAAGTCCCCTGAAAAATAAAATGAAAACCATCCCTCATTTATTTGTAGAAAATGGTCCCTCGATGATCTGAACCCCCCCCATGCTGACCTCCAACTCAGCACCCACTACTCCACCCCACCACCACACAGCCTTACTCACCTAAACATGTCCCACAGCGTAGATTCACTCTCTGATTCAAGACACGTCTTGCTGCTGGAACTGGCGACTGTGATATGAGAAACTAAGATAAGTGCAGTTCAATGAATTTCAATGGGGGTTTGAACTCATTCATATAACGGTCATTTCTGCATATTTTAACCCTACATTTTCAACATGGCCTTTTTGGGACCCCACCTCATAACCAATGGTGGTGGTGCAATGATTCAAATCAGGTCTAAAAGACGATTGTGCGTTCACCTGGGGAAACTACCTTTCAGGAGGGATTTGAGAATTTCACCATCCTTGTTCCTGAGGTGGGGTCATAAGAAGAAAATTTGGGGTCGAAATATGTAAAAATTACATTTTGAGCTTACATTGAAAATTTTCTGTGCTTGCTCGTAACTTTGATAATCTTAAATATTTTGACCCCAAAATTTCAACATAGACATTTTTTCCACACCACCTCATGAATGTGACAGCTATCATTTTTCAAATCCTGGCCAAAATGTGTTTTCTCACTGGTGGTGTGGAATGATGTTTTGGTGGGGATTTGAAAATTTTACCCTACCGGTTTCATGAGGTGGGGTAATCCGAAGGCTATGCTGAAAATCTGGTGTACTAATATGGTAAAATGCCCAGGTTATCAGTAAATGTTGCAGTATTTCAAAGTTCTCTCATAACTTAACTAATTTTCAATATTTTGACTCCAAATTTTCAACACAGCCATTTTTCCACAACACCTCATAAACGTGGCAGTTGTGATTTTTTAAATCCTGTACGAGACATGTTTTCGCACTTCTGGTGCAAAATTACATTTTGGCCAATATACCATAAATGCTACATGTCATGTTTACAAGCGGAGTCATAAAACTACTATCTTGAAATTTCAGGGTCAACATTTAAAAAAAATTATATAACTGTTAAGAAACTTTGTGTGTAGTGCCAGTCTTGACCCCAGCAAGTATGCTTTGTGATCCTGTGCTAACGAGTCGAGTTCGGAGGCAAGCGTAGTGACCCAGCTAAATGGAGTGAGGGTGGGAAGATGTTATTGTTATCCACAGTGTTATCTGTAGGGTTGTCTGCATGGGCCCAGGTACCATACAGTGAAGACAACTGTCCTCATTCACTCTTTGGTCTTTCAAATCTCTTTGCTTCTTTAGATCTGAAAGGACAATGAGTGAATGTGTCGAGTGAATGTATAAAGAATGAATGAAGACAGTTGTCTTCACTATATAGTACCTGGTTCCATGATGACAACCCCTACAGCTTGCATTAACTGGCTGGGGGGGTGCTAGGCCCTGCACTTCTGTAGGCAGATGAAGTCTTCCCATGCTGTAGGGCCCCAAAGGGTCCTGCATGAATGAGGGTAGAAACACAGAATTTGACGGAAGATAAGGACTGCTTGGCCCACCTAGTCTGCCCATTTTCCTACCTAACAGATAAGCTGCAGATCCTAGTTAACCAACAGCTTACTTCCTCCTACCCTCCACTAGGACTGCCTTATGTCTGTCCCATGCATTCTTGAATTCCCCCACTGTTCTTGACTCCACGACCTCCTCAAGGAGGCTGTTCCATGCATCCACAACCTTCTCCATGAAAAAATACATCCTCACATTACCTCAGAGCCGTCCCCCCTCTATCTTCAAATTGTGCCCCCTTGTTCTTGCACATCTCTTTTTCTGAAACATACTGCCCTCTTGGACTTTGCTGATTCCCTTGAGGTACTTGAAAGTTTTTATCACGTCCCCTCTCTCCCTTCTTTCCTCAAGGGTATACATATTAAGCTCCTTTAATCTTTCTTCGTATGTCTTCTGGTGCAGACCCTGCACCATTTTGGTTGCCCTCCTCTGTACAGCCTCCACTCTGTCAATGTCTTTGCAGAGATGGGGTCTCCAGAACTGCACACAGTACTCCCAACTGTCTGTACAGAGGGATAACAACTTCCTGTTTTCTACTATTGATGCCTCTCCCTATGCATCCCAGTATCCCCCAGCCTTCCTTACTGCCTTCTCACATTGCTTGCCCACCTTTAGGTCATCTGATATAATTACCCCCAGGTCCCTTTCCATTTTTACTGTTGTCAGTATCTCATCCCCCATTGTGTACTATTCCCCTGGGATTTTGTTTCCCAGGTGCATTACCTTGCACTTCTTTGCACTGAATATGAGCTGCCATACATTTGACCATTCCTCCAACCTGGCCAAGTTCCTTCGCATCCTTTCACCTCCATCTTTTGTATCAACCCTGATGCAGATCTTTTTGTCGTCTGCAGAGAGACATACTTTTCCTTCCAGTTCCTCTGCAATGTCACTTATAAAGACATTAAAAAGGACCAGTCCCAGTAATGAACCCTGCAGTACCCTGCTATTGACTCTCATTTCTTCACTATAGACTCAGTTTACTACTACCCTTTGCGTCCTGTTGTCTAGCCAATTTTTTATCCAGGCTACCACCTTGGGACCCACTCTAAGGCTGGCTAACTTGTGTATTAATCTTTTGTGTGGGACTGTATCAAATGCCTTGCTAAAATCTAGGTAGGCCATGTCCTAAGCTCCTCCCTGGTCTACTACTTTGGTCACCCAAAGAAATCTATTAGATTCATCTGACATGACCTTCTCATCGTGAATCCATGCTGCCTTGGGTCCTGTGCCTCACTAGCCTCTAGGTACTCAACAATTCTTTCCTTCAGAAGTGATTCCATCATTTTCCCTATCCCTGAGGTCAAACTAACTGGTCTGTAGTTTCCTGCTTCTGTCCTGCTCCCACATTTGTGAAGAGGAATCACATCCGCCCTCCTCCAGTCCTCAGGTACCATCCCATCCTCCAATGATTTGTTAAAGAGAGTAGTCGGCGGTGTCACTAGTTCTACTCTTAGTTCTTTTAGAATTCTTGGGTGAATCCCATCAGGCCCCATTGCTATGTCCACCTTCAATTTTATTAGTTCTTTCAGAACCCTTTCTTCTGTAAATGGACTGGTATCGATCCCCATCTTCAGAGTGTTTCTCTTGTTTGGTTTAGGTACCTCCCTTTCCTCTTCCTTTGTGAATAATGAGCAGAAATATTCATTCAGTATCCCTTTTTCACTGTCACCCTCTACCCACATTCCCTCCTCTTTATTAAGCCTCAGTATCCCTCCTTGGGTCTTTCTTTGCTCCCTAATATACCTATAAAAGGTTTTATCCCCCTTCTTAACAGAGTTGGCTATCCTTTCTTCGGTTTGGGCCTTTGCTATTCTGACTGCCTTCCCTGCCTCTTTCTGCTTTAACTGATAAAGTTCTCTGTCCTGCTCCTTGTGTGTTTCCTTATATTTCCTGAATGCTATCCTTTTTTCCTTAACCTTCCCTGCCACCTCTTTTGAGAACCATAGCATTTTTTTCCTTCGTTGTGTTTTGTTGATTTGCTTTACACAAAGGCTTGTTGCCTCTGTGATGGCTGTTTTGATTACTCCCCATTGTTCCTCCACCCCTCTATCTTGCCCGTTTGCTAGTGCTTTTCTGAGGTACTCTCTCATTTTCTCAAAGTCAGCCCTCCTAAAGTCCAATACTCTTGCTTTTGTATGGCTTGATTGTATGGTTGTGTTTATCGTGAACCACACTGTTTGGTGGTCGCTTGTTCCCAGATGGCTACCCACTTCTAAATCTGAGATTTTTTCTCTGTCCCCCATTTGAGAATACCAGGTCTAAGATTGCTCCCTCCCGAGTGGGTTCCAATACTAGCTGTCTGAGGCATGCCCCTTGTTGGGCATCAAGAATGACCCTGCTCTTGGATATGCCTGCAGCAAAGGTGCTCCAGTTAACATCTGGCATGTTCCGGTCCCCCATCAACAATATCTCCCCTTTTTCTGCCATTCTAAGGATGCCTTCTATCATTTCCTTGTCCATTCCCTCCCCATGAGATGGGGGTCTATATACAACCCCCATGCAGATTGTGGTGCCATTTCCTGTCTCCAGGGTGACCTTGAGTGCCTCATCTGCTCCCTGTTTACTCTTTAGTTCTGTTGCTTTGATCCCTTCCTTTACATAGAGAGATCCTCCTCTTTTACCCTCCCTGTCCCTCCTGTAGATGGTGTATCCTGGTATGTTGACATCCCAGTCATGGTTCTCTGTGTACCGTGTTTCTGTGACTGCCACAATATCCAGGCAACCCTCTTCCATCAAGGCCACTAGTTCAGGGAGCTTGTTACACAGACTACGGGCACTGGTACTCATCACCCTCCACTTTTTGATGGCCTTACTCCTTTTAGCCCCATCCCTGTCCTTACTGCCTTTGCCTTTTCTTACATTTACCTCTGTCCTGCTCCCTAATGACTTCTCTACCTAGGTGTTTACCTCACTTATTACTGTGTTTTATGGGAGGAGGCTGGGATTTCCCTGCTCCTTTTCAGTGCCTCCCCTCTTTTCTAGTTTAAATGCTTGCCAATGAAGCATTTAAACCTCTCACCTAGGATTCTGGATCCCCCCTGGACAGATGCAGACCATCACGCCAGTATAGGCCTGCATCCCTCCAGGTGGCTCCCCAGTCCCCAATGAAGCCAAAACCCTGAGCTCCACACCAGTTTTTCAACCATTTAATGAATTCCCTGGTGAGGAGTACCCTAGCATCACCCTTGCCATAGACAGGCAGCACCTCCGAGAAGGTTACCGTATGCACTACTTGTCTAAGGCCCCTCCCCAACTCTACAAACTCCTCTTGCACTGCTTTGATCCCATTCCTAGCCAGGTCATTTGTCCCTAGGTGGACAACATCCAGCTCCTTCCCTCGTGCAGTTGCTCCCACGATCCTGAGGATTCACTTCCTGTCCCTCCAAGCCGTGGCGCCAGGCAGGCACCTTACCTCACTCTCCCCTTCCTCCCCCCCAATGATCAAGTCCCTCACCAGGAGTTGTTTCCTTCCCCTGTGGGGTCCCATGCCACCCTCCTGTGGGTCTCCTTTGTGAAGGTTCTAGCATCCTCCTTGATCTCCACTGCAGGTGCCTCCATAGAGGAACCACTATCTACCAGAACAGCATATGAATTGTGGTGCAGTACAGCTGGAGGAATGCAACTCTGTTCCACCACCCTCTCCCTCCCTGAGCCCACCCTGGTCCCGCCACTCCTCTTTCTTGGCAACCTCTGAGGTAGTGGCATTGGCCCTGGTGGTCCCTGGGTGGGGGAGGAGGTTTCTCAAATCCTAGCCAGTTCAGCCTGGAAATGGGCATACTCCTCCCTCAGACCAGAGAGGTGCCTGCAAATAGGGCAACATCGCAGCCTCCAGAATGTCTCCCGGAACACTGCCACCCCACAGCCATTGCACTGCACCACTCCTATCATGTCTTATTTTGTGTCCTCTCTCCTGTTTCTCTGTATGCTTACTCTCTCCTCTCCTTACAACTCTCACCCTTCCTGTTCTGGGACAGCAACTTCCTATATTCTTCAGCAGCCTCCTTCTTCCTTGCTCAGTGTCAAACCACCAGCAGCTGGGGGGGGGCGAGCTACTTTTTTCCTTTAGGGTTGACAAAACTAATATGATCCTTCCCTTCCTACTGCCAAACAGGAAGTTCCTGTTATCAGTCAAATCCAGTGGCTATAAAAGTAGAACTGGCTTAGGGTGGGTGGGATGGAGGGCAATTAGTAAGAAAAGGGTAGCTTCTTTTAGTTAGCTGCTTTCTGCTCTACAAGCAAGATTTCTGTCTTCCAAAGGCTAGCAACAGGAAGTTGTAATTGGAGTCACCTGCTTTTATACTGTATAAGCCACACCCCAATTTAAGCGCTCTCTCTCTCTCTCTCCTCCTACTGATTTAGCAAAGTAAGTTGATACAGTACCCTTCCCAGCACAGAACACACACTGACTTTCTTTCTTTTCTTTAACCTTATATAAGACCCCTTCTACTTCTAATAAAGTATCTGTCTGCTTAATCTCAACAGACACGGACTCCTGCTGAGACAGAAGTGTTAAATTAGTAAGAAAATGGTAGCTTCTCTTAGTTAGCTGCTTTCTGCTCTACAAGCAAGATTTCTGTCTTCCAAAGGCTAGCAACAGATACAATTCCAATATCTAAAAAGAAAGGAAATTCTTTGCAAAAAGCTTTGCTAATGCACCAGTTAGGGGAAACTTAACATCACAAAAGTAGGGAAATGCAGCATTAGGGTTTCCAGCCTAAACTCACCACCCCCACCCCAAGCAGAAAAAGGAAAAAACATTAGGGTTTTGCGTCTCCGCAGACTTGGTTAATCAGTGGTGGGATGTTCCTTGGGGTTCTAACCCTAATGCCCACCCCATTCCCTGAGTAAAAAAGTCACACATGATCTTCTTTCCTCACACAGGGCCCTGTGTGAAGACAATTACAACAAACTGTGTTGGCAACGTGGTGAGACATACTTTGAAGAGTGTATCACTATGAGGCACTGGACTGGAGCTGTACGTTGTGCTTCAAATTGGGGGCTACAGGCTTGGGGGGGGGATTAGTGAGCAATTGCGTTCACAACCTCAAGAAAGACCCCATCACCGATTCACTAAGACTCCAGCGACCCAAACCCTGTTTTTCCTTTTTTTCTGCTTGGGGAGTTAGGGTTGGAAACCCTAACGCCACATTTCTCTACTTTTGTGGCATTAGGTTACCTTAACTGGTGCATTAACAACCTTTTTTGCAAAGAATATATCATGATGATGACCTCGAGAGTGAAGCTCGAGAGATATCTCTGTCGTCATGGAAACCATGAGGTATAAAAATAGTGGTGGTGTGTATTTGGGCTCCCATACAGTATTCTATATAGTGAATTGTCCCAAAAACAAACAATTGCTTATTTTTTATGGGGGGAAAAATGAGTTTCTGTCCAGTTCGCCACCCACTCTTCATAGCCATAGCCCGCCAGCGAGCTGATGTTTGCACCCCTACAATGGTCCCGCTGTCTAATCGAGACCGCTGATGTGCCTCTTTGTATTATTACGTAGCTACTAACGCAAAACAAAAAGTAATTCTATGTTAGTAGGTACGCCACTACTGCACCAGAAACAGCAGTTACGTAAGAACTTACCATAAGAGTAGATCTTCAAGACAGGTTCCTGCAGTAGGTCTTCACAGATAGGACTGCGCCCTCTGGCATCAGAACCGCACAGCAAACTTGTAGCTAGCAATCATCAGCAGGGACTGCCCCCGGAGTCAGGTGACAGACGTCAGCATGACTATAAAAGGGGAGGCCCCCAGCCCACCCTCCAGTTCTTCCGCCGGAGACCTCTAAAGAGGGAACAGAAAAAAGGAATGGAAACTCCTGGGACCCTGTGCCCTAGATGAGACAAAGTCCTGGGAAGGGAATGAAGAGAAAAAACAAAGGAGCTGGGGGAAGATGGGTGGGAAATCTAAACCTACTGCAGGAACCTCTCTCGAAGATCTACTGTTACAGTAATTTCTTACATAACTGCTATATCTTACTTCGAGAGGGTTCCTGCAGTAGGTCTTCACAGATAGGACTGAATACCAAGCAGTCAAACAAAAAAGGAGGCGTCAGAGACGAGGATCCGGGAGGAGGAAAATGTCTATCAACTGAAGTCATTCAAGACTGAAGACCTTGCTAGACTGTAAGGCCGAAGCCAGCCCTATGCCTAGAAGCAGTGTTCAGACTGTAATGTTTAGTGAATGTGTGGATGGAGGACGAAGTGGTCGCTGCACAGATGTCCGCAGTGGATTGGCCACACTCCCAGTAGAGTGGTCCTTAACGGTCCCCAGAAGGGGCTTCTCAGACTTCTGATAAATGTAGTGTATACAATTTGCCAGCCACCTTGACAAAGTCTTTTTCGTGATAGCCTTGCCCTGACAATTGGGAGCAAAGGCTACAATGAGCTAGTTCGATGTGCGGACCTCCTTAGTCCCTGAGACATAATAACTCAAAATCCTGTGCATATCAAGGGTGTACAGGAGATACTCCCCCCTGTTGGGAGTGTTCTGGGAAGAACACAGGCAGTTCTACATTCTGGTTAAAGGTCAATTCCGAAACCACTTTCGGAAGAAAAGACGGATTAGTCCGCAAAGCCACCCGGTCTCTGTGGAAAATTAAATAAGGCTCTCTACAAACTAGTGCCTGAAGCTCTGAAACTCTTCGAACTGAAGTGATAGCAACTAAGACGAGCGTTTTCCATGCTAAAAAACACATATCAAAGCTTGTTGCTGGTTCAAAAAGGGGCAAAGTAAGCTTTTCTAACATAAAATTAAGGGTGATCAGGATTCCGGACTGGAGGCTTGATGTGAAGGATTCCCTTCAGGAAAGTTCAGGAAACCTATAGTTGTGCTAGAGTTTTGCCCTCCACCGGGAGGTGGTAGGCTGAAGCTGCAGAGTGGTGGATCTTCAGGGAGGAGTAACTAAGGCCCAACTCTAACAGATGCAAGGGGTACTCTAAAACCTGGGAGGCCGAGCAGGAGAAGGGATCTAGGCATTTTGCTGATGCCCAGATGGAAATTCTCTTCCACTTCCTAGCATAAGTGAATCTGGTGGAGTATTTTCTAGCCTTCACTAAGACCTGAGCGACTCCAGAAGAGACGACATGGCGAAAAATCGCTAAGTCCACAGGTGCTATGCATGAAGATGAAGAGACTTGAGGCTCGAATGTACCAGGGTGCCCTGATCCTGGGACAGAAGGCTGTGAGAGAGAGAGAGGAAGAGGTACTGAGGGGTCCAATGCTAACTGCTGTAGCAACGGGAACCAAATCTGCCGAGGCCAAAGGGAGGCAATTAGATTGATGTGTGTCCCCTCTGCCTGAAGCTTTAGCAAAACCTTCTGTAGGATAGGAAAGGAAGGGAAATCATATAGAAATTTCCCTGTCCAGGAAAAACAGTGCATCTTACCAAAAAGTACCACACCCAGGAAAGAGCGAGCAAAAGCTGGGTAAGTCTGCACTGGATGGGGAGGCGAAGAGATCTATGTCTGGTCGACCCCACTGAAGAAAAAGATCTTCTACTGCTGCCTGCTTTAGTCCCACTCATGAGCACTGGTGACTTATCGGCTGAGACTGTCTGCCAGAATGTTGTGAACACCTGGCACATGGACTACTGTCAAGGACAGGCCGTGCTGTACCGCCCAGTACCACATCCACATCGCCTCCCTGCAAAAATGGTATGATCGGGTGCCTCCCTGTTGAAGTACCAGACAGTGGCCATGTTGTCTGTCTGGATGAGAAGTGTTCCCAGAACCAGAAGTGACTAAATAGCCTGGAGAGCATACATCATCACTCTCATCTCCGGAATGTTGATGTGAAGGTTCTCCTCCATGGGTGACCAAGAGCAAGTCCGATGGTCTCCCAGATAAGCTCCCCATCCCAAGTTCGAAGCATCCAAGGTGAGAAACATGGAGGGAGACGGAGCGTGGAAAGGGAACCCCACCGAAAGGTTGGATAGGTCCTGCCACCAAAGGAGATCCTTTTGCAGGCTGTTGGAGACTAGGACTTTCTGGTCCATGTCATCCAGGCGCTTGTCCTACTGGACTCGAAGAGACCACTGGGTAACCCTCATGTGCAGTCTGGCCAGAGGGACTGTGGGTATGGCAGCTGCCATCAACCCCAGCAGTTGCAGGACCGAATGCACCGTGGTCCACCGGGATGAAGCCACTAGTGCTGCTTGAGAGATTAAGGTCTCTGCTCTGTCAGTGGGAAGAAAGGCCTTGCTCTGGACCATATCCAGTACCACTCCAATAAACTGGAGGTGCTGGGAGGGTATCAGCTGGGACAGGGGAAGTTGACTAAAATGCCTAGACTGGAAAATAGATTCATAGTGAAGGAAAGAGATTCCCTCAGATTGTCCGGAGAAGGGGCTGAAAAAGGCCAGGCATCCAGATACGGGAATACATAAATGCCCCTGCGGCGTAGGAACGCCGCTACATTCTCTAGCCACTTGGTGAACACCCAAGGTACAGAGGAGAGGCCAAATGAGAGGGCTCTGAACTAGAAATGGTCCTCTAAAAAAGAACCTCAGGAAGTAGCGGTGGGCCGGTAGAATGGGGATATGGAGGTAAGCATCCTGCATATCCAGAGAGCACAGCCAAGTGTTGGGTTATAGCAGGGGTAACAGTCCCTGGAGGGTCAGCATGCGAAACCTCTTGTAGTCTATGAAGAGATTGAGCATGCTGAGCTCTAGGATAGGCCTTAGATCCCCTGCCTTTTTGGGAACCAGGAAGAAACGGGAGTAAAATCCCCTTCCTGTTTGATCTGGTGGAACTCGCTCTATGGCTGCTTTCTGTAGTAGAGCTTGGATTTCCTGGAAGACCAGATGATGTTGGCCTGACGGGTAGTGAGACCTTCCCAGAGGGTTGGAAGGAGGTCCGTCCAGGAACTCTATTGAGTGACCTCTCTCTAGGAGTTGAAGAACCCATGCATCTGTGGTTATGGCCTTCCACCCGTCTCACCGGTTCCTCCAGGGGAACAGGAGGGAGCAGAGGGGGAGCTGGGAATCAGGACACAGAGGGAAGGGGTGCATTTCCCCCTGAGGCAGTTTTGGGAAACTTGGCCTGGGGGGGGGGTCTGAGCACAGGAACTTGGGGAGCAACACTTGGTCTGTCGTCTGCCCCGATTGTGTTTATCCCATTTCCGCTGGTGGCGAAAGGACTACTGCCATCATTTTTGGCCCAAATGGTAAAGGGAACGGATATCCTTGAAAGATTTACCACGCTCTTGCAGCTCCCTGATAATATCTTTGACACCACTGCCAAACAGAACTGGACACCTGAAGGGAGCGTCCAGATGGGAACTCTGCACATCTTGAGCTAGCCCCACCAGGCGAAGCTAAGCAAGGCGTCTAAGGCAGATACCAGTAGCCGAACCTCATGCCACCGAGTCCACAGAGTTGTAGGTGGCACACGGAGGGCATGGTGGCAGGATGATTTGTTCATCTTGGCCTTCTCCAGGAGCTTGTTCCTGAGCTGCTCATTGGGAATCTCCTGAAGATCCTTTTACAGATCCAACAGAGGATTTCTGGAAAGTCACCATGTGGGCCAGGTAATTTAAGGAGTGAATGGTGCAAGTGGAAGAAGTATAGATCTTACGACTGTATTGGTCCATCTGCTTCGACTCCTTGTCTGAAGGGGAGGCACTAAGATGTTGGGCTGGGCTGATCTATCATGAGCAGCAGTGATCACAACAGAATCATCCTTAGGTTGGGCAGTGAGATGCGAAACCCCTTCCGGGGTGGTATGTCCTATCGGCCTTCTTAGAGACGGCCGGGATGAACGACGGTTGCTGACAGATGTGGATGCAAGATCTTTTTGCGGCCCCGTCCAAGGAGGAATGGGGAGGGGGTCCACATTGACCAAGTCCAGATGTTCTGCCAAATGTCTGTGTTTGGGATCCAATTCTTGGGAGGACCATCCACGGGATTGCTGAATTGTCCTGAGGAGCTCCGCGAAGGATGGGCCCTCCGGAGAGGATTTCGGGGACTCTATCGGCTGAGGCTCAATGGGAGAGTGAGGTTCTGACTGGTCCCCCACATCAGATTCCTCATCTGACTCAGATGATTCTGTCCTACTTGGCAAAGAAGCCTCTGGGACCCTGTGAAATGTAACGCCTGAGGGCAGAACACCCAGGCCTCTATCTGAGGCTCGACTGGAAGATGTCGGGCTACTAGGTAACACCCTGTAGGGTAGGGTGGCCCTGACCACTTTCTGAGGCTGACCCAACTCCTGGAGCAGCTGAGATTTCACGTCCTTCCACCAGGGAGGAATGGCCTCCTGTTCCAGCTGCGGTGGTGGAGGAGGAAGAGGAGGAGGAGGTGGTGGGGTGCATAATCTGGGCACCCTGCAGGGTAAGAAGGGTAGTTAGGCAGTTGGTACCAGTATGGGTACTGGTATCCTTGGTAATGTATGGCCTTACCCGGCATCGGGTAACCCAGCATCAGAGGAGGGTATCCCGGCGATGGACTCCCCTGGTATTGGGTACTATAGATACTGTGGCGTGTATCCGGGATAGTACCCAGTCGGGCTCGACGGAGGAGCATAGGGCACCGAAGGACTGCTTGGTGGTGGTTCCGATGGTGGAGTAGGATCCATGCCGCCCCCAAAGATGTCCGACGAGGGATCCGGCATCAGGTGAGGACCCGTCGGCGGGAACAGAACCCGGCGAAGTGGGGGGGGGTCAGGAAGAGTCCCCATCGACAGGTCCTGAAAGGTGTCTGATGGAAGAGGGTCCTTGTGATCAGGCCCAAAAAGGTTGGAGAAGGACAGCGAATCCCTTGAGGGAGAACACTGGTGGGATGAAGAGGGACCTGTGAGCTTTCTCTGCCCAGCATCGAGGTACACAAGGGAGTCCAATGGGAGATAAGACACCACACGGGCGACGGGTGGTCTGGTGTCCAACTCAGAGGTGATGGCTTGGCGGTCCATGGAGGAGCAGTCGACTGATTTAGAGACCGTGGATGGGCTGACAGAAGCCAAGAGGCTAGAGTCAGGCTGATCAGACTGGGCTGGGCACCTGGCGGCGGAGACGGAGGGTGACTTAACATCAGGGCTCAAAGCAGGTATCTTAACTGGTTCCTCCGAAGAGGATACCCCTGACTGCCCACTGACCTTGGTGGGGGGGTGTCCAGTCCACCATAGCAGAGGAAGACCCTGGAGGTGGGGTACTCAAGGGGGTGGTGGCTGAACCCGAGATGGCGTCGGCTGTCTGGCTGGATTTTCTCTGTGGGAAGTGGCTCTGCTCCCGGTGTCTTTCCTTCTCTTTCTTTTTCTCCAGGGCTGGTGATGACTATCTTTCCCTCAGCTCTTGGAGCTCTTTTTTCAATTGATGCTAGTCTTTGGGTCAGTAAATGGGCATCGAGGGTCCTCTTGTGATGGGTGTGCATGGCCTGGTTGAAGCCCTGACAGATGTAACAAGCGACAGTGTTATGTTTAGGCCCCAGGCAAAGGACACACTGGGAATGGTCGTCTCCATGCAGGAGCTGCGTGCCACATTTGGAGCACTTTCTCTTGGGCCGACAAGAGGACATACACCACTATGTGGATGGAGGGAGATTCAGAAATAGGGTATGAAAAAATGTCTGAAAATGGCGGGCGACTTAAGCTGTTCTACTGCGTTAGGTCCAATGATTAAGGTCGACAGCGGGAAACTGCCCCTTTTATAGTTACCTGATGCCGGGGCCATCCCCGCCGATGATTGCTAGCTACAAGTTTGCCGTGCGGTCCTGACGACAGGGGGTGCAGTCCTATCTGTGAAGACCTACTGCAGGAACCCTCTCAAAGTAAGATCGACTTTTTCAAGTGTATGGATCTCCATATATTTATATTATACTAGTGGGGTAGCACCAGATGCCAGTATAGTTAGGGTGAAAGGTAACTTCTATGTTAAACCTGAATTTTTGAACCTTAACTTTGGAACCGTTCAACAGATTTGGATGACATTTGGCACACATAATCTCTAGGCATAGGTCTCTTGACGTGCCAAATTTCGTGCAAATCCATTGTGTGGTTTCTAAGATACAGAGTGTTGAAAAAACAGAAAAATCTGTGTTTTGGGCCATTTCTTTGTCCACATGGATCTCAGAAACAGCTTGAAGTTGTGGTTTGAAATTTTCAGGGTAAAAAGTATTTGCTTCATAGATGTGACTTTTGAAGGTTTGGTGAAAAATATTAATCCATTCAAAAGTTACTAAATTTTTAATTTTCCCATTATTTCCAATGGGAAAAATTATTTCAGACAGAAAATAATCTATTCTTCGCAAAAGTAAGGTCTTTGCCCACAAATCAGTCAATCAGTCTGTTTTTTGCACAGTCACTCTTTTCACACAGTATATGGCTTTGCGATGGCAGAGCTCTGTTGTATCCACCATCTTGTTTTGTCATTAGCGAGCCTGAGAAAGTAAAGAAAACGTGAAAATGAGGGTAATTAAATTTTTTTAAATGTAGCCCGAAACAGGTTTCCTGAGCACCTGAAATCTCAGGTGCCGAGCTTAGCGGGAGGACCACTTCTCTCCCATTCTCAGTATGAGAACACAGGTATTTTCTTGACCTCTGCAGCTGGAACTTGTGCTGCTAGCTGCAGTCAGTTCTAAGCCACCCCCCCCCCGGTGTCCAGTGGTACTCCCCAAGCCGGCGATCACCCTTTAAACTATTTTCTGACACCAAGATGCCCATATGTCTATCCCCCAGTAGTCTGGACACTGGGGAGCTCACTCTCAGTGTCCAGAAAAGTGTTTATTATAGCTGTAAAAAAGAAAACAGTTCCCGACAAAACCAAAAAGAAAACTGTCCCTCATCATCTCTCCGTCCCCCTCCCAACCCTCTCACTGAGCAACCCACCACCCCACTCCCCCTCACCCCATACTTACCACCAGAGATCGTCGGCTTTTATCTTCTGTGAACCAGGACACGTCTGCACTCTTCAAAGCTGAACCGCAAACTGAAGAATCAAGGTAAGTGCCGTATAATGGCTGTGAATGACGTTCTGAACTTATGTTGCTATCGCGGCCATTTTTCGGTATTTTTGCACCACATTTTCAACATGGATTTTTGGGACCCCACCTCATGAACACTGTGACTGTCGTTTCATTACTCAGGCCCGGAAGGAGATTTTGTGGTCGCTGCATGAAATCACCTTTCAGGACCGATTAATGAAGTGACAGTGCCAGTGTTCACGAGGAGGGGTCCCAAAAAGCCCATGCTGAAAATTTGGTGGAAAAATTCCTAAAAATGGCCAGATTCCATATGCTCGTTGAAATTTTTCTACACACGCCGCGTGTAACTTTGGAATGTTTAATATTTTGACTCCCAAATTTTCAACATAGACATTTTCACATAATCTCATGGACAGTACAGCTGTCATTTTTCACACCCTGCCCAAAACGTGTTTTCACACCTCTGGCACAGAATGGCGTGGTCCCTGCAAGAATCCCCTTTCGGGACAGATTAACAAAATCACAACACCAATTTTCATGAGGTGGGGTCCCAAAAATCCTATGACAGTTTTGTGAAAATTCCTAAAAATGGCTGAGTTACACACGCTCGTCGAAAGATTTCTATGTACATGTGTAATGTTTGTAATTTTCAATATTTTGACTCCAAATTTTCAACATAGCCATTTTTACATCACCTCATGAACAGTACAGCTGTAATTTTTCTCATCCTGCCCAAAACATGTTTTCGCACCTGTGGCACAAAATGGCGTTTTGACATGGATTTGTACATTTTCATCTACGGGATTTATGAGGTGGGGTTATAAGAACTAGGATTAAAATTTGGGGTCTATATATATATATATATAGCCTAAGTTATGACCATTCGTTGCAATTTCGGTACACCTGCTTGTAACTTCAGAAATTTTAAATATTCTAATCCCAGATTTTCTTTTTTTTGAAATTCAGCATCTTTATTGAATTATATAAAAACCAACAATACATGAAATAGAGACTGCGCATCATACTATGCTTGGAACAAATAATAAACAGATGGTGAGATAACAGTCCCCGAAGGGATAAAGAGAAACAACGAACTCCCTAGTTAAGAAAATCCATATCAAACCAAAATTAACTCCCTCCCACCCGCCTACCCTCCCCCACCCGGAGAGTGCCTTAACAAAAGAAAAAACAGAGAGAGAGAGAGAGAGAGAGAGAGAGAGGGAGAAGCGTATCGGAGAGACAACCCCAAGTAACAGAGTCGATCCAAGAGAGGCAAATTAGGCAGTGGCTGTCAGAGGCCCACATTGTATGGGGATTACTTCAGGTATAATGCACATAATCTATCCCATTTCTGATTAAAATAGGCCAAACGGTTTCGGGAGCTAGCTATTAACTTCTCAATATTAAAACAGAGGGACATTTCTTTGAGCCGTTCCGAGTACGTGATGGAATCTTGATCCATCCAATGCCTAAGGACCAGCTTTTTGACTACTATAGAGATTAAAGCCATATGGTACCTACGTTCCTTCACCTCAATATTAGAGTATATCCCTAGTATACATATTTCTTTGGTGAAGAGATCCTTTAACCCCAGAAGCGGGTCTAGGTTACTTTGTATTGTGTTCCACAGACATGTCGCCTTATCACAATACCAAAGAATATGCAGCAGGTTCCCTTCAGCAACTCCACACCGAGTACAGTTGGATGATTGGAGTTTACCAAATTTAGCCAATCTGGTTGGCGTGTAATAGAGATTGTTCAGAATATGGTACTGGGTCAATCTGTGATTGTCCTGGGAAAGGTATTTGTATGTGTCCTTCCAAATCAGACTCCAGGAAAGAGAAGAATCCGGAATGAGAGGTGCCCACATTTTTGAGCCCTCCAAGGTGATGGGAAATAAGACGTCCAGCAGATAGGCATAAATTCTGGCAATACCATGGGGTTTAACTGCGGATTCTTGGATCTTTTCCAGGAAGGGCCTTGTTTTGGAAGGTATAAATACAGACCCAAATAGCTTAGCTATTAGGTGTCTCAATTGGAAAACTTGAAAATGTGCTTCTGGGAAATGTTAAGGGAGGTCAGGATATCTGTGGAGGATAACAGAGAGCCTTGAGAATACAGGGACTCCACTAAAGAGTCCTGAATTTGAGGGAGCCACTCAGAGGTCAGCCGGCTGCCCCCTATTTTGATGTTGGGATTTAATATGAGGGGTTGTGCCAGATCTTTGGTATATGGTATGTTGAAGAAACTCCAACATTGGGATAAAATTTTAATAGAGAGACCTATAACCGACTCTTGTATGGTTATGGGTAATGCGGAGAAGGAGTAGCAGAAGATTTGGGGAGGTCACAAGTTAAATTGATCCAGAAGTTTAAGCTCCAATTGAAGCCAAGTTGGTTGGGGTAAATTGAGTTGGGGAGTTGACCATTTCCCTATTTTGTGTAGTTGACTAGCCCAGTAGTATAGTAAGAAGTTAGGGAGATGAAGGCCCCCTTTATCCCAAATTACGTTAAGTCTGAGAAAGGCCCGTCTAGGTTGCTTTCCTTTCCAGATGAAGCTGGATAGTGCAGAATGTACCTGTTTGAAATACGATCTGGGGAGCCATATATTTAACAGGTTTAGGGGATAGAAAATCCAGGGTAGTACGTTCATTTTAACAATATTGATGCGCCCCCATAGGGATAATGGTAAGCTTTGCCACCTGTTAAGGTCTCTCTGGACCTTTATCAGCAAGTCATCCAAACTGAGCTTCCTGACCACTTCAGCCTCACGGGCCAGATGTATGCCCAAATACTTAAGCGAAACAGGGGACCACTTCATACCAAACTGAGTGAAATTAGCATGAAAGGTGAAAGAGTTTAACGGGAAAATAACTGATTTAGATAGGTTTAGTCTATAGTTGGACACATGGCCAAATCGTTCAATAATTTGTAAGGCTTGTGCTAAAGATGATTCTGGGTTGGTACTAATCCCAGATTTTCAACATAACCTTCTTATTACCCGATCTCATGTACGTTACAGCTGTCATTTTTCAAATCCTGGCCAAAATGTGTTTTCGCACCTGTGGCACAAAATGGCTTTGCAGTTGTACAGAATTATGTTTTGGCAGGGATTTTAAAATTTTCTGTATCTGGTACATATGTTGGGGTAATAAGATGACTATGCTGATAATTTGGTCGTGCACCTACGGAGGGATGGGTGCACAGGGTCCAAACAAAGCTGCACTTCCACAGTAAAATAAGGAATATCACAGAACATAGGAGAGGACAGTTATGGAGGGTAGGAGTGCAGGGCCCTCCCACAGCCAAATAAGGAAACAAGTAAACTATCTGAAAAAGTAGGAAAATTAATTGCAAAAAACTTAATTAATGCATCAGTTAGGGTTGTTACTAAAGTGACAAAAGCAGGAAAATGGGATGTTAGGGTTTCCAACCCTAATACCCCACCCTGTAGACATTGACAGGTGTCAGGGGTGTGCCTTGGGGTCATCTGCCCTAACGCTTACCCCACTGCACAAGTAAGTAAGCTGAGATGGGTACAGTATAAGAGAATGGGGTGAGCGTTAGGGCTGATGACCCCAAGGCACACACCTCGGATGCCTGTCAGTGTGTACAGGGTGGAGGTGGGGTGTTAGGTTTGGAAACCCTAACACCCCATTTCCCTGCTTTTGTCACTTTAGTAACAACCCTAACTGATGCATTAACAAAGTTTTTTGCAATGAATATATATATATATATATTTATACACACACACACACACACACACACACACACACACACACACACTCTGACACATACACACACACACACACAGATAAGAAAGAGAGATATTCTTTGCAAAAAAATACATTAATGCATCAGTTAGGGTTGATGTCAAACCGTAAAAGGAGAGAAATATGATGTTAAGGTTTCAACCCTAATACTCCAACCCCACCCTACACACACCAACAAGCATCGGGGGGGGGGTGCCTTGGGGTCATCAGCCATAACGCTCACCTCATTTCATAAGTAAATAAGCTAAGATAGGTACAGTATAGGAGAATGGGGTGAGCATTAGGGCTTTGCCATTTTTACATATTTTGACCCCAAATTTTCGAAATATCCTTCTTATAACCCTGCCTCATGAACAATATACAGTATGACTGTCATTATGCAAATGCCGCCCAAAAGGAGAAATCGCCATGCGACTGCAAAATCACCTTTCTGGCAGGAGTTTCGTAACAACAGTAATATTGTTCATGAGATGGGGTCCCCAAAAGGGTATACTGAAAATTGTGGGTCAGAATGTCAAAAAATGGCTGAGTTATGAATAAAAGCTGAACCCCCCCCACTGAAATACACTGAACCGCATTTACCCAAGTTTCTCTATTGCAGTCGCTGGTTCCAGCAACAAGACATGTCTTCGATCAGAGAGTGGATCTCAAACCTGGAACCTGTTCAGGTGAGTGAGGGTGTGTGGGGGTACACTTGGGGGTGTAGGTGGGGGGGCTGATCGGCAAGGGACCCACACACACACACACAAAAAAAAAAAAAAAACATTGCATCTGCAGGGGGTAGTACCACTAGACACCAGGGAAGTACTATGCAGTAACGGAGACCACGAGTGGGAGGTGCCTCTAGACACCAGGGAAATACTGTGCAGTAACAGGGACCTCAATCGAGGCATGAGGGGGTGCCACTAGACACCAGGGAAATACTGTGCAGCAACAAAAAATTACTCACCACAGTAATGTTGTTTCTTCTAATGGAGTCTTGCTGTATTCTGACTATATGCAGTTAGCCCCAGCACTTGAACTGCTCCGGAGAGGAAAGGGTTAACTCTATGCCAAGGCACAGAACGTTGATCTCGAGCTCAGTTTTCAAACCTCTGTCCCAGGTACTCCTCAGTGTAACAGTCAGATTCTTACGAACATTATACTTAACAACCCAGAAATTGTTTAAGAAATGTCATGCCAAAAGGCAATAACATAACTTTAGGGTCCAAAGACTCAGGTCGAGACCTCCAAAAAGAATCCAAGTAGGTAATAAGGTATAGCAATAAAACACAAAAACAAAAGACCTCATAAGAGAAGAGGTAAACCAGGTAAACACCGCGTCTGCCCACCCACATCCCAAAACAACTAGGTTACCAGGAGGGGAGGAAGGGAAGGAGGTCAGAATAAAGCAAGACTCCATTATAAGAAACAACATTACTGTGGTGAGTAATTTTTCTTCAAACATCATCAAGTCTTGCTGTATTCTGACTATATGCAGACTACCAAGCAGTACCCCCGAGGAGGAGGGAACTACAGAACCTATTTTGGATACAGACTCTACAGTACTGCTGTGCCAAACCTAGCATCACTTCTTGACTGGATGTTGAGGGAGTAATGCTTGGTAAATGTGTGAACAGTCTTCCAGGTGGCTGCTTTACAGATTTCCACTAAGGGTATATCTCTGGTAGCTGCGACCGAAGCAGCTGTACCTCTGGTGGAGTGAGCTGTCAGGCCTGATGGAGGCTCTTTCCCCAATTGTGAATAGCAGAACTGTATGCAGGAGACAATCCACTTAGCAATAGTTCTCTTAGTGGCAGGCTTACCTTTACCCACCTCCCCATAGGTAAGAAACAGCTGGGAGCAGTCATTTCTATGGGCTTTAGTGGATTCGATATAGTAACTCAGAGCCCTCTTTACATCGACACTGTGCAACCTCCTCTCTCTCCAGAGGAGAAGCGGTCAGTGAAGAATACAGGGCAGTGTCATAGATTGGTTCAGATAGAAGTCTGATACCACTTTGGGAAGGAACTTCCTATTTGTACGAAGGACCACCTTATCTCTGTGAAATGAAATGAAGGCAGGTTCCACTGATAAAGCATGCAAGTCACTGATTCTCCTGGCAGAGGCGATAGCCACCAGGAACACAGTTTTCCAAGTCAGGTATTTGAGCTCAGCTGTGCCCAGTGGTTCAAAGGGAGGCTGCATCAGCCGTGTAATGCAGATATTCAGGTCCCATGGAGGAGTGGGATCCCTGAAGGGAGGATTGATATGGACCAAACCCTTGAAGAATTTCTTGAAAACTGGATGGGAAGCTAAAGAAGAGACCTTCCCAGCCGATAGAAAGGCAGAAATAGCTGCTAAATGCACCTTGAGAGTGGCCGGCCAAAGGTCTAGACTGCTAAGATGCACCAAATAATCCAAAGCAGTGGCAATGTCAGCTAAATGTGCCTCTGGGCACACCAGAACCCAAACCTCTTCCATTTAGAATCATAGGTTTTTCTAGTGGAAGGCTTTCTGCTAGCCTTAAGGATATCCAGAGCTGATTGAGCAAGATGCAGGCCTGCATATTCTAGCTCTTCAAGAGCCAGGCCTCGAGTCTGAGTGTGTGAAGATTAGGGTACAATATCCTCCCCTAAGATGATGTGAGGAGGTTGAACTATCTGGGAAGGCACAGAGGAATTGTCTCAGATAATGACAATAGCAGAGGATACCAAGGCTTTCTGGACCAGTCTAGGGCCACCAGAATCACAGTGCAAGGTTGGAATCTAATCTTGACCAGAACTCTGAATATCAGAAGAATAGCATAAAGAAACCTGTTGGTCCACTCCAGCAGGAAGGCATCTAGAGGAACAGAGCCCAGAAGAGGGGGTCTGCAGCAGAATAGAGGGAGCTTATGATTGTCCGGGGCTGCAAAGAGATCTATCTCTGGAGTGCCCCATCTCTTAAAAATGATCTGAAGAATGAGAGGATTCAGGGCCCATTCGTGGTGACCTTGTTAAATCCTGCTGAAAGCATCTATAAGTATATTGTCCTTCCCTGGGAGATGCACAGCAATCAGAGTAACCTGCAGTGAATAAGCTAGTAACCATATTTTCATGGCCTTGATGCACAAGGCCGAGGATTGAGTGCCTCCCTGCTTGTTGATGTACCACATGGTTGTGGTGTTGCCTGTCCTGATCTGCACCACTTTCCCCTGAATTATGTTCGAGAATGCCTGGAGTGCTAGAAAGACAGCCCTGAGTTCGAGAAGGTTTATGTGGAGAAGAGACTCTGATGAGACCAAGTTCCCTGAGCAGTAAGCTGATTCAGATGGGCTCCCCATCTCAGCAGGGAAGCGTCTGTGGTGAGGATCACTGTGGGAACCTGACTGAGGAAGGGGACTCCTTGCCTCAAATTGTCCTCTTCCAACCACCACTAGAGAACCTGAACCAAAGTTAGGGACACTGGAACCAACTTGGAGAGGGGATCTTTCTTCCGAGACCAAAAGGTTCTTAGATGAAACTGAATATCTCTCATCTGAAACCTTGCCCCTTGCACTACTGCAGTGCAGGCTGCCATGTGGCCTAGCAACTGTAAGAAGTGTCTGGCTGGCCGAGACACTAGTGGACGAAAAGAGAAAGCCAGAGTGATGAGGGACTGAACTCCTGAGAGAGGAAGAAAGGCCTTGGCCTGAACAGTGCCCAGCTCCACCCCTATAAATGTGAGAAGCTGGACTTGTTCCAGAACAGACTTTTCCAAATTTAGGATAAATCCTAAAGAATCTACAAGTTTTTAGGTGACCCCTAGAGCTCAAATGACTTGGTCTGGGACTGGCTTACTAAGAGCCAATCGTCCGGATAAGGGAACAGTAAGATGCCTTGTCTCCTGAGGAAGGCTACCACTACTGCTAGACACTTGGTGAATACTCTTGGAGCAGATGTTAGGCTGAAAGGAATTTCTCTGAACTGATAATGGCCTGAGGGCAGCTAGAACCTGAGGTACTTTCTGTGGGACTGCCTGACAGGTATGTGGAAATAGGCATCCTTGAGATCCAGAGAGGCTAGCCAGTCTCCTGGTCTCAGAGCAGGAAGAATTATCCCCCGAGTCACCATCTTGAACTTTGGCTTTAAAATATGTTTGTTCAGGTATCGTAGATCTAGAATCTGTCACCACTACCCTGTCTTTTTTGGGGTAAGGAAGTACCTGGAGTACAATCCTTTTCCCCTGTGAATGAGAGGTACCTTTTCCACTGCTTGCAGAAGCAGTAGAGAGGAGACTTCTACTTCTAATGCCTGTGTTTCCTCTGGATAGGGAGGACTGAAAGACTTTGCTCTCACCTTTGGGAACCTGAAGCTGAGAGCAAGACCCTGGTTCACTACTTCCAGGACCCACTTGTCTGAAGTGATAGACTTCCAGGCCTGGAAAAAGTGAGCCAGTCTGCCCCCTACAGGGATTGGGGAGGTGACCCTGACTGACACATCAGGGTGTCTGTTTGGCGGGGGCTTAGACTGAGAGGAGGATGCAGCCCTTGTCATCCCCCTTCTGCCTCTTCCCCTAAAGAACCCCCTCTGCTGAAAAGAAGAGAAGGCCCAGGCCTGGTGAAAAGGCCTGCCCCTGCCAGCCCTAGATTGTTGCCTTTAAGGAGTGGTCTGCTTTTCTTTGGCTGCAGCACTCCTATATGTGGTCCTATATTCATCCCTCTTTTTCATGCAAGTCTCTGTTTGCTCCCAGATAGTTACTGGCGACAGGAAAATCCATGGCCTTGGTCTGGGTATCCTGAGACAAGTTGGTACACCTGAGCCAGGCAAATCTACTCATGGAAACAGATGTAGCCATGACCCTAGAATGAACATCATTCAAGTCCACAGCAGCATGAAACTGGACCTTTGAAGCTTCGATGCCATCCACTGCCATCTGCTCCAGCTCCTTGGCCAGCTGGGAAGGGGCATTTTTAGCCAGCTACAGAACTGTATCCCACCTAGACTTCTGATATCTGGCTGTATATGTCATGTAGTTGGATTGCCTGAGTCCCAAAGAGGATGCCAAGTACTGTTTTTTTTTGCCATGGCATCCACTTTCCTGGAATCCTTATCTGGGGGGTGAGATGCCAAGGGAATATTAGTCTTGTCACAGGCTGCAGCTTGCACTACCTCAACATGGCTGCAATGACTGGTAAGGAATTCCATTCCAGGACCTGATAGGGCATACCTCCTATCCATCTTCTTATCCACAGGAGGTATGGATGTTGGAAATTGTAGTATTTTTTGGGTCTGTTTCCCCAGGGACTTGTGCAGGGGGATGGACACCCTTTTGGACTCTGGGACATCCATCATCTCAACATTGTCA
Organism: Neoceratodus forsteri; assembly: GCA_016271365.2. Taxonomy (NCBI): domain Eukaryota; kingdom Metazoa; phylum Chordata; order Ceratodontiformes; family Ceratodontidae; genus Neoceratodus; species Neoceratodus forsteri. Next base: position 590,946,978 of record CM028132.1, on the reverse strand, counting down.
GGCTCCTCCTGATCCTGTTCGGCTTCTTCCATTGGAAGATGAAGAGTCTCAGCCACCCTCTAGTGAAACAAGAAGTGAGAGGGGGACTCAGAAAGCCTGGGAGGAGACACATTAGAAGGCCTGGCTGGGGAGATGTCAGGCTCTATAGGCTCATCTAGGTCTTTGTAATCTTCATCATCTTCGTCTCCTTCCCAGTCGCCCTCATAAAATGCTTCAGGGTCATATTCAGAAGCAGACAAGTCCGACCGAACCGATCATCTCTGAGTCGGTGTCAGTTCAGTCAGAACCGGACCGAACCGAGCGAAGCGACTGTACAATAGAGATCGCTTTGGCTATCTCGTCAGTGTTCGGAACATGTGGACTGGGATCCGAACTGGCTGACTTGCTTTTTCTCTTTGCAGGAACAGATTCCGCAGAATAGGCTCTCTTCTTGCCCGAGGGGGTATCACCCAGGTCAGTGGGCACCCCCTCGGGTTTGGTCAGAACCGAACCGGGCTGGGCATCCTGGTCAGTGGGTTTTTCAGCCTCCCTTTCCTTCAGCCTACTTAAACTTTTATGCACAGTGGCTTTAGGAAAGTTTCTGCAGATCTGGCAGTCTTTTTTGAGGTGGTCAAACCTCAGACAATAAACACAGATGAGGTGGGGATCAGCCTTGGCAAAGGCCTCCCCACACTCGGTGCAGTGCTGAAACCCAGTGGGCCCGGTTTTCTTTTTTGGTTTCTCAGACATGCCTCAATAACAAACTTACCCTTAGCAGAATTTAAGCCAGGCAACTACAAAAACCTATTGGTTCCAAGCATGTCACGGGTTGGATGAAAAAAAAAAATGGAAAAATTGTTTTTTTTTCAGAAATCGATAGATATCGGATACCACACGAAAATTAAAGTAAACAGATTATTTTGGTTTCCAACCTGACCGACCGGAAAGAAACCGACAAGGCAAAACAATTTCTTCACCAAAACACTAGTACCTACTAATACACTTACTGTACCAGGACAGAGATGTAAACACTGAAAATTAAAGAAACGGTTTAAACAAACCAACCGATTTTACTGTGACCGAACCAAAGTGAAGGAGAGGATCTCCGGAGCGACTTCTCAGTTAGGCGGAGTAAAGAATCTGATCATTACATTGAGGAGTACCTGGGACAGAGGTTTGAAAACCGAGCTCGAGATCAACATTTTATGCCTTGGCACAGAGTTAACCCTTTCCTCTCCGGAGCAGTTCAAGTGCTGGGGCTAACTGCATAAAGTCCGAATACAGCAAGACGTCATGTTGTTTGAACACGGATTCTTTTATCGCATCATGTGGTCCCAAAAAAACAGATGTAAAATGCAACAAAAAACAAATGCAAAGATAATTTTTTCAATGTTTAAGTGCAGCATCCACTTAACAGGGTCCCGATGAGCCAGACATATGTGCTGGGCTCTCTCCAGGATGTATTTTTTGTGAATTTTGATTTTTTTTTTTTTTGGTAAAAATAGAAACAAGATGGCAAACGAAAAAGGAATTTTCCTTTTTCATTTCACATAACTATCTTTTAGTGCTTGCTGAGCATGCTCAGAAAGAAACAATTACTTACCATAGTAAACTTGTTGATACTCAGGTATTCAGAACTTCTGCAATGTCCCTTTAAGACTGAACTGCCCGAAGGGAATTTGGAATGGTATGCAAATGATGGAATCTTTGCGCATGCTATTTTCAAATGCTGCCTTGAACTAACTGCCTAGGTTTAAACCCTCAGATTTCCTTGGAGCCTGGAAAGACAGGCCTCAAAAACTAAACATCTATATATAAAAACCTTAATAATTGGAAATATAATAATGGAAATAACACCCAAATACCCTCAAGGAGGGGAAACCTCAAAACTGGAGGTCATAAAATTTAACAGTGCCCCTGAATGTCAGAAATCACCTGAAGGGGAAAAACAAGAAAATGAACCCAAATCACAAACGATAGTGCTCGATTGTGGCACCTGTATAGTATGTCTCAAAAACATTCCCAGGAATGCAGAGGCTACTGGTTCTTGAAGGGGAGGCAAGGTGGGAAGTGTTGAATACCAGAGTATCACTGGGAAGACTACTGACATGTAACCAGATCCAAATGTTAATATTTCTCCCACTATGTATTTTCTTGTTTATACTGTGTAAACTGTTCTCCCCTCCCCCAGGACGCATCTGTAATCAAGCAGTACTCTGCTCAGTATAAAACGCTTGCTTAAATAAATAAATAAGAAACAAGATTACTATGGTAAGTAATTTTTTCTTCTAACCCCAGTGATACTCAGATATTTATAACTTCTGCAGACTACGAAGCAGTACTTTTGGAGGTGGGCATAGAACATACTTTGGAAACAGACTCTGCAGGACAGCTATGCCAAACCTGGCATCACTCCTGGGCAGGATGACCAAACTGTAATGCTCTGTAAAGGACTGTACTGTTTTCCAGGTAGCTGTTTTACATATGTCCACTAACGGGACATCCCTGACACCTGCTATGATAGCAGCTGTGCCCCTTGTGGAATGGGCCCTCAATCCTGTTGGGGGTTCTCTTCCCACCTTAGAATAACAAAACTGGATGCACTGTACTATCCAGCGAGAAATTGACCTTTTAGATGCTGGGTTACCCTTTCCCTCATCCCCATAAGTCAGGAACAGCTGTGTTCTATCCTGCTTATGGTCCATAGTGGCTGTCATGTAGTACCCAAGAGCTCACAACATCCAGACTGTGGAGCCTCCTTTCACCAGAAGTAGAGTGCTCAGTGAAAAAGACAGGTAGGGTAATGGTTTGGCTCAAGTGGAAATCAGAAACCACTTTAGAGAGAAATTTCCTGTTTGTTCTCAGGACCACTTTGTTCTTCTGAAAGGAAATATAGGCCTGATCTATGCAGAGAGCCTGGAGCGCGCTGATTCTTCTAGCAGAAGTCATTGCCATTAGGAAAACTGTTTTCCATGTGGCATATTTTAGTTGAATTGAAGACATGGGCTCAAAAGGAGCCCCCATGAGATTGGCTATATATACACTGTGGTCCCATGCCGGCACTGGCTCCCTGTGAGTGGGGTTCAAATGGGAAAGGCCCCTAAAGAACCTCTCAAAGACAGGGTCTGAAGCAAGAGAAATCCTTTGTCTGGCTGAAAAGTAGGCAGATGCTGCAGCCAAATGAACCTTTAGGGTACTGGGCTGAAGGGCCAAAGAATGCAAATAAGTAAGATAATCCAGCATGGCTGGTACCCCAGCCTGTGTTAGTACAATTTTTTGGGTGGAACACCAAATAGAAAACCTTTTCCATTTTGCAGCATAGGTTTTCTTAGTTGAGGACTTCCTGTATCCCTCACAATGTCCAGGATATCCTAAGAGAGTTTTAGTCCTGCATATTCTAGGTCCTCAAGAGCCAGGCCTTGAGTCGGAGGGATCTGAGGTTTGGGTACAGCAACCTCCCCTGATTGGAGGTTACAGGTTGTGCCTCCTGGGAAGGTGTATCGGCTTGGCCACAGACATGGAAAGCAGTAGAGAGTACCATGGCTGCCTGGGCCAGTCTGGAGCTATCAAGATCATGGATGCTGACTGGGACCTGAGCTTGAGCAAAGCCACGTACACCAAAGGGAAGGGAGGAAAAGCATACAAATGTTTCTCTGACCAATCCAGAATTAGAGCATCCATGAGGAATTGTTCCCTGCTCTGGTGGTCTGCAACAGTAATATGGCAGGTGGTGGTTCTGGTAGGATGTGGACAAGTCTACCTCTGAGGTGCCCCACCTCCTGAAAATCACTTCCACCACTTGTCTGTTCAGAGTCCATTCGTAATGGGCTTGATTGATCCGACTCAAGGTGTCTGCCAAGGTACTGTCCTTGCCAGGCAGATGAATGGGCTGTACAGAAACTCCCAAGGAGTATGCCAGACTCCATATTTTCATGGTTTCTGTGCAGAGAGGGTCTGACCTTGTCCCCTCTGCTTGTTTATGTAGAACATAGTGGTGGTATTGTCTGTTCTAATCTGTACCGCCTTTCCCTGTTGCAGTAGCGTGAAGGCCTTTAGTGCCAACAATACTGCTCTGAGCTCCAGCAGGTTTATGTGCAGGAGTGACTCTGCACTTGATCATGTGCCTTGGGTAGTGTGATCTCCCAGGTGGGCACCCCACCCCAATAGTGATGAGTCTGTTGCGAGAACTACTGATGGGGGATCTTGTTGAAAATAAATCTCTTCTCATTGGTTTCCTCTTTCCACCATTCGAGGGCCTGTAACAGAGTTCCTGTCACTGGAATCAATTTTGAAAGAGGGTCCCTTCTCTGGCACCAGTGAGCCCTGAAGTGAAACTGGATGTGCCTCATCTGGAATCTGGATCCCAGCACTGTGCCAATGGCAGCAGCCATGTGGCCCAGCAGCTGAATAAACTGTCTTGCAGTTTTTGGCTTGTTGAGGATGAATGAACCTGCTATCTGTTGGATGCTCCTTACCCTGTCCAGAGGCAGGTATGCCTTGCCCTGCAGGGTATTTAACTCTGCTCCTATGAACTGCAATACCCGAGCAGGCTGAAGGAATGACTTTTTTAGGTTTATCAGGAATCCTAGCAAATCCAAGAGCTCTTGGGTGCGTTGCAGCTGTTCCTAGATGCACTGGGGTGATTATCCCACCACCAGCCAATTGTCTAGGTATGGGAAGACTGTGACACCTTGCTTTCGAAGGTGTGCCATTACCACTGCCAGACACTTTGTGAACACCCTTGGTGCTGAAGTGAGACCAAATGGCAGGGTTGAAAACTGATAGTGACCTGAAGGGAGTCTGAACCCGAGGTATTTTCTGTGAGACTCCCTTATAGGGATGTGGAAATATGCATCTTTTAGGTGCAATGAAGCCAACCAGTATCCTTTATGGAGGGTTGGCAAAATCAGTGCCGGTGTTACCATTCTGAACTTTGGTTTTGTTAGGTATCTGTTCAAGCCCCTGAGGTCTAGGATTCACTAAAATACCACCAATAGCTTAAAATCTGGTTCAATTTCAGTTGGCATCCATCTGTGCATCCCTGGGACGAGTCTGAAAATAGGCAAAAAATTGTCTAGTACTCCTCCCCGGTCAACAAAAACTAAATAAATAAATAAGATGGGACGCCACTCCCCATTTTTCTTTGTGGTAAGGAAGTATGTTAAGTAAAATCCTTTACCCTTTAAGTGGATTGGTACTGGTTCCACTGCTTGTGACAGAAGCAGTTTTTGAACCTGTTCCAGGAGTTTTCTCTCTGCATTTGAGGATGGTTTAAAAACTCGGGTTCTTAAAGGTGGTAAGGATTTGAAGGTCAGAGGCGATCCCTGGCTCACTACTTCCAGGCCCCACTGGTCTGTGGTGATGTTTTTCCAAGCATGAAAACAGTGAGCCAGATGTTTCCTACAGGTAGTAGCGAGGCGGTCTGTACAGACATGTCAGGCTGCCTGCTTTGCTTGAGGCTGAGCTTTGGATTGGGAACCACGCCTGGAACCCCTTCTACCCCAGTCACTGAAGTATTCCTGCTGTGGATACTGCTGGTACTGAGGCGTAGCCATGGCCTGGAAAAAAGGCCTGCTTTGAAAGGATCTGCCCCTGCCTCCCCCTCTATAGGGTCTGGTGGATAGGGAAGCTTTGTCTTTTGCAGAATTGCTTCTGTAGGTGGCCTTGTATTCATCCACCTTTTTCATATAAGCCTCTGTCCTTTCCCCAAAGAGGGAGTTTTCCTCCAATGGGAAATACAATGCCTTGGTTTGTGTATCCTGGGTAAGATTTATGGATCTTAGCCAAGCAAACCTTCTCTGAGCCACAGTGTTTGCCATCCACCTGGCAGCTGTGTCAGTCGAATCAGCAGCCGTTTGAAATTGATATTTGGTTGCTTCCAAACCAAACCTGTTTCAGCTAAGTCAGCTGAAAGGGGAGACTGTGCCTTGTCTGACATAGCAAGGCCCGATTGCCAAAGAGACTTTTGGTATTGTGCAGCACAGGCCTGGATGTTTGCCTGCCTGATGGCCAAAGAGGCTAAAAGGTAACCTTCCTTGGCCATGCTATCAATCTTCTTAGAGCCTTTGTCTGGAGGGTGGGAGGCTAGTGGAACCCTTGCCTTGTCACAGGCTGCCACTTGCACCACTCCTTGGTTGTCAGCGTGAAAGAACAAAACTTAAGCACCCTGCCTTTCCAACTGATACTTTTTATCCAACCTCTTATCCAGAGGGGGAGCAGTAGTGGGTGTTTGCAAAATCTTTAAGGCACCCCTCTTAAAGAACCTGTTAACAGGAAGAAGAAGCTTTATTGTGGGTGTCAACCCAGTCATTTTCATATATTTAGCTTCTTCTTCTTCATCCTAAATCACCTTACCTGTGGGGATGTCTGATGCATCCACCATCCTTCTTACAAAAGTAAAGTGTGAGGAAAAATCTTCTGATGCCCTAGGAGGAGAACCAATGTTCTGTTCAGGGGGAAACATCTGGTTCAATGGGGTCCCCATCATCCTCAACACACTCTTCTTGTTCAAAAAAAGAAGAATGAGAAGACCACCCAGTCTGGCAGAAGTCCGAGGCAGAGGAACAGTCAGCCCCTGGATAACCTGAAAGGCCAGTGCAATCTCATCAGCAGTTGGCATTTTTATTGCAGGCACAGAAGTCCCCAAATGCTGCTCAGCTGGGGGTTATGTGTGCTTTATTTTCTTGGATTTTTTAGAGGGAGACGAAGAGTCGGCCAGTTCAGCGAGCCTCTTTGGAACTGCTTGTGTACTCGTCCCAGGGGTGGCAGTTACAGCTGTTATTATTGTGGTTTCACCCACAGAAACAGAGGGTGTTGGCTGGTCAGAGCTTGAGGGACCCGTAGGAACAGACAGCTTTTTCTTGAGCCTTTAAAGGCGTTTTTCAAAATGTTTTTCAAGAAAGGTTTTGCACATATCACAGTCTGTTTTTAAATGGTCAAAGCCCAAGCAGACAACACATAAATTATGTTTGTCTGCCTTGGCAAAAATCTCACCACAATTGGTACAAGGTTTGAAACTGGGTTCACCGGTTTTTCTTGTAAGTTTTTCAGACATTCTGTGGGTAAAAAACGCCCAAAACAACCGCTAAATAAGAAAGATTTTTAAAATTTATTTAGCGCTTGCAGTCAGTTCCTGAACAGATAAGACAGTGATCGGAACTGGGAACCGAGCAGAAAAATGAACCAGGGCTAGCGGTTCAAGAACTGAAATTAACGGTTCACAAAATAAATATTTTTTAACAAATTTACACTAAACTAATGGAGCTCCTTAGTCAGGGAAGTCAGATAACTGCAAAATAAACCCCAGTTTCCCACTCGTTATACTGAACCAGGAGAAACCAAGAAAAATATATTTGATATACAAAAACACAGTTTGGCTAAATATAACAAATAGCAAAAGGCAGCAAATGAAATGGAGAAAAATACTTATAAAAATACATACGTTTTATCGTTTCAGGACAGGTAGATGAGGAGAGGATCTCCGAGCTTCTGGTCCTGACAGGCAGAGAGTGAAATCTGAGGGTTTAGAACCTAGGCAGTTACTTCAAGGCAGCATTTGAAAATAGCACATGCAAAGATTCCATCATTTGCATACCATTCCAAATTCTCTCCGAGCAGTTCAGTCTTAAAGGGACACTGCAGAAGTTATGAATATCTGAGAATTACTGGGGTTGGAAAGTACAGTTACGCAAGAACTTACCATAACAGTAGATCTTCGAGAGGAGCTCTTGCAGTAGGCAACACAGTTACGACTAAGCCGCCAGGTGCCAGGACCTCACGGAAAACTTCTAGCTAGCAGTCTACAGCGGGGGACCGCCACAGACATTGGCACACCTACATCCCCCTATGATGTAAAAGGGGCGATCCCCCAACAGTTCCTCAGTTCTCCAATTGGAGGCCTGTAAAAAGGAGCGATAGGAGAAGAAGTGGGCTCCTGGAGCCACAGAAAAGGTCAATGAGCTAAAAAGAGAGCAGGGGGATGGAGGGACGGAAAGAAAAAATTACTCACCTTAGTAATGTTGTTTCTTCTAATGGAGTCTTGCTATATTATAGACATTAGCAGTTTGATCCAGCTCTAGAACTGCCCCGGAGTGAAATGGTTAAAACCATTCCAAAATAGAATTTTGGCATGAGAGCAGCTCTATCTGTGTAATTTCAAACTTGAACTGTCAGATCTTTACGAGCCAAACTCACTAAGGTCTGTGTGGAGCTGTAACCTACACTAGCCAAATGGCTACCTAAATAATAACAACCATTGATGGTCCCAACACCCAAGACTCAAGTCAGGGGACCAGAAATACTAACACCATTCTAATAATATGAAAATGGAACATAAGTATAATAAAACACACACACGCATACACATACACACCCAAAGTCCCAAAGGGACAAAATGCTAACAGGACATAAGTAGTGCCCACACTAAGTTGCCCGCACCCCACCAAGTAGAGGTTCTGAGAGGGGCAGGTTGGGGGGAGGTCTATAATATAGCAAGACTCCATTAGAAGAAACAACATTACTAAGGTGAGTAATTTTTCTTCAAACAACATGAAGTCTTGCTATATATAGCATTAACAGAATACACAGCAGTACCTCCATGGAGGAGGGGCAGAACCTACTTAGGGAATAGGCTCTGAAGAACAGCTGTGCCAAACCGAGCATCTCTCCTGGCCTGGACATCCAGGGAGTAATGCTTGGTAAAAGTTTGTACCGTTTTCCAAGTAGCAGCCTGGCAAATCTCTAATAAAGGGATATCTCTGGCAGCAGCTAGAGACGCAGCTGTACCCCTGGTAGAATGAGCCCTCAAACCGGGGGGGGGGGCTCTGCCCACTTTCTGATAACAAAATTGGATACAGAGACAATCCACCTGGCTATTGATCTCTTAGTGGCAGGTTTGCCTTTCCCAACTTCACCATAGGTAAGGAAAAGTTGGAGGGACTCAACCTGTGACCTTTAGTCGCTCTATATAATAACTAAGAGCTCTCTAACATCCAGGCTGTGCAACCTCCTCTCACCAAGAGGAGGATCAGTGAAAAATACTGGAAGGAGATAGATTGATTAAGATGGAAATCTGAAACCACCTTAGGCAAAAACTTCCTAATTAGTCCTAAGGACTACCTTATCCCTGTGGAAAGAAATAAAGTCAGTCTCCACTGACAAGGCTTGCAAATCACTTATCGTCTGGCAGAAGTGATAGCCACTAGAAAAACAGTTTTCCAAGTTAGGTACTTAAGCTCTGCAGAAGACAGAGGTTCAAAGGTTGCATTAACTGGGCAATGCAAACATTAAGGTCTCAAGCAGGGTCCGGTTCCCGAAAGGGAGGATTAGTATGGAGTAATCCTTTAAAAAACTTGGAAAAAACAGGATGAGAGGAAAGAGGGGATGACTTTCCTGCTGACACAAAAGCAGACACAGCTGCCAAATGAACTCTCAGGGTAGCTGGTCTGAGACCCAAGGAATTAAGATGTACCATGTAATCTAACAAAATGGGCAATTCAGCAGATTCTGGGGAAATATTTTTCCCAGCACACCAAATGGAAAACCTTTTCCATTTAGAACTATAAGTAGCCCTAGTGGAAGGCTTTCTGGAAGCCTTTAGGATCTCAAGAACACCCTGAGAGAGGTGTAAATCAGCAACTCTAACTCCTCAAGAGCCAGGCCTTGAGGTTGAGGATTGAGGTCGGATACCAAACCCTTCCTGGGCACAAGTCAACAGATTGTGATTCCTGGGGAGGCACAGGGAAGATGGACTGTCAGAGACAGAAGGAGTGGGTACCAGGGCTGCCTGGCCCAATCCGGGGCAATCAGAATCACCCTGCAAGGCTGAGATCTGATTTTGACTACTTTGAATAGGAGAGGAAAGGGGAAAGCATGAGGAACTTCCTCCCAATCCAGAAGAAGGGCATCCAGGGAACTGGCCCAGCACTGGAGGCCTGCAACAGAACAGAGGAAGTTTGTGATTGCCTGGGGCTGCAAAAGATCTATCTGAGGGATGCCCCACCTGGCAAAAACTATCCCCAGCACTTGAGGATCCAGGGACCATTCGTGATGGCCCTGGGAAATCCTGCTGAGGGCATCCGCTGGGACATTGTCCTTCCTGGAAGATGAACTGCTATGAGGAAGTGTTCAGGGAATAGGCCAGAGACCACAACTTCATTGCCTCGGTGCACAAGGCCGAAGACCGAGTGCCCCCTGTTTGTTGATGTACCACATTGTTGTGGTGTTGTCTGTTCTGACTTGTATCACCTTGTCGTGGACAGATGCAGAAAAAGCTTGAAGAGCTAAAAAGACAGCTCTGAGTTCCAGCAAATTGATGTGGAGAGAGATTCCTGGGGACCAAACTCCCTGAGTGGAAAGGTCGCCCATATGGGCTCCCAACCCAGAAGGAAGCATCTGTAGTGAGAGTCAAGTCGTGAGAAGGGAAATGAAGGGACCCCCGCTCTTAATTGCTCTGATCCTGCCACCACTGGAGCTAGGATCAAGGTTCAGTCACTGGGACCAACTTGGAAAGGGGTCTCTTCTCTGAGACCAAAAGGTTCTCAAGTGAAACTGAATGTCTTTCATCTGAAATCTGGCTCCCTGCACAACAGCTGTGGATGCAGCCATGTGCCCCAGGAGCTGCAGAAAGTGTCTTGCTGGTCGAGAGACCTGCAGAGTGAAGGAGAGGCCAGAGCCACTAAATTCCTTACCCTTTCTGGGGAAAAGGCTTGGCTAGCTTTGTGTCCAATTCTGCCCCTATAAAGGTGAGTACCTGGACTGGTTCCAGAACCGACTTTGGTAGGTTTAGCAGAAAACCCAGGAAGGTGAGAAGCTGCTGGGTGACCTGCAGGTGAGATTTTACCTGTTCTGGGGACTGGCCTACAATGAGCCAGTCGTCTAGATAGGGAAAAACAGCAATCCTCTGCCTCCTTAAGTGGGCCACTGCCACTGCTAGACACTTTGTGAATACCCTTGGAGCAGAGGTAAGGCCGAAGGGCATTGCTCTGAACTGGTAATGACCTGAGGACAGTTCGAATCTGAGGTCCTTTCGATGGGATCTTCTGATTAGGACATGGAAATAGGCATCCTTGAGGTCCAGGGAGGCTAGCCAGTCCCTGGCCTTAGGAAAAGTAAAATCATTGCCAGAGTTACCATTTTGAACTTTGGTTTCAAAGATGCTTGTTCAGATATCTGAGATCTAAAATGGGCCGCCACTCTCCTGTCTTTTTTGGGTAAGGAAGTATCTGGAATACAGACCCTGCCCTGATGCAGGGAGGAACCTTCTACTGCTCTGAGAGCTAACAGGGATGAGACCTCTGTTTCCAGAGCGAGGTCTCTGAAGCACTTGCAGGTAGAAAAGTCTGCTTCTCAACTTGGGAAACTTTTGAAGCTGAGAACCAGACCCTGGCTTACTACTTCCAGAACCCACTTGTCTGAGATTAAAGAAGCCCAATTCTGACTGAAGTAAACCAGCCTGCCCCCACTGGTACAGGAGAATCGGCCCTGGGCACCCCATCAGGTGCCTGTTTTGCAGGAGGTTTAGGCTGGGGTGGGGAGCAGGTCTGCCCACCCTCGTCTGCCCTGCCTCTGAAGAAGCCCTCTGAGCATAGGCAGAGGAGGTCTGAGTCTGTAGAAAGGCCTGTGAAAAGGCCTACCCCTACCCTGGGGCATGCCTTTGAGGAGTGGCTTGCCGCTCCTTAGCCTGGGCACTCTTGTAAGTAGTCCTATATTCATCCATCTTCTTATGTAGTTCTCTGTCTGCTCTCCAAACAGATAATTTCCCACCACAGGAAAATCCATAGCCTTAGTCTGGGTATCCTGTGACAAACTAGTACACCTGAGCCAGGCCAACCTACGAAAGCTACAGATGTGGCCATGACCCTAGAGAAACATCATTAACATCCACAGCAGCATGAAACTGAACCTTAGAGCTTCCAATGCCATCAGCAGCCACCTGTTCTGGTTCACTAGCCAGCTGGCCATGGGCCTGCTTGCCAATTGCATAACAGTATCCCATCTAGATTTCTGATACCTAGCTACATAAGCCATATAATTTGCTTGCCTGAGTCCCAGAGAGCTGCCATATACTGTTTTGCCATGGCATCAATCTTCCTGGAATCCTTGTCAGGAGGATGTGAAGCCAAGGAATATTAGCTTTATCACAGACAGCAGCCTGAACTACCACAACATGACTGCATTGCTGAGAAAGGAATTCTGTATCAGGGCCTGACAATGTATACCTTCTGTCCATCTTTTTATCTACAGGAGGCACAGAATTAGGAGCTTTGAAAAAATTACTCACCTTAGTAATTGTTTTTCTTCTAATGGAGTCTTGCTATATTATGACATCTTGCAGTGATCCACAGCACCTGAACTGCCCCGGAGAGGAAAGAGTTAACTCCAGAGAGAGAGAGAGAGAGAGAGAGAGAGAGTGGAGTTCTCAGCATGCGCTACATTGAAAGCTCTATCTGGCTAGTTTCAAACTGAAACTGTCAGATCTTTACAGACCAGAACTCACTAAAAGTCTGTGTGGAAAATACCCTACACTCAGCCAAATGGCTACCTACTATTAAAACACAACTATAATAATAACAACAACAACAACAAATGTCACTGACAAGCACTACTAGACCCCCTCCCCCAAGACTCAAGTCCAGGAGGAGGCCAAACACCTGAAACTGATAACAGTAATACCTAATTTCCCCAATCCTAAGAAAAAGGGGAAAGGGGAAAATACCTATAATGGCATGACACAGTGCTTGCACTAATTTGTCCACCCCTACCCAAGTAGAAGTTCTGAGAGGGGCAGGTTGGGGGGTGGTCATAATATAGCAAGACTCCATTAGAAGAAAAACAATTACTAAGGTGAGTAATTTTTTCTTCAAACACCATGAAGTCTTGCTATATTATGACATCTTGCAGATTACACAGCAGTACCTCCATGGAGGGCCAGAACCCTACTTAGGGAATAGGCTCTGAAGCACGGCTGTGCCAGGACGACATCTCTCCTGGCCTGGACATCCAGGGAGTAATGCTTGGTGAAAGTGTGAACTGTTTTCCAGGTTGCAGCTTGACAGATTTCCAGAATAGGAATATCTCTAGCAACCGCTAGAGATGCAGCTGTACCCCTGGTAGAATGGGCCCTCAATCCTGAGGGGGGTTCTCTACCCAGTTTTTGGTAGCAAAATTGGATACAAGAGACAATCCACCTGGCAATTGTCCTCTTAGTGGCAGGTTTTCCTTTGCCAACCTCACCATAGGTGAGAAAGAGTTGGTGGGATTCGAACCTGTGACCCTTGGTGAGTTCCAAATGGTAGCTCAATGCTCTCTTAACATCCAAGCTGTGCAATCTCCTTTCACCAGAGGAAGAATGCTCAGTGAAAAATACTGGAAGGGAGATGGATTGGTTAAGATGGAAATCCGAAACCACTTTAGGTAAAAACTTTGTGTTAGTCCTGAGAGCTACCTTATCCCTGTGAAAAGAAATAAAATCATTTTCTACTGACAGGGCCTGAAGCTCACTTATGCGTCTAGCAGAAGTAATGGCCACTAAAAATACAGTTTTCCAAGTTAAGAACTTAAGGTCTGCGGAAGACAGAGGTTCAAAGGGGGGTTGCATTAACTGAGCAATGCAAACATTAAGGTCCCAGGCAGGGGCTGGGTCCCGAAAAGGGAGTTAGTATGAAGTAACCCTTGAAAACTTAAAACACAGGGTGAGAAGAAAGGAGGAAGGCTTTCCTGCTGAAATAAAAGCAGAGACAGCTGCCAAATGAACTCTTAAGGTAGCTGGTCTGAGGCCCAAAGAATTAAGATGGACCAAGTAGTCCAGCAAATGGGCAAATCAGCAGATTCTGGGACAATATGCTTCCCAGAACACCAGATGGAAAACCTTTTCCATTTGGAATTATAAGTGGCTCTAGTGGAAGCTTCCTAGAGGCCTTTAAAATATCAAGGACACCTTGAGAAAGGTGTAAATCAGCAAATTCTAACTCCTCAAGAGCCAAGCCTTGAGGTGGAGGGATTTGAGGTTCGGATACCATACTCTCCCCTGGGCACAAGTCAGCAGGTTGTGAATCCTGGGAAGGCACAGGGGAAGGTGGACTGTCAATGACAGTAGTAGTGGGTACCAGGGTTGCCTGGCCCAGTCTGGTGCAATCAGAATCACTTTGCAGGGCTGGGATCTGATTTTACTAACACCTTGAGAGAAGGGGAAGGGAAAGCATACAGGAACTTCCCTTCCCAATCCAACAGAAAAGCATCCAGGGGACTGAGCCCATCACTGGAGGCCTGCAACAGAATACAGGAAGTTGGTGGTTGTCTGGGGCTGCAAAAGATCTATCTGAGGTGCCCCATCTGGCAAAAACTGACCCCAGCACTCGGGATTCAAGAGACCATTCGTGATGACCCTGAGAAATCCTGCTGAGGGCATCCGCCAGGACATTGTCCTTCCCTGGCAGGTGAACTGCTATTAGAGAGGTGTTCAGGGAGTAAGCCAGAGACCACAACTTCATTGCTTCGGTGCACAAGGCCGATGACCGAGTGCCCCCTTGTTTGTTGATGTACCACATTGTTGTGGTATTGTCTGTCCTGACCTGGACTACTTTGTTCTGGACAGATGCAGAAAAAACCTGAAGAGCTAAAAAGACAGCTCTGAGTTCCAGTAGATTGATGTGGAGCAGAGATTCCTGGGGGGACCACACTCCCTGTGTGGAGAGGTCGCCCAAGTGCGCCCCCCACCCCAGCAGGGAGGCATCCGTAGTGAGGGTGAGGGAGTGAGAAATGGGAATGAAGGGAACCCCTTGTCTTAAATTGCTCTGATCCTGCCACCACTGAAGGGCTAGGATCAGAGTTTGGGTCACAGGGACCAGTTTGGCAAGGGGGTCCCTCCTTTGGGACCAATAGGCCCTCAAATGAAACTGAATGTCTCATCTGGAATCTTGCTCCCTGCACTACAGCTGTGGAAGCAGCCATGTGCCCTAGAAGCTGCAAAAAGTGTCTTGCTGGTCGAGAGACCCGCAGGGTGAAAGAGGATGCCTGGGCGATCAACTTCTCTACCCTTTCCAAGGGGAGGAAAGCCCTGGCCAACTTTGTGTCCAATTCCGCACCTATGAAAGTTAGTACCTGAACTGGTTCTAGAACTGACTTTGGTAAGTTTAGCAGGAATCCCAGGGAAGTGAGAAGCTGCTGGGTGACTTGCAAGTGGGATTTTACCTGATCTGGGGACTGACCAACAATGAGCCAGTCGTCCAGGTAGGGAAAAACAGCAACCCCTTGCCTTCTTAAATGAGCCACTACCACAGCTAGACATTTTGTGAATACCCTTGGAGCAGAGGTAAGACCGAAGGACATTGCTCTGAACTGGTAGTGACCTGAGGGCAGTTCGAACCTGAGGTACTTTGGGTGAGAAGGCCTGATCAGGACATGAAAATGGCGATCCTTGAGGTCCAGGAGGCTAGCCAGTCCCTGGCCTCAGTGAGGGCAAAATCATTGCTAGAGTTAACATTTTGAACTTTGGTTTCAAAGATGTTTGTTCAGATATCTTAAGTCTAGGATGGGCCGCCATTCTCCTGTCTTTTGGTGTAAGAAAGTATCTGGAGTACAGCCCTTGCCCTGGTGACAAGGAGGACCCTTTCCACTGCTTTGCAGTTTAAGAGCAGAGACCTCTGCTTCAGAGCAAGGGTCTCAAAAGGCTTGCAGGTGGAAAATGTCTGGCTCTCATCTTTGGGAACTGTTTGAAGCTGAGAACCAGACCCTGGCTTACTACTTCCAGAACCCATTTGTCCGAGGTTAGGGACACCCAGTTCTGGCTGAAGTAAGCCAACCTGCCTCCAACTGGTACAGGAGAATCGGCCCTGGGCACCCCATCAGGGTGCCTGCTTGGCAGTTGCCTTAGGCTGAGGGGTGGGGGACGGTTTACCTGCGCCCCGTCTGCCTCTGCCTCTGAAAAAAACCCTCTGAGCATAAGCAGAGGAGGCTTGGGGTTGATAAAAAGGCCTGTGGAAAGGCCTGCCCCTACCTCTGGGAGTGTGCCTCTGGGGAGTGGCATGCCGCTCCTTGGCCTGGGCACTTTTGTAGGTAGTTCTGTATTCATCCATCTTTTTCATATAGTTCTCTGTCTGCTCCCCAAACAGAGAATTTCCTACCACAGGAAAATCCATAGCCTTTGATTGAGTATCCTGTGACAGATTAGTGCACCTGAGCCATGCCAACCTACGGAAAGCTACAGAAGTGGCCATGACCCTAGAGGAAACATCATTAACATCTACAGCAGCATGAAATTGAACTTTAGAGGCTTCAATGCCATCAGCAGCCACCTGTTCCAATTCACTAGCCAGCTGGCCATGGGCCTGCTTGGCTAACTGCAAAACTGTATCCCATCTAGATTTCTGATATCTAGCCACATAAGCCATATAATTTGCCTGCCTGAGTCCCAAAGAAGCTGCCATATACTGTTTTTAGCCATGGCATCAATCTTCCTGGAATCTTTATCAGGAGGATGTGAGGCCAGGGGAATATTAGCCTTGTCACAGGCTGCAGCTTGTACCACTCCTACATGACTACACTGTTCAGAAAGGAAGTCTGTATCAGGGCCTGATAAAGCATACCTTCTGTCCATTTTTTTATCTACAGGAGGGACAGAATGTGGATTTTTTAAAATTTTTATTGTTTGCTTCCTAAATGACTTATGCAAAGGAATAGACAATCTCCTAGAGTCTGGAATATCCATCATTTCAACATAATCAGGCTCTTCTTGCTCATCCACAGCCTCCTCTAAGGGAAGTTGGAGGGTTTCAGCAACTTTCTTGTAAAACATAAAATGAGATGGGGACTCAGACAGCATAGGGAGATTCTAATGGTCTGTCTGGAGAAATGTCGGTTCAATGGGCACGTCCAGACCCTCCAGCCACATACATACTGTTCAAATCCTCCTCCCCTCCTGTGGTTCATAAAATTCTTCAACATCATACTCTTGAACCACTGGAACGAGACGAACCAACCTTTTGCCAGCTAGAGGTGGTTCGGACGGTCCCTGATACAGTGACTGGACAATCTGTATGGCTTTTGCTATCTCTGCAGCAGTTGGAGGTGCAATTTTGTACTCCAGACCTGCTGATTTTTCAGATTTCTTTACTGGGGCTGGTTCCTCAGAACCAGCTTTCCTTTGGCCCGAGGAAGTCTCGCCATGGTCAGAGGGCACTCCCTCTGGTCCAGTGGGCACTGGACCGGGCTGGCCATCCGGGTCATCGGACTTTATGGCCTCTCGTTCCCTGAGCCTGCCCAATCTTTTTTCCAGGGTGGCTGCAGGGAAATTCTTACACACCTGGCAGTCTGAAAGGAGGTGGGCAGCCCCCAGACAATAAACACATGTGGTGTGTGGGTCAGCCTTGGCAAAGGCTTCTCCACAAGCATCACAGTGTTGAAACCCAGTGGGCCCGGTTTTTCTTTTGGGTTTCTCAGACATAATGCCAGCCTAACCAAAACTTGCCCTTTTAATGGCAGTGCCAGGCAAGACACCCTTATCGGTTCCTAACCGTGTCAAGGGGATTTGAAAAAAACAGAATAAAACTTCGTTTTTTTTAGAACCGATAAGAACCGGGAACCGCACTCTAAATGTCCATATAGTTGAATAAAAGTAGTTTTTAAGCAAACCGATCGGTTCAAAACCGAACCGATAATGTATTTCCACGCAGACTAACAAAACCTGTACTTACGGTTTACCAGATAGAGCTTTGAACTGAAATGCGGTAAATAAAAAACTTTTGCCGGTTTAAATGAACCGAAAATTACTCGTTTTAACCGAGGAATGAACCGAGCTGAAGGAGAGATCTCCGGAGCGACTGTTCAGTGAGGCGGAGTAAAGAATCTGACAGTTTCAGTTTGAAACTAGCCATATAGAGCTTTCAATGTAGCGCTTGCGCCGAGAACTCCACTCTCTCTCTGGAGTTAACTCTTTCCTCTCCGGGGCAGTTCAGGTGCTGTGGATCACTGCAAGATGTCATAATATAGCAAGACTTCATGGTGTTTGAATAAAATTTTAATTGTTTGTTTCCTAAAAGACTTATGTAAAGGAATAGACCATCTCCTAGACTCTGGAATATCCATCATTTCTACAAAATCAGGCTCCTCTTGCTCATCCACAGCCTCTTCTAAAGGAAGCTGGAGGTTTCAACAACTTTTTATAAAACATAAAATGAGATGGGGACTCAGACAGCATGGGAGATTCTAAAGGTCTGTCTGGGGAGATGTCCGGTTCAATGGGCACACCAGACCTTCCCAGCCACATTCATACTGTTCATAATCCTCCTCCCCTCCTCTGGTTCATAAAATTCCTCAATATCATAATCCTGAACCACTGGGACCGGACGAACCGACCTTTTACCAAATAGTGGTGGTTCGGACGGACCCTGAGACAGTGACTGGACAATTTGTATGGCTTTTGCTATCTCTGCAGCAGTTGGAGAAGGAATTTTGGACTCCAGACCTGCTGATTTTCTTGTTTTCTTTACTGGAATTGGTTCCTCAGAACCAGCTTTTCTTTTGCCTGAGGAAGTCTGGCCCTGGTCAGAGGGCACTCCCTCTGGTTCGGTTGGCACCGAACCGGGCTGGCCATCCGGGTCAGCGGACTTTTTGGCCTCTCGTTCCCTGAGCCTGCCCAATCTTTTTTCCAGGGTGGCTGCAGGGAAATTCTTACATACCTGGCAGTCTGACTGGAGGTGGTCAAACCCCAGACAATAAACACATGTGGTGTGTGGGTCAGCCTTGGCAAAGACTTCCCCACAAACATCACAGTGTTGAAACCAATGGGCCGGTTTTCTTTGGGTTTCTCAGACATAATGCCAGCCTAACCAAAAACTTGCCCTTTTAACGGCAGTGCCAGGCAAGAACACCCTTATCGGTTCCTAACCGTGTTACGGTATTGAAAAACGCATAATAAATCCGCTTTTTTAGAACCGATAAGAACCGGAACCGCACTCTAAAATAGTAACTTTTAGTTTTAAATGAGTTTAAACCCACTGATCGGTTCAAAACTGAACCAATAACACAAGTTCCACACAGACAAAACCTTCATTTACTTACGGTTACCACAGATGAGCTTGAACGAGCGGTTTTGCGGTTAAAATAAAACTATTCTCGGTTAAATCCAACCGAGAAAAAACTTTAAACCAGAAATGAACCGAGCAGAAGGAGAAATCTCGGGCGACTGTTCACTGAGGCGGAGTAAAGAATCTGACAGTTCAAGTTTGAAATGACACAGATAGAGCTGCTCTCGTGCCAAAATTCTATTTTGGAATGGTTTTAACCATTTCACTCCGGGGCAGTTCTAGAGCTGGATCAAACTGCTAATGTCTATAATATAGCAAGACTTCATGTTGTTTGAAAGCATGTCTACTGCAAGAGCTCCTCTCGAATATCTAGAGTTATGGTAGGTTCTTACGTACCTGTACTATCTTAGTTCGTGCGGGCTCTTGCAGTAGGCAATACTGTTAGGATCAAGTCCCATGCAGTACCAACAAGCCAAGACAACACTCAGGAGAGGAGAGAAGAGCTGCCATAAATAAATAAGGACAGGAGGCCCTAAGGGACTGCAGGTCAGAGGCCAGACCTGCATCTAAAGGTAAAACCCAGTCGGCTGAACTTAGTGAAGAACCCCAAAGAAACCGGCACTGAGTGACATAATGCCACCTGTGGTGGGCAGAACCCGGAGACAGGCTGCAGGCGGGGCCAGCCACTTAATGGGGAGGCCCCAACCAACCCAGAGAAGGGGTTGGATGTGGTGACTGGAGCCAGACGAAGTGCAAAATGCAACCCCCTGTAACTGGCATCAGAAAGGCAGTGAAGCACCTGTCAACAGGGTAGCAAGAGGGAAGGAAGAGAAAATAGGATGGCCAGAAGAGCCTATGTCCCAAGAAAGAGTCTGACTAGAGATGACTCACAATCAGGAAAGGGGGAGGACCCCTCCTGATAAGAAGGTATGGGACAACTCACCTGTGTGTAATCTGAAACAGAGAACACCCAGACACTATTAGCAGTAGTAACTAGGCAGGGGCTGGGAAAGTCCCCTCTCCTAGCAGGAGGGTACATAACGCTCCTTAGCCCAATAGGACTTGGGGCTTAGAAATACCTCGAGAAAGAGAAATGGCAATTCTCAAAAGGCAGGAGAACATAGGAATTCCTCCCTCCTTCCCCGAAAGGGGCAGGACATTCCCTCAAGGAATTGAGGCTCTGCTTCTCCCTGGGAGCAGACATGCAGGGAGGCAGAAGGGATACACTGGAGACTGGGAGGAACCCAGACGCAAACCAAACAGAGATGAGAAATCATCCCGAAGCTGGTGAACTGGCTTACCGCCGGAAGTCGGCCAGAGCAGTTAAGGTCTCTGGCAAGGAGCATGTACGAGTCTGAAGGGGCAGCATGCTGACCTCCACGGCAACCCAAGACATTCCAAAGAAGGCCTCCAAGCAGGAGAAGATTGCGACATAAGGGGCCAAGCCGAAAGGAGGAAGGACTTGAGAATTCAGTGGTGCAAGTCTCCCCAGACCAGGAAGAGCAAGACGAACCCGAGGGGAAGAGGAATGGGAGGGCCCACTGCTCCAAGGTGAAGCAGAGCAGACTATGCCTGGCGCCGCCATCATTGCCCCATAGAGGTATTCCCACCCCTTCTGGCCGCAGTTGGTGGGGAAACCCTCTGGAGAAGTGGTAAAGGAAGGAGCAACAGACTTGCCGCAAGAAAACAGCAAGCCTGGGGAGAAATAGGCAGTAACCAGACGGGCCGGTGTCACATGGGGATCAGACAGGAAAAGGTGTTGATGCCCACCCCCCCGTCAAAGCACTGACATGCACAGAAGTTATCCGTGGGACCGAGCCCACGTACTGTCAAGGATGGTCCCCGGGCAGAACAAAACACCAGTGGCCATCGGGAAGAGAGGAATGGGCTGCACGATATATACCCATGCAACACTGTTCTCATTTCAATCACCGAGAAGAACAGGAAGAACTCTGACTCAGACCCCTGATACCTGCAGGGTGGGCCACAAAACTTCTGATAAGCATGACCAGGAGGACCATAGGGGCTGCTGCCACCCGGAGGTTCGGCAACCATGGAAAGGAGTCATCTAGGAGCCAGCGACAGGAGACAACATGGGAAGAGCATCCCTCAGGGATCATTGTCCTATCCAGAAAGGGGAGAGCCAGCCCATGCTGAACCTCTGCAATGCCAAAAAATAGCCAAGGTAGAGGCAAGAGGGCAGAGGGGGGAGTAAGGTAGGCCATGACTATCCCCAGAAGAAGGAATCCTCTGAGGGGAGACCATAAGTAGTCGACCATCCAGGTCGGGAGCCCCATAGACCCTTGCTGGCTACAGGCCCCCCTATACAGCCACCAGCTGAAACTTCGGTGACTGAAAAAAGTTGAAAGGGGGGGCGCTAATGAGCAGCTAACCGTTTGGACGCAAACCTCCAGAGCTCTGCTCTACAGCAGAATAAAAATCATTTTTTAAGAGCTATAGGAGTCAAAAATTACTCAAAGGGCTAGTTAATGCTTCAAGGATAATGGAGGAATACTTAACTTCAGCTAAAAATACCCACAATGCAGAGAAATCAGTGCCTAAAAAGACTGCAATGTCAGACACAACAGCAGGTAATGGGCCCTGGACCTATTGTACTACCCACAGCAGAGATTACTCTGATCAGCCAAACAGTATCGGAACAAATCCTACAAAACCTTAACCCAAGGCTGGATACTTCTGAGGAAAAGATTGCCTCCCTCACCTCTACGATGGGTCAGCATACCAAGCAGATCGCCAAATTAGAACAGAGAGTTTCGGATATTGAAGATGCCACGAGAAGGATTCCAGACAGGGTGGAGGAGTTGGAAAAAGAGCTGGAGACCTTGCGAGATAGAGTTGACTACCAAGAGGATTACAACCGGTGAAGCAATTTGCATCTCAGGGGCCTTCTGGAAGGAAAAGAGGGGAAAAGCGCACATGAATTTTGCTCTGTAATGCTGCCCAAATTGCTCAATATGAACACGTAGAATGGCCATATTAAAATCAAGTGGACTCACAGAGCTTTGGCCCCTACGCCCAGGATCAGATCAGCCTCCGAAGCAAATAATATTCCAACATCATAATTTCAGAGACAAACAAGCACTGATGGCAGCCTACAGAACAAAGCTAGAAATTGTTTTTGAAGGAACCGCCTCACCATTCATCAGGGTGTATCGCAACGGGTGCTGAAAAAGAGACAGGCGTTCAACACCACAATGGATCTGTTGAGGGAGCATGGAACTGAATTCAGTATGGCCTATTCGGTGGTGTTAAGAGTGAGGCTGTAAGGAGCATCTTATTCCTTTTGGGAGCCCGAGCAGCTGAAGAGCTTTCTGGCAGACTGAGATAAAAAGAATGGGAAGAAATAAGGACTTTGTGACTAATCATAATTTTTCTTGAGACCTGAAGAGGTGAGCTTACCCGTGAGGTCCCTAGTCCAGCTGCTGCTAGAGATACAGACTCTGGCACTCAGACCCCAGGGTGATCCCAGGAAACATTAAATAGACTTTCCTTGATACAACAGGATTTAGGGGGCATAATATGGTCCACAGAAGAACGTGTCCCAGTAAAAGGTGGCGGCCATAGGTAAAACTAGCATCCAGAGACTGACACGAACTGTGCAGCTGCAGTGGTCTCCTCTCCACCTTCCCCCGGATGGATATCAGACTTTGTATGCAAGGAGACACCACAAGGCACCAGGCTCAATAGACCGTGAAGAAGAGATCCATGAATTAATGCGTGGAGTCTTTCAAAAGATTTCACAGAGTCAGTGGGGTGGGGAGGGGGCTGGCTGGCGTGGTAATGGAGGGTGCGGGCCTCTCTCTTCCTCTGTTCCTCGACATTCTGGGGGGGATTAAAGGGTGACTGGCACAGTGAAGCTAACAATGAAAGGAGGGAGAGAAAAGAACATCGGGTAACATCCAGCATTAGAGGGATGGGAGAAGGGCAAATAAAATTGTGGGCTACTTGCTGCTAATCGTGGATCCTAGACTCATTAGGGGAGAAAGTTTGTTTGGGTGGGATAAAGAGAAAAGACTGGGGATCGATCTGGGGGTGCGGAGGAGATGGGAGGGGATACTGAATACCGGCCTCTGGCGGGGCGTATGTCCCAGCACTGGAGGAGCTCACGCATGAGCCCATACACTCGGGTATGAAAGAGAATGCTAGTACCTGCTGATAAGTAATATGGTGGAGACTCAAATGCCGAAGTGCATGTTATGCAGTGTGTGTTGGGGGGGGGGGGTGCAGGGGAGCGTATGTGGATAAAGGGACTGGAACTGCGAGAATAGTGAATCTGCTTGTTCCTCAGAGGGGAGTCTCAAGGGGGATAATGTAGATAAGTTATTGGGAGATAGGGAAGCAGTTAGGGGGAAGTGGGAGGTATAATGAAAAATCAATGCTATCAGAGGAGTTTATGGGACACATCCCTCAAAGTTTGTTGGTATGCTTATTAGTTTGTATGAGCACGTTTTCTACATACTGGGGACAAAAAGCAGAGATCTACGAGTTGTGGGTGTTGGAGCAGGGGGGTTGCTGGATAAAGTTGAAATGTTGGGTGTTTTACTATTTGATACTGTGCATTCTGTTCTTAGCGACTGTCATGCAAAAGCTTTGATGACAATATATGTATGCCGCTCTGGAATATTGAGACCCCTTAAGAATACCACTAGGCAGATGGGTTTCAGAGCAATTTATAACGGCCAATATGGCTAGTAAACATGACACAGAGATATTTGTATCTTGGAACGTAAAAGGTATTAACTCCCTGATAAAAAGGACTAAAATCTTAACAGCACTTAAAAGGAGTCACACACACACACACAAACACACTGCCGCGCTTCAAGAGACACATCTGACCCCAAAGGAGCATGGACAGTTGGTGGAAGGATGGGTAGGGTTATGTTATGCAGCCTCTTACCCCTCCCATGGGGGGGGGGGTGTTGCTGTATTAGTGAACAAAAGCTTCCCGTTGGAAATGATCAAAGTGGTCAGAGCTAATAAGGACGATAGATACATTTTCGTAGCAGGAAAGGTGAGGGGACAAAATATTACTATTGGAAGTATGTATGCACCAGCAGTTCAAGACCTCCTATTGTTTCAGGCCTCAATAGACTTATTGAACAAAGAACATTTTCTAGGGCTCATTATGGGTGGAGACTTTAACTGCGTCATGGACTGGAAGCTAGAATATTCAGGGATGGGACACAGATAAAACAGAGTCACAGAAAAGTGGGCGAAAGGACTTGGAGAGGTAGAGTTAGTGGGTGCTTGGAAAACGCTAAATCCCGGGGCTAAGGAATTCACTTTTTATTCTGCACCGCATCAGTCGTGGTCCAGAATTGACTATTTTTTTGTTTGTTTTTTTATACACAAAAGCTTATATTACAGGATAAATGAAATACCACACAGTCCAATTATTATTTCAGACCATACCATAATAGTTACATTTAAAATTGGGAAAGGAAACAAGAGGGCCAGAATCTTGGAGGTTTCCATCTTATGGCTTGTGCAAAGAAGAATTCCAAAAATATTTAAAATCGCAATGAGAAAAGAATATTGGTGTAATAATAAAGATTCAGGCACTACGCAGGGAGTGATATGGGAGGCCGGAAAAGCCTTTATGAGGATTTCCACAATTAGCTATACAGCAAAAATTAAAAAGGAACAAAGGGAAAAGACTCAGATTGGAAGAGGAAATTAAAGACCTAGAACAGAAAGTACTAAGAGAAAATAAAGATGAGCACAGAAGGCTACTACAGCAAGCAAGGGAGACTCTCAATGAGACTCTGGCAGGGGAGGCGAGGAAAAAGTTGTATTTCGCAAGACAAAGAATATATGAATGGGGTAACAAACCAGGGCCATTATTGGTTACATTAATGAAGGAAAGGAAGGTGGCTGGTAGAACTGTGGCAATTAAGAACAAAATGGGCAGAGTCACTAATAATGAAAATGAAATCAAGGAGGTCTTTAGGGAGTTTTATGCAAAATTATATGTGGAGGAATGTGCGGGTACTGAAAAAGAGGCTGAACAAGTCTTAAAAGGGGTGCTACTGCCATCCCTGGATGAAATACAGGCTAATATCCTGGGGGCAGCTATCACGGAGGGTGAAGTAGGAAAAGCAATATCAAGTTTAAAACCAGGGGGCCTGGATGGGTATGGAGCAGAGTATTATAAAATTGTGAAAATAGCCTTGCAGGCCCATTGTGTAGCATAATCGAGGAAGCCAGAGGGGAAGAGGGCTTGCCCAAGTCATGCGCTGCAGCCAACATCTGTGTTTTCTTAAAACCAGGAAAAGACAGGGAATGCTCGTCACATAGACCCATCTCCCTCCTAAATTATGACTGCAAAATGATAGTAAAGGTTCTAGTCACACGTCTTGAAAGTTTACTGCCGCAAATTATCCACCCAGATCAAACTGGCTTTGTGTAGGGCAGGATGTCTTATAATATGAGAAGACTTCTGAATGTAATTTGGTGAGGCACTAAAAACCCGGGAAGAGCACGTGTAATATCTATGGATGAAGAAAAAACCTCCGATAGAATTAAATGGTCATGCTTGTTTGCGTCCTGAATCGGTTTGGGGTGGGAGATGGGTTTATTAATTTGGTTAAAATGCTAAATCAAGAACCATGGGTTAGGGTGTTGGTTAACAGGATACCATCGCGGAAACTTAGGCTGCACCAGGGGACACGGCAGGGGTGCCCCCTCTCCCCCCTCGTTTGCCATGGCAATAGGGCCTCTTGCGGCTAACATTAGAGAAAGTCAGGAGGTTTCTGGAATAGTGGGCTCAGGAGATAAACACCACAAGATGACTTCCGGCATGATGGCTGCCTGATAAGGTGCTCTAGCTGGCGGCTCCCTTGTCACCCCCACTCAAACTGCTTATCTTGTCGAGTTTTATCGCCTCTTCGACAAAGGTCTACGGGGATCAGCGCAGTACTTATACCGGCGTCATCTATTTAAATTATATAAGGAAAATGGATGTGGAGATGAAAAAGTGGCGTAAAGCACACCCCTGTCAATACGCGAGTAAGAACAAAACAGCCAGCCAGGCCAAGCGCAGCGATCTAATCTGCCTCACACTCCCATCCCCAGGACGCATCACTGAAGAGATTTCTGGAAGAACTAGTGCCTATGAAAGATACCCTGTTAATGCTAGCCTCAGAATTTTCATAGCATGAGGGTTTCAGTTGATCAGCTTACTACTCGGACCTCAGATAACAAGGCCAGTATATCATCGCTAGATGACTGGAAGCAACGCTTGGATCCAGAAGTGGCGCACATTAGACAGAGGCTCAAGAAAGCAGAAGATAAGCTGGAGGACCTCGAGGTGAAATAATTTAGTTGTGCTGGGCCTGCCTGAGGAGGTGGAGGGCACCGTACCTATATTGTTCGCCCAAAGGCTCTGTGAGAAATTAGTAGGGCCTTCTCCTAATGGCCCTGCATATATTATCGAGCGGGCGCACCGCTCCTTACGGTCTATGCTGCCTGCAGGTTCTCCTCCTAGGCCCTTCTTGTTCAAAATGTTACATTTTTTAGATAAGCAGCATGTACTTGCAAAACTTGAGGATCTTCAGGAAATCAAATGGGAGGATAAGAGTGGCGCAGAACTTACCGTATACAGTGCGCCAAAAAAGAACAGCACTCCATCCTGTGGTCAACAAGCTCATATCTGCGGGAATAAAGTTTAGGGTCAGGTATCCAGCAACCCTGTAAGTACTTCATGAGGGCTGTTGGCATTCTTTTGAAACTGTGGAAGCTGCAGCTGAATCCTGCAAGCGTATCTTCCTGGATCTCTTCAAATGACAGTCTGCAGTGACATCTAGTGGTCAGCCGGTGGTACTACAAGTGCCTGGTTTGAGAGTTGAGCTGCATAGTTTCTGTATGCATCCTTTCTGGTAGAGAAGGAGCAATGTTGTGCACTGTGCGTCTTCCTTAGTGTGCTAATATTAAGTTGGGAGTGTTCTGAGAGCCCCAGGGTACGATGGAAGGCTCCCAGCCACACCATGTTAAAAATGTGTTTTTTTTCATGTTTAATGTATTGGGGGTATTTACCTTTATAATCAAGCCTTATGTTGGTATTTTTGGTCTGTTTGGGTTAAATATAGATTAGCAACTGTAATAACTTAAGCCTTTAGCATAGGGTTTTAAGATTCTATTGCTGGGAAGCTTTGCCCCGAGTTAGATAGATCAGCATGGTTGTATTATACAGAAATTATGAGAGTATTAACACAGTGTGTCAAGTGGGGAGTGTTCACTCTCTGCATCGGTTTACTTAATAATTTTAGTGAATCATACTGTGTTGTTTCTGGTTGGGGTTTGGGTGGGGGCAGACGTAGTAGGAGGGGCTTAGCAGGCAGCATGGAAGTCATCATGCCAAGCATGGTGGATGGTGTACAGTCATTAGGACTGGGGGAAAAGGTTTGTATGCTACTGTTTGTGGTTGCCTACATGTATGGGGGAATAGTATGGGTGGAATAGGAAAGGAGGTATAATTAAGATTTTTCGTGTTTGGAATGGGTGGGGTGGGGGTGTACTGGGGGAGGGAACCAGAGCCATTTCTAGTACTACTTCAAATGGTGCACCTAGAATATATTGTTACCCAACCAAATATCCAAAATATTGTATCTCTATTATGAAAATCGTATCTAGGAATGTTAAAGGAGCCAGTTCTCGGGTCAAACGGCTTCAAATACTCAAGCATCTGGCGGTATTGAAATGCCATATTGCATTTCTACAGGAAACACATATGTTGGAGACAGATAATAATCTGTTTCGAAGAGGCTTTGTCGGGGCGGCGTATACTGCCGGGACCTCCACAACACAACGTGGAGTGGCGATACTGATGGCCAGGGGCACTCAATTTTTAGAACTGC
Organism: Neoceratodus forsteri; assembly: GCA_016271365.2. NCBI lineage: Eukaryota > Metazoa > Chordata > Ceratodontiformes > Ceratodontidae > Neoceratodus > Neoceratodus forsteri. The sequence goes on along the minus strand of CM028132.1, from coordinate 590,919,101 downwards.
AAAAGATGATGGACCCACATGGTAGATTTATTTTCTTAAGGGGAATTTTAGACCACACGGAGGTACTCATTGGCATGATTTATGGTCCTAACAAAGACTCTCCCGAATTTTCTACTAATCTTTCCCTAATCCTAGCTCCCTTTAGTGACTTACCCATTATTCTAGCAGGGGATTGGAATTTAGTAACCGATACTTCCCTAGACAGATCCTCTTCAGTAGGACCTAACCTTCCTCCGGCCCAAAGATCTTTACAAAAGCTCATAGCTGTTTATGGGCTGAGTGATCCCTGGCGTCTGCTGAACCCTTGTATTAGGGCCTATACCTTTTATTCACCGGTACATAGATCCCTCTCCCGGATTGATTTCTTCCTGGTTAATCAGAAGGTGATCACAGGGTTGCTGGGATGTGGGATCACCCTTAGAGTGCTATCTGATCACTCCTCAGTTTGGTTGGAAACCAACCTAGCCCCAAATATCCAAAAAGACACTATATGGAAATTGAATTCTCAACTCCTTGCCCAAGAAGATACAGTAGCTCGGATTAAAGATCTTATAAAGCAATTCATGGGACATAATGAAGGTTCTATTCCAGCTTTTGACCAAATATGGTGCACTTTGAAATGTGTTCTGCAGGGGGAATTTATTAGAATTTCAGCCACCAGAAAGCATAAGCAGGCTAAAAAATCCAAAGCCCTTTTGGAGGAAATTAGGGTCCTAGAGGCCTCATTGTCCAACCCCCCCACTGAATGAGGAGATGTTGCACCTGGCGGTGCTGAGAAATGAGTATGCAGAGATCCTAAGAGAGCGAGCAGAATATGCTCTCTTCAAAACTCAAGCTAAGTACATTGAGCAAGGCGATAAAGCCAGCCACCTCCTGGCGATGAGGCTTCGGAGGCAAGAAGAGTCCTCTTATTGCTTCAGTGTCTTCCCTATCTTCTAATGCTATCCTAACCACTCCTAGACAGATCACCAATGAATTTGAGCAATATTATACACAGCTCTATAGTCCCCCCCCCGACTCTGCTCCCCCAGCCAGTGAAGGCCGGTATTATCTGTCGGCCATCCAGTTACCTTCGCTGGATACAGCCCAGCAAAATTTTCTGGCATGCCCCATTTCAGAGCAGGAGGTCAGGGAGGCTATCAGGTTCCTTCCCAAAGAAAAAGCCCTTGGGCCCAGATGGTCTTTCATCCAATTTCTATAAAATCTTCGAAGTAGACTTGTGCCCTATTCTCCTTCGTCTGTTTAAATTCATCTGTGAGAATGGGGTTAGAGACTTGACCCTTTTGGAAGCAATTATAGTGGTGCTGCCAAAGCCAGGTAAGGCAAAAGACAAGGTCACGAATTATCGCCCCATCTCACTGATGAACTACGATATTAAAATCTTTGCTAAGATCGTAGCATCCAGAGTGGCTAAAGTCTGGGAGAGGCTTTTGAGCCCGGAGCAGACTGGATTTGTGCAGGGGAGAGCTTCGTCGGACCACATTTGGAAATTGGCGCATATCTTCTCTGTATCCAAGGAGGCAGACAAACCAATGGCTCTTGTCTCCCTGGATGCGGAGAAGGCATTTGATAGGGTTAGTTGGTCTTTCCTTTTTGATACCCTGGCTAAATTTGGTTTCCCAGCCCCTTTGATATCATGGGTTAGATCCTTACATTCCTGTCCTAGTGCAAAAGTTTACTGCAATGGTGTTTTCTCATCCACGTTTCCTCTAAAATCTGGCACTAGGCAAGGCTGCCCATTATCCCTGTTATTATTTAATTTATACTTAGAGCCGTTGCTACGCCAACTGATTGTCTTCCCACTATTACAAGATATTAGGATAGGGTCGTTTCATTTAAAATTATCAGTTTATACGGATGACATTCTCCTTCATGTCACCGATCCCTGTAGGCCCATTCAAACAGCCCTACAGATTATCCAAAAGTTTAGTAAGGTCTCAAATTATAAACTTAATCTTAATAAAACAGAAGTGATGCCCCTTAATTCTTTGCTTTCTAAAAAAGAGATTGCCCTGCTATCCATGGCTTGGACCACCCGTCTTAAATATTTAGGAATAATACTATCTACCTCAGTATCCTTAATGAAAAAAATGAATTTAGACAACCTAGTAACAGGGATTAAGCTAGACCTAAACAGATGGGCCTCTATGTATTTGTCCCTCCAAGCAAGGGTCAGTGTAATTAAAATGAAAGTCCTGCCGAGAGTGTTCTATCCACTTAACATGTTGAACATTCATCTCCCTCTAACCTGGTTCCGTAGGCTCCACAGTATAATCTCTCAATTTATATGGCAGCACAAGCCCCCACGAAGGGCATACAACTGCTTAAGCGCTCCAAGACAATTAGGGGGCCTTAAACTCCCAAATTTTTATCATTATTATTTAGCTAGTCACATGGCCAAATACATGCGCTGGATTGTCACTCCTCCAGATGTGGAGAACCTCTCTAATATTCCCATCTGGTTGCAAGTGGAGCAACACTTGCTAGCCGGACTTTCTGCGGAGTGCCTTCTGTTTTTAGCTCCAGGTAAGCTGCCTAACAATATACATGGCTCGGTCGTATACACCTCATTAAAGGTCCATCTACAGCTCTGTAAATCCCTGAAATATAATAACCAGCAGGACCTAGCGCAGCCCATTTTTGGTAATCCCAACTTTAAAGTGGGAAACCGAAAAATTGCTGCTCCCAAAGATTGTGCCGACCCTCAAGCCAGAGTTTGTGACCTAGTGGTGAATGGTAAATTAGGGACGACGCCAGAGTTGTTAGAACATTTCCAGCTTTCCAATAAATACTCCTTTTTTGTGTTCCAGATTAGACACATGTTGTTAAATTGGTTCGGCTTTGGTGCCTGGAACACACAACAAGTGGCTCCCTTTCAGGAGCTTCTTGCATGTGTGAAGCAGCCACATGCAGTCTCCCATCTGGTCTCGGTACTGTATGGGAAACTTAATCCTGAAGTATCGGGTTATTCTAGCTATTGGGCCCACACTATCCCAAATGATAGTTTCCTATGGGACAAAATATGGAAAGGAGTCTGTTTATATACAGCTAATGATCACTTATGATTAACACAGTTCTATATATTGCACAACATCTACTACACCCCTGTCAAATTGTATGGGATGGGCAGGTTGCAGAATCAAGCATGCTTTAGGTGTGATCAGGAACCAGGGACGTTACTTCATATATTATGGGATTGTCCAAAAATGGTCTACCTTTGGAGAACTATCCAGGAAAAGGCTGACCCATTGCTGGGACTGCAGGAGCATTTTTCACCACAAGTTTGTATTATAGGAGACTATACCACTATTCCTGTTAGAGAGAGGCGGTATCACATGGCCATTATATCCCAGTCTGTTAAAAGGCTTATCCTCCGTTACTGGAAGGATCAACATGCAATCTCCTATCTCGAGTGGGTGAAGGAGCTTTTGTATAACTTAAAGGTGGAAAAAGCAATTGCGAGTCTTTGCGGTAAGCTCTCCCTGTATAAATCCAGATGGGAGAGGCTGTATATGCTTTGGTCTCTGATCCCAGTTTCTCAGGGAACCTCTCAATAAGATAGAAGTGACTGGGGGGAAGTAGTTGAGTAGATATGGTAGTACATGGTTATATCACATGGAGCCCTTTGTTGCACTAATCTAGAGATACTATCATAGGTGGTTCCTTGCCTTTTTATTGTCGTGCACTGGGGTAGTAGAATTACCTAGCAGTGGTGAACTGCACCTTAGGTGCTGGCAGATATAGCTCTGGTAGGGTGGGGAGGGTTGGGTTAGTAGATATGGGGTGGGGGGGGTGCGGAGGAGGGAATGTTTGTTTGTTGGTTAGGGGGTATGGTTAAGTAAATTTCATTCCCTGCAATTCTCATGCTGTAATATTAATCTGTATGTCTTGTCAATGCTCCATGCCCTGTAACTATTGTTGGATGGTTGTGTGTTTGTTTTGTTTTATTATTGTTGTACAAAATGAATAAAGCATATAATACCACAAGATAACATTATGTGCAGATGACCTTCTCCCGTATCTGACGTACCCTGAACAGTCTGTACCAGCACTAGTGGGGATAGTGCAGAATTTCACAGGCTTCTCTGGCTATAAGCTGAA